>CM055121.1:559830502-560430502 GCA_029206835.1 Rana muscosa
CTATGGAGGTCAGGCAAGTGTGTCTGCATAGCGTCAGAAGCTGGCGTTTTCTTCCCCAGACATCCCTGTGGTGACAACCGGTGCCCCTACACTTGCAGTGCCTATGGACACCTTGTCAGTGATCCTGGAATCCCTTATTGCCAGGGTGGAAGCGGTGTACGGGCACGCGGGGGGTAAAAACTCCCCCTCCCCCCACTATCTTCTGGGAGAAGTTCTGATTCAGACTCGGGTTTTGCTGTGGCAAATGTCACCTGCTCTGACATGTCAGAAGATGCGGAACAGGACCTTTTCGGACAGTGCCGAACAAGAGCTCCCTTGCTTCTTCCGTGTCCGGGTCAGCGCAAAAGGTGCTGGTGGAGCACTTAACACCGGTTGCAGGATCCCCAATAAGATGGAGGATACGGCGAGGGCATCTATTAAGGTACCGGTCCCGCAGGCCGGCCCGCACCGCTAGGTTTCCCTACCTAGCTTATTTGGTAAGTTTTATATGCTACGAATGGGAACGGCCGCAGCTTTCCAAAAAATCACACGGCTGTCAGTTATCCGTTGGAGTGTTTTCCTGAAAATGGACATCTCCTCCGATGGTGCCCTCTGAGATCCAGGGAATTACCACGATTCCGGCGGTAGGGACCCCTGTTCTTTAAGGACCCTGCAGACAGGAGAACCGAGGCGGTGGCCCGATCCTTGTTCTTGGTATTGTTGTCAGCATTGCGGTCACTGTTGGCCCCTACCCTGGTGTCACTGACGCTCTTTTAATGGGCAAAGATTGTGGCACCGTGTTTGGAATAGCGAAAGGCTTCCCCGGTCTGCATGACAGCGGACCAGTTGGTGCATGGCCTTAAGTATGTCTGCAATGCGACCTTAGATCCTGCTCCCTGGCTGCCCAGTACATCAGTATCTGCGGTGGGGCTATGCCGCATGATTTGACTGAAATGCTGGTCTGTGGACTGGACGTCCAAGGAGGCTCTGGCGGATTGCCTTGCCAGGGTTGGAGGCTTCTGGAGCCTCGCAGGATGACATTATTAAACATGTCGTTTGGGGTGAGAGCACGGTGCTCCCACAAATTCCAAAAAGGTATGGCGCCACGCCGTAGGCTAGGGCCCTCCTTTTTTTCCACACGCATCTGTTTTTTCCTTCCGCCGGGCCCGCAGGTAAGCGTTCCCAGGCCGACAGGGTGCTTGCTAAGGGACTAAAGTATCCCTGTTTCTCGCAAGCAAAACATGCCTGCGCGCAAATCTGCGGTGACATGGAGGTTTTACCTCCGCCCCTCTATGGGGTAGGGGGTCGCCCTCGTGAGTTTTCAGCTCGGCGGACCTCCCTACTTCTGACCAGTGGGTCTGTGAAGTGTTTTCATCTGGGTACAAGATAGAGTTGTTTTCTCTTGTCCACCAAAAGACAGATTTTTTTCTTCCAACCTTCATCCCCTTCTGGCTTGCCGGGCTGCCTTGTTTGGGGCTGTGCAGGACCTGCTCATGCGCAGGGGATAATACCTGTGCCGGCGCCGAAAAAGTTTTCAAGGAATCTACCATCTGTAGTCCCAGAGAAGGGAGGGGTCAGACCGGTCTTGGATCTCAAGACCCTCAACAGCTTTGTGAAAGCACAAAGGTTCAGGATGGCAGCTTGTCACTTTGTGGTCACTGCACTACATCCGGGGGATTTTTTTGCTACCATCCTTGGACTTCAAGGACGCATTTTATTGCAGCCCCCATATGCGTCAGGCATCAGAGGTTTCTGCGATTTGCAGTCTGGGATGAGCACTACTAAATGGTGGCTCTCCCTTTTGGCCTGGCGTCGGCACCTGGAGTTTCTTCAGGGTGCTCTCCCCGATCCTGGCCTTGCTGAGGCAACAAGGGATCGCAATCATGGACTATTTTGTCGATCCGTCTGAGAGCAGCTTCCGCCTCAGAATTAAGGGAAGATGTGGTGATCGCCAGTCTGACACTTCTGGAGTTTTGGTTGGGTACTGAACCTCCAGAAGTTGGTGTTGGTGCCGACTCCACACCTGGAATACCTGGGTTTGATCTGGACTCCTCAAGGCGAGAGTCTTTTTCTCCCTTCGCAAGTTGCAGTCTCTTCAGGCTGCGGTACAGCGGTGGGCATCACGCTGGTGGTGGTCACTGCGCTTTTGCATGCGAGTCCTGGGTTTTTCATGGTAGCCACCTTCAAGGCGGTCCCGTGTGTTTAAATCCACACTCGAGTCTTGCATCTCCATTGTCCCGGGATTGTCAAATCCGGGTGTACCGGCTAGTCAGGGATTCCCTGATCCGGTGGCTGAGATCTCCGGCTTTTCTGTCCGGGAAGTCGTTTCCTTTTTGTTGGACGACACAGGGTCACTGGACGCAGGAAGTACCCTGCCTGCTGATCAGGGTGCTCCTTCAGGCGTTCTGGCTGTGCCCCTCCACTTGGTCACGGAGGCTGCGGGAACGTCAAGTTACAGTGGACAACGCCGGTGGCATATGTCCCCATCGAGGGGGAACAAGTCGCTCGGCTGCAGTATGCTGTCGCTCACATCCTGCGGGAGCAGGGCAAAATGTGCTGGCTCTATCACCCGCATACAGTCTGTGCGTAGAACTCTAGCAGGCGGACTCCCTGAGTCGTCAGTTGCTGGGCCATGGACTATGGTCTCTACACCCGGAGGGGTTTCAACTCCTCTACCGGAGATGGGGATCTCCTGGCTTCTTGACTCAATCGGAAGGTTTTGAGGTTGTGGCAGGTTCAAATATACCTGGGAGGACGCGTCAGATGCGTTTTTTGTGGTCCTGTGGGGGACAGTATTGGCTAAGTATGCCTTCCTCCTGCAAAAAATACTCTTCCTCATCTGCTCGCAGAGAAGAGGCCGAGGGGATTCCGAGTAGTCTAATTGCCCCAGATTGATTTCGGTGTGCCTGGTACGCCGCTTTAGTGCGTCTGGTGGCGTATGTTCCTTGGCGGCTGCCAGTGCGAGAGGACCTTTTATCGCGGATGATTTACCATCGCACTTGGAGGGCCTACATCTCTCTGTGTGGAGATGGAGTGGCGTTCACGTACATATTCGGCCTCCAGGATCCTGCTGTTTTGACAGCGTGGAGTGGATAAAAGACTTGCTTTCGCTCCATTGCGGGGCAGATATCAGCCTTGGCTGGTTTCTCCCGCGACCCTTGGCGGCTCATTCACTGGTGAGTACGTTTATCCAAAGTGTTTCGGCAATGTGTACCCTCCGGTTCAATCACTGCTGCCTTCGTTGGATTAAATCTGGTACCCTGGGTGTTTTTTAGAAACCACCATTTTTTAAAAGAACATAGAGAGGTTCCCCTGTTGGCACTTTCTTGAGAAGTTGCTTTTGGGTGGCTGTTGCCTCTACCAGAGGGTTTTTTGAGTTGCCAGCCTTGTCTAAGGCGGTGCTGCGTCGCAGCCTTTTGTTTGTCTAAGGTTTGTTCGGCCTTTTTATCCAAATGAGGATATTGTGTTTCATCCTTGTGTCCTCGGCCGTCGCATCCCAAGAGGTCGCTTGCTTTCCTTGGGCTTGGTACAAGCTCTGCGGGTGTGTCTGTCTGCTACGACTCCATTTCGGAGGTCAAACTCTGTTTGTGTTGGTGACTGGTCCAAAAAAGGCATGGCGGGCTCGTCGGCCACTGTGTCTCGGTGGATCAGACAGATTGTAATTCAGGCTTTGGCCCTTTAAAGGGCGGGCGCCTCCCTTTCCTGTCACGGCGCATTCGACCAGGGCTATAGGTGCCTCCTGGACTTTCCGACATCAAGCGTCTGTCTCACAGGTGTGTAAGGTGGCGAGCTGGTCGTCCGTTCACACTTTCTCTAAGTTTTACAAGGTTGACCACCATGCGTCTGCCCCGAGTAGAAGTGACCTATCACGAAACGCGTAGGGCGGACCGAGCGGCGTGGTGACGTCATCCCCTTGCTGCTCGATCTCTGAGGACGGGTTTGCTCGTTTGTGTCCGGCCGGCACCGCGAGCTTAAGGCTGTACCTTTCAACTTTGTTGTAAGTTTTTTATCTACTTTTTTATGCAAATAAACCCAAAGATTTTACACCAGCAAGGTATCCTTCTCCTCTCTTGCATGTTGCTACTGTGGATCTATTGCTTTTTACTGTGGTAGTGTTGAATGAAGAGCTGGCTATAAGAGTCATTATCAACCAACTGGGATCATTCATATGCGGTCTGAGGTCCTCTATAACAAGGGACCAACTAGTTCCGGTAAGCTGCTGATCTGATTATGGTGGTGGATGTCACTCTTCAGACAAACGGGGTGGAAATCTGGAATTTATTTTCTGCACGGGTGTTTTTATGGACTTTATTAATTTTGCATATATGGATTGATGCTTCAGTGTGTCACATTTGTAACTCATTTATACGTTTGTTTAATATTTATTTATTCATTTCATTCATTTTTGTATTATGTATATGTGTCTTTTCATATCCAATTCGTTTTTTTTGGTATATGTCTTTAGGTTGGAGGTTTGTTCACCAATATATTTTTGTGCAGGGGTTACCATCAAGGGATTTATGCACTTTGTGTGTGGTGAATTGAGCACGACAAATCTTTGTCCATCCAATTTAGTTTTGAGTTTAGCGCTACTATATTTTTTCTTTTTATGTTTTACTGTTCATGTTTATCAGGCTAGTAGCTGCACATAACCAAACAACTGATGTATTCTGGTGCTAGCCATTAATAATTGTCTTTTTATTCTTGAGCGCAATTTTTCCTTCTTTTTTTCTCATGCGTCTGCGGATGCTTGCTTTGGCCGCTAGTCTTTTGCAGGTGGCTGTTTAAAGTTGCAACTCCTTAGTTGAGGAGCTCTGTTTGTTTGGGGTGAAGTTGGTTTGATTGCTGTTCCCGCTCCTCGTTTTTGACACTGCTTGGGGACGTCCCTAATGTCAAGAATAAGATGCTGTGTCTGTCCATGAACGAAAGAGAAAATGGGATTTTTGTACTCACCGTAAAATCCTTTTCTCTGAGTTCATGGACGGACACAGCACCCACCCCTCCTTTTTATGTTTGTACTGCTTTTTGATGAACTGAGCTGCATGATGCAGGGAGAGGGGTTGCACCTAGAGGGACCGCCCCCAGGGTACTGTACAGTTTTGATGTGTGTTTAACACTTCACATGCTTTTCTGCCTAGTCCTCTCCTGATAGAAGGCCAATACCCTAATGTCAAGAATAAGATGCTGTGTCCATCCACGTACTTGGAGAAAAGGATTTTACGGTGAGTACAAAAATCCAATTTTTCCTCCGTCTGCAGAATCGGACCATAGCGGAGACGCATGATATCAGGTGTCAGCGGATGTTCACCCGCTATCCCATAGGGATACATGTATGTCCGTATTTCATCCAAAAACGGATGGATGAAATACGGACATACGGTCCGCACGTGTGAAAGGACCCTTAGATTGCACACAGGTGGACATCATTTCACTAATTATGTGACTTCTGAAGGCAATTGGTTGCATCAGAGCTTTTTATGGGCTTCATAACAAAGGGGGTGAATACATACCCACATGCCAATTATCATTTTTTTATTTCTGAAAAATAGTTTTATGTATGTATTTTTCTAATTTTACTTCATCAACTTAGTCTGTGTTCTGATCCATCACATATAATTCAGATTAAAAAAAACATTGAACCAAAGGCTGTAATGTAACAAAATGGGTAAAAAGCCAGGGGGTGAATACTTTTACAAGGCACTGTATGTACACTGGGAATATGCCCGCATCGGTCCTCATGATGTTCGAACACTTTGCTTTTAAAGTAATTTGTTCTCAACATCAACTTCATTGTGTGTATACGTATATACATGTTTTCTATTATTTTGTGTATGTTGTAACTATACAATGATTTTGACGTGTCGAGTTTGTTCCGAGTTCAATTAGTGTATCAGATTCTTTTTACTAGCAGCGGATTTGGACCGAGCTCTTTACATCAGATTTGAGTGTAAGTACCATGTATTCTAGCTGGGTTTTCTTTGTAACATCAGCTGAGTACTAGTTTTAATTGGTTGGTTCACCTGTAACCTAATGATGACACATTGGAGTAGTATAGGTGATTTGTAGTGACTAGTTCCAATAGGTAATGATTAAGCGCTAACATTTGCGCGAAACGCGTCTACTACTTTGTCCTCGGCTCCATCTGTTAACCACTTGTCATATGAAGCTTCAATAAAATAATTTTTGGAAGTGCAGCCGTCCGGAATCATTTCCTCATGTTACACTGCCTTAACCCTCTTGGGCATGGAGTTCACCAGAGCTTCACAGGTTGCCACTGGAGTCCTCTTTCACGCCTCCATGATGACATCATGGAGCTGGTGGATGTTAGAGACCATGAGCTCCTCCACCTTCCATTTGAGGATGCTCAATGGGGTTTAGGTCTTTAGACATGCTTGGCCGGTCCATCACCTTTACCCTATGCTTCTTTAGCAAGGCAGTGGTTGTCTTGGAGGGGTTTGGGGTCGTTATGTTGGAATACTGCCCTGCGGCCCAGTCTCCGAAGGGAGGGGGATCATGCTCTCCTTCAGTATGTCACAGTACATGTTGGCATTCATGGTTTCCTCAATGAACTGTAGCTCCTCAGTGCTGGCTGCACTCATGCAGCCCTAGACCATGACACTCCCACCACCATGCTTGACAGTAGGCAAGACACACTTATCTTTGTACGCCTCACCTGGTTGCTGCCACATACGCTTGACACAATATGAACCAAATAAGTTTACCTTGGTCTCATCAGACGACAGGACATGGTTCCAGTAATCCATGTCCTTAGTCTTGTCTTCAGCAAGCTGTTTGCGGGCTTTCTTGTGCATCCTCGTTGGAAGAAGCTTCCTTCTGGGACGACAGCCATGCAGACCAATTTGATGCAGTTGAGGCGTATGATCTGAGCACTGACAGGCTGACCCCCCACCCCTTCAACCTCTGCAGCAATGCTGGTTGTACTCGTATGTCTATTTCCTAAAGACAACCTCTGGATATGATGCTGAGCATGTGCACTCAACTTTTTTGTTCGACTATGGCGAGGCCTGTTCTGAGTGGAACCTGTCCTTTTAAACCGCTGTATGGTCTTGACCACCGTGCTGCAGCTCAGTTTCAGGGTCTTGGCAATCTTCTTATAGCCTAGGCCATCTTTATGTAGAGAAACAATTCTTTTTTTAAATGCTCAGAGTTCTTTGCCATGAGGTGCCATGTTGAACATACCAGTGACCAGTATGAGAGAGTAAGAGCGATAACACCAAATTTAACACGCCTGCTCCCCATTCACACCTGAGACCTTGTAACACTAACAAGTCACATGACACCGAGAGGGGAAATGGCTAATTGGGTCCAGTTTGGACATATTCACTTAGGTGTGTACTCCGCTTTTGTTGCCAGCAGTTTAGACATTAATGACTGTGTTGTGTTATTTTGAGGGGACAGCAAATTTACACTGTTATACAAGCTATACACTCACTACTTTACATTGCAGAAAAGTGTCATTTCTTCAGTGTTGTCACATGAAGAGATATAATAAAATATTTACAAAAATGTGAGGGGTGTACTCAATTTTGAGAGATACTGTGTGTGTGTGTGTGTGTGTGTGTGTGTGTATATATTTTTTTCTATTCTAGGTGCAGCAGTATTTTTTTGTTCCTCTTCGTTTAAAGATTCAGCTATGTGTATGGCCTCACTGATTTCCTATATTGCTGCATTTAAATGTGTACAAAATAATATGCTGTATGCATCTTAACCCAGCATTTTAGACATGTGAATGAGTTATTTAAGTAATGCTATCTTGGTTTTTCCTGTGTGCTACTGGAGTGCATTTTCGTCAGATGACAGTAATAAAAAATTTTTTTTTGTTTACAAATTCTCCATTATTTTTTTTTTTAATTAAGAATTTGAAAAGGCTGCAGAAAAAGCTGGAAAAATTGATGCAGAAGTAAAACGGCTTCATAATCTCATAGTTGACATTAACAATCACAAGTTGAAAGCCCAACAAGACAAGCTTGATAAGATCAACAAGGAGATTGATGAATGTGCATCTTCCATAACAAAAGCTCAAGTGTCCATCAAGACTGCTGATAGGTATGTAAAAAGACCACCTGTGTACACAAGATATGATCTTTTTTTATTTTTTCTTCTTTTAACATTGTATTACAGCTACATGGACATTAAAGAGGAAGTAAACCCTGATTGGTTTTACTTCCTCTTTAGCCCACTGCAAAAACCTGCAAATGAAAAGCATAATGGGCTAGTATGCACCGCATACTAGCCCATTATGTGTCGCTTAACTGCAAAAGAATCAGCGATGTCCCCAGAGTAGGCAGCGTCCATCTTCTGTCTCCTCTTCTCCTTCCGGGCTGCGGACTCCGGCTCTGTGATTCGCCCGAGTCGCGTGATTCACTCCTGCGCATGCGCACGGGAGCCGCAATTCTCGGCACAGGCTGGGGAAGAAATTTAGTTTCTTCCCCGCGCATGCGCGTTGGATTTTCGGCGGACTACAAGTGAAATATTCCACTACCTATGGGTAAGCCTTATTCTAGGCTTACCCATAGGTAGTAGTCAAAAATAGGATTTTTGTACTCACCGTAAAATCCGTTTCTCTGACGTCCATGGACTGACACAGCTGGATACTGTAAACGTGTGGGTATATGTCCCTGCTCGCAGTAGAAGATCTAGGCAGAATGTTAGACACATACATTCTAGAACAAACCAGAGCTGAACAGCCCCGCCCAGGGGGGCGGTCCCTCCGGACATTACCCTCCCACCTGCAGCCTCAGTTCGTAACAAAGCAGTACAAACCTTAAAAGGAACAACCAAAACTTCACTCCAAACAAGCAGAGCTCCTCAACGGAGGAGTTGCAACATTAAACAGCGGCTTGCAACACTTTGGGGCCGAAGGGAGCATCCGAAGATGCAGCCCCATCAACCTTTATATAATTTTGAAAAGGCATGGACGGACGATCAGGTCGCCGCCTTGCACACTTGTGCAACCGACGCTTGATGTCGGAAAGCCCAGGAAGCACCAATTGCCTTAGTGGAATGCGCCGCAACCGGAAAGGGAGGTGCCCGCCCCTTAAAGGCATAGGCCTGTATGATGGTCTGCCTGATCCACCTAAAGACGGTGGCAGACGACATCGCTCGGCCCTGTGTTGGACCAGAGACAGACACAAACAGTGAGTCAGACTTCCGAATGGAAACAGTAGCAGACAGGTACACCCGTAAGGCTCGTACCCATCTTAATGTATGAAGCGCAAACTCTCAGGGATGCGAAAGGGGAGGACACAAGGACGGAAGAACAATGTCCTCAAGGTGAAAGGCCGAGACCACCTTTTGAAAGGACGGTTGTGGGTGCAACACCACCATATCCTTATGGAAAACCAAGTAAGGCGACTTGCAGGACAAGGCCGCCAACTCGGACAACCGTCTAACCGAAGAAATGACCACCAAGAAGGCCACCTTCTGGGACAAGGTCAAGAGAGGAATCTCTCCGATAGTCTCAAAGGGATGTTCTTTGAGAACCGAGATGCATCAAATTCAGATCCCAAGTAGGGAGAGGAGGCTTGACGGGGGGATCACATGGCGAACCCCCCTGCACACAAGGTGCTAATCAAGGAATGGCCCGGTAGCGGTCGTTGAAAAAGACAGCCTGGCCGAAATCCGACCCTCAATGGTATGCAAGGCCAGCTTTTGGGTCACACCACGCTGTAAAAACAGCAAAATCCTGGGAACGGAATACGTCTGGGGACGCCCATCAAGTTCCTTGCACATAGCGATGTAAGCCTTCCAGGTACGGTGATATATTTTTCTGGAGGAAGATTCCCGTGCCAACAACATAGATGAGATGATCAAATCCGAGAGACCTCGGTCCCTCAGTACCTGGCTTTAAACAGCCATGCCATTAAAGCCGAGGACTGTAAAGCAGGATGAAGTATGGGATCATGAGACAGAAGGTCCACCCCAATAGGCAGTCGCCAAGGAACGTCTGCGACAAGCCAAAGTAGATCGGCGTACCAATGTCGCCGTTCCAGGGCAATGAGGATCACCGGAATGGCCTCGGCCCCTACTTTGCGAAGCAGTCGAGGCAACAACAGTAGCGGAGGGTAAGCATATATCGGGTGATACTGCCCCCACGGGCTACCAGCGCGTCTGCCCAGGGGTCCCTGGACCTGGCCACAAATCTTGCCACCTTGCGAGTGAGTCGAGAGGCCATAAGGTCCACATCCGTTGCCCCACCTACGGTAAAGGAGGTGGAAACGCCTCCAGATGTAAGGACCCTTCCCCTGCAATGCACACGGCCGACAGGACCGTCCTGCAGCGAAATGTATGAAAATCCCAAAGAGACTCCGCAATGTATCGGAGAAGAGAGGCCCCGGTTTACAGGGTGCTTCAACTGTTGGCCAAGAAAGGCAACTTGACAGAGCTTCCTTAGAAACTCGGTCAGAGGACCAGTAACTCAGCCTCCACAGGTGGCGCAAACCCACCCCGGCACAGAGACCCTAAAGGCTAAAGCAGTTGCAGTGCACCGGCTAGTCGACTGATAGATGAAGCAGAGGCTTTTGCCCAGTCATTGAGCTTCAGAAACGCCAGAGACGCAGCCACTAACGGGCGTAACGCTAACCTCAGCCTGGCGAACACAGTCCAAGCCAGCGCTTCTGATCACCACTGATAGCAGGTGGAAAGTGGTACGCCTGATACCAGGGATCCTTATGACAATGCTCCATCCAGCATCTACCCCATTGATAAGTGCTGATTGTACAAACATAGTTTATACTGTGTATTGCGTCAAAACGCGCAAATGGAGTGTGGGAGGAAACCCACCCAGCTACAAAGAGCATAATACAACCACATATGGCGTATGTAGTTTAGTATGTGTGGATGAACATATTAAACACGTTTATACTGTGCTAGCGACAAAGGCGTGCACATCATCAGGGCTTGGACGGAAACCAGCCACGCAAATTGCGTACACAACCGTGTAGGTATGTTGGCCTGCGAATAAACAAATTGCACATGTTTATACTGTGCATAGCGCTGAAAATGCGCACACCATTGGAGCGCGGGGGAGAAACCGGAGCACCCGAATGAAACCCACGCAGACTGCATACGCATACCGTGTAGGTACTATAGTATGTGTCGTAAACATTTTGCACAAGCCCATGTGTGCATAGCACCGGAGGCGCGCACACCGTTGGCGCGTAGGGGGAACCGAAGTACCCGGAGGACCCCTCGCAGACCCAGAGAATGCAATACATACAACTACTGTGAATGTATTTAGTGTTGGGTATAAACATAATGTGTTTACACTGTGTATTGCACCAAAGGCACGCATGTCATGTAGCGTGGGCGGAAACCTGGAGGAAACCCACACAGACTGCATACACATACCGTGTAGGTATTAGAGCATGCGTGATAAACATATGAACATGTTTAACTGTGCTGAGGGCCAAAGGCGCACATACCATCAGCGCGTGGGAGGAAACCAGAACACCCAGAAGAAACCCACGCAGACAGCACACAGATACCGTGTAGGAATGATAGCATGTGAATAAACATATTGCACATGTTTATGCTGTGCATTTCCATTGGAGCGTGGAAGGAAACCGGAGTACCAGGAGGAACCCCACGCAGACAGTATACCCATACTGTAAATATGTATAGTATGTGCAGTAAATATATTGAACATATCTATACTGTGCAGAGAGCCGAAGCGCACATACCATGAGAGCGCGGAAGGACACCGGAGCCCCCGGAGGAAACCCGCGCCGACCCAGAGAGCGTAATACATACATATACTGTGAATGTATCTAGAGTCGTGCATAAATATATTGTGTACGTTTATATCATGTATGGCACTGAAACACAGCATTGGAACGTGGGGGGACACCCACGCAGACACAGATACCCATAACACATACATACACTGAATGTATGCAGTGTAGAGGTATAGGATAAGTTTAAATTATGGCGCAGAGGCGCATAATCTTCTCTGTATCATTCCAACCTGCTTAACTGTGCTGCCGAAGCAGCATGCAGGTAACAGGTAACCTCTGATCCTCAGACTGTGTGTCTGTCAGAGCTCAGAGCATTCCCCAGGAAATGGCGGGAAACCACAGGTGCAGAGACCCTGTTGTTGCCTCAGGACATCACACAGAAGGCTCACAGGGACTAGAGACATAAATGAATAATGTCCCCCCCCCCCACCACCATGCTGCACCAACCAGGGGGGGACACTGTGTATCACTGTATCATCCATGCTGCTCTCGAAGCAGCGTGTGAGGAAAACAGTGAGGAAGCTGTGTAAAAGAAAAGCTTGAAGGAACCAAGGGAAACAGCGTCCGCCTGAGGTACTACAGCCACAGCATCCAGCTTGAGAGAGTGTTCCTCACATCATCAATGAGTTCACTTACAAGCGCCCTGTCATTCACTGACACAGAACTGGAGTCTTCCTCACAAGGGAATGTCCTGTTCAAAAATATTCAGAGCTAGGGTCCTGACCACAGTAGCTAGGCCCATATCTGAATCAGAGCACTCCTCCACTAAAGATTTTTGTGGGGAGAGGGGGCTTTATAGCTCCCTTGCGCTCGCACACCGCTTCCATTCTGACAAGGAATGATTCCAGGACTGCCGACAACTGGTCCATAAGGACCGCAGGTGCAGGAGCACTGCTAGTTGCCTCAGGCAAGTGTGGAGAAGCAGGTGTATCAGACTCCATATCGCCACCCTCTGAGACCTTGTACACTATAACAGTGAATATACAGTCCACCCAATGGCTACGCCGAGGCTGAGGAAGGGGATACCCGGAGGACTCACCAACCCTTAAGAACTACTCAGTTCTGCTGAGGAAACCGCGCTGTTGAGCCTGAGGAGAGTGAGAATCTGTGAGGAGATTCGCGCCGCCGCTAGAGGCCAAAACCGAAATTAAAAGCGTGCGGCTACAAGAAAATGGCCGCCGATATAACTGCACCATTGAACCACGGCAAGATGGCCACCGAGCGCAATATTTAAAAAACAACCAGCGCTAATGTGCGCGCTAATGGCGCACACAATAAGTCCCCACCTCACACACCAGAACACTGCTTCTTTTCCACTAACAGACATGAGCGGCCCCAGCCAGGCCAGAGTGACCCCCAAGCACCCCCACAGCACAGCACCAGTACAGGGTGCAGAGAGCAGCATAACAGGGGGGAGACAGGGAGAAACCCCCCCATATAAAGAAACACAGCCAGCATGTACTCACCTGCAGCAGGAGAGACCACTTACCCGTGGTAAGTGGCTTGTTTCAGACAGACCTATCACAGAGCAGTACTGCGTAGCCGTCGGCCCGGTCCACCGCGAAAGATACAGTCAGTCAGGTACTGTTCCATCTTGAGAGGACCGCGGGAGCATAAAAGCAACCCGGCCACCCCTGGAGTCATGGGGCATGTCGTGAACTGAGTCTCACGCACACAAGGCGAGGATCAGCACGCTCGATGGTCGGACAGGGAAGACTATGAGGATACCAGTGTACCCAACCTGTTGCCCAGCCGACAGTTGATTGAACGTCTCAAAAATAAAATAATAAAATTCCCAAAGGAATAAAATTTAAAGTAAAGTCTTCCAGGAGACTGGCTCCTGAGAGAGCCACGTCTTCTCCTTCTGCTAGGCAGAGAAAAACTGAGGCTGCAGGTGGGAGGGTTATGTCCGGAGGGACCGCCCCCCATGGGTGGGGCTGTTTAGCTCTGGTTTGTTCTAGAATGTTTCTAACATTCTTCCTAGATCTTCTCCTGCGAGCAGGGACATATACCCACACGTTTACAGTATCCAGCTGTGTCAGTCCATGGACGATAAGAGAAAGGGGTTTTACAACCACTTTAAAGCTAGGCACACATGGGCTGAATGTCGGAAAACCACGGGCGGTTAAAAAAAAAAAATACAGCCAACATTCGGCCCATGTGTATGTCGGTCTGCTCAACAGAAGCCAGCCGTGCATGCTGGAAAACCAGCATCTGACCGACTCCCGATCAGCGCTCTCAGCCGATGGCGGGAGCTGGACGGTTTTTATTTTTTTTGGGGGGGGGGGGTTGATTCGTGGAGTTGAATGAGATAAAAAAAAAACTAATAGTGTGTACCCCATTTAAATCGGATTCCATCCCACCACCTTGTGACTGCTTAGTTTTGGTCAATTGATTTGCCTTAAACTGGATCTCTAGTATAAACCAGTCTGTCTCCCTCAACCCCTATTTCTTTTTTCACAATTTCTTTATGAATGTTCATCAATGTAAAAGGTATACAAATCATTTTACATCCAAAAGTTATGGGATCCATTGTCAAGACAATACATGAAAAAGAACAACTAATAAATCCAGTTAACAATATCTACTGAAAAGTATTCAAACGCGCAACATAACCAAAACATTCCACATAAAGTCACTGATGCCTTGGTACTATCTATTGTGTCTTCAGTTAAATGGGGGGTGGGTCTATAGGATAAGAGGGTTGAGAGGTCCAGATAGAAAATCAGGGAGAAGGAAGACTAGGATGATAAAAGATGAGGGGGGAAGGAATTAATACCAGAGAAGGGGTTGTAAAGGAAGTTTACAAAATAAGTGGGGGGGGGTGTCTGCTCCCCTCTCTATGGGGTCAAGAAATTCATTGCAAGCTACTCAAAAAGATGATCATTATGAAGCCTCCAACAGTTCCTTATATTCAGAAGCATATAAGCACTCATCCCAATAAAACCCAACCGTCAGTGAACGCAAGCGAAAACAGGATTTTTGCTACTCACCGTAAAATCCCTTTCTCTGGGTTTGACGGACACAGCACCCGTCCCATTTGTGGTTGTTTTCCTTGTACTGCTTTGTGACTAACAGATTACTATAGCTTCCTAACATCCTGTGTTTAAAGTACAATTTACAACTTGGCAGAAAATTCTTTCTGCATGGGTTACATGGGAAGGCCGGCCGTAGGCTGGCCTGAGTTTGTAGGAGGAGTCGGGGGGTATTTAAACCCTCCCTCCTTACTCCCGCGGCCGGACCCTTCTTGTTTCCCGTGACGACGCCGTGTGTGACGTCATCCTCAGGCGCCGGCTTCGTGCTCCAGGACTCAACGCTTCGTTCTCCCTCCGCTCGGCTGTCAGCGGTTGAAATCACCTCCGCGCTCGGCTCCGCCAGGCGGATCGGGTCAGGCCCTCGGTTCACCTCGTGGTACAGGTATCGTAGTGGGGGGGGGGGGGTGTGATGTCGTACTGCAAGCTCGTTGGTAAGGGGGGGGGGGGCTGCTGCCGCCGCCGCTCGTCTTTTTTCTTGCGGGGGGGTCCTGCGTCCTGCTGTGGCATGTTATTTCGCAGGGGGGGGTGTTGTCACTCTGACATCATGCCTGTGTAGGGGGCGGGCGGTCATCATTGCTGCACATCGCTGCAGGGGGGGGGGGGGTGTTGGGTGCTTTATGGCATCCACAGGGGGGGTTCTTGTTGCGGTGGCATTGTGTTTTGTGTGGGGGGGGGTGTTTCCCATGCCGGCAGTTCCGTCAGGTCGGCAGCTGCTGGCCACACACGTTGCGATCTCTGCTTGGGCAGCGTCACGTGGAACCTTACTGCATTCACACTTGAGGTACGGGCCAGCGTTTGGGGTACATGAGGGAGCCCACATGTGCGGTCATCTCGTCACTTTCTCATCTCCAGTAGGATTGTCTTTTCTCTGTTATCATTTGATGCATGTGTCTGTCGTTTTCTTTTTTTTTTTTTTTTTTCCCTTTTCAGGATGTTTGCAAGTATTTACATTTGCGTCAGAATCTGTTCCTTTTTCAGGTTATTTCCAGTAAGTGTCATGCGTTTTCATCCACGTCAGGGTACTTGTTCTGCGAGTTTGCTCTGTGATGCACGCAGGTGACGGATTGGGAGTCGGTGTTAGTTGTTGCACAAAGATAGGGGTGGTGGTCCTCAGGGTTAGGTTAGGTCGAGTTGCTCATGCGTCTTGTGTCAGGACTCGTGAGTTGTCAGGGGGGGGGTAGTAGTTTCCACTGCGGGGTCACCCACAACACTTGTGGGTGTCAACGGTTTGAGATGTTTCGTTTTTAATTGGCTTGGTCAGTGGCAGGTCTCCTCAACCGTTTTGGGTTTCACATTTCTATTCCTTCATGCTTCACGTGGCACGCTCAGTCATGGCCTGACGCACATTCTGGTCTCGTAGGGGGGTTTTTGCTGGGCATCATCTGTTGCCCCTTTTTTGTTCTTGTCCAGGGTTCTGACTCGCTTTCAGTCCCATTCGTCCATTTATTTCAGGCTCCAGACCCAAGGGTTTCTCGTTTTTATTAAGGATTCCCGGTGCAGGTAAGTCTGGGTACTGGGCACCGTGCTCTCCGTTCTCGTTGCTTAAGGGGCTGCCTGTCACTGTGGTTACCTATTTCGTTCAGGTCTTAGCGGGTTGAGTTGTTCGTTTTTAATTGGCTTGGTGGCAAGTCTCCTCACCCATTGGCCCAATCTCTCGTTTTTAAATTGGGGTGTCAGTCATTTCTTTTAATCATTAGACCTGTCACGTTTCAGGTTCTGGGGGGGGCCTGAGTGTTCGTTTTTAATTTATCTGCAACGGCAGGTGACTCGGCCCTCTTAGTCGGTAAGAGATAATGGGGGGGGGTGTTCGTTCTGGGCCAGATTAGGTTTGTTTTAGGGTCTGAGGATGTTGGGTGTGTGGGGGATCAGTGCCAGTTGTTGGTCTGTGGTGAGTTCTGCCAGGGTGTTTTCATTTGTTTCGATCGTTTCAGGTCATGTCTCAGGCAGCGAACATAGAGGATTTCGCCTCCATTGCCACTTCTCCAGCGAGGGGGTCAGTGCAGGGCGGCACACCTTCCTTGAGGTCCTGGACGGTTCCGAGGTTGATTGCGGAGTTGCGGCTCAGGGGCATCTCTCACTCGGCTTCAGCTCGCAAAGCAGAACTTTTTAGACTTTTGTTCCCCACCTCTGCGAGTTCTGATGCGGAACAGGTCACCCTGCGTGCCATGGCCGCATCCCTGACTCAGATCCACTCCACCCTCAGCTCATTGGCGGGCTCTTTTCAGGATTTAAGGGCCAGGGTGGAGGTTCTGGAGGCCAGTCCTATTCCTGCTGTGGTGGATCTGGCTGTTCCTGGGGTCGCAGCAGGGCCTGAGGTCCCTGTGGTTCCTGGGCCTTCACTGTCAGGTACCAGTACCAGTGTCCCTTCCGTCACCCCAGCCCATTTCATTCCAGGGAACATCCGGAAAGATATCCTTGATGGGAAGGATGTCAACCTGGCGTCCTTATTGATAGCCACTCACGATGTGGCTGACAATAAGTCGTATGCCTGTGGGGACGTTTCTGTCATCATCAAGTCCAGGGACCACAGGTTGAACCGCAAGCTCTCCATCCCTGAGTTCGTGTTGGCGTTCAGCTTATTCAGAGACATCATTTGCTCTGCGAGTCCCCATAGGAGAGAGGAGCTGGATCACTACCTCTATGCGGTGGTGGAGTTGGGTCACAAGTTTGGGGGTACGGCGTTTTATGATTACCACCGATCATTCTCCACCAAAGCCGCCGCCTTGTTGGCCCAGCATCAGGTAGTTGCAGCCTGGGGCAGCGTGGATACTGAGCTGTTCTGCCGTCATTTTGATGGGTTGAGGTCACCGGTCTGCGCCACCTGCCAGTCATCATCACACACGGCTTACTGGTGCCCCAACGCGGAACCTCCGGTTCTGCCAGGCACTTCCAGAGCCTTCCCTGCTTCACTACCAGCACCTACTCAGGCGGCTACCGTGGACAAATTGGGTAGGCCCATCCAGTATCTGGGGAGGTCACCTATTTGTAACAATTTCAATCGCGGTGTGTGCAACTACAGTCAGTGCCGGTTGTTGCACATCTGCTCAGGCTGTTTCAGGGCCCATCCTAAGTCATCCTGTTCGCTTAGGCAAGGCAAGCACAGCTGACTGAGCCGCATCAACATTAGGTTTTTGCAGGACTGCTTGTCCTCTCACCCTTCCACAGAGCTATGCCCCTTTTTGGTTGAAGGGTTCACACGGGGCTTCCACACTGGGTTCATCACCTTGCCGTTGGTCACATTCGAGAGTCCCAACCTCAGGTCGTGTGAGTTGGATGTTGGGGCAGTGGACACCTTACTCCAGTCTGAACTCGACAAGGGGTTCGTCATCGGTCCTTTTTCCATGTCTCCTTTTCTGTGCTGGAGGGTCAATCCGCTGGGGTTGGTCAAGGGGAAGTTTTCCAATAAATTAAGATTAATTTATGACTTGTCCGCCCCTCATTGCTCCGCTGTGCCTAGTCTCAATTCTTTAATCCCGTCCGAAGAATTTTCCTTGAAATATGCTTCCGTAGAACAGGCCATCCAACAGATTATTAAGGTAGGGCGGGGGGCTTGGCTATCCAAGGCAGACATAGCGGACGCTTTCAAACTCCTCCCGATCATGCCGTCACTCTGGCAGTGGCATGGGGTAAAGTGGAGAGGTTTGTACTATTTTGCCTCCAGACTCACTTTTGCCTCCAGACTCACTTTTGGGTCCAAGAGCAGTCCGTGGTTGTTCGATGTCTTTGCCCAAGCCCTTGAATGGATTCTCATCCATGTAGAGCATTGTCATGAGGTCATTCATTATCTGGAGGACTTCCTCCTCATTGAGAGTCCTCAGCAAATCCCCATTGATTTGCAGAAGTTGCTGGCGGTTTTTTCAGCACTCAACGTGCCTCTGGCAACCAAGAAGTTGGAGGGCCCGACATCAGCACTCGCCTTTTTGGAGATTGTCCCGGACACTGAAACCATGCAGGCCAGGCTTCCGGCGGACAAACTCACCAGGATCAGAGAGTGTATCCATGCCTTTTCAGTCTCGCAGGTCTGTACCAGGGTGGAATTGTTGTCTCTCTTGGGCATGTTGAATTTCGCCATGCGGATCATTCCGCAGGGGAGATCCTTCATTTCCAGGTTGTTGGCGTTGTTACCAGCAGCCCCGGACTCAGAGTCACGGGTCAAGCTGGACGCTGCGGCGTTGGCTGACCTTCACATGTGGCACGAGTACCTCCGGTATTGGAATGGGGTCACCATGTTCATTCCGGCGGAGTCCAGTTCCTCCCCTCAGGTTGGAACTGACGCGGCAGCCACTGTGGGCTATGCGGCCATTTTTGGCACCAACTGGTTGTCAGGGCCTTGGCCAGAAGACATATTGGCCATCCCAGGGTTCACGGATTCATCTGCCTTGTTTGAAATTTTTCCCATAGTGGCTGCAGCTTGGGTTTGGGGTAGTTTGTGGTCAGGGCAGACGGTGGTTTTCTCCACGGACAACCAAGCAGCCGTGGAGATTATCACCAAAGGCAGATCAAGGTCCTTGGTCATCATGTCTTTCGTTCGTAGGTTAATTTGGTTATCCCTGCAATATCATTTTCACATCCAGTGTAAGTTCATCAGTGGGGTGGACAATGTGGCGGCTGATGCGCTGTCCCGGCTTAACTTTCCGTCATTTTACCAGCAGGTCCCGCATGCCGACGCATGTGCCATGCCGTCCCCGCAGGCTTCCCTTCTGGTGCTGGATTAAACTCCCATTGGCTGGAGGCGGCAGCCTTAGTCGGGGCGTCGTTGTCGGTCAACACTAGGAAGGCTTACACCTCAGCTTGGAAGTCCTTTCAGGTTTTTCAGGCACAGCACCCGTGTGGCAACTGCCCTGATGTCCGTTACTTGTTGGCTTTTGTTGCTTACTGTCATACCAAACTCAGGTTGTCTCATGGCACCATCAAAACATATCTGGCCGGGGTTCAGCACCATTTGTCCTTGCAGGATCCAAATCGGCTCTCCATTTTCTCTGCCCATGCCATCAAGGCTGTTTTGAGGGGCATCCGGAGGAGTTGTCCTCCGACCACCATCTGCAGACTCCCGGTCACGGGGCATATTTTCCGGAGTATGTCTGGTTTGCTGGATGCGCTGCCTTTTGGGAGGCTTCTCAGCATGGTGCTCAAGGCTGCCATTTACCTGGCTTTCTTTGGGTTCCTCAGGCCGGGTGAGTTTTCCCGTTCCGGGCCTGGTTCCCGGCCTCTCACGAGAGGCCAGCTGGTCAGGCATCCGAACCGTTACATTTTACACCTGTCAGCTTGCAAGACTCAGCAGTTTGGGGCTGGCACGGATGTTTCGTATTTCAAGACTGGCAGTGCGTGGTGCCCGGTGTTGGTGTTGGATCAGCTCATGGCGCTGATCGGCGACAAACCCAGGGACAGTCCCTTGCTTCCTTTCCCGGTGGCTCCCCTCACAGCATCGCAGTTCTCCAAACACTGCCGCACGTTGTGGTCCAACCTGGGTTTGAACCCGGCTAGTCTGTTGGGTCACTCATTTAGGATTGGGGCGGCCTCTGCGGCTTCACGCCAGGGGATCCCGGCTCATGTCATCAGGAAGTTGGGGAGGTGGAATTCAACTTGTTTCAGCAGATACATACCGGATCCTCAGGTGGAGATGGCTCGTGCGTTCATGCATCTGACCGATTGATGTTTTGTTACTGCAATAAAATCTGTTACCACTTACTCTAGTGTCCTCTTTTTTGGCCCCTTTTAGGCATACCGACCACGTGACCTTTGGCACACTCCAGGTCTTGTTCATATGTCATTCTCCACATTCGTTACCCATGTCTCACGCAGAGACTCTGAGTACAAACTATTTTATGGGTTGATACAAATGTTTACATCATTTGCTTTGTAAATGTACAGATAAAGGTGGGCTATACAGATAAGTTTTTTTTCTTTTAGCGAATGTTCTGATTTTTTTCATCTTGTAGAAACCTCAAGAAGGCAGAGGAGTCTTCTGTTCGCGCTGAAAAGGAGATTGTTGACAACGACAAGTCCATAGAAGAATTGTCTGAAGAATTGAAACAACTAGAAGAAAAGGCAGCTGGAGTTATGAATGAATGCAAAGAAGCAGAGGTATATTGATTATTGTTAATTTATAACTGCAGCTTAAAGGGGTTGCTCCGCCGGAAAAAAAAAATTAAAAGCCTACAGCAGCTGCTGGCTTTTAATATTTGGACACTTACCTGTCCTGGAGTCCAGCGACGTCCGCAGCAGAGGACGAGCGACCGCTCGTCGCTCTGCTGCTCCCTCCGCCATCCTCGCTGAGGGAACCAGGAAGTGAAGCCCTGCGGCTTCATGCCCGGTTCCCTACGGCGCATGCGCGAGTCGCGCTGCGCCGTTCTGATTGGTGCTCCTGTGTTCTGGGAGCCGAGTGTCTCCCAGAACACCAAGGGAAGTCTGCGGGAAGTGACGTAACTCCCGCAGATTCCTGGAGACAGGACTCCCGGATGTGGGTGAAAATACCGGTCTTAGACAGGTATCTTCACCCCCCTGAAAGGTGTCAATTGTGACACCGGAGGGGGGGAGGGTTCCAAATAGCAAAAGTTGCTATTTAGGGTGGAGCTCCACTTTAAGCAATGGTTTAAATTCCCTAGTGCAGCACATACTCAAACTCCAAAAATCACAATGATGTTGTTTTTTATTGTGTATATGGTGCTAATGCCCTCAAGAGGATAAGGGATTCATATTGCCATAGAGGGAAGCTATTTACTATATAAGCCAGCCTTTTTCAACCAGGGTGTTGCCTAAAAATTTCCCCAATTTGGGTGGATCTAGCCTGCCTTTTAGTTAAACAAAGCCACAGATTTTCATTGTGCACCATTAACACCTACTAGCTGCTTATGTCCTAACAACCAAATACATAATCAGTTCATGACCAGGATGTCTGGTGCCTACGTAGAATCCTTGTTTGCCCTCCTGTGTCAGCGCTGGGGTCTCATTAGCCGAGTGAGGGAGAGAAACGTAGGAAGAAGAGAAACCTTGGAATACTAGTCGTGCCAGTGTGCAAACGTGTATTTGCTTTGGAAGAATAAATCACCTCTAACGTAGTGTGTCCTATGTGTGTGAATTCTGTTGCTGTATGAAAAACCTAATTTAGTTTATTACATTTTAGAATGGGGTGCCTCAAATGTGCAAAATTTTAAAGGGTGCCTTGACTGGAAAAAGGTTGAGAAACACTGCTCGAAGCTACAGGATAGCAAGGCCACCCATACTAAGAAATGTCAACATGATTCTGTGTTGGCTACAGCTTGTGATATATTTTAGAAGACTACCTTATACTGTGTTCTGCGAAATGTAAATTATGAACTTGTGATTTAAGGGATGGTAATTCATATGTTTCTTTTGAGTTTGACATTTAACCACTTGCCTACTGGGCACTTACCCCCGCCGACTTCCATTTTTCCGCTCTATCACACTTGGAATGATAATTGCGCAGGTCATACAACACGCTGTACCCATTTGAAATTTTTATAATTTTTTTTTCACACATAGAGCTTTCTTTTGGTGGTATTTAATCACCACTGTTGTTTTTTTTATTTTTTGTTAAACAAACCTAACCGCAAAACCAAACTTTTTTTCATAATTTTGTTATAAAGTTTTGCAAACAGGTAATTTTTTCTCCTTCACTAATGTGCACTGATGAGGTGGCACTCATGGGCGCTGATGGGAAGCACTGATGAGGCGGTGCTAATTGGCACCGGTAGGCACCACTGATTCAACTGCACTAATTATGTCCCTAACACAAGCCAGTTAACGGCGCTCTCCTCACGCTGTGAGTGTTCAGCGAGAAAAGTTTTTACATCCTGTGATCACATGTTAAAGGACTGCTGTGATTGGCCCTTTACCCCGATCTGTGATCAGCAGAGTCAGAAGGTAGGGTAGCATGATCACGGTATGACGTCCTTCTGACATTGGAAGATGACCACAGCGAGGGCGTGAAGCGGTTAAACAGCGTAGTTACTTTTTTTTATTATTGGTATTTGTTGTTCTTGGGCCCTGTGATCCTTTAGCCAACAAGCCTTTTCTTTGCATGTGTATTTTGTTCATTTATGTAATCCTATAGCCCTAATATCTTCAGGAGTGAGGGCTTTTAACTTTTCTTAAAAGAGAAGTATGTGTTTTTTTTATTTTTTATTTTGGATTCATACTTGCCTCGGTGGATGGAGCATCAGACTGATGCTCCATCTGTCCCCCGCCGCCTCTGCACTGAGAACAGAGACACCGAACACCGCCGATGGCTTGGTTCTCACAGATCCCTGAGAGGAAAGCTGCTGACTGTCAGTCAGCGTCTTTCCTTTCTCCTTCTCCATGCTCATTGGAGCGCTGAGCCGTGGAGGGGCGGTGAAAGGCTGTCTCGGCGGCTCGCTGAGACTGCCATCAATCAGGGCAGCTGGCGGATCCCGACTTGGAAGTACTGATGACGCGCTGCCCTGACTGATGGCAGTAACCTCAGCAGAGAGTGGTCTTCAGACCGCTCTCCGCTGAAAACGGGTCACAGGAGTGCAAAACGAATTGCACTCCTGTGACCCAGAGGAGAAGCCCAGCCAAACAAGCTCAGGCTGGATTTCTCCTTTTTAAGTTTCTTCTTTGCATATGCTGCTGAAAATAACATTGTCAGTAATAATATATATACCTACACACGCGTGTTTTGTTTTCTGTTGATTAGGGTTCACTTCCAGATATTCAAGAAAAGCACAAAGGTTTGCTACAAGAAATTAAATCAATTCAGGAACAAGAACATGCCCTTCAAAAAGATTCCCTGAACATCAGGCTTAAAATTGAGCAAATTGATAGCAGCATGGCCGAACACCAGTCTAAAATAAAACATTGGCAAAAAGAGGTAAGATTTTTGTTGACTTTTTAGGTTAATTTTGTGTTTTTTGTGCATTGTGTAAAGCCTCGTACACACAGGCCGAATGTCGGGGGGGGGGGGGGGTTCAATAGAAAACGACCGACACTCGAGTCATGTGTACTGGATTCGAAGGGGCATGGCCCGAAAAAGGTCTGCTGATCAGCTCTCTTAGCTAGCCAATGGAGGTCTTGCGGTGGTGCCCTTGTCGGAACATAATAGAACGGGAGATTTGCTGTACTAACACCAGATAGTACAGCTGCTCCTCATTTTCTGTCGTGTTTTTTTCGTTTGACCCTGCTGGGTTGAATGTGAAGAAAACTACTATTGTGTACTAGGTTTAAATGTTTGCACATTGCTTTATCTCGTGTCTTTTATCCTCAGATATCCAAACTTACTCTTCATAAAATAGAAGACAATCCTGAAGTGGTCCTCTCCACACTAACCCAAGAAGAGCTTGACGCAATAAAGAACCCTCGACAGATAGAAGAAAAAATTGCACTGTTGGAAGCTGAGAGTCTAAATTTGAAGCCAAATCTTGGCGCTATTGCGGCATACAAACAGAAAGTACGTCTTTAAACTGTGTCAAATTAGGCATTAATCTGCATTTTTTTTGTTGTAGGGTTCTTTTTTATTATGTGCTTGTTTTTCATGACCAATTAAATTGCTAATATTTATGGACCAAAATTGTTATCCTACATGTAGCGACCGACACAGGAAGTGTTACAGAAAGCTATGCCCATTAGTTCCTTACCCAACTACATGCAAATTAGATTTTACCTGTTTTTCTACCTCCTGCTTTCCCCCTGCAGGATTATATTTGCCTACAATGCTGTTCCTTCTAAGATCGCTGTGTGGCTCTGCAGAGCCTCTTTCTGAAATCTTATGAGCCTGTACCTGCCTTTGTATGCCACAGCTTCCATTCAGTTAATAAGAAAGCAGATGGGCTTTCTATTGAAGTGAATGGAAACTGTGTAACGCTGTATAAGTCTGACAAATTACAACAGAACAGAGGCTGTGCAGCATTGAGCAGTCAGCACAGTGAAGAACTAGGAGGAGCATGGTTGTAAGAGAATATACAGTGGGTACGGAAAGTATTCAGACCCCTTTAAATTTTTCACTCTGTTATATTGCAGCCATTTGCTCTAATCATTTAAGTTCATTTTTTTTCCCTCAATGTACACACAGCACCCCATATTGACAGAAAAACACAGAATTGTTGACATTTTTGCAGATTTATTAAAAAAGAAAAACTGAAATATCACATGGTCCTAAGTATTCAGACCCTTTGCTCAGTATTTAGTAGAAGCACCCTTTTGATCTAATACAGCCATGAGTCTTTTTGGGAAAGATGCAACAAGTTTTTCACACCTGGATTTTGGGATCCTCTGCCATTTCTCCTTGCAGATCCTCTCCAGTTTTGTCAGGTTGGATGGTAAACGTTGGAGGACAGCCATTTTTAGGTCTCTCCAGAGATGCTCAATTGGGTTGAAGTCAGGGCTCTGGCTGGGCCATTCAATAACAGTCACGGATTTGTTGTGAAGTCACTCCTTCGTTAATTTAGCTGTGTGCTTAGGGTCATTGTCTTGTTGGAAGGTAAACCTTCGGCCCAGTCTGAGGTCCTGAGCACTCTGGAGAAGGTTTTCGTCCAGGATATCCCTGTACTTGGCCGCATTCATCTTTCCCTCGATTACAACCAGTCGTCCTGTCCCTGCAGCTGAAAAACACCCCCACAGCATGATGCTGCCACCACCATGCTTCACTGTTGGGACTGTATTGAACAGGTGATGAGCAGTGCCTGGTTTTCTCCACACATACCGCTTAGAATTAAGGCCAAAAAGTTCTATCTTGGTCTCATCAGACCAGAGAATCTTATTTCTCACCATCTTGGAGTCCTTCAGGTGTTTTTTTTTTTTTTTTTTTTTTTTTTAGCAAACTCCATGCAGGCTTTCATGTGTCTTGCATTGAGGAGAGGCTTCCGTCGAGCCACTCTGCCATATGGCCCTGACTGGTGGAGGGCTGCAGTGATGGTTGACTTTCTACAACTTTCTCCCATCTCCCGACTGCATCTCTGGAGCTCAGCCACAGTTATCTTTGGGTTCTTCTTTACCTATCTCACCAAGGCTCTTCTCCCCCGATAGCTCAGTTTGGCCGGACGGCCAGCTCTAGGAAGGGTTCTGGTCGCCCCAAAGGTCTTCCATTTAAGGATTTTGGAGACTACTGTGCTCTTAGGAACCTTAAGTGCAGCAGAATTTTTTTGTAACTTTGGCCAGATCTGTGCCTTGCCACAATTCTGTCTCTGAGCTCTTCAGGCAGTTCCTTTTGACCTCATGATTCTCATTTGCTCTGACATGCACTGTGAGCTGAAAGGTCTTATATAGACAGGTGTGTGGCTTTCCTAATCAAGTCCAATCAGTATAATCAAACACAGCTGGACTCAAATGAAGGTGTAGAACCGTCTCAAGGATGATCAGAAGAAATGGACAGCACCTGAGTTAAATATACGAGTGTCACAGCAAAGGGTCTGAATACTTAGGACCATGTGATATTTCAGTTTTTCTTTTTTAATCTGCAAAAATGTAAAAAATTCAGTGTTTTTCTGTCAATATGGGGTGCTGTGTGTACATTAATGATTTTAGCAAATGGCTGCAATATAATAAAGAGTGAACATTTTAAAGGTCTGAATACTTTCTGTACCCACTGTATACTTGAGGTACTGAGGGTAGAGCGGGAGGTGACAAAAAAGAATAAGTATACTGTTTTATTGTCCATTGAGGCACACAGGAAGTCATACTATCCTGTTACAGCCAACTACATGAGACAGGTCACTGACAGGCAACCTCTCCCTTCCTAGCATTCCTCAGTGTTTTTATGGGGATTGGTGTCTTCTCTCCCTTTTTTTTAATTTATTTTTTCAGATTTGCTGCAAAAAATCAGACCCTTTTTTTGCCAGCTTTTTTTTTTTTTTCCTTTTAGCTGGTCTCTATATCTCTATATAACGGCTATCTGGATCTTTCCTCAGCCTAGCTTAGGAGTGCCTTTCCCCAGCGAAAGAAGATTAATGCTGAGGCGACTACATGCTAACCTCTCCTGGGTGGAGTGTTTCATGCTCCACGCTCTCTTATTCAGTTCCAAGGAAGCATCTCCCTTCTGCTTTACAAAGAGCCATGTGGAACTATCATCTCCATTCCATTATTTCTGCCCTTGCCTGGTGACTTTGGTCAACTTAGGACTTTCGACACTCATTGGCTACCTGCTGTGTTTTGTGATTACTTAAGGCCTCACCTCATGCCCTGAGAACAAGTTGCAACATGTCTGTACCTAAACACAAAGGGCATGGTCCCACTGCAGTGAGTAACCTCAGCTTGCACTGTTAATAAATCTGGGAACATTTACTCTATCTTCTGAGAGCACTGACATCTGGATTCCTTCTCCCCTATAGATATATGGTCTACGGAGTCCCCTACTTGATCATCAGGGGATTTTACTGCAGTCACACGAGACTGTGGTCACATTCACCCAATTCTTTTGCAGGTCTGTAGAAGCTGTAAGTGTACTCCTGCTCCTTCCCCTGCAGAATCTGTTTCACTAGTTTCTGTGACTATCTGACTCAGATTCAGGGTCCCCTTGGTCTTTCCTCAGATGTGCAAAACATTGCATCAGAGCCAGCCTGTATCTCGGTACAGACCTGAGGGTCTGTACCGAGATACAGTCCCTCAGTCACGGGACTGGAGGAAGTAACAATTAATGTCACCATATTTTTTTTTCTCCCTCCCTGCTTTAGTGACAGATGGGACTTTTCTCTTTTTCGTCCACAAATTACTGTGAATGAATGATCTTGTGTAGTCGAAGCCATGCGTAGCTGTGCCAAATTCAAATAAGGACAGGATGCTCCGGAAAGACTAACAATTGGATTTTTATAAATGGAGAAAGGGGGTGGTAAAATTAAATCTGGTTCGAAAGATGGACTTTACTTTTACCAGGAAAACCACTAGACCTGTAGAGGGACTTCTTACCCTTAAGATATTCTAGCTGTTGACAGTAGTATGTGCGACAGTGTCATGGTTCTGACGGTTAAAGTAAGACTGGAGCAGTAATCGAATTGTAATGACTACAGTGTAACCTTTTCAAATTTGACACTAAAACTCAACATAGCTTACTGGTGGATGACAAGGTGTTAAATCACACCACAGGTTGCACTTTTTACTGCCATTTCACCTAGAGCCTTTATATGGTACCTAGATACTTTCTGCTGCCATTCTGGCACAAGGATTTGCTACAGGACAGTGCACACCTGGGTTGCTGCATGCTCTTTCTGGACACAATACCATATGTTCCACACCCCACAAGAGGTAACCCTCGCATGTAGCTACGGCCTATACTAGCCAAAATTAAGCCATTGCAAAAATCGCGGGCGAACATTCGCTCTTCTGAGGGCTCATACGACATTCAATCTCACAGTGACTTGGCGCTCCTTGCACAGGAATAGGAACCGGCTCTAAGTCCGATCTCTGCATCTGATTCTAGCTCTGAGGCAGACAATAGGCCTATTTTGACAAACTTTTTTTGCATCTTCTGCAATTCCTCAGACAAATAACAGCCTTAATACAACCATCTTTGCCCAAGGCTCAAGCGCTACACCTCTTCTATGCCCATCTCTCTACCTGAATTGGATCCCGAAATGCCTTCCCTGGATGAGGCACACAGAAGGGAAAAATTAGGACATTGAGGCAGTATAGGAGGAAACTGGTAGATTTTACTTCCACAGAGTACCGCTATATTGCAGATGGAGCTTCACACAACATGCTTACTGATTTGTAAAGGCTGGATACTACCATCTGAACCTTGGTATCCAGCTTGATTCTCCTCTGTCCCACCATGCCCTGTTGACTACCAAGAGATCGTCAAAATCCTTCAAACCGCTCTGTTCATGAACATATATAGAATGTGTAGTCTATGGCCACTGGATCTCTCCAAATAGAATTTTTACTGCTCCTAAAATCTTTGCCGAACTCTATCCAGTGAAAAAAGCGTTAAAAAAAAGGGGTCTATCCTTGTGGATGAGCCTGCCATCTCAGTCTTAAACCACTCACTATACCAAATGAACATTTTCCTTCAAAGATTTTGCAGATAGAAAGTTTGAGACATTCTTAAAGGTGTTCAGAATGGCTCTAATCTCTGTTTACATATGCAGAATCTTGTGGCTAAAAGCCTGGACAGCTGAAGCTGCCTGGAAAAAGCACCTTGTATGTATGCCTTTGCAAGGAACTTCCTATCTTGGTATATTTTAAGCCACCAGATTGGTGTGAATTTTCTGGGCATTTCTGCACAGGCCCGTTTGGTCCTGTTTATAAAAGGTCGCCACCTGGTCCACCAACAGGTGGTTGTCCATTCTCCTGTGGATACAACCATTGGCCGCACAGTTCTTGCACCGCCACTTCAAAGTTGGGTCTTTTTGACTGTTGCTGTTGGTCCTGTCGACACAGTTCTGTTTGCTTAGTTGTTGCCCACCCTTCTCATTAATTTCTTAAGCCTCGTACACACGGTCGGATTTCCATCTGACTTTTCCGTGGATTTTTGTCCGAACGGAGTTGGCCGGGCACACCCATAGCATACACACCACAGGACTTTTCTGCAAACTTTCCCAAAACTTTTTGCAACATCACGTGGTTTTTCTGCTCTTTACCGCCACCCTTTGGTCAACTTCTGCTATTGTTGGTTGATTTTAACATTAGTTGTTTTGTCCATCGGACAAAAGTCCTATGGTTTTCTGTACACACGGTAGGACTTTGCTCCATCGGACTTTTGTTGGGCAAAAGTTTGTCCGTTTGCAGACCCAACTTTTGTCAGATGAAAACAAAACCAAACGAAAAAAAGTTTGTCCGATGGAGCGTACACACGGTTGGATTGTTGGTCCAACTTGCTTAAAACGAAGTTTGTTGGGCAAAAGTCCGACCGTGTGTACGGGGCTTAAGGGGCATACCAGGGTCTATGAATACTGTGTCTGTCCTTCACTGCACAATTTAAATGAGGAAATTACAGTTAAATAAAAAAAATCCTGTGTACAGGACACAGGCCACCTTCCCTTCTTTTCCTTGGTTAATCTGTATTGCTAGCTACAAAACTGGGGACTCAGTTGGGGTAGAGTGATAGGGGAGCCCCCCAGGAGTTGCATGTACTCAAAAGCTTTGCCTGTGTTCTCTACTCTGCTTCAAGAAATTAACCTTTTACAGGTAGCCCCCCCCCCCCCCCAAACCACTTGCATACACCAATGGTTTGAGACGCACACGGCTAGCATTATTATGGGTTTATTATAGATTTCCTGTGCAAGCAGGTTTCAGTCATTTTATGTTGCACCACAGTGAATGTAAATATTGCAATTGGGTGACTATTTTACAGAGCTTAAAAGTTGAAGACTGATCGACCTTTTACAGTGTTAAAGAACGTCAATGTGTGAAAGGAATTAAAACCTCAGTGTGACATACAGAATCCTCTGCATGGCAAATATCCACTAGGCTTTAAAACATGCATTTCTATTTAAATAAAAATTGTAGATTATTGCCTTCCTATTTGAGATTGCAACAACTACGCTGTTAATGTGCCTTTAAAAGTACCTGTCTAACATGCATAAATACCAGTGAAATAATACATTAAAACTTTTAGATGGGTCACTCCATCCAAAGATATATTTATTATAGATGGAATGCTGGTAGACTGCCCCCTTAAATTTCTAAAATTCCAGAAGCAAGATCCTCTAATGGAGTTACCAGCTTTGTCTACTTCCATGCTTCTCCTGCTACCCTTTCCTTAATGTAAAACTGTCCCTCTCTCCCTAATAGATTTAATAAACAGCTGTTCCGAAGAGCTCAGGAGATTACAGAAATCGGTATTAGATTTGGTGTTAATGGCAGGCCACATTTTTATTGATTTTTTTGAAAATCCTATTCATTCTTTGCTTTGTTGTATTGTATGTAATTGTAGTAGTTCAAGATATTTTTCTATTTTGAAAGCATACATTGATTTTCCCTTTCTTGGTGAATAGGAAGAGCTATACTTAAAAAGAGTTGCAGAACTTGATGAAATTACCAATGAAAGAGATAGATTCAGACGAGCATATGAAGATCTTCGCAAACAAAGACTTAATGAATTCATGGCTGGATTTAATGTTATAACAAACAAGCTAAAAGAAAATTACCAGATGCTGACTCTAGGGGGAGATGCAGAGCTTGAATTAGTAGACAGCTTGGATCCGTTTTCAGAAGGCATCGTGTTTAGGTTGGTTTTACTTCTGTTCAATCAATGGATTATGTTCATTATACCATATTGTCTTTGTAAATTAATGATGAAGGTAAATAGCGTTGTTTTTTTTTTTTCTTTTGTTTTTTTGCTCTTATCTTAAATATCTTGAGCTGAGTCTGTCCTAATATTTTACTGTAGTGTGAGACCACCAAAAAAAAGTTGGAAGAAGATCTTTAATTTGTCAGGAGGAGAGAAGACGCTAAGTTCTTTAGCTCTGGTGTTCGCTCTTCATCATTACAAGCCAACTCCTCTGTACTTCATGGATGAGATTGATGCAGCTCTAGACTTCAAAAATGTCTCCATTGTGGCATTCTATATTTATGTAAGTAGCTGTTTGATGACATATAGTGTTTTTATAATGTGTGACTTGTTCCTTTAGAAAATCATATGCCATTGGAAGTAGTCCTTCTCAGTTGACGGATAAAGGCATTCTGTGTTTTCAAAGAAGAAATAGATAGAGAGAGACCCTACTGCGGCAGAAGTGAATTCTTATTGACCAAGTGCTACTGCCATCCACCGGGAGTACTTGCTCTTTTCTGCTATTTAGCGTCAAGGAGGCATTTCCCTGCTGTTGCTCCTGCTTTGCAAAGGAAAACGGGTGTGTAGGAGCTACAACCTTCTCACTCCACAGTGGCTTTGGTCGCTGCCAACTGTCTGTGTTTTGTGAGTACTTGGGCCTTGCCTTGTACACGGAGCTTAGTTGCTTTACAACCACACGCTCCGAACATGTCTGTAGACAGAACGGAAGGTCCCACTGCAACAGATGACCCCATCTTGCTCTCTCCTAATGTTTTGTGCCTTCTGAAGTTTGTAATCTGGAATCCTTCTACCCTGTGATTAGAGTCAACCTCATCCGAGTCGTCCTGAGTTCCACCGGGTGAGGCTATCAAGCAGGGTCTCGACTACAGTCACACCAAACTTTGTTACCACTTTCACCCAGTTCCTCACTGGTCCAAATCATAGAGACCCCAAGTGTGATCCTGAGCCTTCCCCTGCACATCTGTCTGCAGCCTTAAAAGCAGTTGGCCCTTGGTCGCAGTGACCATTTGTGACTGATTCCGGGTCATCTCAGTTTCTCCCTAAAGAGCCTCTTTGAAAAATAAGTCTTCCGCTGTTGCCCAGCGTTAAGAGACCATTCATCTTTATTAATGCAGGATGTACTTCCCTGCATCAAGAGGCGTTCCCTCCCACTGCTTGTAAAAGCAGTCTAGCGGCTAATTAGCTGCTAGGATTGCTTTTACATGAATGTCAACTGCTGGCTGAAAAGAACAATGCCAAGATGATGCCTAAACCTGCAGGCATCATTCTGGTATAACCACTCAAAGTCCAGCAACATACCAGTACGTTGCTGGTTCTTGTTGGGCATATATTGTAATGTTCGTTTTTTTATGCAGCCTGTGGGTTGAATGAAAAATTGATCGGTGGGTATGCCCACCATTGGAATACCGCCCTGCATCCACCCACTTCTAATGATGGGCATACATGCACCGTTTTTTGTTTTGTTTTTTTTAATTATGGTGGTGAAATCACCTCTTACAGTGCTGGATTTGCTGATTTACGTACCGAGAGAGCAAACCCTGTTGCTGTAAAAAAAAAAAAAACACTGTGCTGCAGCTGAATGGTGTACATAAAAAGCAAACAATGGTAACAATAAAACATTAACTCATTAAAACTAACTTTTTTTTTTATTGCAATCTGTGCCAAAAAAAAAGTAAAAAATATATGCTGAAGCATGGGGACAATCCGCCCCTGATATTATGGGCAGGGGTGGAGGTGGGCAATTTGCCCCTAATAGGGGCGGATTGCCCCCATTCTTCGGCATAAAAAATCTTTTTATATTTTTTAACTGTGGTGGTGAAATTGCCTCCTACAGCACTGGAATCAAGGCTTTACGTATTGTGAGAGCAAACCCTGTTGCTGTCAGAATAAATAAACCTGTGCTGCAGCTGAATGGCGTACCTGCAAAGCAAATATTGGTTAACAATAAAACAAGGTAACATTACAGTATAACGGTAAGAGAATACCATGTTTGCAAAGCAAATACAATAAAACACAGTCAAAATAAGACATTAGTTATAAAACACAGTAACACTAGATGGAGCAATAGAGAGCGAGAAGAAAAATAAAATGACAATTATTTTTGGCTTTATTTTATTTTAATTATTTTGTACTTTTAACTGTAAACATTCCAGATTGGGGTCTCTTAAAATGTGATGGCCATCTCATCTTTCGAGACCTGTGTAAGTGTGCCCTAGGACTGTGCAATGCTGTACCCTATGCCAATACTCCACTAGTGTGTGGTAGCAATGGAAACAGTCACTGATGCAGAGACCATGTTGGTCAGGACAGGAGGGACAATAAAAGCTAGTGTCGCACCTATTTTTTTTGCAGACACGACATGTTCTTTGGAGTGTTCTTTGGATAGGGGTACCAGGGAGAACAAAAGGAAAATGCCTCTCATGCAGCCGGCTCACTGCATTTGCATTGGGAAGTTGGGGCACAGCACCGTCTGCAAACAGGCTGTGATGATCTCTTCCTGGATTTTTAGGAAGGGTCCAGTTCGTCCTGATACTTTGTATAGCACATAAGCGTTCAGCAGAGCCAATTGGAATAAATATACAAACCCTTTTTTTACACCAGCATCTGGCCTTACGGGGCAATTAACCACTTGTAAACGGCTGGCCATCATGACTTCCTGGGCTTTGTGTGGGTAGTGTGTGCAGCTACAGGCATCATTCAGATATCGGCTTTTTCATCCGGCGATTCCCTACACCATAAAAATGATCATAGCGGCTGGTTAGCTGCTTGATCGTTCTTACGGGCGGCGAGAGGGGACGTCCTCCCGCCGCCCTCCAGTGCTTCTTCCGACTCACCGATGCGATCAGTGAGTCGGAGAACAGATCCGCCGGCCCCGGATGTTTACCATAGAGATTTCCGGCGGCCCAGATGGTCACCGGAGTCTCTATGATCGTCCGAGGCCAGGCGCTACGTTATGACGTCACGCCCGGCCTCTGCATTCAAACAAACGTCGCTGCCTCGGCTGGGAAGTCGAGATCATTTATTTTAGGAGAGATGTGGGGTCTTATTGACCTCATATCTCGCTGTAAAGAGGATCGATCATGCCATATTCCTATTACAAGGGATGTTTACATTCCTTGTAATAGGAATAAAAGTGATCAAAATTTTTTTTTTTTTTTTTTTTTAAAGTGTTGAACTAAAAAATTTAAAGTAGAATTAACAATAAATTTTTTTTAAAGTGCCTCGTCCCCGTGGGCTCGCACGCAGAAGCATGAAACTCCCCCCCCAAAAAACGCGTTTGAAAAATTGCTGCGCAAATACCGTGCCAGATAAAAAGTTGCAATGACCGCCATTGTATTCTCTGGGGTCTCTGCTAAAAAACAACTTCAGCTTGTTCAATTCCCGTATATACTCGAGTAAAAGCCGAGTTTTTCAGCACATTTTTTTGTGCGGAAAATGCCCACCTCGAGTCTGAGTCCATCTTCAACTTTGTGCCTTTGGACCCCAGACTTGGCACACGTGTAGCCCCACTCTTCCTCTACAAGTGTGCAAAGTTTGTTGACCGGGGGACCTACGGCTGGGGAGCACCGATTTTTCAAAGCCGGGCACTCCTTCAATAGACTCCCATGTTAAACAGTAATTTCGCCAGTGATTTTGGGGACCTGGTACCGGCCAGCCCTAGGTCCCCTGGACCCCAAACTTGGCACACATGTATCACCACTCTTCATCTACAAGTGTGCAAAGTTTTTTGTCCAGGGGACCTATGGCCGGGGAGCACCGTTTTCTTTTTCTTTTTTTCTTTTTTTTTACAAAGCCGGGGACCCCTTCCATAGACTCCCATGTTAAACGTCAGTCTAGTCACACAGCGCCGGAGATCAGGTAGGGATATTGGGCACAGTGAGGCATGCAGATGGACACCCTAGGCTTAAACTCAAGTCAATATGTGTTCCCAGTTTTTTTGTGGTAAAATTGGGTGCCTCGGCTTATATTCGAGTCGGCTTATACTCGAGTATATACGATATAATGATTGGGGGTTCTATGTAATTTTCTAGCAAAAAAAAAATATGATTTTTACATGTAGGAGAGAAATGTCAGAATTGGCCTGGTTGGCAAGTGGTTAAGTATGGCACCATCATCTGGTCATTGAAGTCCACCCTTACCATGTTAAGGTTGTATTCGTGGACACAGAGGGGCTTCACAACACCAGTCGCCGTTGGAATTTTGACTCGTATCTAAGGGAGGACAGAACAAAAACATTTCTGTGTATCCCTCCACTTCACTACGAGCAAATTTATTAAATTTCAAGCAGGCTCTCTCCCCGTCTAAGTCAGGAATCTATAAGCCATTGTGGTAAGCCCTGGCGATTGATTCATACAGTGCCACATGCGCCAATTCCACAATCAAAAATGTGGCATGCTTGTGTAATTGTCCACGTACAAGTGGTACCCCTTTCCGAATAATGGTGACACCAAGTCCCAAACAATTTTGCCAGTACTCCCTATGAAGTCTGGCCAGTTGTGGGGCTCCACGTGACTATCTCTTCCCTCGTAAACCATAAAACTATATTATAGCCTGTTGCCCTGTCACAGAGCTTATACAACTTGACCCCATATCTGGCACGCTTGCTGGGGAGATACTTTTTGAAAGAGAAGCGGACAGAAAATTTAATCAGGGACTTATCGCAGACAACTTGATCGGGAATGAACAAGGCTGCAAACTGTTGGTTGAAGTGGTTTACGAGGGGCCGAATTTTGTAGAGCCGATCGTATCCAGGGTCACTCCGAGGACAACAGAGTTCATTGTCATTGAAATGCATGAACCCCAAGATCTGCTCGTATCGCGTCCTGGTCATGGAAGCAGAGAACATGGGCGTATGGTGAATTGGGTCAGTGGACCAATATGACTGCAACGCACACTTTTTAGTAATGCCCATGAGGAGGAATAGGCCCAGAAAGGTCTTAAATTCGGAAACCGTAATGGGTTTCCAATCTCTGGCAAGGATCCGTGGCGATGAATTCCGGTTGGCCAGTGAATGTTCGGGCGCTGCAGAAGTGGTGGGCTCCCAATTGGGGTTGGCAAATGCAGCGGGATGGGCTCTATGTGCTTGTGTTTGTCTTCTTGGTGTCTGCAGGGCACTACTTGTGCTAGCCACCCCACCAGCTTGAACTGCATTTATGGGACTCGCCATGTCACCACGTGTTACTGAAGTGCTGGTTTGACTGCGACCAGGATGTACTAGGCCGCTGGTGCTTGCCAGTTCACCCAAAGGATGAGCGACACTAGTTCTGGCTCTCTGCTCCATACGAGAGCCTTGCGGTTCTTACACCTCAACAACAGAACGGGTCGGGTATGCCTGACCTTAGCAGGGACCACTCCATCTTCGGCCCTATCTATCGGTGCCGCTGCTCTCTACTGGTTTGTATACTGAGCCTAAATCTGACGGTGAGATGGCTTCCCCATCGCTCTTATCTATCATGCTCAGCAACGTGTAGTCATCTTCACAAGTGTACCTCTGTCTGGACATTTTGGCCTCAAAATTTACAAGTACAACTAGTGCGACTCGCAGGCAAAAAGAGCAACTGGTTGTCGGCGACTGCTTCAGTCACTACCAAAAAAACTGTTCGCGTTTGCAGAGATCAGGCCTGACTCTGCGAACGCTGCACTTGTGTGTTTTGTAAGTGACAGTGATCGATTGATACTGCATTTGGGTGGGCTGGGCTAGGCAGAGGGGCTAGCAGGTGTCTGGGTTGATCCCGCTAACACCGCATTTTTTGGGAACACTGAACTATTGGACACTAGTATAGATCTGATCAAAGATATTGATCCATTCAAACACTATACTAGTAAGGGAGGTGTATGGTATGTGCGTGGGTGTTGGCACTACTGGCACTAATCTGACACTCCCTGGGATTGACGCTGAACCTAACTGACGCTAAAACCTGTACTGGCAGGGGGGATTGAATCTCCCAGGTTTTGAGAGGTACCATGAGGTGGCGGTGTTAGAGGACAATTGACTGGACTCATGGAACATCTCAAAAAGAATGGGTAGCTTTGGAAGAAAACCTAGGCGGAATACGCCTGGATCAAATAATGTGGGTACCAAAGAAATGGAGACCTCCCTGGGGACGCGGTATCAATTACAAAGGAAACAGAGCGTGGGACAGCCTGTTTAAAACCAGACTATGGCAATATAATAGTCTGTTAATGCCCCTTTTGGGTACGAGCTGTATCTGAAATGGACGTTCTCTGATAGTCTGAGATTAAAGGATGTGCTGAAGGGGAATGTGCTTTGTACAATATCTAAACTGCAAGATAAATACGGCAACTCACCTTGGGATGGCTGGAGATACAGACAACTCCAGCATTTCGTAGGTGCTCTCCCAAAACCCCTGCGCTCTATTAAAGAACTTGGCCCATGGGAAAAACTTAGACAAAGGAGGAATAAATGGACATGGGATATATATAGATATAGATATATCTATATCTAATCTCTCCCCCGGGAACTGGGTCATTATGCCTCTTGGAGAGTTGGGAATCCGAATTAAATCAAATTTATATCCGAACAAATGAAATGTAAAGTCATAGATTATGTACATTCCATGTCAATAGATGCAAGAATCAAAGAAATGAACTACAAATTAACTAAATGGTACTATGTCCCAGTATAACTGCATAAGATCAACCCAGAGGTATCACCCATGTGTTAGAGGGAATGTGGGTTAGAGGGCACGCATGGCCACATATGGTGGCATTGCCCCCTGATCCAACCATTTTGGAAAGAAATACTGAAAATTAAAAAGATTAGCGGGGTTGAGATTGGACAAGATCCTTGGCAGTGTCTGTTCCATGCTACAGGGGAGTCTAGGAAAAAATATAGATTAACAGTGGTCCCGTTCTTGTTGAATGCAGGGAAGGCCTTAATCCTGAGACAATGGAAACTAAAAAAGATTCCGACAATAAAAGATTGGCTTAGAAAGGTAGATAAAATTAGATTGATGGAAGAATTACTACATCTACAAAATGACTCTAGACAAAGATTCTATGGAGAGGCTGGTTTGAATTTAAACAATCAGCGTTATTGAAAATACATGAGAGGTTAAGAGGGGGTGGGGGGATGTTTTTTTTTTTTTGTGGAAACATGGAATTGGGGCGGAAGGGGAGGGAGGCCTGGATGCAGCCCTTCCTAGACACACACACACCTTAAATTATTAATTTTTGAAGTACACAGGGATAAAATGATGGAGGTGTAAGGTTCACAGAATTTTGGGTGGAAATGGGGCGATTATCTCCAGACCCACCCCTTAATTAAAATTTTTAGACTCGATTGGTTAGGGGCGGAAAGGGGGAGCACGGTAATGGGGTGGAATAAGTGAGAGGCCGGTGGGCAATCTCCCTAGCTAAAATTTAAACACCATAAAAATGTATTATAATAATAATAAAAAAAAATTGTTTTTCTTTTTTGGAACCGAAAAGGATTCCACGAGGGGAGGTGACATCACTTCCTCTGCCTGTGTTTACATAGGCAGAGGACAGTCTGCCATTCGCCAGAACCGATCACCAGGTCCAGGCCAGAAATCATTGGCCTGGGCATGGAGACAGATCGGTTCTGAAACAAATCTGATCGCCGCTGGTGCGCCCCAGATGTACAGCTACGGCGGTACTCCCAGGGTAGCCTACCAGCTGCAGTATAACGGTGGCTGGCCCTTAACTGGTTAAAGGGTATAGAAAGGAGGAGACGCACAGATGAAACAAATCCTCCCACATAGGTTTTATCTGCTGTTTCATCTGAGGCTGTTTACTTCACTGGATATATGTGAGGGTTTACAACCACTTTAAATCTAAAGCCTAATGTATTGTATTGCAGCTTACTAATTATGTGGTGGCTGCATAATTTTTTTTGTTTTGTTTTTGTTTTTTGTTTTTTTTCCCCTCTGTTTTCACCTGGTGATCTGGCCAGTAACATACATCCTGTATTAGTGAGCCAACTCCTGGAGACCTGAGCACAGGAGGCATGGCCTCTTATTCAAATACGCAAATAAATTAAAGCCAAATGCACAGCTCACGCTTTATAATCAATTACAGAAAACCCCCTTCGGTATTGCACCCCTGTATGTACGGCTTTCCTCGCTTTGTGTGAAAGCAGTACACAGGGATGCAATAACGAATGGGGTACATTTTCCCCGGAATATGCGGTATTACCAACTTGAGCCCCAACAAATGGTCTCCCCATATGAGATGAGCTCAATATTTACATATTCAGATATTCCATTGGCCTCTATACTTAAGGGGACTGTATATTCATTTAATCACTTAGTCCGGTATCTATCAGCCACTTTTTGGTACTATTGATACTGTATTGAACACGTTTATAGTGGGAACCTGTAACCACTTACCGCTATGTGTGATTCATACTCTAATGCTTGTACATGATCACTATATACCAGTGGTATCTATTATAAACCACATGATGTGTGTATCCTATTACCATAGATACACATGAAATTTCATCTTTCAGGTTGTGTTAGTTTTGTGAGGTTCACCCATATCATGAGCCACAAGTTTACCAGCACCTACCCAGTATCTGTCCTGAGGAAGCTAATATTTTAGTGAAACGCGTAGACGAGCAATTTTTTGGAGGCATTACTGGATCAGAAATTTTTCTCACCTTTTTTATACATCATTCAAATATTTTTTTTTATCTTAGATCCAGCCCTCTATAACTGCATTACTGTATGGAATCCACTTGATCAGTAATTGTCTTTTGGCTTTTGTTGATGGTAGACCTCATGATTTCCTACCCGTATGTCTAAACTTATTCATATTTGCATATCAGCACTACCTGTGTTTTCACTATGGACATGCAGCATTACTACATTGTAGGGGTGCAACGGATCAAAAAACTCACGGATCGGTTCGATCCTCGGATCAGAGTCACGGATCGGATCATTTTTCGGATTGGCAAAAAAAAAAAAGACAAATCTTGTTACACCCACCGGAGTTTTAGATTTCAGTTATTTTCAACACAAACCGGAGCTTATATGCTTAAATACATTATTTGTAAATCCAACGGACTGTTTACATGTTAAATTTTAAAAGCAGCAGCAAACCTGCTGACCTTACATGGTTGCTAATGTGACAGAACACCTCTGATTTTCACATTTAACTAAATGTTAAATGTGAAAATCAGAGGTGTTCCGTTACATTATAGCAAGCATGTAAGGTTTGCTGCTGCTTTTTAAAATTTAACATGTAAACAGTCCGTGGGATTTCCAAATGTATTTAAAGTGGTTGTAAACCCACTTTTTAAACAAAGACCTACAGGTAAGCCTAGATTAAGGCTTACCTGTAGGTGCATGAAATATCTCCTTAACCTACACGGTTAAGGAGATATTTGTATGTAAATGTGGCAACGCTGACGTCACCCCATTCACACATTCGGCTAGGTCGCAACATTCGACGACGTAGCCGAATTCGACAGCTTACGCGCGCATGCACGGAGTCACGTCTTCGACGCTCTGGCCAATCACAGCGCCGGAGCGGCGCTGTGATTGGCTGCAGCGGTGATACCCGGAAGTAACATTCCGGCTATCGCCGCAGCGATGGATGCGGCTAGAGGAGGGACCCGGACGACTTCAGGGGCCCCGATCGAAGGTAAGTGGTACATAATGAGCTAGTATGCTAGTCATACTAGCTCATTATAGCTTTGTCTTGCAGGTTAGTAAAAAAAAAAAAAAAAAAGTTAAAAGGGTTTACAACCACTTTAAGCATATAAGCTCCCTTTTGTGTTGAAAATAACTGAAATCGAAAACTCAGTTGGGTGTAACAAGATGTCCGCTTGGCCCTTTCTGCACAGTAATGATAGTGAGGAGTGTGGGGTGGAGCAAGATTGCGTCGGCGAAACGTCACTGCAGCGGCCGCAGCTGGGTGTACAAAGATGGCCGGAGCTAGGCTGAAGCCGCGGCCTTTCCTATGGCCGAGGCTCCGGAGTGCTCTGCGGATCGCGTGGTGTTCCGATCTGAACAGGGTGACCCGTTCTGATCACCACCGATCCGTTGCACCACTACTATATTGTCGCCCTTCTTTTTGGCCTGTTCAGTACACCAGCCCTCAAATTTTCCACTCGCCTACTCTGATTTTGCAGGTGGAAAATGGTTTCTGGCTTGGGCTGCCTCTGGGGGGGGGGGGGGGCTGTTCTCTCAGCGATCGCCTTCAGGGGAAGAGAGAGTGGAGGAAGAGGGTGAGCTGTCCGGCTCACAGAGCGGGAATTGCCCGCTGTAACAGCTTACATTTGAATTGCCCTCTGCTTGTCATCACACAGTCCCAGCGCCTGTGACAGACAGAACACATCTCAGCATTGGACCAGCGTTCTGTCCGTCACAGGCTTCGAGTCAGGAGGCTGGGCTGTGTGTGACCGTGAGCAGACGGCAATTCAAATGTAAGCTGTTACGGCGGGCACAGATTGAGGCTGAGTTGATGGACACTGATAAAGTTGTTCATTTTTATTTTTGTAACTTAATTCTGCGTAAGACATTTAAGTGTAATTTCATTAGATAATTTAGGAGGGCGTGTTTAGGGGTGGGGCAAGGTAGGTGTTGGGTGGGGCAACTGGTGGCGAGTAACCCTTAAGGCCTGGCTAGTAGCTCAGGACTTGAAATTTTGAGCCCTGCTGTACACTATGGGTCTTTACCAGTATGCTAGCTCCTGTTTTTGCTGTGCTTACCTTTCCGGACACCCCCATAATGGGATATCTGGACGACCTCCTTCTCAAAACCTCAGATGCCAGCATCCTTCGAAGCATGCAGACCCTTTGGCACAAGATTTGGCTGAATCCTGAATCTCCAGAAATTGGCACTGGGACTGTCGCATCAATTGGCGTATCTGAGTCTGATCTTTGTTTTTCCGCCTGGATAAACTCCAGACGGTCTCCACTCTCCATCTCTGCAGTCCAGGACCAACTGACCCTCCATTTTTGCATATGGGTCTTGGGTCACATGGTGTCCTCTTACAAGGTAGTTCCATGCCCAATTTCATCCAGATTGTTCTATCGCAACACTCTGACAGTATCAGGCTGCCATATCTGTGAACGCTTTTATAGTTTTTACCAGGTGCACATTCAGGCCTCAGCTGATTGCAGCTTCAGTTGTAAGGCTTTTAAGCCAGCTCTTTGAGACCGGATAACATGTTGGATTTTTATTTTTTTTTCTCATTTCCACCCCTTAGTTGGACTACTTTTTGGATGTCCCATTGGTTATAGAATACTACATCCTGTGTCCGATAATGTACAATTTAAGAAAATTTCTACTTTGTCTTGCATGTAAAATACATTTTCTTGTACATTACAGGACACAGGTCCCTTTCCTCTGTTTTTATGATCTGCTTGCTAACAAAATTAGGACATACGGGGCTATCTTTACAGCTTTGTTTGCCAGTGTTAAATTACCTGAAGATGGCAGCATAATCCATTGGTTCCAGATTTCCTTCAACCCTATGTCCTGTAATGTACTCCAAGAAAAGCATTTTGCCAGTAAAACAAACATTTTAGATTTTACATAATTTCTAACACAGCATAACTTTCCATGAGCTTTGTTTTCTTTGTGTATTAGTCATAGTTCTGGTAAGGTGGGGATAGATTCTGCATGGCCATGGTATACTCCCAATGCTGTAAAAGCAGGGTAGGGCCACAGAATATTTTGGGTAGTCTTTGTCTAGGAATCTAAACTCTGCTAATATAAGCAATAAATGTTACTCTTTCGTCCATGGACCGACACAGCCTCTCTATTGACAAAGTGGGTATTATCCGTTAATTAGGAGTGACTAGGCAGAAAACTTGTAAAAAGTGTTGCATCACACCCTCTACAGTACCGCCCAGGGGGCAGACCCTCTTGGTATATCGCCTCAGTCTGCATCTCGCAGATCAGTTTTTTTCTGTCTAGCAAGGAGTAGGACATGGCTCCCTTTGTGCCCATTGGTCCGGGGGAAAAAAGATGTAGCAAAAAAATATATTTGTTGTTTCCTGCGATCTTCGATCAACTGCCGACTGGGTGACAGGCTGGATCCTCGATCCTTGTAGTCTCCCCAGTTCGGCCATCGAGCGTGTGCCGACCCTAGCTACGCGCTGGGTTTTCCACGACATGCCCGTTGCTCCACGGGTGGCCGGTGAGCCTACGCTCCAGGGCCTGCATCGGACCGCTCAGCTTCGGCTGACCTTTTGGCCGAGTCGCAGCAGCCTGGCCGGTGAGCTTACGCTCCAAGGCTTGCATCGGACCGCTCAGCTTCAGCTGACCTTACGGCCGAGTCGCAGCAGCCTGTCCAGTGAGCGTCACGCTCCAGGGCATACATATGATCGTCCCTTTTGGGTCCAATCACAGCATGCCTGGCCAACAGTCACCTTCCGTGCGCGGACGATGATCTGTTTGGCATGTCTTCCCGCATAATACATGCAGGATAGGTAAGTAAACTCCCCTGCCTCGGCTGGGTAATTTGGCTGGACATTCCTGGAGAGACCAAGTAAGTGGTTGTGGCCCCTTTCTTCCTTCTCTCCCTGCCTTTTCCCTCCTCCCTGGGCTTATAGCTAAAGGTTGTTGGGTGCTGGGGGTCACCTAAGGGGTTCCACTGGAGCGGGGCTGGCTGTAACTAACATTTTTTTTTTATATATATCTTTTTATTGTTTTTTTAACAACACATCACATATTTTACAATACAGTACATAGGACACATACACACTCTCAATATTTCCAAACAGCAACAACACAAAAAAATAAAAATAAAAAAAAGACAATACTCTACACTCCTATATATAAAAGGCCCGGCCATGAAATCTCCCAATGCCTAGGGGAATCAAGGCTGGGCGGGAGAGAGGGCAAGGAGTAATCAGAAATAGAAGCAGAGCAGCGAGGAAGGGAGAGAGATAGAGGGGGGGGGGGAACCCTTCTACCTACTAACAAAAAGACAAGTATTAGAACCTGATATAGGCTATGTAAATAAGAAAGTGTCAATACCTATGTGTAGAGACAAAAAGTGACCAGGATGTGGAGGGGGAAGGAAAAAAAAATAAAAAGGGGGGGGAAAGGGAAGAGAATTAAGAAAAAGGGGAGGGAAAGGAAGGGGGAGTAATATTATTCTCTCCCCGGTGTCTTATAAGTGATACTCTGATATGGGTGCTCTTTAAAATGGGATAGTTCCAAACACTTCTACTAACTAAAAACCTAGTGTTAAAATCTGCCCAAAAAAAAAATAACTAACATTTAAAAGAAATGTAATTTCTGCTTACCTGTGAGCTTCCTCCTCCATGCTGTCGGCGCCCATTTTGTGGTGGTCCATGCCGGGTTCGGCCTCTAGTGACTGCCCGGCGGCCATCTTCCTGTGGTTTCGGCGCCATTTTCTTGTAGTTCACACCCACTGGCCTCTATCAACTGATCAGCGGCCATGTTTGTCCACCCTGTATGTATATATTGCCGTTCGGCGGCCATCTTTTTGTGGGCTACGGCTGCTTGGCCTCTATCTTCGGCTCGGCGGCCATTTTCTTAGAGCCCACATTTTCTTCCATACAGACGTTTTTGGCGGCCATTTTGCGAGAGTCTCCGGCCTCTAGGGTGCATTACACTGGCGCGAAAATTCACACAGGAAGCGCTGATAAAAGAGGCAGACTGACACAGCAGCAGTGGGACAGCATCACAGGCGCAGCATAGCAGTACCGGTCCAGGGTGGTGAGTCCTCTGGGTAACCCAGCATCTCTTCAGTGCAGGAGGGTGGCCTATTGATATCTTGCCTGGAGCCCTGTGAGTGTCAGCGTGTGGCCAGCATGGCATCTGAGCCAGATGTCTTCTCCCCTGAAACACCAGATTTAGCAGCTGGTGCCCCTGAGGTGTCTATGAACGCTATGTTGGCAATCCTAGAGGCGTTTGCTGCCAGGGTGGAAGCAGCACACGGGAATACAGGGGGTAGTAAACGCCCCCGTCCCCTGCAAGCTTCTGGGGATAGTTCTGATGCAGAACCAGGTCCAGCTACAGCTCAGGGCCCAGATTCTAGTGTCTCACACACTTACTGAATGGGCAAGATTGCTACTCCAGGGGTTAAGGAGCGAGATGCTCCTCCTGATGAGATAACATTGGCCGACCAGTTGGTCCAGGGCCTTAGGTTTGTCTGCGAGTCAGACATGAATACTATTCCCCTGCTGTCTAAAGCTTCGGTTTATGCAGTAGCAATACGCCGCCTGATCTGGCTAAAGGGCTGGTCTGCGGACCAGACCTCCAAGAAAGCCCTGTTGGATCTGCCTTTTAAGGGCGACAGACTTTTTGGGGCCTCTATGGTTGACATCATCAAGGATGCCGCAGGAGGTAAAAGCACTTTGCTTCCTCAAACTAGCAAGGGTAGGGGCCACGCCAAGGGCAAGGGCCCTCCTTTACTGCACGCAAGCGTTTTTTTCGTCCCCCCTAGGGCGACAGGGAAAAGACCCCAGGCCGATAAGGCGCCTGCCCAATGACAAAAGCGTCCTTGGTCTCGCAGACCCAACAAGCCTGCGGACTAATCTGCGTCCGCATGAAGGTCCGCCCCCCACCCAGCTCTCGGGTGGGGGGACGTCTTCGCAAATTCGCGACTCAGTGGACAGCTCTAGTCTCCGACAGGTGGGTTTGCGAAGTAATCTCCTCAGGCTACAAGATGGAATTTCTCTCTTGTCCACCGGACAGATTCATCACCTCCAATCTCCAGCTACTACCGACCCATCAGGAGGCCCTGTATGGGGCAGTCCAGGGTCTACTGGAGCGCGGGGTAGTTATTCCAGTTCCAGAACAGGAACGGGGTCAGGGTTTTTACTCAAATCTGTTCATTGTGCCAAAGAAGGAGGGGGGGTTCATCCAATCTTGGATCTCAGTGCCCTCAATTGCTTTGTGAAGGTACAAAGATTTCGGATGGAGTCGGTTCGATGTGTAGTCACGGCTCTCCATCTGGGGGACTTTCTGGCCTCCTTGGACATCAAGGACGCATACCTGCATGTCCCCATATACTCCAAACACCAGAAGTCTCTGTGATTTGCTGTCGGGAAGAACCACTACCAGTTTGTGGCCCTCCCGTTTGGCCTTGCCTCAGCACCCAGGACGTTCACCAAGGTGCTCGCTCCGATTCTGGCACTTCTAAGACAGCGGGGTATCGCTATCATGGGCTACTTGGACGACCTTCTACTGAAGGGCCCCTTCAAGCTCAGAATTAGAGGTAAGCGTGTCCATTACCTGTCAGACTCTTCGAGACTGGTTGGATACTAAACACGCAAAAGTCAGTATGGTGCCCACTCAACGCCTAGTGTACCTGGGGTTGATTCTGGATTCCTCAGAGGCAAAGGTATTCCTCCCTGTGGAGAAGTTGCAGACCCTTCGGGGCTGCAGTACGGCAGCTGACTTCCAGGAATTGGTCGTCACTCTGTTTTTGCATGCGAGTGTTAGGCCTCATGGTAGCCTCCTTCGAGGCGGTCCCATATGCTCAATACCACTCGAGTGTTACAGAAGGAAGTTCTGTCCAGATGGAACAGATGCCCTTCATCTCTGGATTATCAAATCCGAGTGAGTCACCTAGTCAGGAGATCCCTGGTATGGTGGCTGACAGCACCAGCTCTAATGGCCGGAAAGTCCTTTCTTCCGGTTTACTAGATGGTGATCACGACGGACGCCAGCCTTACAGGTTGGGGGGGAGTCTGTGGTGTTCAGTCGGCGCAAGGTCGCTGGACCCCAGAGGAAGCCCTCCTGCCGATCAATGTCCTGGAGAGCCGGGCGATCAGGCTGTGCCTTGTCAAATGGTCTGAGGCTGCAAGGGCGTCCAGTCAGGATCCAGTCAGACAACGCCACAGCAGTGGCATATGTCAGTCATCTAGGAGGAACAAGAAGCTCCGCTGCAGCATCGGAGGTCGCTCGCATCCTGAAGTGGGCAGAGAGGAGCGTACCGGCACTGTCGGCCATGTACATTCCGGGTGTGGAAAACTGGCAGGCGGACTACCTGAGCCGCCAGATGCTGGACCAGGGAGAATGGTCCTTACACCTGGAGGTGTTCCAACTCCTCTGCCAAAGATGGGGCACACCAGACGTAGATCTTCTGGCTTCCCAACTCAATCGGAAGGTATTGAGGTTTGTGGCCCGGTCAAGAGACCCATGGGCAGACGCAACGGACGCGTTGGTGGCATCGTGCGGTCAGTATCGGCTAATCTATGCCTTCCTTCCCTTAAGGCTTCTTCCTCTTCTGCTCCGCAGAGTGAAGGCAGAGGGAATTCCAATGATCCTAATCGCTCCAGATTGGCCTCAGCGTCCTTGGTACGCCAATCTAGTACGTCTGGTAGCAGAAGTCCCCTGGCGCCTACCACTACGGAAGGACCTGCTATCGCAAGGTCCCATACTCCATCCTGCTTTACAGTCACTGGCTTTAACGGCATGGCTGTTGAGAACCAGGTACTGAGAGACCGGGCCTATCAGATTCAGTAATCTCTACTATGAGAAGTGCTCGGAAACCGTCCTCTAGGAAGGTTTATCACCGCACTTGGAAGGCCTACATCTCCATGTGTGAGGAAATTAAATGGCATCCGCATACTTTTTTGGTTTCCAGAATCCTGCTGTTTTTACAGCATGGGGTGGACCAAAGGCTTGCCTTAAGTACGATTTAAGGGACAGATATCTGCCCTGGCTGTCTTTTTTCAGCGACCCCTGGCGACTCACTCTCTCGTGAGTACATTTGTGCAGGGGGTTCGACATGTGGCCCCTCCGGTCCGTCCCCCGCTACCTCCGTGGGACTTGAACCTGGTCCTCTCGATGCTTCAGAAGGCACCGTTTGAGAATATTGGAGATATTCCCCTGTTGACACTTTCTCAGAAAGTGGTCCTTTTGGTGGCTGTTAAGTCAGTTAGACGAGTCTCTGAGCTGGCAGCCTTGTCCTACAAGGCTCCCTATTTGATTTTCCACAAGGATAAGGTGGTGCTGCGGCCGCAGCCTTCCTTTCTTCATACCTATCTGCTACTTCCCTGTTCCGGAAGTCAGACTCACTGTTTGTTTCGGTGGCTGGTCCCAAGAAGGGCCAAGCAGTCTCGTCGGCCACCATCTCTGGGTGGATCCGACAGATAGTAATCCAGGCTTACGCCTTAAAGGGTCAGGCGCCCCCCTTTCCTGTCACGGCGCATTCGACCAGGGCAATAGGTGCCTCTTGGGCTTTCCGACATCAAGCGTCTGTTTCCCAATTATGTAAAGCGGCGACTTGGTCGTCCGCTCACACTTTCACAAAATTGATGTAGGTGCATCTTCGGATGCCTCTTTCGGCCGCAAGGTTTTGCAAGCGGCTGTTTAGAGTTGCAGCTCCTCCGTTGGAGGAGTGCTGTTTTGTGTTTGGAGTGAAGTTTATTTTTATGCTGTTACCACCCCTCGTTTTTTCTCTGACACTGCTTTGGGACGTCCCACTTTGTCAATAGAGAAGCTGTGTCGGTCCATGGACGAAAGAGAAAATAGGATTTTTTACTCACCGTAAAATCCTTTTCTCTGAGTCCATGGACTGACACGGCACCCACCCCTCCTTTTAAGTTTGTACTGCTTTTTGACGAACTGATCTGCGAGATGCAGACTGAGGTGATATACCCAGAGGGTCTGCCCCCTGGGCGGTACTGTAGAGGGTGTGATGCAACACTTTTTACAAGTTTTCTGCCTAGTCACTCCTAATTAACGGATAATTCCCACTTTGTCAATAGAGAGGCTGTGTCGGTCCATGGACTCAGAGAAAAGGATTTTACGGTGAGTAAAAAATCCTATTTTTTTAGTGTTCTTTATCCTTTTGTACTCCAGCAGAAGAGTGCTTGCTTGTTATGCATTGGATGGCATTTTCTCATGTGTGTTTTTTTTTTTTTCCTTTTAGGAACAGACTAAAAATGCCCAGTTCATCATCATATCATTGCGGAACAACATGTTTGAGATTGCTGACAGACTGATTGGTATTTATAAGACTCATAACACAACAAAAAGTGTGGCTACAAATCCCAAAGTCATTTCGTTGAAAGGTCTTGCTGAACTAGCTGCTGCCCACTGAGGGAAAAGAGCACAAGGAGGGGAAGAGGCAACCACTATAAAGATGCATTTTTTTCAGATTTTGTCAGACATGGAATCACAAAAAATAACAAACTGTATCAGTGCCTTCTTCCCCAATTTGTGTGTTTTTTTTTTTGTTTTCCTTTTACTGTTGCTGCTATCTTTACGATATGGTATCCTACCACAAGTGGAAAATCCACAGGAGGGATCCGTATCACTTTTAAAACATTTATTTTTATTTTGTTTTTTTAAACCCAGACTTTTTGTTCTTGGAAAAGTAAAGAATCTAGAGAAAATGTAACCTTAATTGAGCTGTTCTAAGAGGATTACACATTTAACTGCTAGTCAATGTAAATATGTCTCCCATAAAAGTATGTGTTTGTTTTTCTGTTTGTGTCCATTGGCCTCTTGCTTTATTGTATTTTGTTATCCTGGCCTTTCTTATTTAATAGCGTAGTACATATTGCCAAGGATGATCCGTACCTTTGCTCCAGGTGCCAGGAGCTTTTGCAGTGCTGCTTGGATATAAGTGAGTGAACTTTCCTGGAAACCAATCACAAGAGAAATACCTTGGCTGCCTCTGCTGGCTTGTGCTTGTCGCTTGACTGTCAGAATTTTTAATCTGTACAGTTGTTCCATGTTAATGACTCGGTTTAATAATAATCTAAGTGGTCTCCTTTAAAGTTTAATGCCATGCAAAAGTTATATTTTTTTCTATTTTTTTTTTTTTTTTGTATATACTTTTTTTTTTTCTTTCTACAAAATAAATACTTCTTTCTAATAAAATCACCCTGTATTTAAATGTGTGTTCTTTGCATCTCCTACTCTGTAAAAGTTGAGGCCAGCGGTGTATTGTCCCCCCACCCTTTGCCATCTGCAATGGAACACCTCAGCATTTCCCACTTTTCCTGGTAATAATCTGGAAACTTTTAACTGTATTGTCTGAGCTAATCATAACATGATGGGAAATAAAGTAGCGTCTCATGTCCATAAGGTCTCGCCATATGCTGATGACCTACTTTTCTTTCTCAGCAACTTTGAGACCACCCTTCCAAACTTAAATCCCAATATTCTCTACATATTGAGAAATACATTTACATACTCAACATACCGTGACTCGCCTACAAACAACTTTCCCATTTAATGGTCTCAATCCCACATCAAATATTTGGAAATCCAACAACCTCTTTTCATCCATGGACAGACACGGCTCCTTAATTCTTGACTTGTGGGTTATGTTCCATCTATTAGGAGAGGACTAGGCAGACATGTTAGTTATCTAAATACATGTAACTTTAACAGAGTTGAACAGCCCCTCCCAGGGGGCAGTCCCTCCGGTCATAACTCCTCACCCTGCAGCTAGCAGTTCAGTTTTTTTCTGCCTAGTAGAGAAGGACCTGGCTCCCCCTAAATTTTTACTTTTTCTTGTTTTATTATTGTATATTTTGATCCTGAAATCTTTTATCAACTGCCGGCTGGGCGACAAGCTGGATAATATAGATCCTGGTAGTCTCCCCAACCTGGCCATCAAGCGCGAGCAGACCTTAGCTAAGCGCTGGGTCGGCCACGACATACCCCATGGCTCCAGGGGTGGCTGGTGAGCTATTGCTCCGGGGTCCACATATGACTGGGCTGCTTGCTGTCTCAGTCACAGTTGACCGTGGCCAACAGCCACTCTGTACTGTCCGGCGGTGAGTCTGTCTGGAACCCACCAGCGAGTCCATGCATGGACGAGTAAGTACAGTTCCTCCTGTTTTGGGCAGTTTGGAACAGCTGGGCTTCCTGGAGGGTCATTAGGGGGTCTCCTGTCCTCCCTTTTCCCTCTTTCTGTTCCTCCTCCCCATTGCAGGGCTTACTGTGTCGTGGAGTGTACCTGTAGGGGGCCTCCGTATCCTGGTGGGGGTGCCCGGGTCCGCTCTCTGTGGGGGGTGGCTTTTTTTTTTTGCCCCCCGCTCGGCGTCCCTGCGGCCTTCTCGTCCACCTCAGTGTGCTCGGCCGCCTTTTTGGGTAGCGCCGGGGCCATTTTCTAGTGTGTTTTTTTTCTGTATTGAAAATTCCCATTGGCAGCCATTTTGTCGTGGCCGCGCTGTGGCGCAGGTCTTCATTGCGGGCGGCCATTTTCTTGTAGCCCACGTCCTTTTTTTCCCTGAGGAGTCCGGCGGCCATTTTACAATGGTTTTTTTTCACTGTATGGCTTGGCCTCTAGCGATGGAGACTTCCTGAATGGCGCGAATCACCTCAGTCGCATGCTGGGTGTGAGGCAGAGCGGACAACAGCGCTGAGCCGTCTGGCTGGGTGGTGAGTCCCTGTGTAACCCCCCCCCCCATTAGCGCAGTTAGGAGGGTGGACATTTGTTATTACAAGTGCCTTGACTTAGTCCCTAGGGGCTGTCAGTGAGACAGAATGGAGTCTGAAGCTTGCATTTCTTCCCCAGACATTCCAGAGGCAGCAACCGTTGCCCCTGCACCTGCGGTTCCCATGGACGCTTTGTTGGCAGTCCTGGAGACATTTGTTGCCAGGGTGGAAGCGGCATGCGGGCGTAAGGGGGTAAAAAGCGCCCCCGCCATCTCCTGGGGAATGCTCGGACTATGGCCTGGCTGCAGCTCAGGACCCCTGTTCTGGGATGTCAGAGGATGCGGACCAGCACCGTCCGGGCACTGAGGAGGACTCCTCGTCTGGGTCAAAGCAGGACAGAGCACTTGTGGGAGCACTTATCACCGCAGTAAGGGACATCCTTAAGCTAGAAGTTACAGCTGGGACATCCACTGAGGTGTCAGTCCCTTTTGGGTCTCGCAAACTGTTGTGATTTCATTAATAATAATACATTTAAAAATTTACTGGCAGAAATTTGAAAGTCCAGTAGGCCTCAAAGGGTAAAGTGAACTATTGCACTTGTAAACCTTTCAGAGCAAAAACACATGTTTTGCAATGGTCAATGGATGAGCCATCTATAAATCTTTACAAGCCTGTTTTGAGACTTCAGAAACAATGGTGACTTTCGTCACAAAACAAAGGGATGTTGTCCCAGTTTTAATAGACAAACAAGAAATGCTTAATATCTTGGTTAGAAAACCTGCCATAGAGGACATTTTCCACAGATAACTAAGCATTTATCACCTGGAGGTAAGCTCTCTCTGAAATCACCCATTGTGAGAAAGACTTTTAGTAAACAGCGATGTTGATTCTAGCCGTATAGAGACAATGGATGGAGAAGAATCCATAAGAAGAATTTGTTTATACAGATAGACTGGTATCTTGTCTTCAGGAAAATCCAGTCCATTATAACAGCCACTGAAACTGGAACTAAAAATAACATTACGATTTATATAATATACATATATAAAATGTTATATTACAATGTTGCCATACATTTTGTGAGCTGCTTAATAGTGCATCCTAACACATAGTAGTAACATAGTTGAAGTTTTGCCAATTGGGATACATTTTTTACAAACCATAAACAAATCAAATAATGTATAATTTTTCTTATATCTGTATACATAGATATATGATTAAAAGTGATGCGTATGCCGCTTCTCAGACATTTTAAGAAAACACCCATATACATGTTGCATTATAAATACACATGATATTAAAAGAATATATGTTGATATGGAATAAATGAAAAGGTATGTTTAGATTATCAAATGACATCTTAGGTCACAGGGAAAAGTATGATCTTAGTATATGTTGACTTGGGAATTTTGTTAAAAAAAGAAATGTAGATACCAGTGTGATTTTATAAATAGAAGTGTTTTAAAGTGTTAATTATCAGTATGAAAAACGTCAAATTGTGATTATAAGAATATAAAGTAACAGACGTTTAGAGATTAACGCGTATTCAAAATATACAGATAATTATTTTTGTGTGCCATTGATAAAAATATTTATAACGTGTCATGTTAGAAAAAACAGCATTATATAAACTTATTAACATTCTGAAAATAGAAAATTAACAAGAGTTGATCACACAATACATGTGAGGCCCCGGTGGTTGAAAGTGATATTACTTGAGGATCTCCAAGTCCAGAGAACAGTTAATCATTAAGTTGTCAACCTATAGAGTCCAGACACTTTTGGACAGTAACTCCCATATCTGTAGCCACCAATGAGTTGAAGACACACATCCTTTGGGCATAACTTAGTATAATTTTTATAATCTTATTGTCCAGAGACAATATTTAAGGGAAGAAAAATTAGATGGAGGGGACACACACACACACACACACACACACACACACACACACACACACACACACACACACACACACACACACACACACACACACACACACACTGAGGGGCACACTGGGAGATTCACACTCTCAGACAGACTGACTGACACCCATGCACCATGCATAAAGACACATTTTTACACTCATGAAGATTCCTAGACACCCGATACCTGAAAGCCACGGCAGCCATTTTAACTATGGTCACTTGCCAGTAGGAAATAGACATGTTGGAAGGGTAATTATGTTATTTTTGATTTAATTTTGAATCCATTGTTCTTAAAAATATTGAAGTATTGAATATTCTGCAATTATGATTTATTCTCATTAACCAACAACTGGTAGATGTTTTTGTAAAGATTACATTTTTCATTATTTTTATTTTTGCATAGTTCCAATCTTGGTGACAAAATAAACGTCCAATTTATTTCACATTGTTAACCACTTACTTACCTGCAGTATAGTAACAGTTAGATGTGTGAAATACAGACGTTCTATTTCATTGTCAATTATACAAGTTTGTTGAACCTATTGAGAATTTATCATGGCAGAATTACGTCAAAGGGACTGCATGCCCATTTTGCTGGAACTGTTATTGATTTTCAAGTCGTTCATGTAACGCAATTGGTATTTTAATTTCATGTAAATATTTGCTTTTTGTCAACCAATAAATGTAGCTATTTTGTATGATCACACGTCTCCGTGAATAAGTTTCACATTATAGACTGTCATATAGATTGACTTGTATTTAAAAATATCTTTCGTTAAAAATTACTCAATAATTAATATTGTGCGGGCAAACTGTCCCTTGATGAGCACAATAAAACCGACCCGCTCTGTTAAGGTTTTTCCTCATGTAGATTTCTTTGACAAGTTCATAGATAAGGATGGAGAACGGCCGCAGAGGTCCTTTTGTGGTCCCTCGGCGCATTGCGGTCCGTTACCCATTTGAAGAGAGCCTTTTGAAAAAATGGGCTTCTCCACCTGTCGTCGACCCCCCCGGTCTCAAGGTTGAACAAGGTAACCACTACAAGGGACCCCTGCTTTTAAGGACCCTACTGATAGGAGGTCCAAAGCGGTGAGTCGGACTGTGTTCACCATGCTGGGATCAGCATTGCGGCCGATAATGGCTGCGACTTTGGTGTCCCAGACACTCACTGAATGGGCTAAACCTTTGCACCAGGCAGTGGAGGAGCATCAGCTCCCACAGGAAATTGTGACACTGGCCGACCAGCTGGTGCAGGGATTTGTGTACGTCTGTGATGCAACACTGGATGTGGCCCCTTTAATCTCCAGGGCCTCTGTATCCGTGGTGGTCTTGCGCCGCCTGATATGGCTAAAATGCTGGTCCGCGGACCAAGCTTCTAAGAAAGCTCTGACCGATTTACCTTTCAAAGGTGGGAGGATTTTTGGTGCTTCACTGGACGACATCATTAAGGATGTCACTGGAGGAAAGAGCACACTTCTACCTCAGTCCACTAAAAGTAAGGAGCCACGCTGTAAGCCGGGGCCCTCCTTTCCCGCACAAAGGCGGTATTTTTGTCAGTCAGGGCCTGCTAGCAGACCCTCCCAAGCCGATAAAGTTTCAGCTGGGGGACAGAAGCGTCCCTGGGTGCGCAAGCATTTCAAGCCCGCTTCAGCATGAAGTCTTGACCCCACCCGATTCTTGGGTGGGGGGACGTCTTTGCGAGTTCGCAGCTCGGTGGACCTCCCTGATTTCCGACCAGTGGGTTTGCGAAGTGATCACTTCAGGGTACTAGATCGAGTTTCTTTCTTGTCCACCAAACAGATTCTTTCCCTCAAATCTTCCTCCTTCCGTCTCGTCGGACTGCCCTGACTGGGGCAGTACAAGACTTGTTGAGGTGCGGTGTGATCATACCCATACCGCCGCAGGACAGGTTTCAGGGATTCTACTCGAATCTGTTTGTGGTCCCAAAAAAGGACTGGGTCCGTCCAATCCTGGACCTTAATGCCTTTGTGAAGGTTCGGAAATTCAGGATGGAATCGATTCACTCGGTGGTAGTTGCGCTCCATCCGGGGGACTTTCTGGTGTCCTTGGATATCAAGGACACGTACTTGCATGTCCCCATCTGCGCCAGGCATCAGGTTCCTGTGCTATGCAATCCGCGAAGACCACTATCAATTTGTGGCTCTTCCCTTTTGGCCTAGCATCGGCACCAAGAGTTGGCACCAAGCGTTTTCACCAAGATGCTCGCCCCGATTCTAGCTTTGCTGAGACAGCAAGGCATTGCTGTCGTGGGCTACTTAGACGATTTTCTTCTGAGAGCTGCTTCAAGCTCAGAATTAGAGGAGGACGTGTCTATAGCCAGTCAGACTCTCCGATAATTTGGTTGGGTACTGAACCTCCAGAAGTCGGTGTTAGTACCGACCCAGCACCTAGAGTACCTGTCGTTTATTCTGGACTCCTCGGCGGCCAGAGTCTTTCTTCCTCCAGAGAAGTTGCAGATGCTCCAAGCTGCGGTGAGGTTGTTAACATTCCGCAAATGGTCGTCTCTCCGTTTTTGCATGAGAGTCCTGGGCCTCATGGTAGCCTCCTTCGAGGCAGTACCGTATGCCCAAGCCCACACCGGAGTTTTTCAGAAGGAGATTCTGTCCAAATGGAACAAATCCCCATTGTCTCTGGATCATCAGATTCAGGTAAATCGCCTAGTCAGGGCTTCTCTGAATTGGTGGCTGACATCCCCGGCACTTCAGTACGGGAAGTCGTTCCTTCCTTTCCACTGGACTGTGATCACGACGGACACCAGCCTGACAGGTTGGGGGGGAAGTCTGGGGGGGGGGTTCAGTCGGCCCAGGGCCGCTGGACTCCGGAAGAATCTCTTCTGCCTATCAATGTTCTCGAGCGATCAGGCTATGCCTCTCCAAGTGGTCACAGAGACTTCAGGGGCGTCCAGTCAGACAACGCCAAGGCGGTGGCTTATGTCCTCCATCAGGGAGAAACAAATAGCTCAGCCGCAGCGTCCGAGGTCGCTCACATCCTAAGATGGGCCGAAAGGAGCGTACCGGCTCTCTTGGCTGTTTACATTCTGGGCGTAGAAAACTGTCAGGTGGACTATCTAAGCCGCCAGATGATGGGCCAACGGGAATGGTCGCTACACCCGGAGGTGTTTCAACTCCTTTGTCAGAAATGGGGCACGCCAGATGTGGATCTCCTGGCCTCGCGACTCAATCGCAAGGTGTCAAGGTTTGTGGCCAGGTCCAGAGATCCCGCGTTAGTGGCTTCATGGGGTCAGTATCTGCTAATTTATGCCCCCCCCCCACTGAAGTTGCTTCCTTGTCTGCTCCGAGGGGATTCCGGTGATTCTAATCGCCCCAGACTGGCCCTGGCGTGCCGACCTTGTGCGCCTGGTGGCGGACACTCCCTGGCGTCTGCCAATTCAGGAGGACCTTCTGTCTCAAGGTCCCATACTTCATCCTGCTTTACAGTCGCTGGCTTTAACGGCATGGCTATTGAAAGCCAGGTGCTAAAGGACCGTGTTCTGCTAGAATCTTCACCATGTTGAGGGCTCGAAAGTCATCTTCACCAGAAGATCTACCATCGCACTTGGAAGGCCTACATCTCTGTGTGAAGAGATGAATTGGCGCCCACGGGCATATTCGGTTTCTCGGATCCTGCTGTTCTTACAGCGCGGAGTGGATCAGAAACTGGCCTTAAGCACTATTAAGGGGCAGATTTCACCCCTGGTGGCTCATTCACTGGTAAGCACATTTGTACAGGGGGTCCGACACGTGGTTTCCCCGATTAGACCACCGCTTCCTCCGTAGGACTTGAATCTGGTGCTCTCGGTACTTCAGGAATCTCCTTTTGAGAACATCAGGGAGATTCCGCGACACTTTCTCAGAAAGTTTCCTTTCTAGTTGCCATTACATCGGTCAGAAGGGTTTCTGAAATGGCGGCCTTGTCTTGCAAGTCACCTTCCTTGGTCCTCCATAAGGATAAAGCGGTGCTACGCCTGAAACCCTCATTCCTTCCTAAACGAGGACATTGTACTTCCATCCTTGTGTCCTTGGCCGTCGCATCCCAAGGAGGCTGCGCTACATGCTTTGGACGTGGTACGTGCCCTACAGGTGTACCTGTCCGCTACTGCTCTGTTCTGGAGATCTGACTCTCTGCTCATGTCGGTGTCTGGTCCAAAGAAGGGCCTGGCAGTCTCATCAGCCACCATTTCTCAGTGGATCAGACAGACCGTGATCCAGGCCTATGCCCTTAAGGGGCGGGCGCCTCCCTTTGCTGTCACCGCGCATTTGACCAGAGTTATTAGTGCCTCTTGGGCTTTCCGACATCAAGCGGCTGTCTCACAAGTGTGTAAGGCGGCGACCTGGTCGCCGTTCACACTTTCTCAAAGTTTTACATAGTTGATGTGAGTGCATCTTCGGATGCTTCTTTTGGCCGCAAGGTTTTACAGGCGGCTGTTTGAGGTTGCAACTCCTCCGTTGAGGAGCTCTGCTGTTTGGGGTAAAGTTTAGTTTTTTGATTACTGTTCCCACCCCTTGTTTTTCTGACACTGCTTGGGGACGTCCCACAAGTCAAGAATTAAGGAGCTGTGTCCGTCCATGGATGAAAAGAGAAAATAGGATTTTTGTATTCACCGTAAAATCCTTTTCTCTGTCTTCCATGGACGGACACAGCACCCACTCCTCCTCTTAAGTTTTTGTACTGCTTTTTGACAAACTGAGCTGCTAGCTGCAGGGTGAGGGGTTATGTCCGGACAGACCGCCCCTGGGTGGGGCTGTTCAATGCTGTTAAAGTTACATGTATTTAGATAACGAACATGTTTGCTGAGTCCTCTCCTAATAGATGGAACATAACCCCCAAGTCAAGAATTAAGGAGCTGTGTCTATCAATGGACGATAGAGAAAAGGATTTTACGGTGAGTACAAAAATCCTATTTTCTCATTATTGTGTGCTGAAATGTCTAACTGGATCCAGAAAGACTTTTCCTGGATGGGGAAATGCAACGTCATAAAACAAAATGTCTTAGACCGTATATTTTATCTCTTCCAGATGATACCTGTTCATATACCTAGCTATTTTCTCAGATCGCATCAATTACTTATAAATGCCTTTTTGTGATCCTTCAAACCTGCCAGTTTAGAACACTCAATAATGTGTAGACTAAGGTGGAATGGCACTTCAAGATGTTTGTTTATACCATATAGCTAGTCCCCTGACTGAAGTTCTGGACAATGGACTTTCTTGAACAAGCCTGCACCTGTTCCCTTGGAAAAGCTTATATGGTCTCCCATATTCCCTCCTCTGGAAATGGGGAAACCTCCCTTTTTATTGGCTTTACCTGGCAGCCTTGCACTAAAGCGTAGCATACATTTGACCTGGCTCTTTATCCTTCTCACCTTTTTCCCTATACTAGGCAATTTTTTTTCTGGGGGTCCAAGATTAGGCTTTGTTCCCATTAACAACAGAATACACTTACACTAAACAAACGATCCAAAGAGTTAAACAATAACTGTCATTAGCCAGCGCACCACCCTGTATTGGCGAGGAAGCGGTGTGATGTCATGGACTTGGCTCCTCCTAGACACGTTGCTCCCTCAGTAGGAGGGGAACCGAACCACATGAGCCCTTAAAGTGAAGCTCTGGTTACCTGTCCAGTGATCCCGCAGTGTCCAACCAAGCTGATTCTTGAATCGGGTGCTGGTGGCGCCATCTTGTGTAAGGTAAACCGTCGGTGAAGCCTTGCGGCTTCACAGCAGGTTTCCTACTGTGCTTTCTCAAAGGTGCAAGCTGTGGCGAGGGCTGAACTTCCAGGTACCTGCTCCCCACACAAGGTGCCAAATGTGGAACCGGAGGAGGCAGTCAAGCAGAGCTTCCCCTTTTGGGTGGAGCTCCGCTTTAAATTGCACTCTTCCACATTGCCATTGTAACATGTCTACTATTGCTTCTGCGAGAGCCAGAAGTATGTGTCGGACCTGCTTCCAGCCAGTCCCAGAAAATATGAAATACATTTCCTTGGACCAGAGGACATCCAAAAAGAAAAAAAAAACTAGCCTACTCCCTCCTGATACTAAAATAGAAGTGAAAAAATACATGCCCACATAATTCTATACACACTTCCGGATGCCGCACAGCTAATGCAACACATTATTCTGTCAAGTCAAGCAACTGAAAAGGATTCTGACCTGGACAGAGCTGCCCTGACTACAGTACGAATGGAGAAAATTGGCAGGCTGTCTGCGTTTTGGATCAAAGCGAGGAGTCCCTTCACCTTGAGGATTTCCCCCCCCCCCCCCTCAGATCCTTTGTCTCAAGTGGGAGGCTCTGGATGTGGTCTTGTTAGCATGCCAGTTCAATGACAAACTGAACAAGTTTGCTGCCAGGTCCAGAGATCCTTTAAGCCTTTACTGTGGACATTTTGCTGAATTCTGTGGGATTAGTTTTGCCTGATCTAAGGTTTTTCTCCACTAAAACTCCTTCCAATACTGTCCTGCATTATCAAGACAGATGTGCTGTTTGCAGCGTGCTTCCTGCTTTGGCCAACATCTGAAATCCCCTTTTCCTAGTCTCTGGAGTCTCCCATAACTTTGATTGTCATATGAAATTATATGGATCAGCTGACCCAATTATTTGCTGACTCTGACTACAAAGGTCACAAGCATGCCCTTGTCCTTTCTCATGCAGAATCTGTATTTGATCTACCTATGGTGTCTTCTGAGTCATCGTGAGCTGGGACTCTGTTGCTGAGTCGCTCCAATCTTTGGGGGAATTTGTTCAAGCTCAGAAATTCCATATGAAATCCAACAGATCCTTCATCAGGGAAACTTGCTTGGGTTCAGTGTTTCCTAGATTTTGCTGTGGGACCCCTCTGTTACCAGTTTCTGGCCATGCCCTTCAGCTTCTCTTCTGCACAAAGGTACTGGCACAAGTACTAGACCTGCTTTGCTCTGTCATCCCCGCTTATTTTATTTTTTTTAGATGAACTCCTGTTGGGGATATAGTGCCAGGCTTGGACTTCCAGACATTGCAGTGGTTTGGATAGATCTGACCATTTTGGAAATTGTCATTAGAACCTCATCATTTGGAGTATTTGGGTCTAGTCCTGGACACAGTGCAGGTCAGAGTATTTCTTGCACAAGTAAAAATTGATACTCTGCTCTCTCATTTAAGCCCTCCAGTCTGTTGGCATCAAAGTTGGCTCAAGACTTCTTGGTAATTTAGCTCTGCTCAAGATGACATTAGATGGCTTGATTTATTCTTTAGCATGTGGAACAGTATTGTGAATGAGGCGCTTCAGATTGTAATTGCTCACTAACATTTTCTCTTTATTAAGGTAAACAAACCACAATCTATTTATATTTGATGGTAATATACTCCGTGTTATACCTATATGGTATAGAAACTTTTAGACCAGAACACTCTACCCCCCCAGCTGTCTAAGAAATTCTCTCTTTTCTACTGATGCTGTTGAAACTATAACCCTATGTATAGGCTAAATAAAAGAAGCCTATCCTTGGAGATACAGTACTCCAAAATTGAGATAAGGTGAGAGACAGCTAATTTTAGAGAGAACGTGGTTACACAAATTTGCCTATCAAACCTAAAAGGAAAAGATGTACTTTACCATCAAAGATATATGAAATGTCAACGATCTTACTCATTCAATATAAGATTAATATTACAATATCCAGTACAGTTCTGTAGTAGTCTGACTTTCCAAATTTGCATGTTAGTTTTCGATTTGATGATGGCCTTTTTCAGGCGGTCCTGCTTGTCCAGTTTCATTCTAGACCTCCACAATACAACATTCTGACACTGTGGGACAGGACAGGTTAGGTTAGTCCAGTCCCTAGACAGGGCGATTTGATTGGCATGGTTTGCAGTACATGAAATTTCACTGAATGTGGACTGTTTAATGAGTTTGTAGCATGGATCACTTTGCAATATCATGATCTGTATATTATTTCCATATTGAGCACTATGTTATTGGCTGAGAATCAAACAAACATCCAGTCATTTCTTCTATAGTAAAATAAATGAATTTCACCTGTTGTCCTGGTCGCTGCTTGGGGTTCCCCTGATGCTTCCATCCCTCTCTCCTCCTATCGTCACAGACAGACCTGGGCCAGGGAGAAGATACAGCCAGTGAACGAAAGCTGCATGAAGGAGGGTAGGCGGAGCATAAGGCTCTGCCTCCGCCAATCAAATGGAATGCAGCCAGTCACCTGCCGCTTATGGGGATGCCAGTCGCTCCACCCCTCTCGGACAAGCATGCCCAAACTACTGCTGCCCATATTATTTACTAGTGCCGCACTACAGCAAGACGGGAGGTGGGAGACGGGACTCGGTAGGATGGGTCATGGGGGCTTTTTCTCATGCGGGGGGCGGCTTTCTTGGCACCCCCCGCAAAGTGCCGCCCTGGCCCTTGTCGGCCTAGACCAAAAGACAGCACTGGGCAAGACCAAGGAGAATGTCAAAGACAAGATTTTAGACCTGCACAAGGCTGGAATGGGCTACAACAATGTTTCTCAACTCCAGTCCTCAAGGCACCCCTACAGGTCATGTTTTTAGGTGTTTCATTATTTTGCACAGGTGATTTGATCAGTTTTACTGCCTTAGTAATTACCACAGATGTTTCATCTAAGGGAAATCCTGAAAACATGACCTGTTGGGGTGCCTTGAGGACTGTAGTTAAGAAACATTGGGCTACAAGACTATCAGCAAGAAGCTTGGTGAGGAGTGATTATTCGCAAATAAAAGAAATACAAAATAACCATCAATCACCCTCTGTCTGGAGCTCCATGCAAGATTTTGCCTCGTGGGGGTAAGGATGATCATAAGAAAAGTGAGGGATCAGCTCAGAACTACATGGGAGGAGCTTGTGAATGATCTCAAGGCAGTTGTGACTAAAGTCACCAAACAAACCATTGGTAACACAATATGCCGCCATGGATTAAAATTATGCAGCGCCTGCAAGGTTCTCCTCAAGAAGGCACGTGTACAGGCCCGTCTGAAGTTTGCCAACGAACATCCTAATGATTGAGAGAAGGATTGGGAGAAAGTACTGGGGTCAGATGAGACCAAAATTGAGCTCTTTGGCATTAACTTGCCTCACCGTGTTTGGAGGAAGAAAAATGCTGACTATGACCCTAAGAAAACCATCCCTACAGTCAAGCACGGAGGTGGAAACATCATGCTTTGGGGCTGTTTCTCTTCTAAATGTACAGGCCAACTTTGCCACATTGAGCGGCCAATGAATGGTGCCACGTATTGTAAAATTTTGGATGAGAACCTTCTTTCCTCAGCCAGAACACTGAAGATAGGTCTTCCAGCATGACAATGACCCAAAACACACCACCAAGGCAACAAAGGAGTGGCTCAAGAACAAGCACATTAAGGTCATGGAGTGACCTAGCCAGTCTCCAGACCTTAATACTATAGAAAATTTATGGCGGGAGATGAAACTTCGAGTTGCCAAGCGACAGACAAGAAACCTTAAAGGGGTTTTAAACCCTCTGGTTTTTTTCACCTTAATGCATCCTATGCAATAAGGTGAAAAAACTGGCAGTGACCGGCGCCCCCCGTTTTACTTACCCGAGCCCCTTCATTCCCTCGGCGGAGACGCGTTCTCCCTGCTGTCAATCAATTTCGATGACGCAGGGTCGAGTCTGGCATTCGTGTCTATGGATCCAAATGCTGGACTGGGGAGCACGCCCGCACGGTAACTCCCTGGGGTAGCGCTTCTACTAGGGGGTTATCTGATGCGAGGAGGAGCCGCGTGCACCGCCGGGGGACACCAGAAGGCGATGATCGGGGCCACTCTGTGCAAAACGAGCTGCACGGTGGAGGTAAGTATGACATTGTGTTTTATTTTTTTTAAATAACAATCACTTTAAGGATCTGTATAGAAGAGTGGACCAAAATCCCTCCTGAGATGTGTGCAAATCTGGTAACCAACTACAAGAAACGCTTTACCTCTGTGCTTGCCAACAAGGGTTTCTCCACCAAGTACGAAGTCATGTTTTGCTTGGGGATCAAATACTTATTCTACTCACTGAACTGCAGCTCAATTTATAACATTTGTATCGTGTTTTTTCTGGCTTTTTGGTTAACATTCTGTCTCTATCATTTAAAATACACATTTTAATGATAATTATAGACCCTTAATTTCTTTGTAAATGGCCAAACTTACAAAATCTGCAGGGGATCAAATAATAATTTTCCCCACTGCACATTGTCTGCCTTTAATATTTTGTCGCTACTTCACTCCCTAACTAGGGGATGCTCTGTGTAGTTAGTCCTACAGACTCTTCTTCATGCTTTAGCCGCCATTCTCCACATGTACTGTATTCTGCTGGAGCTAGACACTATGTTTTTTTTTTTTAACCTATCTGCTATGATCTGCAGGTTTTGGATTAAAGGATAAGTTCACATTTAAATTAATTTTTTTTAGAACCTGGAAAGCATTGCACCAGTGATCAGCAGAACGCTGGTGCCATGCAGGATTCCTGCAGACTGTCAGTGTAAGCTCCTGCAGGAGCGAGAGCATGTTCCATGTTCTACCCTAAAAATGGGTAGGACATGTAACATGTTCCTAAAGGTGAACCTATCCTTTAAAGTGATTGTAAACTTATTTAAAAAAAATAACAAACGTCATTTCTACCTGCTCTGTGCAATGCTTTTGCACAGAGCAGCCTAGATCCTCTTCTTCTGGGGTCCCCCACCAGCACTCCTTGCCCCCCCCCCTTCTGAGTGCTCCCTTAGTAAGCTGTTTGCTCAATCGCGAGTCATGCTCTGCTTAGCCCCACCCCTCTACTCTCCTCCTCTCAGGCTGAGTTTGACAGCAGCAATGGCTCCTGCTGGTACCTCCAGGTCCAGTGAGAAGAGAGAGGACAGACACTGCTGGATCAAGATTGGGTAAGTATTTGGAGGGTCTATGCATAGAAGGTATTTTTTTTTTTAACCTTTAAAGCAGAACTTAAGGCAAAACTTTTTAACCCATTTTGGATAGAGTAAGGAAGGGTTATAACCCCTGTAAAGTTTATTTTTTGCCCTTTGTCCCATTGGGGAGATTTACCTTCACTTCCTGTCCCATAGCCAAACAGGAAGTGAGAGGAGATCCCTGCAAATTAAGGGAATCTCCCACCAGAACTAGTATCCCCATTGGAAGGTTCCACCTCTATTACTTTTCTAGGGCCAACGCAAAATGTGAGATTTTCTTTTACTTTCACTTTCAATGATCATGGTAAACAGGACAAATAGAGAGTGAATCTCCCTAACAGGGGCACAGACAGCAATAAAAACTGACAGGTGTTCTAATCCCTCTCCACTCTATCCAAAAACAAGAGTTGTGCGTAGTTATACTTTTATGCAGACAATACAATAAAGTAAAACAATTTTTTACCTTTACAACCACTTTAAAGCGGAGGTTCCGCGGCCAATCGTTTTTTTTTTCGTTTGCATACAATGGCTTTTAGATTACAAGTATGTACTCACTTGTACAGTGCCAAAAAGCATCCCCCGTCCGTTTTCTTAGATAACATAAAGTTATAAAACCCGATGCTGGCATTTCCCATTTTGCTTGTGGGCATTGTGAAGCCCACAAGCACTGACTTCCGGGAAGCGGTGAATGGTTGCCATCACAACGGTCGACGCCATTGAAAGTACACGCTCCGTTGTGATGGCATTCGCTGGACGGCGTTCCGCATTGTCTCCTGGGAAGCATGACGCCGTCCTCCCAGGAGACATTGCGGTGCTGGGGAAGAGTGGAGACGCCTACTCCCGCGGGAGAAAACCCCGAAAGTCAAACTTTTATACATCGAATATACGGTATTGTAAACACATAATAAAAAATCTTTTGGCTTATGTAGATGTATGTGGTGGGATGATCAGCATGATATAGTCTTGAAATTTAGGGTGAAACTCCACTTTAAAGCTTTCTATGATCTGCAAGATGTCATTTGCATCTCTTCACTGTCTGCCAAGCTATTGAGACTGTAAATTAAGCTTAATCTACACAACTGGATCAGTTATAAACATCCCACTTTCAGTGCTTAGATTGCGGAAGCAGAACACTGACCGAGGAATGCACTTTACTCCAGTAGGCTGACAGGTTATAAATAGGGTTATATCAATACCGAGCATTTTCCCGAGTACTTGTACTCGGGCAAATGCTTCGATGCTTGACCTGATACCTAGGCAGTCGGGGATGATTGGTGGGGGAGTTACAAGCACCGATCTCCCTGTACAGATTTAAATAAAGCAGCTAGGAGCCGGTTCTCCTCTCCGTGGCTTTCAGCTGCTTTATTGAAATCTATACAGGGAGATCAGTGCTACTGACTATCCCCTGTGTCCTCCTCCAGTCCCCCTCCGTTCTCCTGTCCCCCTCCATGCTCCTCCACCCCCTCTGTCCTCGATCTGTCAGGGTGGAGAGCGGAGGAAGGAGCCGGTAGATATGTCATTTACCAGCTTCTTCCTTTTCCGAATGAACAGTCGGTGATCTCTGCCTCTGTCCATTCATAACTAAGCGTCGCAAACTGTGTTTACGATGCTTCAGTTTATGAATGGAGAGAGGAGCCTTTGTCTCCTGTCCATTCATCTTCAGTGCAGCTAAGGCTGCAGAGAAAGGGACTGGGGAATCTCTGTCCTTAGTCCCTTTTCCTGTCTCAAAAGGGAGATGTCAGGGGTCTGTTAAGCCACCCCCCAACAGGGCTAAAAAAAAATTAAGAATTGTAATAAATATTTAAAAGAGTACATTTAAAAAATTAATAAAAAAACACACTGACACCATCCACCCCCCCCCCCCCCAAAAAAAAGAATGAGAAAACATTCTAAAAAATCCTTTAACTCTCTCTTTATTAGAGCTGGCTCTGCTGTTTTGTTTTGGGCTTTTTCTCACTTAATTATTTTTACTCCTTTTTCTTCTGTGTTACAAGTTGCAATGAGTTTTGAAGATACAGTCCTCTTTGTCAAGCCTAATAGGAGGAGACCGCAGCAGACATGAAGTCTAAGTTCACATCTATGCTGCACTTGGTGCGGTTTTTAAGCACGTTTTGCAGTGCGTTTTGCTTTTTCAAACCCTAGATTTTGCATGCAGTTTTCATGCATTTTGCGTTTTTTTTCCCCCCTCTTTAAACAAGTGTTGTGTTTGTGTTGCGATTTTTGATGTTTTGCAGTTTTTATTTTTCTGCTTAACCACTTGCCGACCGGCTCATGCCGATATACGGCAACAAAGTGCTTCATTCCTGCGAATCGCCATATGTACCTTTTAAGGGCGATAGGCGCACGGCGGGGAACCTGATGGGTGTGGCCCGCGGGCGCGATCGCCGCTGGCCACACATAATCGCATGCACGAGAGCAGAGACATATCATTTGTTCCTCCAGTCAATCCTATCCCCTCACATTTAGAACACACTTTTAACCCCTTCATCACCCCCTGATGTTAACCCCTTCCCTGCCAGTGACATTTACACAGTAATCAGTGCATTTTTATTGCCGTGATCGCTGTATAAATGTCAATGGTCCCAAAAATTTGACAAGTGTCCGACCTGTCCGCCACAATGTCGCAGTACCGCTAAAAATCGCAGATTACCGACATTACTAGTAAAAAAATAAAATAATAAAAATGCCATTAATCTTTCTCATAGTTTGATGCTATAACTTTTGCGCAAACCAATCAATATACGCTTATTGCGATTTTTTTTTTTTTTTTACCAAAAATATGTGGGAGAATATATATTGGCCCAAACTGAGGAAGAAATTTTGTTTTTTAAAGACATTTTGGGGGATATTTATTATAGCAAAAAGTAAAAAATATAGTTTTTTTTTCAAAATTGTTGCTCTTTTTTGTTTATAGCACAAAAAATAAAAACCGCAGAGGTGATCAAATACCAAAAGAAAGCTCTATTTGTGGGAAAAAAAGGGGCATTAATTTTGTTTGGGTACAGCGTCACACGACCGCACAATTGTCAGTTAAAACGATGCAGCTCTGTATCGCAAAAAATGGCCTGGTCATCAGGCAGTCAAATCTTCCGGTCTGTAAGTGGTTAAACGCTGTATATAGCTGGTTGCTAAAGAGCAGGATGGGAAGCCAGCTGCCACATCCTTAACAACCGTCATCAGCTGTCAGTGGGGTTCCCCGCTGACAGCTGATTGTGAAAAAAAATTGCCGGAAACAAAAAAACACTGGGGTCCCCCCAGGTCCATACCGGACCCTTTTGGGACCCTCCAACGCCAACATTTAAAAATAAAATGGCATGGGGCCCCCCCAAAAATCCATAAGAGACACTTATTCGAGTATGCAGGTCAAGAAAGGGAGGGGACAAGCGAGTGCCCCCCCTTCCTGAACCATACCAGGTCGCATGCCCCCCAAACTCAAAACACCTTGCCCTAATGTTGATGGGGCCAAGAGCCTTTTCCCCACAACCCTCATTTGTGGTTGTGGGAGGTTTGTGTGCAGGGGGCTTATCGGAATCTCTGAGAATGAGTATGGGGTACCCCCTACCCATTCACCCCAAAAAGCAGTGAATTGTTAAACGATAACCGGTTTTATTAAAAAATAAAAAGGTTACCCGTCGAAGCTCCAACGTCTTCTTTCTCTGGTACCAATGTCTTATTCCTCCGGTAAATAAGTAAATTTGTGTGCGATTCTGAGCAAGGGAGAAATATGAGAGAGAACTTCTGCCCCTACAAAATACTACCACCTAAGTGGAGAACAGATAAATTTGAGTAAAAAGAATGTAGGTGTGGCGCTGTTCCTCTTAGGAAAACTATACCATATAGTACTTAGTGTATTAGAAGTGAGTAAAGTGACAGGTGCTGTAAACCACTGTACCCCCAACAGGTCATGTTTTCAGGCTTTCCATTATTTTGCACAGGTGATTTGATCAGTTTCACTGCCTTAGTAATTACTACAGCCATGATAAATGAAGCGCTAAGTGTAAAAAAGGAGGCCTAGGATAGACCCTGGGTCTCGAAAATGTGCAAACCACGTGTAGAAAAATTAAAGTCCACACAAACGTAATAATAATAAACAACTAATGTCCATAACGTGAATAATGAAAAAATGGATGGTGAAACAAAGTTGGAAACCATATGGACCATCAAATCTTCATAGAAGAAAATAGGTAAAATACTCTTACCAGAGCCGGTGGACCCACTTGTCAGCGACAGTGGATCTTTAGAGCATGAGATCCCCACGGGGCAAGCTGGAACTTTTCTGTAGACACGCGCACTCAACGATCGTGAATGCACTTCGTGAGCTTGAATGATGTCGATTCAAGATGTCAGGAACAGAAGGAATACCAGCAAAGGACCCACCATGCGGTGGTCTCGACTCAGGCAATACACAAAGCAGTGTAGCGATACTTATCTGAGTCGTAGAAAGCACAAGGGAGCCAAAACTTCCGAATGGTCGATTCACCATGTCATGGAAAAAAGACAAAAGGAGGGGAGGGCTCCAATAGTGTAAATCAGTTTGAGGGTTTATTGAACAAAACCGTCATTACATAAAAGTGATCACATGAAAAAACGAATAAAATGAAGGCAATAAGCGGTGTGGTTGAACCAGCCATTTTTTCATTATTCACGTTATGGACATTATTTGTTTATTATTATTACGTTTGTGTGGACTTTAATTTTTCTACACTTGGTTTGCACATTTTCGAGACACAGGGTCTATCCTAGGCCTCCTTTTTTACACTTAGCGCTTCATTTTTTATCATCACTTTATTCAAATGTTTGTCACATTTTTTTGCAGCTGCTTCTTGTGTTTTATTCAAATTTAAGACTAGCGCACAATTTTTTATTTTAATTACTACAGCCGTTTTATTTAATTACTACAGCCGGAAATCCTGAAAACATGACGTGTTGGGGGTGCTTGAGGACTGAAGTTGATAAACACTGGGTTAGAGGTTTATCTGAGTAAATTAAATAAAAATATACGCCAACCTTTGTAGTTGAATTGATTAATTAAAGTGGGTAGTGTTTGTGTTGCACCCTCTGCAGAGTGCACAAAATAATAAATGCCTTGTCAAGTGCTGTTGGCTTATGAATGACCCCCTGGGTAATTAATTATTCCTACTGTTTGTTCCACGGGTGTTAGTGCAGTGAAAAGGGTTTGACCCCCTTCTAAAAAGGTGCACTGGGTACTGGTTTACGTGAACTGATTTATGTCAATCAATTGTGATATGTGACACCTACATTAAAAAACTTAATAAGAATGTATAAATAATACGTAAGAAGAATTGATAAAAAACTGATACTACCAAATTAAATCCTTTTTGCATTGAGTGCAATGATAAACAAAAATATTAAAGTGACTTGCGCTCTTTAAAAGTGTCCAGTGCTCTTGCAAGAGAGATATATAGTATGATAGTCCTTTTTGCCTCTTAATTTGGTGACGATAGGATTGGTGATCTTATCCGTGCTCTTACAGTGAATGCACTCACTGGATTACCTGATGCCCCGTACACACGACTGGGTTTTCTGACGGGAAAACAGCGAGGAGAGCTTTTGGCCGGGAATCCTGGCCGTGTGTCAAACTGCCAAACCTGCCGGACAAAAAAAAAGAGAAACGGCTATCTTTTCTCTTACCATCCATGGACTGACACGGTGTCTCTTTACACTTTACACGTGGGTTATGTCCCTGCTTGCAGGATAAGACCTAGGCAGAATGTGAGATGTTATACATACATTCTAAAAGCCAGAGCTGAACAGCCCCACCCAGGGGGCGGTCCCTCCGGACACAACCCTCCCACTACAGTCAGCAGACTTCAGTTTTTTTCTGCCTAGCAGAAGGAGAAGACATGGCTCTCTCAGGAGCCAGTCTCCTGACCTATTTTTATTCCTTTTCTGGAATTCTTTTTTATTTTATTTTTGAGAATTTTCTATCAACTGTCGGCTGGGCAACAGGTTGGGTACAAGATATCCGCATAGTATTCCCTGTCCGACCATCGAGCGTGCTGATCCTCGCCTTGTGTGCGTGAGACTCAGTTCACGACATGCCCCATGACTCCAGGGGTGGCCGGGTTTGCTTTCATGCTCCCACGGTCCTCTCAAGACTGAACAGCTCCTGACTGACTGTATCTTTTGCGGTGGACCGGGTTGACAGCTACTCAGTACTGCACTGTGATAGTCCTGTCAGAAACACACCAGTGGGTCCCTAAGGGGACGGGTAAGTAGTCTCTCCTGCCTGCAGGTGAGTACAAAAGGCTGTGTGTTTCTCTGTGGGGGATTTTCCCTGTCTCCCCCTGTATTTCATTGTCACTCTCTGTCACCATTGCTGGCGCTGTGCTGTGTGGGGTGCCTGGGGGTCACACTGTTCTTGGAGGGGTTAATGCTGGTCTGCAGATATGCTTGGGGCCTTTTTTTGTGTGTTTTGGGGCCTGAGCGCCGAGTGGCGCTGTGTGTGTGCTGTTTTTTTTCACTTTTGCTGAGTCATGGCGGCCATCTTGCCGCGGATCGCCTCAGTGAAGTGCGGCGGCCATTTTTTTGTAGCCCGTGCGCTCTTCAGCACTAGTTTTGGCCTCTAGTGCTGCTGTAACAGCGCAAATCTCCTCACAATCTCCTCACAGCTCACCAGCGCTGACACAACGCGGTACAGACAGCGGAACTGAGCGGTCCCTGGTCCGGTTTGGTGAGTCCCCTGGGCGCCCCCTCCTCAGTCAGCACAGCCTGTGGGTGGACTTTTTATCTGAGGAGTCTCAGAGGGGGGCAATATGGAGTCTCTGTCACCAGCTTCCCCTAAATGTCAGTGGACAACAGGCAGTGCTTCAGCACCTGCAGTCCCTAGGGACCAGTTGTGGGCAGTCCTGGAATCATTTCTGACCAGGATGGGAGCTGTGTGCAAGCGCAAGGGAGCAAAAAAGCACCCTCTCCCCACTTTACTTCATGAGGGCAGTGCGCTGATTCAGATATGGGCCTAGCCACTACCGCTCAGGACCCTAGTTCTGAATGTATTGGATGGTTTTGAACAGGACATTCCTTATGAGGAAAACTCCAGTTCTGAGTCAGTAAATGACAGGGCGCTTGTTAGTGTACTCATGACTGCGGTGAGGGACACTCTCAAGCTAAAATGCTGCGGATGCAGAACCTCAGGCGGATACAGTCTCCTTTGGTTCTTTTAAGGCCAGGCCTTCTAAAGAGGTTTTTCCATATGTACTTTCTTTGACCAGCTCATTGATAAGGTCTGGGAAAAGCCGCAGAAGAATTTTTTTATGGTCCCGCTGCGTTTGTCTATCAGATACCCCTTGAAGATGCCCTACTTAAAAAGTGGGCTTCTCCCCCAGGGTCGACCCTCCAGTCGCCCGGTTGAACAAGGCCATCACTCTCCCAATGGAGGGGACTCCTGCATTTGAGGACCCCACTGACAGGAGGTCAGAAGTGGTGAGCAGAGCCATGTTTGCCTTGTTGCGATCCGCCCTACGGCCTGTGGTAGCGGCGACCCTTGTGTCTTAAACACTTACAGGTTGGGCAAAAATGTTGCACCTAGCTGTACAGGAGCATAATCTTCCTCCAGACACAGTTGCTTTGGCCCACCAACTGGTTCAGGGCCTGGTTTATGTGTGCGACGCCTTTAATATCCAGGGCCTCTGTCTCGGCGGTGGTATTGCGTCGTCTTATCTGGTTGAAGTGCTGGTCTGCTGACCTAGCCTTGGGAAGCTCCTGACGGATCTACCATTTAAAGGTGGTAGACCTTTCGGTGCTGCTCTGGATGACATCGTCATGGATGTCATGGGAGGTAAAAGCACTCTTCTTCCTTAGACTAGCAAGGGTGAGGAGGCCCGCCGCAAACATTTCCATCAAAAGGTTTTTTTTTTTTCCACGGGTAGGCCCTCTCAGACTGACGGCAGTGCGGCTGGTGGGCACAAGTGCCCCTGGGTGCGTAAGCCGAACATGCGGCTCCCAAGCCCGCCTCCGCGTGAAGTCTTGCCTCCGCCCGACTCTGGGGTGGGGGGACGACTTTGCAGGTCACAAATCGGTGGTCCTCCCGAATCTCCGACTGGTGGGTGTGCGAGGAGGTCACCTCAGGATACAGGATAGTATTCCGATCCTGGCCCCCAGACAGATTCTTCCCTCAAATCTTCCTCTCCTTCCTACCTGTCAGGCAGCCCTCTTGGGGGCTGTACAGGATTTGATCAGGTCCGGAGTGATTGTGCCGGTTCCGTCACAGGAGAGTTTTCAGGGATTCTACTCGAATCTGTTTGTCGTCCCAAAAATAGGACGTGGTTCGACCTATCCTAGACCTCAAGGCCCTGAATGCCTTCGAGAAGGTGCAGAAATTCCGCATGGAATCCATTCGCACGGTGATCGCTACACTCCACCAAAGGGATTTTCTTCTGGCGTCCTTGGACTTCAAGGACGCCTACTTGCATGTTCCGATCTGCGCAAGTCACCAGAAGTTTCTGCGCTTTGCGATCAGCGAAGTCCACTATCGATTGTGGCTCTTCCTTTCGGCCTAGCCTCGGCACCAAGGGTGTTCACCAAGGTGCTTGCTCCGGTTCTAGCCTTCTGTTACAGCGAGGTATTGCTGTCGTGGGCTATCTGGACGATCTTCTGCTAAGAGCAGAAAGTGGATCAGACTTAGAGGAAAGGTGACTATCGTCAATTAGACCCTCAGGGACTCGGGTGGTTCCTGAACATTCAGGAGTCAGTCCTGGTCCCGACTCAGTGTCTGGAGTATCTAGTTCTGATTCTGGACTCCTTGGAGGCAAAGGTATCCTACCTCTGGAGAAGTTGCTGACACTTCAGTCTGCGGTGCGGGTGCTGACATCCCAAAAATGGTTGTCAATCCGTTTTTTGCATGAGAGTCCCGAGACTCGTGGTGGCCTCCTTCGCGGCCGTTCCGTATGCCCAATCACACACCAGGGCATTGCAGAAGGAGATCTTGTCCACCTGGGACAAATCCCCGTTGTCCTTGGATCTTCAGATCCAGGTGATTCACCTGGTCAGGGCGCCCCTGACATGGTGGTTGAGATCCTCGGCTCTTCGGTCCGGAAAGTCGTTCCCCTCCCATCCAATGGACGGTACTCACGACGGACACCAGCCTGACGGGCTGCGGTGGAGTCTGGGGAGTCCTGTCGGCTCAGGCCTTGGACTACGGACGAGACCGTTTACCAATCACTGTTCTGGTAATACGGGCCATCGGACTGTGTCTCTCCTCAGGTCAGAGAGTACGGGGTCGCTCCATCAGGAGCAAGTCGGACACCGCCACGGCGGTGGCGTATGTAAACCATCAAGGGGGAACTCGGAGCTCAGCTGCGGCTTCCGAGGTAGTCCGTATCCTGAAGTGGGCCGGAAGAAACGTGCCGGCTCTGTAGGCCATTTTACATTCTGGGCATAGACAATGGGCAGGCGGACTATCTGAGTCGCCAATCGCCAGACACCGGACCAAGAAGAGTGGTCCTTACATATTTCAACTCCTTTACCGACGGTGGGGCACGCCGGATGTGGACCTGATGGCCTCTCAACTCAATCGCAAGGGTCGAGGTTGTGGCCAGAACCAGGGATCCTTGGGCAATGCCTCGGATGCGTTGGTGGCCCCATAGGGTCCTTATCGCCTGATATAAACTCCGGTGATCCTAATTGTTCCGGATTGGCCTCGGCATCACTGGTACGCTGATCTGGTACGTCTCGTCACGGACGTTCCCTGGCGGTTGCCGATGAGGGAGGACCTTCAGTCTCAAGGTCCTATGTTTCATCCGGCTTGCAGTCTCTGGCTTTAACGGCAGGGCTGTTAAAAGCCAGGTGTTGAGGGACCGAGGTCTCTCGGACTCGGTCATTTTGACCATGTTAAGGACACGGAAGTCTTCCTCCAGGCAGATCTATCACCGTACCTGGAAAGCTTATATCGCCATGTGCGAAGCGCTGGACTGGCGTCCTCGGACGTATTCCGTCCCCAGAATCCTGCGTCCTCTGCAGTGTGGAGTGACCCAAAAGCTTGCTTTGAGTACCATCAAGGATCAGATTTCGGCCTTGGCCGTCTTCTTTCAGCGACCTCTAGCGGGTAATTTTCTTGGTTAGCACCTTGTGTTGGGGGTTCGCCATGTGCTCCCTCCTGTCAAGCCTCCTCTCCCACCGTGGGATCTGAATTTGGTGCTCTCGGTCCTCCAGGAACCTCCTTTTGGGAATATCCGGGATATTCCCCTCTTGTCTTGTCTCAGAAGGTGGCCTTTTTAGTGGCAATCACTTCTGTTTGACGAGTGTCTGAGTTGGCGGCTTTGTCCTGCAAGTCGCCATATTTAGTCATCCATAAGGATAAGGCGGTGTTGCATCCGCGACCTTCCTTTTTTGCCAAAGGTGGTGTCGACCTTTCACCTACATGAGGACATTGCCCTCCCGTCCTTGTGTCCTCACCCATCCATCCCAGAGAGTTTGCGCTGCACATATTGGAGGTGGTACGAGCCTTACGGGTGTACCTGTCTGCTACTGCTTCTATTCCGAAGTCCGACTCACTATTTGTGACTGTCTCTGGTCCATAACAGGGCCAAGCGGTTTCGTCTGCCATCATTTTAGGGGAATCAGACAAACCGTCATTCAAGCCTATGCTCTCAAAGGGCGGGCGCCTCCCTTTCCGGTTACGGCGCATTCCACCAGGACAATTGGTGCTTCCTGGGTTTCCCGACATCAAGCGTCGGTTGCACAAGTGTGCAAGGCGGCGACCTGGTCGTCTGTTCATGCCTTTTAAGTTTTATAAGGTTAATGTGGCTGCATCTTCGGATGCTTCCTTCGGCTGCAGGGTGCTGCAGGCCGCTGTTTAAAGTTGCGACTCCTCCGTTGAGGAGCTCTGCCTTATTGGAGTGAAGTTTTGGTTTTTCCATTTATACTGCTCCCATCCCTCTTGACACTGCTTTGGGACATCCCACGTGTAAAGTGTAAAGAGACACCGTGTCAGTCCATGGATGGTAAGAGAAAATAGGATTTTTTGTACTCACCGTAAAATCCTTTTCTCTGACATCCATGGACTGACACTGCACCCACCCTTCCTTTTAAGTTTGTACTGCTTTGTTACGAACTGAAGTCTGCTGACTGTAGTGGGAGGGTTATGTCCGGAGGGACCGCCCCCTGGGTGGGGCTGTTCAGCTCTGGCTTTTAGAATGTATGTATAACATTTCACATTCTGCCTAGGTCTTCTCCTGCAAGCAGGGACATAACCCACGTGTAAAGTGTAAAGAGACACCATGTCCGTCCATGGATGTCAGAGAAAAGGATTTTACGGTGAGTACAAAAAATCCTATTTTTTCCCTCCGGGATTTCCGACTGACTTTTATCCGTCAGAAAACCCGGCTGAGTGTAGCAGAAACCGGCCATTTTTGGCAGTTTTCTTGTGGGGAAAAACTCAGATGGAGCATAAAACACGGTCAGGATTCCTGAGGAAAAGCTCTCATCTGAGTTTTCCCGAGGGGAAAACCGAGCGTCTGTACGGGGGAAAAGTAGAGAGCAGGCGCTCGGTTTTCCCCTCAAGATTTCCGACGGATCTTTTCCTGTCAGGAATCACGGTCGTGTGTACTAGGCATTACCCCACCAGGGGCACTGCGCAGCCACAGTATTTGCCACTTTGTAGCACTCTGGCAATGATCGGTCCGAGGGTTGCTAGTGACGTTCCATCAATATTAATATGTAAGAGAGAAAGGGATGCCTATAGCGTAATCCCGCTTTATAAACTCTTTATTATTGAAAAAAGTGAAGATATTCTCACATTTTACTTTTAAAATACAGACATGTTTTGCAAAACAAAGGTGCCGTGGAGAAAATCCTATTTGAGGCCCTGACCGGAAGTGACGCAATAACATGGGCGGAGTTAAAGGCCCTTATCCCCATCAACATGGCACCCATACCCCTCTATGTTGAGGGTATGCGGCCTGGTATGGTTCAGGAGGGCGGCACTCACTCGTCCCCTCCATTTCCTGACCTGCCAGGCTGCATACTCGGATAAGGGTCTGGAATAGATTTTGAGGGGAACGCACACCATTTTTATTTATTTTTTTGGCGTGGGCGGGTCCACTCCGAATCCATACTAGACCTGAAGGACCAAGTATGGACCTGGGGGAAGGGACCCCACTCCGTTTTTTAGCGTTTTTTTTACATTCACCTGTCAGCAGGGAACCAAGGAGAATGGTATCCTGGAGCACCACACTAGATAAAAAAAGCTTACTAACCAGCTGCTCTGTTCAAAACTATTTCACAGAGCAAGCAAGTATGACATGTTTGTTATCTTAGAAAAAAACTCAACCTTTAATATCCCTTGAAGCAATAATTCCAATACTCTTAAAGACTCTAACCTTTAAAGTGTATCTAAACCCAACAGCAAAAAGTAATGTATTGTAGTTTACTAGACCTTAGACGTGGTGGCTGCTTTAGTTTTCTTTTTTTTGTAGTTTTTACCTGGAGATCCATCCAGTAAGTGTGTTATTTTTCAACTTCATATAAAATGTTTTATCACAAAAGGACAAAAACAGTTTCTGTAACTGCTTATGAGGCTTGGTTCACACTGTGATCTGACTTGTGAGACCCCAAGTCGCATGACATGTCAAATTCAATGTTTCCCTATGAGAGCCTTCTTAACTGATATTACACAAGTCACTCTGAGTTTAGGCAAGGTTCCTGCACTACTTTGGTCCAACTTGGGTGCAATTTCAGCCCTTGTACAAGCTCCTAAATAGCATCCAAGTCGGAAGAAAGTCGCAGGCAAAGTCGTACTACTTTGTCGTTGCAGCAGTGTGAACCGAGCTTAAAATGTTAGTTGGAGGTTGACTTTAATTCATTAGTGAAGTCCATCTAGTTACAGAGTTGGTAAGGTTGAATAACGACAACAGTCCATACAGTTCAACCTGTGTAGGTGTGTGTGTGTGTGTAGAAAAATAATTTCCCATATCCCCGTATATTGTTTTTGCTAAGATCCACATCCAACAGTCTTTTAAAACTATCCATACTTCCTGCTGACACCACCGATTGTGGAAGAGAATTCCACATCCTTACTGCCCTGACAGTGAAAAACCCCCTATGCAGCTTAAGGTTAAACTGCTTCTTTTCCAGTCTCATCGTGTGGCCCCCATGTCCTCTTAAGCCTGGTACACACGATCGGATTTTCCGTTAACAATGCGTAGGACTTTTGTCCGAAGGGAGTTGGCCATGAACTTGTCTTGCATACAAACGGCAAAGAATTGTCGGCCAACAAACACGAAACTACGTAGTTTTTCAGCCCTTTGGGCAACTTCTGCTAATGTTGTGTTATGTAAGCATTGCTTCTGAGCATGCATGTTTGTACTTTGGATTATTTTCCAAAGGACTTCTGTACACACGATTGGATAATCCGACAGCACACATTTGTTGTCGGAAAATTTTAAAGCATGCTATCCAACAATTGTCTGATGGAGCATACAAACGGTAATATTTTCTGACAACAGCCTGTCATCACACAATTCCCGTTGGAAAATCCGATCGTGTGTATGGTCCTTTACACTCCCCGGGACTGAAAAGTTTCATACTTGCGCTGGGATCACCGTTGAGATATTAGTAAATCGCTATCATATCTCCCCTCAAGCATCTTTTCTCCAGGGAGAATAAATTTAGCGCTTGTAGTCGTTCCTCTAATTGAGGTCCTCCAGTCCCCATATTAAAGCGGAGTTCCCCCCAAAAATGAAACTTCTGCTTTAAGCACTCGTCCCCCTCTGATATGCCACATTTGGTATGTCATTTTTTTTTGGGGGGGGATGTCACAGGTCCCAGACGATTGCCTGGCCATTCAAGACAGCGCAGTGCGACTCGGGCACACACAGTGTCACAGCCGGGCACCCACACTTACATTGCCGGTGCCATGGAGAGGAGGGGGAGAGGAGTTAGGCTTTGGGTGGCCGCATCGCTGGACCGTGGGACAGGTGAGTGTCTATTTATTAAAAGTCAGCAGCTACACTTTATGTAGCTGCTGACTTTTAAATGGGTGAAACTCAAAACTTTAATTTAGTTGCCCTCTCTGGACTCTCTCCAGCACATCCCTTCTGAGGGTTGGTGACCAGAACTGGACGGAATACTCCAGATGCGGCCCAACCAGAGTTTTATAAAGTGGGTAGAATAATCGTTTTATCTCTGGAGTAAATTCCTTTTTTAATGCATGCTAATATTCTGCTGGATTTGGTAGCCGCAGCTTGACACTGCATGCTATTGCTCAGTCTGCCTTCTACAAGGACTTCTAGATCCTTCTCCATCCTGGAAGCCCCTAGGCCAGTGATGGCGAACCTTGGCACCCCAGATGTTTTGGAACTACATTTCCCATGATGCTAAACTACACTGCAGAGTGCATGAAGCATCATGGGAAATGTAGTTCCAAAACATCTGGGGTGCCAAGGTTCGCCATCACTGCCCTAGGCAAACGCTTTTGCAAAATCCAAGTATACCAGATCCACAACCACCCCTCTGTCCAAGGTTTTACTAATTACCTCCTCATAAAAAGAAATCAGATTTGTTTAACATTTCTGTCTTTCATAAATCCATGCTGTCTGTTGCTTAAGTTTGTTTTTTTTCCAGCAGGAACTCATCTATGTGGTCTTTTATTAAACTCTCCAGTATCTTCCCAACTATAGAAGTTAAACTAACAGGTCTATAGTTACTTGGTAAAGACTTTGATCCCTCTTTAACCACTTAAGCCCCGGACCATTTGGTAGCTAAAGGACCAGAGGTGAATTCAGAATTTTGCACTGCGCTGCTTTAACTGTAAATTGTGCGGACATGCAATGTTGTACTGAAACGAAATTTGCGTCCTTTTCTTCCCACAAATAGAGCTTTCTTTTAATGGTATTTGATTGCCTCTGCGATTTTTATTTTTTGCGAGATAAACGGAAAAAGACCGAAAATTTAGAAAAAAAATGATATTTTCTACTTTTTGTTATAAGAAAAATCGAATAAACTCAATTGTAGTCATACATTTAGGCCAAAATGTATTCAGCCACATGTCTTTAGTAAAAAAAATGTCAATAAGCGTATATTTATTGGTTTGCGCAAAAGTTATAGCGTCTACAAACTAGGGTACATTTTCTGGAATTTACACAGCTTTTAATTTATGACTGCCTATCTCATTTCTTGAGGTGCTAAAATGGCAGGGCAGTACAAAACCCCCCCAAATGACCCCATTTTGGAAAGTAGACACCCCAGGGAAATTGCTGAGAGGCATGTTAAGCCCATTGAATATTATTTTTTTTTGTCCCAAGTGATTGAATAATGACAAAAAAAAAAAAAAATACAAAAAGTTGTCACTAAATGATATATTGCTCACACATGCCATGGTTATATGTGGAATTGCACCCCAAAATACATTCTGCTGCTTCTCCTGAGTACGGGGATACCACATGTGTGGGACTTTTTAGGAGCCTAGCCACGTACGGGACCCCAAAAACCAAGCACCGCCTTCAGGATTTCTAAGGGCATAAATTTTTGATTTCACTCCTCACTACCTATCACTACCTATCACAGTTTTGAAGGCCATAAAATGCCAAGATGGCACAAAACCCCCCCAAATGACCCCATTTTGGAAAGTAGACACCCCAAGCTATTTGCTTAGAGGCATGTTGAGCCCATTGAATATTTTTTTTTTGTCCCAAATGATTGAATAATGACAAAAAGAAAAAAAAAAGAAAAAATGTACAAAAAGTTGTCACTAAGTGATATATTGCTCACACATGCCATGGTTATATGTGGAATTGCACCCCAAAATACATTCTGCTGCTTCTCCTGAGTACAGGGATACCACATGTGTGGGACTTTTTGGGAGCCTAGCCGGGTACGGGGCCCCAAAAACCAAGCACCGCCTTCAGGCTTTCTAAGGGCGTACATTTTTGATTTCACTCCTCACTACCTATCACAGTTTCGAAGGCCATAAAATGCCAAAATAGCACAAAATCCCCCCAAATGACCCCATTTTGGAAAGTAGACACCCCAAGCTATTTACTGAGAGGCATGTTCAGTCCATGGAATATTTTATATTTTGCCACAAGTTGCGGGAATATGACAAACTTTGTTTTTTTTGCACAAAGTTGTCACTAAATGATATATTGCTCACACATGCCATGGTTATATGTGGAATTGCACCCCAAAATACATTCTGCTGCTTCTCCTGAGTACGGGGATACCACATGTGTGGGACTTTTTGGGAGCCTAGCCGCGTACGGGACCCCAAAAACCAAGCACAGCCTTCAAGGTTTCTAAGGGCATAAATTTTTGATTTCACTCCTCACTACCTATCACAGTTTTGAAGGCCATAAAATGCCAAGATAGCACAAAACCCCCCAAAATGACCCCATTTTGGAAAGTAGACACCCCAAGGAAATTGCTGAGAGGCATGTTGAGCCCATTGAATATTTTTTTTTTTGTCCCAAGTGATTGAATAATGACAAAAAGAAAAAAAAAAATGTACAAAAAGTTGTCACTAAATGATATATTGCTCAAACATGCCATGGTTATATGCGGAATTGCACCCCAAAATACATTTGGTTGCTTCTCCTGAGTACGGGGATACCACATGTGTGGGACTTTTTGAGAGCCTAGCCGCGTACGGGCCCCCGAAAACCAAGCACCGCCTTCAGGATTTCTAAGGGCACAAATTTTTGATTTCACTCCTCACTACCTATCACAGTTTTGAAGGCCATAAAATGCCAAGATAGCCCAAAACCCCCACAAATGACCCCATTTTGGAAAGTAGACACCCCAAGCTATTTGCCGAGAGGCATGGTGAGTATTTTACAGCTCTCATTTGTTTTTGAAAATGAAGAGACATATTTTTTTTATTTTTTTTTATTTTTTCAATTTTTAAAACTTTGTGACAAAAAGCGAGATCTGCAAAATACTCAACATACCTCTCAGCAAATAGCTTGGGGTGTCTACTTTCCAAAATGGGGTCATTTGGGGGGGTTTTGTGCCATCTGGGCATTCCATGGCCTCCGAAACTGTGATAGGCAGTGAGGAGTAAAATCAAAAATTTACACCCATAGAAATCCTGAAGGCGGTGCTTGGTTTTCGGGGTCCTGTACGCGGCTAGGCTCCCAAAATGTCTCACATGTGGTATCCCCGTACTCAGGAGAAGCAACAGAATGTATTTTGGGGTGCAATTCCACATATAACCATGGCATGTTTGAGCAATATATAATTTAGTGACAACTTTTTGTAAATTTTTTATTTTTAATTTTTTTTGTCATTATTCAATCACTTGGGACAAAAAAAAAAAAATATTCAATGGGCTCAACATGTCTCTCAGCAAATAGCTTGAGGTGTCTACTTTCCAAAATGGGGTCATTTGGGGGGGTTTTGATCTGTCCTGGCATTATATGCACAACATTAAGAAGCTTATGTCACACATCATCCACTCTTCTAACCACTTGAAGACAAAGCCCTTTCTGACACTTTTTGTTTACATGAAAACATTTTTTTTTTTGCAAGAAAATTATGTTGAACCCCCAAACATTATATATATTTTTAAAGCAAAGGCCCTACAGATTAAAATAGTGGGTGTTGCATTTTTTTTTCCCACACAGTATTTGCGCAGCGATTTTTCAAACGCATTTTTTGGGGGAAAAACGCACTTTTTTTATTTTTAATGCACTAAAAAACACTATATTGCCCAAATGTTTGATGAAATAAAAAAGATGATCTTAGGCCGAGTACATGGATACCAAACACGACATGCTTTAAAATTGCGCACAAACGCGCAGCGGCGAGAAACTACATTCATTTTTAAAAGCCTTTACAGGTTACCACGTTGGATTTACAGAGGAGGTCTACTGCTAAAATTACTGCCCTCGATCTGACCTTCGCGGTGATACCTCACATGCATGATGCAATTGCTATTTACATATGACGCTAGACCGACGCTTGCGTTCGCCTTTGCGCAAGAGCAGGGGGGGACAGCGGTGCTTTTTTTTTATTATTATTATTTATTTTGCTTTTTTATTTTATTTTTAAATTGTTCCTTCCATATGTTTTTTTTTTTTTTTACCATTTTTATTGTTATCTCAGGGAATGTAAATATCCCCTATGATAGCAATAAGTAGTGACAGGTACTCTTTTTTTGAAAAAAAATGGGGGGTTAGACCCTAGATCTTTCCTCTGCCCTCAAAGCATCTGACCACACCAAGATCGGTGTGATAAAATGCTTTCCCAATGGCGCTGTTTATATCGGGGGGGGGGGCATTCCCTCCCACTGCTTGTAAAAGCAGTCCAGAGGCTAATTAGCCACTAGGATTGCTTTTACATGAAAGCCGGCCGCTGGCTGAAAGGAATGATACCCGCAGGCATCAATCTGGTATAACCATTCAAAGTCCAGCAACATACCAGTACGTTGCTGGTCCTTGTTGGACATGTATTGTAATCTTTTTTTTCATGCAGCCTGTTGGCTGAACGAAAAAAAGAGATTGATCGGTGGGTATGCCCACCATTAGAATACCTCCCTTCATCCACCCACTTCTAATGATGGGCATATATGCCGAAGCATGGGGGCATCTTCCCGCAAAAAAGTTATGCCGCGTACACACGGTCGGACTTTTCCACGGGCAAGCCTTTGTCGAAATTTCGACCGTATGTACGCGGCATAAAAGGTTATGCCGCGTACACACGGTTGAACTTTTCCACGGGCAAGCCTCCGTCGGAATTTCGACCGTATATACGCGGCATTAGGAGCAAAATCGCTCCTCCGCCCCTGCTGCCCCCATGCTTCGGCATATATGCTCTTTTTTTAACTGTGGTGGTGAAATCACCTCCTACAGCGTTGGAGTCACGGCTTTATGTATCGTGGGAGCAAACTCTGTTGCTGTCAAGATAAATAAATCTGCGATGCAACTGAATGGCGTACCTGCTAAGCAAATGATGGTTAACATTAAAACAAAGTAACATTACAGTACAACAGTAAGACCTTACCTTACCATACCTGCAAAGCAAATACCAAAACAAAACCTAGTAAAAAATAAAACATTTTTTTAAAGCAACCTGTGCCTAAAATATATATATGCCGAAGCATGGGGGCATCCTCCCGCAAAAAAGTTATGCCGCGTACACACGGTCGAACTTTTCCACGGGCAAGCCTCCGTCAGAATTTCGACCGTATATACGCGGCATTAGGAGCAAAATCGCTCCTCCGCCCCTGCTGCCCCCATGCTTCGGCATATATGCTCTTTTTTTTTAACTGTGGTGGTGAAATCACCTCCTACAGCACTGGAGTCACGGCTTTATGTATCGTGGGAGCAAACGCTGTTGCTGTCAAGATAAATAATTCCGCGCTGCAGTTGAATGGCGCACCTGAAAACAAAAAATTACATACCTGAAAAGCAAGCATGATAAAACATTGCAGAATAGAATACAGTAAAAAAGAGCAGAACAATAGAGAGAGAGAGGGAACAATAAAACTACAACTATTTTTGTTTTTTTTATTTTATATTTTTTTTGTGTTTTTGTTTTTTACGTTTTTTTTTTTTCTTTTTTACACTTTTTTTTTAAACTTTAACAACTGTAATGGTTCGGGTCTCTCAAAATGTAATGGCATCTTGGGAGACCCTGTGTAAGTGTGTCCTAGTCTGTGAAATGCTGTACCCTACGCTAAAACGTCACTTTTGAGTGGTAGCGTTCAAAACATTCACCAAGGCAAAGACCAGGTTTGTCAGGACAGAGTGGACAATAATGACGGGTGTCACGCCTAAATCCGCGCTTGCTACAGACACAACATCTTTTTTGGGGGGCTCGTTGGGTAGGGGTACGCGTATAATGCCTCTCATGCAGCCGGCTTACTGCATTTGGTAGGGGATGGTGAGGTGCAGAACCGCCTGGATACAGGAGTTCTGTGACTATCTCATTCTGGAATTTTAGAAGAGATAACGTCCCACCTGAAGCTCTGTATAGCACATGAGCGTTCAGCAAAGCCAATTGAAATAAGGATAGAGACAATTTTTTGTACCAGCGTCTCGCCTTACGGTCAATTAGATACGGCGCCATCAACTGGTCGTTGAGGTCCACCCCTCCCATATTTTTGTTATATTCGTGGACACAGAGGGGTTTCTCCACAACACCAGTCGCCGTACGAATTTGGACTGTCGTGTCTGCATGAAGGGAGGTAAGAAGGAAAACATTCTTATTGTCCCTCCACTTCATAGCGAGCAAGTTATTACACTTTACGCAGGCTCTCTCCCCCAGCCTAAGACGGGCATCTACAAGCCGCTGGGGAAAGCCCCGGCAATTAGGTCGCACGGTGCCACATGCTCCAATCTGATGATCAAACAAGTGACTAAACAGTGGCACGCTCGTGTAATAATTGTCCACATACAAGTGGTACCCCTTTCCGAATAAGGGTGACACCAAGTTCCACACTATCTTGCCAGCGCTCCCTATGTAATCCGGGCAGTTGACCGGCTCAACCTGACTATCTTTTCCCTCATAAACCATAAAGCTCCATACATAGCCTGTTGCCCTGTCACAGCACTTCTAGAGCTTGACCCCGTATCTGGCACGCTTGCTGGGAAGGTACTGCTTGAAAGCCAAGCGGCCAGAAAATTTAATCAGGGACTCATCAACGCAGACAGCTTGATCGGGAATAAACAAGGCTGCAAAACGTTCGTTGAAGTGGTTTATGAGGGGCCGAATTTTATAGAGCCGGTCGTATTCAGGGTCCCCACGTGGACAACAAAGTTCATTGTCGTTGAAGTGCATGAACCGCAAAATCTGCTTGTATCGTTTCCTGGGCATGGAGGCAGAGAACACGGGCATGTGGTCAATTGGGTGCGTGGACCAATAAGCACGCAATGACGGGAATTTATGTGTGCCCATGTTGAGGGAAAGGCCCAGAAAGGTCTTAAATTCGGAAACCGTAATTGGTTTCCAATCTTTGGCAATGGAAGGCAACTGGGGATTAGCGGCGATGAATTGACCAGCATATAAATTACTCTGGTCCACAATAGATCTATAGAGATCTTCCGTGAAAAACAGCGAATAATAATCGATTGGCATAAAATCAGCTGTTTCCACCTGAATACCGGGTTGGGCAGTGAATGGGGGAAGTACGGGTTCTGCAGAAGTGGTGGGGACCCAATCAGGATAGGCGAATTCTGCAGGAAGCTTACTATGGGCACGACGGGCCTGCCTTTGTCTTCTTATTGGTGGCAGCGGGACACTACTTGTGCTTGCCACCTCGCCAGCTTGAACTGCACTTATGGGACTCGCCACGTCACCACGTGATACTGCAGTGCTGGATGTACGCCCAGGCTGTACTAGGCCGCTGGTGCTTGCCAATTCACCAGAAGGAATAGCGGCGCTAGTACTCCTCTGCTCCATGATACGAGAGCCCTGCGGTTCTTGCTCCTCAACAACCTCAGAAGATCGGGATCGGGTACGCCTGACCTTAGCAGGGACCTCAACTTCGTCGTCAGAGCTATCTGACGTGGGGCCGCTGACGTCACTGTCTTCTACGGGAAGATATTCTGAGCCTGAATCTGACAGATACGTGACCTCCTCTTCACTATCTGTCATGCTCAGAATCTCGTAGGCCTCTTTACTAGTGTACCTTCGACTTGCCATTTTGGGCTCTAAATTTAGGGGTACACTAGTAAGATTCACAGGAAAAAAAAGCACCCGACTGTCGTCAGCAAATATATCAAACGCTACAAAAAAAACTGTTAGCGGTCGCAGGGATCAGAACTGTCTCCGCGAACGCTGCAGTTATGTGTTTTGTGTTTGGTAAGTGACAGTGATCGATCGATACTGCACTTGGGTGGGCTGGGCGGAGGGGCTAAACGCAGGTGCTAGCAGGTATCTGGGCTGATCCCGCTAACACTGCGTTTTTGGGAACCCTAAACCGCTGGGGATCAGATACTATACCACTAAGGGAGGTGTATGCTTTGCGCATGGGTGTTAGCGTTACTGGCACTAACCTAACGCTGCCTGGGGCGACGCAGACCCTCTCTGGCGCTAAAACCTAATTGATCTCACCCGCCGGGCGATCAGGGGGTTAAACCTTTATTGGGTTATATACGGCGGGTGCCCTGATGCTAAAAAAAGCAAACTAACCAACCAGCGTCACCCGTAACCTTTATATGGTGATCACTGGTGAAAGGGTTAACTAGGGGCAATCAGGGGGTTAAAACCTTTATTAGGTTGAATATGGGGGTAACCGACGCTATATAAAAACCTGACGGGTTACCTAAATAACTAACTGGGTAACCAGTGTCACCAGTGACGCTTATACGGTGATCACTGGTGAAAGGGTCAACTCTAGGGGCAATCAGGGGGTTAAAATAATATATGGGGGTATCTGACGCTAATAAAAACCTGCGGCGAACCTAAAAATAATTAACTGGCTATCTAGGGCACCACCGGCACTAAATACAGCGATCGAAAATACGATCGATTAGTGACGCTGGCGTTAGGGGGTGAAAGGGTTACCTGGGGGGCGATCAAGGGGTTAAACCTTTATTAGGGGGGGTTAGGGGGCTACCCTGGACCTAAAGGGGCCTAATCCTAACTGCCCTGCAACTTTTTATTATCACAGATGACACTAAATGCAGTGATCAGTAAAATAAATGATCACTGCAATCAGTGACACTGTGATTGGGTGCTGGGGGGTGATCTGGGGGTGACTGGGGGGTGAAATGTGTGCCTATGTGTACCTAAGTGTCAGTGGACTGTTGGTGCACTAACCTGCTTCTTCTCTCCTCGGCGCCGGAATCGAAAAGACCGCCACGAGGGAGATGACATCACTTCCTCCTGCCTGTGTTTACATCACATGGCAGAGGAAGCATTTTCATTGGCCGGGAGCGATCGCGAGGGGGTGGCCGAAATCGAATGGTCACCCCCTCATCTCCGAACGCTCCCCCACGATTAACGGCCGCTCACTGTATAGGAGGGGGGTCCGATCGGACCCCCCAACTATACAAAGGCGATCACGTATGCTCTACGTGATTGTGCCTGTCGGTGCCATTCTGCCGACGTATATATACAGTGAGCGGTCGTTAAGTGGTTAAATATAAGCACCACATTGGCCCTACACCAATCCAGTGGTACCATTCTAGTCCTTAAAGAGGAAGTAAATCCTGATGGGGCACTTACCTGCAATTGAAGCCCGGGCTGTCTCCGCTGGTGGAAGCATCCATCTTTTGCCCTCTTCCTTCCGGGACTGCGGACTCCGGCTCTGTGACTGGCCAAAGCCACGGGAGCCGTCAGTCACGGCACATACGAGTGAAGAAACGTCACGGAGGTCAGTTTCTTCACAGCGCATGCGCCGATTACATCATTGGCGCACTACAAGGTAAATAACTCCTAAACGGCACCAGGTTTAGGAGATATTTCTTTTTCGTACATCACGGGACACAGAGCGACTTTGTCATTACTAATGGGTTATATAGATACCTTCAGGTGCTGGCACTGGCAACTTCCAAAACCGGAAGTACCCTCCCCTATATAAGCCCCTCCCATCCGGGAGCACCTCAGTTTTTTGCCAGTGTCTAAGGTGTTGGCCAAAGAGTAACATGTGTTTTCACTGGGCTTGCGTACAGGTTCTTTTACGGGCCTTAGTAAGCTGTTCCGGATCCGACCAAAAAAGCTTCATAGCTAAACGGTCGGTACCCGGGCCTTGCAACAGAAGAGCAAGGTTTTGCCTGTAATGCCTCTCTTAGGAGGGCTGGACCCTGGGATCCAGAGCTCTGGTCATACCCACGACCAAGATGTTGTCTGTGCAGGGTGCTATACAGGTCCAGGGGAGTGGAATCCTTGGGAACCCGGTCCCTGAAGGTTTAATTACAATGCCTGCCGTGATAGGTGAAGTTTGGGCTTCTGTGGACCAAACAAAGTCCTGCGGCGGGGAACAGGTAAGTGGGGGCCCCCAGGAACTTGGTTCTATTGGGGGACCCCCAAGCCTAATTTGTCTTTCTGTCTGTTACCTAACGGTATTCCCGCTGATATCTGTGTATGCCTGTAACTACTGGAAAATGTAAAATTTTAATAGTAGTCAAGAAAAAAAAAAAAAAGAAAAGGAGACCGCGGTACCTGTGTTAAACCACTAGAGGCCGCTGTGGTCCATTTTTCTTGTCATGTGGATCTTTGTCTTTTTTAAGTCAAAAGATCCAGGCAGTTGGTAAGTTTCTCTGTGGGAATCCACTTCCTCTGCCCTGTTGCTGCGCTCATCCACCGCACAGGCCCTCCGGCAAAAAGGGCCCTGGCTCCTAGTCCCTGCTTGGTTTAAAAAAAAGGCGCACGGGCGCACACACGCGCCTACTAGGAAAGGGGCGGGGCGGGTGGATGACGCTCGATGCGCGCCGCGGCGCTTCTGCGCATGTGCAGGTGTCCCAGCATGGATAAAAGACACAGTACAAGTGTCGGCTGGATGCAAGCAGAGCTAGCAACAAACGGTGGCACACAGAGGCGGTTGATGCAGGCATCCCCATAGAAAGACACTTTAGTGGACACCAGCTGGTATATAGCAGCAACTGTGTTAGACTATTACCAGCAAAATTGGTGTATGACGACGGGAATACCTCAGCTTTGTGCTTAAAGGATATGTCGTCCAGACGCTCCGGAAATAAGTCTTCCAGGAAGCCAAAGGGGTCTCCATCGGGCTCTGAGGATTTTGGGCATGCTTGTATTGCACCAATCTCCCCTGAAAATTCAGAGGTCAGTAGCCGTAGGAACCCCGCAGGAGTACCTGGTGCTGCGGCTGTCCCCAGTCCACCTGCTCCTGTATATATAATTATATATAACTCTGGGAGGATTGGAAGAGAGATTAACAGCATTGATCGCTGCTTCCCTGTTACAGGGAAAGCACGTCCGATCTCCGTCTCCTCCTTCAGAGTGCCTGTTAGTGGAGGAACAGTCCCACACAGAGATCGACCTACCTGAAGGGGATCAGGATGAGGTTGATTCGGTTATAGAGGAATCAACAGTGGAAGAACCTTTCTCAGCATCTCAAGCTGAAAGATTATGGGTTCAGTCTCTGACTAACATGGTCCGATCAGCATTTAAAATGCCTCTTGCGGAGCCATCAACCACTACTGTCTCCTCGCTGGGGTCGCTGAAAGCTCCCCAGACTGTCTGTTCCTTCCCAATCCACCCTTTATTGGAAGGGCTTATTTACCAGGATTGGGAGCATCCTGACAAAATATTTACTCCCCCCAAGAGATTTCCAGTGATCTATCCCATGGAGGATAAGTTCATAAAAAAAATGGAGGGTCCCTACAGTGGACGCAGCCATCTCTTGTGTGAATAAATCACTGACATGTCCAGTAGATAATGTTCCAATGTTTAAAGACCCAATAGATAAAAAATTGGAGTCTTTACTAAAATCTGCTTTCTCTACAGCAAGCATGGTGACACAACCTGCAGTAGCAGCGATTGGAGTCTGCCAAGCAGTAAAAGATCAGTTGAAACAAGTCTTAAGGGACTTACCAGATCAGCAGGCTCTTGCCCTAGCTGACCTACCTAGAGCCTTGTGTTTTGCGGTGGACGCCATAAAGCAGGGTTCCCCAACCCCCGGTCCGCGGCCCACTGCCGGGCCGTGGCCTATTTGCAGATGGGCCGCGAAGGCTGCACTGTGTGAGGTGCGGCAGCGGGCAAGCAGAGAGATGACATCTCTCACCGCCCGCCCGGATCACGGCACTTCCGCCCACACAGCGGGGCTCCTACTGCGGTGAGGCGCGGGAGCAGAGAGATGAGATCATCTCTCGCCGCCCGCCTGGAACGCGGCACTTCCGCCCACACAGCGGGGCTCCTATACTGCGGTGAGGCGCGGGAGCAGAGAGATGAGATCATCTCTCGGCGCCCGCCCATAACGCGGCACTTCCGCCCACACAGCGGGGCTGCTATACTGCAGCGAGGCGCGGGAGCAGAGAGAGAATCTCTCACCGCCCTCCCCGCATTACCGCTGTTCTCCCTCACCTGCCTGTGCTGCCACCACGGCAGGTGACAAAAAAAATCTACTGGCAGGTGGCAAACCACCTCTGGTGGCAGGTGGCAATCCACACCCGGTGGCAGGTGACGTGGCAATCCACACCCGGTGGCAGGTGACGTGGCAATCCACACCCGGTGGCAGGTGACGTGGCAATCCACACCCGGTGGCAGGTGACGTGGCAATCCACACCGGTGGCAGGTGACGTGGCAATCCACACCCGGTGGCAGGTGACGTGGCAATCCACACCCGGTGGCAGGTGACGTGGCAATCCACACCCGGTGGCAGGTGACGTGGCAATCCACACCTGGTGGCAGGTGACGTGGCAATCCACACCTGGTGGCAGGTGACGTGGCAGGCGACGTGGCAATCCGCACCTGGTGGCAGGCGACGTGGCAATCCGCACCTGGTGGCAGGCGACATGGCAATCCACACCTGGTGGCAGGTGTTGTGGCAAGCGACAATCCACATCTGGTGGCAGGCGAGGTGGCAAGCGACAATCCACATCTGGTGGCAGGCAACGTGGCAATCCACATCTGGTGGCAGGCGACGTGGCAATCCACACCTGGTGGCAGGTGACGTGGCAAGCAACAATCCACACCTGGTGGCAGGTGACGTCGCAAGCAACAATCCACACCTGGTGGAAGGCGACGTGGCAAGTGACAAATCGCATCTGGTGGCAGATTCTGCATTATGGTGAGTTTGAACTATTTCATTTTATATTACAATGCAATGACAGAAATAATGCGCTTCAATCATCCCAACACCATATCAGCCATTGTTCTGTGATGATTGAGGCGCTAACACTAGCCATTTCCCCGACAAACTGCCCGCGAAAAGCTACATAACAACCCAACACCCCCCCCCCCCCCCCGGGCCTTGGCACGATTCTATTACACAACGCCGGTCCTCGGTGCCAAAAAGGTTGGGGACCACTGCCATAAAGGATACAATCCAACAGGCCTCCCGCTTTACGCTGTCTGTAGTACATATGCGTAGGCTTCTATGGCTCAAAAACTGGTCTGCTGAAGCTCCCTGTAAGAAATTGCTGATTAGCTTCCCATTTCATGGAGAACGCTTATTTGGAGAAGATCTGGACAAGTATATCCAGAAAATTTCTGCCGGTAAAAGTACACTCTTGCCGGTTAAGAACAAGGGTAGAAGTCCTTCTTTTAAGAGGCCTACTTCTCCAGTCCCTGGCACATCGGCTGTGAAACAGTTCCGACGGCCTCCGCGGTCAAATCCAGGGGACAGAAATCAGGGACAATCACAGGGTAACAAGAAACCCTGGGTCAAGAGAGGTACAAAACCTCCCCCCAAGTCATGAAGGGTTGCCCCCACTCAATCGGGTGGGGGGGAAGACTTCAGTTGTTCACAGAGACCTGGCGGGACACCATCAGAGACAGATGGGTGATCTCCGCAGTAAGTCTGGGATACAAGCTGGAGTTAAAAGACACTCCTCCTGCCGATTTTATGAGGTCAAACGTGCCAAGCGATCCCCAGAAGAGAGGATCCCGCCTTCTTTCACTAGAACAACTATTGCTCCAAGGTGTAATCATGAAGGTTCCCTTGGAAGAAAGCGGGTTCGGGTTTTACTCGAACCTCTTCACAGTCCCCAAACCAAATGGGGACGTGAGGCCCATATTAAATTTAAAAGGGCTAAACAAGTTCCTACATATCAGGACTTTTCGGATGGAGTCGATCCGATCGGTGGCCACCGCCCTACAAGGGCAGGAATGGTTAGCCTCTATCGACATAAAGGATGCTTATCTGCATATTCCCATCTTTCCGGCCCACCAGAAATTTCTACGCTTTGTAGTAGAAGGGCGCCATTTTCAGTTCAGAGCCTTACCTTTCGGTCTGGCCACAGCACCACGAGTGTTCACAAAAATTCTGGCCCCACTATTGGTCAATCTAAGAACACGGGGTGTAACGATAATGGCATATTTAGACGACCTGCTACTAATAGACCACTCAGTGGAAAAACTGGAAGTAGCTATTCACGAGACAATCAAGTATCTGGAATATCACGGTTGGATTATCAACCGAGACAAGTCAGCTCTAAGACCAGTCAAAAGTCTGGAATACTTGGGGCTAAGGCTGGATTCAAATCGGAGAAAGATTTTCTTACCTCCAGAGAAGGTGTCGTCTTTGAAAGATTTGACCCACTTAGTGGGTACAAAAAGAAAACCATCCATACGCCTGTGCATGAGGCTGCTGGGAAAAATGGTGGCTTCATTCGAAGCAGTACCCTACGGTCAATTCCATTCAAGGAACTTGCAGAGGGCCATACTGTCAGCCTGGAACAAAAAAGTTCAGGCTTTAGACTTACCAATGTCCCTGTCCCCTTCCGTTCGCAAGAGCCTCCATTGGTGGTTGGTGCCCCAGAATCTGGAAAAAGGGAAACCCTTCAGTCCGGTTTCTTGGAAGGTGGTCACTACAGATGCCAGCCTCATAGGCTGGGGGGCAGTACTGGAGCAATGGTCCAGGGCAAGTGGTCAGAAGCAGAGAAGGCCCTGCCCATCAATCTCTTAGAGATACGAGCAGCCCGGTATGCCCTAGTAGCATGGACATCCAAACTCCAAGGGTCCCCTGTCAGAATTCAATCAGACAATGCCACAGCAGTGGCATATATCAATCACCAGGGTGGCACCAGGAGTCGTGCAGCCCAGAGGGAAGCGAATTGCATCCTGGAATGGGCAGAAAGATATGTCCCAGCCATATCCGCGGTTTTCATCCCAGGAGTGGAAAATTGGAGAGCGGACTTTTTAAGTCGCCAGCAATTATGCCCGGGGGAATGGTCTCTTCACCCCAAGGTTTTCCAGGCAATATGCCAGCGGTGGGGAACACCGGATGTAGATCTGCTAGCATCCAGATTCAACGCAAAGGTGGACAGATTTGTGTCTCGCACAAGAGATCCCCTAGCTTGCGGCTCGGATGCCCTAGTGTTCCCTTGGGATCAGTTCAAGCTGATATATGCATTCCCACCGCCACAATTGTTACCGCGATTAATCCGCAGAATCCGGGTAGAAAAGAAACCGGTGATTCTGGTGGCTCCAGCGTGGCCCCGAAGGGCATGGTACGCGGAGATCGTAAAAATGTCAGTGGGGAGTCCTTGGACCCTCCCACATCGTCCGGACCTGCTTTCGCAGGGACCGATATACCACCCTTCCTTACCAGCCCTGGGTTTGACGGCCTGGCTATTGAAGCCCACATTCTAAGAAAGAGAGGGCTCTCTAATCCTGTGGTATCTACCATGATCAATGCCAGGAAGCCGGTATCCAGGCAGATCTATTATAGGATCTGGAAGGCATACATCGCGTGGTGTGAAGCCAGGAAATGGCATCCGCGTAAGTACGTAATAGGTAGGATTCTGGACTTCCTACAGTGGGTGTAGATAGGAAGCTTGACTTGAGTACTATCAAGGGTCAGATTTCGGCCTTGTCAATATTTTTTCAAAGGCCCTTGGCTTTGCATTCATTAGTCAAAGCTTTCATACAAGGAGTGATGCGTATTAGCCCTCCGGTTAGTATTCCCATATGTCCATGGGACTTAAACCTGGTTCTGTCGGTTCTACAGAAACAACCATTTGAACCATTGCAGCACATTTCCTTGGTTCTTCTCACCAGGAAATTGATTTTCTTAGTAGCCATTTGTTCGGCTAAAAGAGTATCGGAATTAGCCGCCTTGTCCTGTAAGGAGCCATATCTGGTTGTCCATAAGGACAGAGTAGTATTACGTCCTCATCCAGCCTTTCTTCCTAAGGTGGTATCGAGGTTTCATTTGAACCAAGATGTGGTTCTTCCTTCCTTTTTCCCCAAACTAGTTCGGTAGAGGAAGAGTTATTGCATTCTTTGGATGTAGTAAGAGCAGTTAAAGCTTATCTAAAAGCCACTGCTCAGATTCGTAGAACGGATACTTTGTTTGTTCTGCCGGAAGGCCCCAGAAAGGGTCAGGCAGCATCAAAATCTACTTTAGCCAAGTGGATTCGACAGGTCATAATACAAGCCTATGGCTTGAGAAGGAGACCGCCTCCGTTCAAAGTTAGGGCGCACTCCACAAGAGCAGTTGGAACTTCATGGGCAGTGCATCACCAGGCTCAAGTCTGTAAGGCCGCAACATGGTCTTCAGTACACACGTTTACAGGCATACCCCACTTTTAAGTACACAACGGGACCAGAGCATGTATGTAAAACGAAAATGTACTTAAAGTGAAGCAATACATTTTTTCACTTCTAGGCTGTAGTGAGGGAGTCAGGGGCTGTAGTGGGGGTGCCAGGGGCTGTTATGGGGCGTCAGGGGCTGTAGTGGGGGTGTCAGGGAAACACTCACATGTAATTAGGCTCATCTGATGCAAGGGGGGGCCCACTCCAATCCATCCCCCAGACATCGCGCTGTGCACAGGAGGTGGGGCGGCAGCCAAGAAACAGGAAGAGCACACTGGAATAGGGTAGGCTACATGCTCAGAGCTTAAGTTCCTTCTACTGCGGCTGATGGTGCAGGAATGTTTGTCTTGTGAGGCACTTTATGTACACTCGCGGGTATGTCCGTACTCGCGAGTGTACGTAAAGTGAGTGTCCGTAAAGCGGGGTATGCCTGTACTAGATTCTACCAGGTAGACGTTAGAAATCAGGAAGATGTCGCCTTTGGGCGCAGTGTGTTGCAGGCCGCAAAAGATCCTCATGCCTGATGGCGCCCAGCTTATGTATAGTGTATCCCTCCCCTCATTTGGCATTGCTTTGGGACGTCCCATTAGTAATGACTAAGTCGCTCTGTGTCCCGTGATGTACGAAAAAGAAAAAGGGATTTTTATAACAGCTTACCTGTAAAATCCTTTTCTTGGAGTACATCACGGGACACAGAGCTCCCACCCCTCTTTTTGGGACACTTATTGCTTTGCTACAAAACTGAGGTGCTCCCGGATGGGAGGGGCTTATATAGGGGAGGGTACTTCCGGTTTTGGAAGTTGCCAGTGCCAGCACCTGAAGGTATCTATATGACCCATTAGTAATGACTAAGTCGCTCTGTGTCCCGTGATGTACTCCAAGAAAAGGATTTTACAGGTAAGCTGTTATAAAAATCCCTTTTTTCACTACCTATAGGCAGAGGCGGCTCTAGGCTTTGTGAGGCCTTAAGCAAAACTTAGACACGGGGGCCCCACTTATGCCCATAATGGGTAAAAAAAATCAAGCAAATAAAAATGGCTGCAGAAAGATGCACAGATCTAGAACTCAGTGATTGAGAGGCCCCTGTGAGTGCGAGGCCTTAGGCGACCGCCGAATTTGCCTAATTAAAGAGCCGCCTCTGCCTATAGGTAAGCCTTATTCTAGGCTTACCTATAGGTAAAAGTGACGCAGGAGGGTTTACAACCACTTTAAAGAGGTATTCCAGCTGCTACAAATACTGTAGCTGCTGACTCTTAATATATGGGCACTTACCAGTTCAGGGAGCCCGCGATGTAGGGTGCAGCCGCCGCCATCTCTACTAAGGGAAACAGCCAGTGAAGCCTTCTGGCTTCACAGACGGTTCCCTACTGCGCAAAGCGCTTTTTAATTGGACCGGCGGCAGAACTTCTGAGAGACTGCGCCGCGGCATGTCTCCCGGAAGTGGGGACAGGGACCTGTCAAAAACAGGTTCTTATTCCCCCCTGAAAGGTGCCAAATGTGGCACCGGAGGGGGGGAGGAAGTAAATAAGCGGAAATTCCACTTTTAAGTGGAACGCTGCTTTAAAGAGTCCATAAAATTTCGAAACAATAGCTTTGAAATGACAGAGCTCAATTTTTTTTAGGATCCGTGAGTGTATGCCATCTGGTCCAGGTGCTTTATCCACCTTTGTTCTGTCTAAATATTTCTGGACCATATCACTTTTGAGCCCTTGTGGATCATTAGGGACTGTGTCAATACCTTCCCCATTGTGGACATGAGCTCCCGCATGCTCCTTTGTATACACAGAGCTGAAGAAAGTATTTAATAAATTAGCTTTCTCTTTGTCCCCAGTCACCCACTCTAGATTATTTTGTAAAGGGCCTACATGCTCAGACTTGACCTTTTAACCATTAATAAATTTGAAGATTTTTTGGGGGTTTGTCCTACTACTTTTGCAATGTCATTCGTTTTGAATTTTTGCGTCCCTGATTTCCTTTTTACATATTCTGTTATATTTTTTGTAACATTTAAATCATAGTGTTCCTTCATTTTTATATTTTTTAAAAGCTAATTTCTTATTATTTATAGCTTTTTTAACTTTGACCGTGAGCCACATAGGTTTTATTTTTAGCCTTTTAAACCTATTAATAAGGGTATAAACATAAAAACAATAATGATGTTTCAAAATATTACCAAAACAGCGCTAAATGTTGGTATGAATTAGGTGACCAACATCACCTTAAAAGGTGTCAAACAGTTTTAAGACAGATAAACAGTGCAGAGGTGTCAGAAAGTGTCCATAAATGATCGTGGATAATAGCAGCGTGCACCTTCACCGTAACATCCAGGTCCACCCAGTGGGAACACACTCCCCCTGAGGGGTTTAAACTCACCGAAGCAAGATCTATATATCAAGCCTTGACAACAGGAGGATAATCAACACCAAACACGAACTGCACTCGCATCAGTCAGGGAAACATCAGATCAATGGAGGCTCAGACGTAGCAATAAATGAATAGAAAAAAAGCCCATAGCATAATTCTATTTATTAATAAAAACCCCCCACATCACAGCACCCTTCATATAATAAACGTACATCAAGTAAAACAGTAGTGAGCATATAGATGTACTTCACCGTTTCTACTGAGTATCGATCCGTCCCAGCAGCGTGTAAGGAAGTAACTTACTTCCGGGTCCGGCTCAGTGAAGCGCATACATCACTTCCGTTTGCGTCGTGTAGGTCACGCCCTGACGCGTTTCGTCATATCCTGACTTCGACAGAGGGCGTGCCTACACGACCAAGCCACCCTCCTTATAAAGACACTCCCTACACCACCCGCACCAATCAGCGCCTCCATATCACGGCAATGGGTGCACAATGCGGTAGCTATGGAAACCACTGAAGGCATATACAGGTGGGAAGGAGGATCAAAAGGAGCAAATTGCACTTCATTCATAGACATGGGAAACATAAGCCGATGTCATGAATAGGGGCATACATATGCAATATTCATAGCACACATAATAAACATAGCAAAAATAGTAATTAAAATTACTTAATTAAAATCACTATTCACACAATAATGATAACAGTTAAATAATAATAATAAAAAAAAAAAAATAAATAAAAAAAAAAAAATCTAAACCGATATAACATTAAAAACCAGTATAAATGAAACACAATCCATACTGTTTAAATCATTAAAATCTTAAATACCCATAATACACACATTCTGAATAAAAATGCTAAAATCAGATATACTATGTAAAAGAGCTAGACAAGAGCAAAGATAAATAATCAAAAATCACTAATGAAGCAATTGATATCAAGATCTATGTTTAACCCTTTCGGCGAAAGCGTGTCAACCGAAAATATCCATTGGGTCTCTCGCTTCGACAGATCTCTAACTAGATTAGACCCTCTCCACATGGGTTTCAAATGGTCTATTCCCCAGAATCTGAGGCCAGTGGGGTCCTGATTATGGCACAATTTAAAATGTAAAGACACATTGTGATCTTTAAATCCCAGTTTAATATTAGCTATGTGTTCAGCTATTCTAATTTTTAATTGACGCTTAGTGCGACCTATATAGATAAGCCCGCAAGGGCACTGAAGGGCATATACAACATAAGATGTATTGCATGTAATAAATTCACGAATAGTGAACTCCCTATTATTTGAGGTGGAAATGAAATTTTCTACAGCCCTCAATGGTCTATTCACCTCTCTACATGCTCGACACCTCCTACAAGCAAAGAACCCATCTCGGTCCCAGAAAGTAGAGGGTCTAGATGGTGGATCCAGGACTTTTCTTACAATTTTATCTGCAAAACTACATGCCCGTCTATATATAAACCCTGGTTTTTGAGGAAGGACTGCCGACAGCACTTTATCCATACGGAGAACATGCCAATGAGTGGCAAAGATCTCCTCCACCTCCCTATACTGGGAGTGGAACCCTGAGATAAAATTCCACTCACGTCCTGTGTCTGGCTGGCAAACCGCCACATCTCTAAGGAAGTCCTCTCTGGGGCGTAGGGCTAAATCTTGAATAATGGTGTTTAATGATTCCTCATAATATCCCTTTTCGACAAATTTACCCTTCACAATCTCTGCTTGCAAGAGAAAATCAGAGTCCTTAGAGCAATTCCTTTTTACCCTAGTCAATTGCCCTTTAGGGATGTTTTTAAGCCACATTGGATGATGGCCACTACTCATGGGTAAATAACTATTAGCGTCAGTGGGCTTAAAAAAGACCCTTGTTCCCAAACTATTGCCATGTCTGAAAATATGGACATCTAAAAAATGGATATCAGTAATACTGAATTCGCTGGTCAGTTTAATATTATTAGAATTTGAATTAAGTTCATCCAAAAACATCTCCAGCGTATCAGGTGGTCCACCCCAGACAAAAAACAAATCATCAATATACCTTTTATAAAATAATAGGTGGGGTCGGGTCTTTGAAAAAATCTTTTTATCTTCCCACTCACCCATAAAGAGGTTCGCTATGCTAGGTGCAAATCTAGCCCCCATAGCAACTCCCTTACACTGCGAATAAAAGTTACCATCATACCAAAAAAAATTGTGGCCCAAACAAAAATCTAAAGAGTTCCTCAGAAATACTTTTTTGACTATGTGTAATATCATCACGTTTACACAGAGCCCAATTGAGGGCCAGGAGCGCATCATCATGTTGGATGATGGTGTACAAGGATGCCACATCCGCTGTCACCATGTAAACATGCTCCTTCCCTCTTAAATCAATTTGTTGCAACATCTGTAGCAGACTCTTAGTATCTTTCAGATATGCACGGGTTACTACCACACTCTTTTGCAAGTAAAGATCCAGGTATTGCCCCATCCGGGATGTAACTGACCCTATCCCATTAACTATGGGTCTTCCTGGAGGGTGCTGTATATCCTTATGGATCTTAGGGAGGGTGTAAATGGTAGGGATCCTACTACTACTAGGGACAAGGTATCTTCTCTCTCGATTAGTTAATACCCCTGTTGAATACCCATTTTCAACCAAACAATTCAGATCAATCTCATACTGCATGGAGGGATCTTTCTCCAATTTAGTATAAGTACTGGTATCACTCAACATATCACTAAGTTGTTCGTGGTAGAAGTTTTTGTTTAAAATTACAACTCCTCCCCCCTTGTCGGCAGGTCTTATTACTAGATCATTTCTTTCTTCAAGCATTTTTATTCCATCAAGTATATGTCGAGGGTTGACATCTTTTTTAGGGACAATACGTTCAAGATCTCTAATCACAAGCCCTTTAAAAACCTCCACCTGATGGTTAGCCCCATTTAAGGAGTTAAAGAGGGATTTATTCCGTAAACCACTGTCAAGAACAACCGTTGAGAGACCAGTCACAGGTTGGGAATTTTTATTCAGAAAATATTTTTTCATATTAACCTTACGCATATACTTATGAATGTCAATGAAGACATCAAATTTATTAATGGGCCTTTTCAGTCCACATTTTAAGCCTAAATGAAGGATATTGATTTCTTTATGTGATAATGTTGTGTCACTTAAGTTAAAAATACCGCCTACTCCCTCTCTCTCCTTTTTCTGGACTTTTCGTCCAGCTCGACAGCCTCTAAATCTCCTCCCCTCTGGTTTGGATACTGAGTATATTCCCTGTCCCAGTAAGGGGGTTCTCTCCACTGAGGGTCCCTGTAGCCCTGTGTTTGTTGGGGGTGTGCTGGAGGTCTGCCTCTTTGTTGGGTAAACCCCCGACCGCGTTTCTGCCACCCCCTCCCCCTCCCTAAAAAAGGACGAGGGGACTGGTGATTCCCTCTACCTCTATTTTCCCATAATGGTTCAAACCTATTATAAACAGGGACTGAATAATGATTACTATTAGATGGATGCTGAAAATCACCATTCTGTCCATCTCTCATTGAGCCACCTCTAGGGCGATCATCATAATTCCTAACAGGGGTAGATTGATCCCTTGGAATACGGGGAGGAACATCATTCCTCCTAATTTCATTTGTACTAGGCATATTCATGCTAGGTACAGGGGGCCTTATTACAGGGACGTCAGCATGTACATTTTCTTTATTTTCATTAGCTTTCACTTGTTGCCATAAATAAACACAATTAGATCGAAAGTCCCCCATATCACGCTGAAACTTCTTAATTTTCTTTTTTTGAGTATCTTTGTCTACTTTCTCTAATTTCTTTTTTATTCTAGTATTAAAATCAATCAATTGTTGCGAGTCCTTAATGGGATCCAGCTGGAGTTTTAATTCATTAATCCTACATTCTAATTTAGTCATTTTTTTCTTTTTTCGTTTGAGGATAAGGTCCTGCAGCTTAAAACCCATGGTATTGAAAAACTCATACCACTCACTCATTGATTCAGCATCATCAAGGCCATCTTGTGGGACTACCTCCCACCTAAGGCTCCTGATTATAATGTTTGCTTTAATATATTGCTCTAATGTGCAAATGTCCCACCAAGTACGAACTTGTTTTTCAAGGGCATTTCCAAGAGCAGTCATTGCCCCATTGTAATTAGTTTGTGCTGTGGTATGCTCATCAACTGTAAAAATATTGCTAAAGTCAATCGTCCTACTGTTCAGAAATTGCAAAACGTCCATGGCTGCCGAGAAAAAAGTATAAATAAACAAAACAAAGGGTGTATACAGGCCTACAATACACCACTCAGCGCCACAAACACAGCTTTGCTCAACCTAAGCAGTAGGTAAAATATCTAAAAACCAAATATGGTATAAAGGACTAAGCAGCAAACTGAGTTCCCTAGTGGTATACTAGAGCAACTCTTCCCTAAGCAGCCGTTTAAAACTAAAAAGTGATTAATAAGGGTATAAACATAAAAACAATAATGATGTTTCAAAATATTACCAAAACAGCGCTAAATGTTGGTATGAATTAGGTGACCAACATCACCTTAAAAGGTGTCAAACAGTTTTAAGACAGATAAACAGTGCAGAGGTGTCAGAAAGTGTCCATAAATGATCGTGGATAATAGCAGCGTGCACCTTCACCGTAACATCCAGGTCCACCCAGTGGGAACACACTCCCCCTCAGGGGTTTAAACTCACCGAAGCAAGATCTATATATCAAGCCTTGACAACAGGAGGATAATCAACACCAAACACGAACTGCACTCGCATCAGTCAGGGAAACATCAGATCAATGGAGGCTCAGACGTAGCAATAAATGAATAGAAAAAAAGCCCATAGCATAATTCTATTTATTAATAAAAACCCCCCACATCACAGCACCCTTCATATAATAAACGTACATCAAGTAAAACAGTAGTGAGCATATAGATGTACTTCACCGTTTCTACTGAGTATCGATCCGTCCCAGCAGCGTGTAAGAGGAAGTAACTTACTTCCGGGTCCGGCTCAGTGAAGCCGGACCCGGCTTAAACCTATTGTCCATGGAAATATACTTTGCAGTGAGTCCACATACAGTCTTTGAAAAATTCACATTTCTGTTCTGTGTTCATCTATGCCAATATTCCCTTGCAGTCTAAGTCTTGGAGAGCAGTGCACATATACAGTATAGCTGTGCACAGAAGGGAGCTGGACACGGGGGGAATGTCAGTGTAGCTGGAAGTGCTCTGGGGTCTCAGCTCACAGTCTACAATTATCATAGTACAGTCTACCACACTAAGACTCTGTTTCCACTAGTGCAACTAGTCGTGGGACTTAGGACACAAAGTCGCATGACAAGTCACAGCCCATTGATTTCAATGGCACCCGTTCCCTTCTATGGGACTTTGAAAATCAGCAACTTTGAAAAGGTACCTGCAATGCTTTAATGCAACTTTGATTCAGAGTGTGTAAAGTTGGATCAAAGCTGCATTCAAAGTCGCATTAAAGTCACACACTAAATCGTGCAACTTTGGGTCGTAATAGTGGAAACGTAGACTAAGGCTCTGTTTCCACTAGTATGAATTGTCATGTCCAAAGTCACATGAAAAGTCAAAGCCCATTTATTTCAATGGCACCCATTCCCATCTATGCGATTTTGAAAAGGTACCTACAATACTATGATGCGACTTTTGATGCAGAGAGTTTTAAAGTTTGATCATAGCTGCACTCAAAGTTGCATCAAAGTCATACTCCAAAGTCGCACTCTAGCCTTAGGCTACGTTTCCACTAGTGTGACTTCAAAGCTGTGCGATTTAGAGTGCGACTGAGTGTAGCTTTGATCCAGCTTTACACTCTGGATCAAAGTCGCATCAAAAGTTGCATCAAAGTAGTGCAGGCACCTTTTCAAAGTCGCTGATTTTCAAAGGCGCATAGATGGGAACGTTTGCCTTTGAAATCAATGGGCTGTGACTTGTCATGCGACTTTGTGTCCGAAGTCGCACCAGTGTAAACAGAGCCCTAAACTCATTAATCACATGTAGCTCCCTCAGCTAGACGTGTGCCACACCGTGCCCATCACAATGCCACACAGTGCCCATCACAGTGCCATGCAGAAACAACCATGTGGTTGTACACTGTAGAAAATCTGCAGCATGTTGCAATATAATCTTACCGTTTCTAACAAACGGAACATACTTCCAAAGCCTGCCCTACCTTCCTCTCAGGAGAATCTGCTATCCAAAACAAGGCTATGAAGACAGGAGATCTGTGAAGGAGAGGAGGGATGTGGGTGGGGCTGGGCAAGACAGGGGCAGTTAGAATGAACAGTAGGCATGCCTGTGTAGGAGAGAAAGACAACGTTTTCAGGAAGTGAGAGTAAGATTGTCTAGCTTTGATTAGACTTTCTAAGCGACACAATCAGCTATACAGAAAATGAATAATGTAAATGATAAAGATATTTTACCTATAATTAATAGAAACATTTTCATTTTTGACTGGACTTCCACTTTAATTTCCTAATTTTGCAAAACATTGTGACAAAAAATTACAACGTAAAAAAACTTGCCATTCCTCCTACTAAATACATCAGATTACTTCCCAAAAAGGGGTCATTAGGGGAGTTATTATATACATATTAAAGCCTTTTGGAGCCTCAAGACACAAGATCAGTGTCATAAGTACATCAGGATTGATCAATTTTCAAAATATATATACCATGTTTTGTAGACGCTATAAAAACCAATATTAAGTATATTAATATTAAATTAATTCATTCAATTAATATTATTAAATATATTAATACATTTATTGGGAAAAATTTTTAACCAAAGACATGTAGCAGAATACATTTTGGCCTTAATTTATGAAGAAATTTGATATGTTTTATAACAGAAAGTAGAAAATATTAGTTTTTTTTTCCCCCAGAATTTTTGGTCTTTTTTCATTTACATAATTTAAAAAAAAATGCCAGTGGTGATCAAATACCACCAAATGAAAAGTTATATTTGTGAAAAAAATAAATAAAAAATTATATAAATTTCATGCAGTGTTGCATGACTCTGCAATTGCCAGTTAAAGTAGCAGTGCTGAATATCAAAAAATGCCCTGGTCGTGAAGGGGGTAAAATCTTCCAGGCCTCAAGTAGTTAATAAAAACTGCAGGCATTAACATGTCTACCAAAATGTATTGGCGTTCCATTTAAAAGGAATGGGTTACCTTACTGCAACAAATGTTAACATGCAAAATAATAAACCGCAAATGTGAGAATCTAGCCTTGGGGGTTCATCAAGCTTATAAAACATAAACCTTATGGAGTACATTTGCACTTAACTATTTTGTGGAATGCAGTTTAAAATCAGCTTCATGAACCATGTTCCCATTGAAGTGTTTAGCACTGGGGCCAGGGGTTAGTAAAACTTTAATTTTGAAGTGTAAAAAGCAGGAGTGCTTTCTGTAGTGTACAACTGACTGACCCTAAAATAAATGTTGGAGTAGTTGGGCAGCACCTGTCCTTACTGGCAGGGCCGTTTGAAGGAATTTGGGGGCCCCAAGCACAATGGTCAACAAATTTCAAAGTTGAGAAGCGAGGGGGGGGTGGGTGGGCATTGAGCGCGGGGGGGGGGGTCCTACCGCGGGACAAGTGTACACCAAGTTGTTGAGCGGGCGGGCTATCGCGGGACATTGACGCTGTTCTTGGGAGGGGGGCCCCGATCGCACGATATTACAGTGGATATGCGGGGGGGGGGGGGGGAATGTTTTGCCTCCTCCTCCCGTGCTGCCTCCTCAAGTCCTCTGGCTCCGCTTTCTGCTGTGCTGCCCTCTGCTGGGGCCCCAGGACAGCTCGGGGCCCCAAGCAGCTGCTTGGTTTGCCTGTCCTGTTCCGACGGCCCTGCTTACTGGGCCCATCTTTTTCACACTGGCTCATGCCAAGTATAAACTGGCTAGACAAGCCTGTATAAAGTTTGCTATACTGTAACATTGTCTGAAAAAAATAATTACTAATATAAGATGAGGCTTTTTAAAGTCATATTTTAGTAAGATAAAAATAGTATAATAGTAATACAATTACATAATTATTGCACAAGTGATAAAGATAGGGGCACATGTTCTCTATGAAGCAAGTGCTAAATGCAGATATTCTTAAACTGAGGGATTTTGTTAAATCTAGTCATAATACTGCTGACAGTTTAGAATGCTTGTAGCCAACAGTTGTACTTTAACTCTTTCGCTGCCAGGTCCATACGTCATACAGACCTGACAGCAGGGGGTTTTACACATTCCCAGTGGCTGCAGCCACCATAATTGTATGTAAATCTGACAAGCAGACTCTTGCCTGTCAGGTGGAAGCATTCAGACAGTTGTGCTGCCATCCGATTGCTTTCACACACCCCCGGTAATGGCGCCTCCCCCTCCCGTGCTCTGCTTGCCCATCTGCGGGAGCTACTATTATTTTATTCTCTAGGGTGTTTGCTTTCAGAAAATATATTTAGCTCTGATTCAGAGAGGTGATCTCCTTTCTGGTGCAGCCATCTTCATCCATTCTTTCAGGTTTGCATCTGCGGCCATCATGCTTTATGCAAAAGAATTCCTTGGTGTCATCCTGATACCAAAGAATGCTGAGCATGTACACGGAGCTGTACATTTACGGCTCAGGGAACACTGAGGAAGAAACATTGCTGGCATGCAGGTAGAATGTTTTTTTTGCAGAACAGAAATGCAGAGTCTCAACTGTAATAAAAGGCTACATGCCAAGAATGAAAGGCTAGAGTTCCATTTTAAAGTACTGCAGACAGTTTAGAATGCCTATGTTACTAACAGATTACATTATAGGACCGCGATTCATTTAGAATGCTTATGTTATTTACACTTTCATTATTTTAAAATACAGCAGTAGAGCTGCACGATTCTGGCTAAAATGAGAATCATGATTTTTTTGCTTAGAAGATAGATTACGATTCGCTCACAATTCTCGCGGCGTAACATCATCTTTCACATTAAAACAAAAACAATTGGGCTAACGTTACTGTTTTTTTTAATTCATTGAATTGTATTTTTTCCCAAATAATTGAAATTGAAAGACCGCTGGGCAAATACAGTGTGACATAAAATATTGCAGCAATTGCCATTTTTTCCCTAGGGTCCCTGCTAAAATATATACAATGTTTGGGGGTTCCAAGTAATTTTCTAGCAAAAAAATATTGATTTTAACTTAAGAAACAAGTGTCAGAAAAAGATTTAGGCCCCTTTCATACTGCAGCGGGAGTGGCGTCGGCGGTAAATCGCCAATATTTTTTCTGCAGAGGTGCTTTGCCCGCGGTATAGCCGCGGTGCCCTATTGCTTTCAATGGGCAGGAGCGGTGGAGGAGCGGTAAACACACCGCTCCAAAGATGCGGCTAGCAGGACTTTTTTTTTCCGTCCTGCTAGCGCACTGCTCCAGTGTGAAAGCCCTTGGGCTTTCACACTGGAGAAACAGCAGCCGCTGTTTCAGGTCGGTTTGCAGCCACTATTTTTAGCACAATAGCGCCTGCAAACCACCCCAGTGTGAAAGGGGTCTTAGACTTTAAGTGGTTAAACTTCCTGCATTTACACACAGAAGTTTGATCTAAGAAGGAAGTTAGTTACAATGTTTCATGTTGTTAAAAACTTGGCAGACTGCCCAGATTTTTTCTTTACACACACACACACACACACACACACACACACACACACACACACACACACACACACACACACACACACACACACACACACACACACACAGAGAAGTTTATCCCTTTGATCTAAGAAGGAAGCATTAGTTACAATGTTTCCTGTTAAAAACTTGGCAGACTGCCCTGATATTTTCTTTTGACAGATAAGTCTCTCCACTTGTTATATGAAAGAATCGGCAAACTCTGCATTGGAGTTTGTCAGGGGGGTTGAATCGAGATCACGATTTTAACGATTAATTGTGCAGCTCTATACAGCAGGCAATTTAGAATGCTTATTTACTGACACTTGTACTTTAAAAGTACTGCTGTTTTTTAAGCACTTCCCGCCGGGAGGACAGCCATGGATGTCCTCTGGCTTCAGTGGATATACAGGAATGATGCCTGCACCTACTGGCTTCATTCCGGTATGTTTGTTTTCAGCTGGCGATTCCCTAACATGCAGAAGTTATCCAAGTGGCTAATTAGCCACTCGATCACTTCTGCGGGTGGCAGAAAGGGGTCCCACCCCCCTCCTGCGGCCGTCTCTTCCGGGCTCTACTGTACGATTGCAGTGCCCACAAGCGATGCGGCAAGTGGTGATGGCTGCCCTGAACAGAGAGAGAGGAACTGACATCATTCCCCTCTCTCTGTAACCCCAGAAACCGGGAGCGATGAGTTATGTTGTCACTTCCGGTTCCGCCTCTTTGTTTACTTGTTCGCCAGGAAAGCAGCCGATTAGACCAATCTGTGTCTGATTGGCTGCATGGGAGGCTAGAGGAGAGATTTGGGGTCTAATAGACCCCAGATCCCTCCATAAAAAGGACCTGTCACAGCCCATGTTGTTTATAAAGTTAGTCCAAAAAAGTGTAAAAAATTTTTGGGGGATAAAATAATAATAATGATATAAAAAAAAAAAAAGTGTAAGGCGCCCCCTTCCCACCGTGCTTAAGCACAAATGTGATTGCATATGTAAACGGTGATTGTACCACACATGTGAGGCATTGTCACAGCGAGAGCAATAATTCTAGCACCAGACCACCTGTGTAACTTTAAACTGGTAACCTGTAAAGGCGTTTAAAGCATTGCCTCTAAAGAATTTTAAGCATTTTATCAAGAATTTTGCCGCCATTTCACGTGCAGACACAATTTTAAAGCATGACATGTTAAGCATCTATTCAGCGTTTGGGCTAATTTTAGTGTTTTGATTTTTATGAAAGCGTTCCCCCCCCCAAAAAAAATCGTGTTTGAAAAAACCGCTGCGCAAATACCGTGTCACATAAAATTGCAACACCCAGCATTTTATTCTATAGGACCTCTGTTAAAAAATATATATGTATGTTGAATTTTTTTTCATTATGGATAGAGTAAGGGAGGGTTATAACACCTGTCAGATTTTTTTTCACCATCTGTGTCCCATTGCAGAGATTTCCCTTCACTTCCTGTCCCATCGCCAAACAGGAAGTGAGAGGAAATCCCTGCAAATTAAGGGAATTCCTTGGGACCCCCAGGTCAGCAGAACTAGTGTCCCCATTGGAAGATTTCCCCTCTATTACTTTTCTGGGGACGACCCAAAATGTTGTATTTTCTTTTACTTTCAATGATAATGGTAAACAAGACAAATAGAGAAGGTGAATCTCCCTAACAGAGCACAGGCAGCAATAAAAGCGTTCTAATCCCCCTCCACTCTATTCAAAACTAAATTAAAAAAATGTTGCCTTTAGTTATACTTTAATGGGACGACCTGAGGACTAGCATTCTCACAAGGAGGTCTACAATGGCAGCTTATGTCTCTCAGGTTAGTTTTCTTTAGAGCTGGATCATTCTAAAGTCATTGGCCTAGAATCCCCAAAGCATATATATTTCTGTGTGAGATTGTACAATCAATAAAAGTAGGTACTGGGTAAAGAATATAAGTAGGAAACAAAGTCAAGAAATGGTTTCATCATTCTCTGGGAAGTTGACTTGACCCTAAAGATCTGAATCCCAAAACATCCAAGAACTGGTTCCATAGTTTTCAAAAAGTAGTTTTCACACCAATTTGTACATTTAAACAGTATATCCGGATAGACCAAACAAAACAATGCCATTAGAGAAAAAAATAAAAGCATCGCAAATAAAGTCCATGTGAATGGAAAGTTAGCAGAACGTGTGGCATTGAACTTGAATTCAAATTTTGGAGTGGGCTGTCTATGTGCATCAATAATGCTGGTTTTAATCCACTGATCCTTTAATATCTGCCCAACCCTTGGACAGATTTGAACAGCCTGAACAAAACATAGCTGTTGCTTTTTTAAAGCATTCATCCCTTTTTCTATGGTGTGGATATTGTCTAAGTATTCAAAGGGAGAATCTTCGTCTTGTGTGGTACTGCTCAAAGATATAAGATCCAGTTCTTCATCTTGTATTTGTTTCATTGCCTCTATTTTTGGAGAATAAACATCAACAATTTTTTGATCAAGATCGTTTAGGGCTGCAAGAAGATCTTGTTTCTTAAGCTCTAACACCTCAATTGTTTTATCAAAAAAGTTGAAAACCTCCTTCTTATCTTCTTGTATAATTGTTTTGCATTCCTCCAGCTGTTCTTCTAGTGCTTTGATGACAGTGGATACACCTGTGAAATTCTTCTCACGGAGAATAGCCAACAGTTTAGAAGCTGTCTTTCGTTCCTTTCTGTAGGCTCTTTCTAGTTCTTCAGTAGGGTGATTCTGATGCTGTCCTAAATCACAACACTGATCACAGATTAACTTTCTATCTTTGACACAAAACAATTTCAACTGTTTTCCGTGATGCTCTGGACAGGTTCGAACACTGAACTGGTTGTTGCTTTTAAATTTTTCGACAATAGATTTGAGGGCAAAATTTATAGGCAGAGTATGAACCCCTACTGAGACATCTGTAATCCCTCTGCAAGTTGGACATTTTAGCCTCCCAACAGAAATTCTCCAAACATAGCTATCAGAAGACCTGTTTATATTTTCCAAACAGTTTTTGCAAAATGTATGCGAGCATTTTAGAATTCGAGGGTCATCATATATGTTGAAACAAACCGAGCATGTCAGGTCTTCTATCAAATGGTCCATTATCTGAAAATTAAGAGACAATAGGAACTTGATTAGGCAATGTGAATTAGATAGAAAAAATATTAAAGTGGTTGTAAACCCACTTTGACAACTTGCACCTACAGGTAAGCCTAGATTAAGGCTTACCTGTAGGTGCATGAAATATCTCCTTAACCTACACAGTTAAGGAGATATTTGCATTTAAAACCGGCGCCGCTGACGTCACGCGCATGCGCACTAGTGGGCCGGCTTAGAAGCCGGATTTCTGAATGGAGTTAGCCGGCCCGAGCGTGCATGCGTGTGACGTCATCGCTGCTCCTGGGCCAATAACAGCACTGGAGCGGCGATGCACAGAAGGCAGAGGGGGAGCAAGATGGCATCAGCGACGGAGGTGTCCGAGCACCGCTGCGGGGGCTTCGATCTCAGGTAAGTGATTCATAATGAGCTAGTATGCATAGCATACTAGCTCATTATGTCTTTGTTTTGCAGGTTGTTTAAAAAAAAATAAAAAAATAGCGGGGTTTACAACCACTTTAAATTAAACACTGAGCTATTGCAAGATTTTACCTCTATCCATTCTTTCAGTTTTTATACATCAAAGGGGGAGATTTACTAAACTTGGAGAGTGCAAAATCTGGTGCAGCTCTGCATCAGTACCAATCAGCTTCCAGGTTTTATTGTCAAAGCTTACCATATATACTCGAGTATAAGCCGACCCGAATATAAGCCGAGGCACCTAATTTTACCACAAAAAACTGGGAAAACTTATTAACTCGAGTATAAGCCCTTGGGTAGGAAATTAAGCAGCTACTGTAAGTGGAAAAGAGGGTCAACAATGCCCATTTGCAGCCTCACTGTGCCCATCTGCATACCTGATCAGCCCGTGTCATGCTCAGACGGCGGCCACCCATCTAGTGTACAAAAGCCGCGCCTCCTCCTCGTCCGTGATTGGTGGAACACTTAAGCCCTGTACACACGATCGGATATCCTATGGATTCTAATCCGATGTTTTTTTCCATCGGAAATCCGATGAAACTGTCTTCCATCAGTCTTGCCCGCACACCATCAGTCAAAAAACGGACCATTTCAAACGCGGTGACGTAAAACACTCCGATGAGCCGAGAAAAATGAAGTTCAATGCTTCTGAGCATGCGTCGACTTGATTCTGAGCATGCGTGGGTTTTTTATCCAATGGATTTCCCCACAGACGATCGGATTTTGCTATCGTTTTTTTTCCCCATCGGATAAATTTAAAACATGTTCTATTTTTTCACACCAATGGAAAAAAGACAGATGGGGCCCATACACGATCGGTTCGTCCGATGAAAACAGTCCATCGGACTGTTTTCATCTGTAAAACCGATCGTGTGTACACGGCTTAAGTTTCCCAGCAGTGAGTCAGTGTTTCGCCTATCACGGACATCCTCTCGTCCTTGTCCGTGGGACGAGGATGAGAGGATGTCCGTGATAGGCAGAACATTGATGAGGAGGAGGCGCTGCTTTTTTTTTTTTTACACTGGTCGGCCGCCGTCTGAGCATGACACAGGCTGATCAGCTATGTAGATGGGCACAGACTCGAGTATAAGCCGAGGGGTGCATTTTCAGCACAAAAAATGTGCTGAAAAACTCGGCTTATACTTGAGTACAGTATATACGATTTTTTGTTTTGGTAAAAATAAAAAATAGCTCTATAAGCAGAGATATTAATACTTAAATAATATATTTGCTGATTGTTTAAGTTGTTTGCTTTTCTTTCTGTAAGAGCTAAAATGCCTGATAATGTGTGTAGGTATACATATATTGTTTTCTTTTTGTTTGTTTGTTTTTTGTTTTTTTCTTTCTTGTATTTGTGTTTGAAATGGCAATAAAAAATAATTAAATAAAAAAATAAACGGTAATTGAACAAGCTGAAGTTAGAAACTGATTGGCTACCATGCACAGCTGCACCAGATTTTGCACTCTCCAGTTTTAGTATATCAATCCCAAAGTCTTTTTTATATGGTTTCATTTGATCATTTATCACATTGGGGGCCCATTTACTAAAGAACCCCCTAGCAAAGTAAAAGCTCACTTTTTAAAGAGTATTTTAATGAATATGGTTAAGTTGTGTTCACTTTAAACACCCAAACATGTGCAAAAAAAAAAGCATTTGTAAGAGCCCGCAACCGGGTAATGAGCTTACAGCTTCACCTTTCTAATATTTACTTTACAAAGTGAACATTTACAAAAGTAGTAGAGGTTATTTATTTAGCAAAGTAAATTAGTCCTGCATCTTTGCTATCACTTAAAGCGGAGTTCCACCCAAAAATTGAACTTCCGCTTTTCGGAACCCTCCCCCCCTCCGGTCTCACATTTGCCACCTTTCAGGGGGGGGGAGGTGCAGATACCTGTATTCCCTTTCTCTTTCTGGTGATGTTCTGAGGGAGACCTTTCTCCCCCCTTTTTTCTTTCTGATTATACATAGAAATGATAGATAAAATATCCTCTTTCATAGATAATAAGGCCGATATCTTTTAGACTGGCTATTCCGGCGATCTTTAAGTAAAACTGCAAGTATGATGAGAGGTTTCCTCCCCTGGTGCAGTTAGTTCCCGATAAGGGGCACCAGGAGGACAGAAATGTCTTTGTTTATCAGTTGGCCTATATAGGAGAAACTTCTCTTATTTAATTTCTTCATATTAATTATTTAAACTTTCTAAAAACCACATCTATCGTTTTATTGTTGTCTTTTTTTATCTTTAAAATGGTAGTATTTATTCTAAGAGGTCATTTACCAGATTTTATTCATAACGAGATGTACCGTAATGTACTGAATTGTACTATTTATTTTCTGAAAATAAAATATTTTGAAGGAAAAAATAAATAAAAATTGTAATAAATATTTAAAAGTTAAAATTGTAAACACCAACAACGTCCACCCCCCCCCCCCCCCCCTTATTATTATTCTAAATAGGAAACCTTCATTTTGTTTGTAAATATTAAAGATTCTAATTACCAGCAAGAATGAGTCCTTACATTTAAAGAGCACCTGTCATTTCAGATCCATCATGGCAGTGCCTGTTAGCGGGCATCCACTCACCTGCTGCCACCACGTCCCTCACCTTGTTGTGTCACTGCCGCATCACCAGCCGTCCCATTAAAGTGAAAGGGACTGTCATACTGTCATGGAGTCAACAGCGGGTCAGAGGAGGAGCCACTTTGGGACAGAGATGACAGTTAGGGCACTTTCACACTGGGGCGGGTGGGCGTCAGCGGTAAAGCACCACTATTTTTAGCAGCGCTTTTCGGCCCCTAGCGGGGCGCTTTTACCCCCCACTAACGGCCGACAAAAGGGTTAAAAGCACCAGTGCTGCCCATTGATTTCAATGGGCAGGGGCGCTTTATGAGCAGTGTATACACCGCTCCTACAGCACCTCAAAGATGCTGCTTGCCAGCGCACCGCTCCAGTGTAAAAGCACACAGGCTTTCACATGGAGTGAGAAGGAGGAGACACGCTTTGCAGACGCTATTTTTGGCGCTATAGCACCTGTAAAGCGCCTCAGTGTGAAAGTAGCCTTCCTCTTTAAAAATGAGGATTTAAATCAAGCCTTTTTACTAGCGTAAATTGACTTGATTTAAATCAAATCCACCCTGTTCAAAATTCTGTAAAAAACGTTTTGAGTTTTGTCTATCTTTATCACCCACAGTAAGCAGGAAAGTTGAAGCTGGTCTAGTGACTTTATATTGTATACATGAGTACAAATTACTAGAATGAAGGAATATATGCCACTCCAGCTGGGGTTAAACATCTTAAATTTATAATACAAAGTGGAACCAAACTAGATCTAAATTTTTTTTAAAAACCTAGTGCCTTGTACACATGGTCAGATTTTCTGTCGGAATACATTCTGTTCAAGCTGTCTTGCATACACACTGCCACACCAAATTCCAACCGTCAAGAACGCGGTGACGTACAACACTACGACGAGCTGAGAAAAATGAAGTTCACTGCTTCCGAGCATGCGTTGACTTGATTCTGAGCATGCGTGTTTTTTTCTCCATCGGAGTTCCATACAGACGAACGGAATTTCCGATAGAATTTTTTTTCCCGACAGAAAAAAAAGAGAACATGTTCTCTTTCTAACTCCGTCGGAATTTCTCGATGAAAAAAGTCAGATGGAGCACACACATGGTCGGAATATCTGGTGAAAAAATTCCGTCAGGAGACTTAGGGGGGCGTGGCTTAGCGATGGCCGAGTAGAGACGTGTTCTCCCGGAGCTCCCGGCCCGATCCAGCCTAACGGACCTAATGCTACAAAAACCCACCCTATGAGCGAGGAATGAGCAACACGAGCAGGTGCAGGACTCGTTCGGCAACCCGTGGGACCCGAAATCCCGAATCTCAGCCAGACATCGCACAGTTTTTCCGGAGAAACCAGAGGGCTCTCCAGGCCACACCACGAGTACTGAGCATAGAGGCGAGCGGCGAAACTCCGACCATAACAACCCCCTCATTAAACCCTACATCTCCGGTGGAGCCCGCAACCGTGATTGGTGCAGACGGGGCAAGCTCTACCCGACCCCAGCGAACCATGGATGAAGACCTCCGCAGGATGCTGCAGGCCCTCCCCACGCGCGCAGACATTGAGGCGCTGCCCACGAGAGCGGACATAGAGGGCCTAATCCTGAGGATCGAAGAGGCACACAGCAAAGACATCCAGGAGGTGAGAGACGAGCTGCATGGAGTGGAGGAACGGGTCGCCTCCGGAGAAACCTTGCTGTCCTCACTGACAACCAGAGTACAATCACTGGAAAGAGCCCAGGAGACACACTCGAGAGCAGCCCAGGAGATGCAACTCCGCCTGGAGGAAATGGAGGACCGCAGCCGCCGCTGCAACCTGCGACTGCGGGGGATCCCGGAGGCGACGGGCCCGGAGGATCTGGCAGTAACTGTCACGGCAATCCTCAACACCCTCCTGGATAACCCACCTCCTACCCTGGAATTTGACAGAGTGCACCGTACCCTGGGTCCCAGATCTACAGACCCAGACAGACCCAGAGATGTCTTGTGCCGTCTGCACCGCTACACGATGAAGGAGACCCTGCTCCGGAAGGCCTGGGAACATGGGGAGATTGAGTTCGACGGAGCGCAAATACAAATCCTCCCCGATCTATCAAGAGCGACACTGCAGCGCCGCGCCATCCTGAAACCGGCTCTTGAAGTAGCCAGAGGACGCGGCTGCACGTATAGATGGGGATACCCTCTCGCTGTGCTATTCCGCAAAGAGCGAGCCTCCTTCACCGTGCGCACGACGGAAGACCTACCAGCCTTCTTTTCCTTTATAGGAGCAGAGCCGTTTCCCATACCAAACTGGCTGGCGCCACTATCGAGACCACCCGGCCGAACGGGCACCGCACGCAACGGCCCCAACCAACTTGGGCGCCCGCAGAGATCCAGAGGAAGGAACCGAGCGACACCGCCCGAGGGCCCACGTGAGTCATAAATACGCCACAAACGTACCCACAGACAGTCAGCAATGAGTTAGCCCGTCCAATTAGACTACCCCCAGTTTGCCAACCACCCCCCCGGTTCCAGGGCTTTGTCTCACACCCAAACCTCTCTGTGAGAAGCACATGCAGAGGGCGCACCGACACTCAGACAACACACACTTGCCTGGAGAGGGAGAAGTCACCTAGCGGGCAAAGGTACTGGAGGCTCACCATACCCTATGACTAAACCACTATCTAGCCCTGTACAGTCTAGACAATGTGCAACCATTACGGGTACAGTCAGGTGGACTCTACCCCACCTCCCCACGAACCCCCCCATGGAAGTTGTGGCTCACGGGAACCCACGGCGCCAGGCACAGACCCTCTGCATCGTACCACCCACCGCTGCCAAACAGCCGGGGCCCCTGTCTGACCCCTGCAGGAGCTAACGTTCAGAGAAACTTAAGGAGCAGGGATCGGATGAGACTTCCCGCAGCAGAGTACCATGCTACTGTCTGTCTCCAGAGATATGGAGACCGAACCGAAGGGAGGTGGGGGAGGGAGAGAGGGAGCTTCACCAGTACAACGCTACACCTGAGCGAGGAGTTGAACAGAGACAAAACCCGGAACACTTTTGCTTCCTGGGTGACAGCGAACCCACAAAAGGGGTAAGCTACGGTCTGGGGATGGCTGAGGCCACGATATACAGATGTGGGACCTCGGGAGGAGGGGGAGGGGTACACGGCAGGACGCTGCTCTCCTTTCATGTTTTCCACAGAAGACCTAACTCCACTAAGGTTAAAAGATACCGGGGTGCCCAGAGTCATGGAGGAGGAGGGGTGGGTCGATGGGTGCACGCAGGGGGGGGGAAGGGGGGTTCTTGTAAAGGTCTCTACAAGGCTCAGTTATACGGGAGCCGGACGGCATGTTACCAAGTTAACATGTTATGTTATGATGTTATTATGTTATTATACTGTTAGGCTGACTGTCTGTGGAGACAATGGTCTAGAAGATATATATATGGCTGATATAATATATGAAGATAGATTCTCTGCACTTTAGAAATTGTTCACTTTTATGATGTTGCTCAAAATCTCACACCTTCAAAACACAAAAAAAAGGTCTGGGGACCTGGAGAGGGAGGGAGCTCCCCCCGGGATCCCTCGCTAGACACACCTCCAACTAGGTAGACGCCTTGCCGGCTGGTGCCGACAGACGTTTGTACAGCGGATACGCTGACAACTTAGGGTGAGCTCCGCCGGTCGGAGTACACCAAGAGCATACTTGCTCGAGCAGCACCTGGGACGGACTAGGGAAGTCCGCTCTCACTTTCTACTCTTTTACCCCACATTTTCGCTTTCCCCATCCCCCACCCCCCCCCCTTTCCCTACCTCTCTCCCTTTCTACCTCCACCTTATACACCTCTATACAACCCCCCCCCCCTGACCCCACGCGGCCATGGACACGATACAAATTGTCACATTGAACGCCAAGGGACTTAACATCCCAGAAAAAAGGAGGATGCTACTGCATGACATGAAACAGATGAGGGCTGATATTGTCCTCATACAGGAGACACACTTTAAAGAAAACAAATACCCGATTTTGAAGAATAGGTTCTACCCAACAGTGTACCATTCCACCCACTCGGATGCTAAATCCAGGGGAGTGTCGATCCAGATTGCAGCAAGAGTCCCGTGGACTCTGGTTGATAGGAAGACAGATAAGGCTGGGAGATTTTTATTTTTGAAAGGGCTGATCGGGGGAGTGAAGGTGACTATTGCGAACCTTTACGCCCCGAACAACCAACAGGACTCCTTCATTAGGAAACACCTAGAAACCCTACATGCCTTCTCGGAGGGCCAACTTATTGTAGGAGGAGACCTAAACACCCCCCTGATTCCCTCAGAGGACACATCCACAGGAACATCCTCGTCCTCTAGGGGGTCACGTAAAACAATACACACAGCCTTACACAATGCGAGACTGGTGGACGTATGGCGTCTGTTCCACCCCGGCGAACGGGACTACACGTTTTTCTCCCGTACACATCAGATATACTCACGGATAGACCATTTCCTGATCCCACACCATCAGTTACAGGCGGTAAAACATACGGCCATAGGGTCTATTACTTGGTCAGACCATGCCCCAGTTACAATGCAATACACACTGACCGACTATAATATAAAACAAAAGCAATCATGGAGGCTTAATGAGAACCTCCTCCAAGACCCAGAAACATTAGCAGACGTCACTAAGGAACTTGGTCACTATTTCCGTACAAACATTACTCATGACTGCGACATGGGGCTTATATGGGAGGCACACAAAGCGGTGATCCGCGGAGTGCTAATAAAACACGGGGCAAGGATCAAAAAACTGAGAACGGCCCAGACTGAGATGCTACTTAACAAACTTCAGAAGCTAGAAACAGAACACAAACAGGCACCGACCAGAGCCATAGGGAGCGAACTCGACACAGTCCGAACACAGTTGACAGACCTGCTACAGTTCAAAGCCAAGGCGGCACTGCAGATCTTACGAAGGAAGTCCTACGAGTCGGGAAACAAATGTAGCAGGCTTTTAGCGCGGACTTTAAAAGCACAGACAGCGGCATCTTATATACCACACATACACGCCCCAACGGGTCAAAAACGAACACTGCCCAAACAAATAGCCCATGAGTTCAAATCCTACTACGAAACACTATATAACTTAAACACCACGAGACCATCGACAGAACAGATAAGGGACTATATAGGGAACTCCAATATGCCATCCCTGGAGGCAGAAATCTGTCAACTGTTAGAAGAGCCCATAACGCTATCCGAGTTGCAGGGCGCGATAGGGAGCACTAAACAAGGTAAAGCACCGGGGCCGGATGGCCTCACGGTGCAGTATTACAAGACACTCCTCCCCTCACTGGGTAATTACTTAGTTACACTCCTGAATGCCCTGGGCAAGGGGACAAAACTATATGATACCACAATGCAAGCCCAAATAGCGGTGATCCCCAAGGAGGGGAAGGACCTGAGTCAATGTGGGAGCTACCGCCCGATATCTCTGTTAAACACAGATTTGAAACTGTTCACGAAGATACTAGCCATGAGACTTCAGTCATACATACCCCAAATTATCCACCTGGACCAGGTGGGATTTGTTCCCTCCAGGGAAGCGAGGGACAATACCACCAAAGTGCTGAGCCTGCTGTACCAGGCAACTCTTACCAGAACGCCAAGTGTATTTCTCAGCACAGACGCTGAGAAAGCCTTCGATAGGGTGGGCTGGGACTTCATGTTCAACACGCTGAAACATATGGGTCTGGGGGGTAACATGCTGAACTGGATTGCAGCAGTATACACACGGCCAGCGGCAAGGGTCAGAGTCAATGGAGTCATGTCAGACCCATTCCTGATCACCAATGGGACACGTCAGGGATGCCCTCTTTCACCCATCCTGTTCGCACTATCCCTTGAACCATTCTTAGCCCACATACGGCAGAACCCGGACATAACAGGGATACGGGTTAAGCTAGCCCAATACAAAGTGTCGGCCTACGCCGACGACTTGATGTTCACGCTCTCGAATCCAGTGATCTCTCTCCCGAACCTGCTACAGGAATTCACAACATACGGCACACTTTCCAACTTAAAGATTAACTTTGCCAAATCAGAAGCGATGGGGGTAAATGTAACACCGTCCCAACTCACGCACCTCCAATCCAATTTTAAATTGAAATGGACAACAACGGCCCTGAAGTATCTCGGCACATACCTCCCTCAAAAAATCTCGAAAGTATACGATCTGAACTTCCCACCCCTTTTAAAAAAGATCAGGACATTGCTACAGCAATGGCAAACGGGTCTTCATTCATGGCTGGGACGCTGCAACATCTTGAAGATGTCTATACTCCCGAAATTCCTATATTTAATGCAGGCACTGCCCATACATCTACCAACCACATACTTTAAGCAAGTACAATCCCTGTTCACGGAGTTCGTGTGGGCCGGGAAGAGACCTAGAATAGCCAACACAATTCTCGTCCTCCCCAAGCAACACGGGGGCCTAGCACTACCGAACTTACGCGCCTACTACCAGGCGGTTCACTTGGGAAGACTGTTGGACTGGTACCGCCATAAAGAGACCAAATTGTGGACTCAGGTGGAGCAGGCTCAACACACGATCCCTCTTCAGAGTACACCATGGTGCTATATGGGTTTACCACCAGAAGTCAAGCGACACCCGCTAATAGGGAACACATCGAAGGTATGCGCAAGCCTCATGTCCAAACTGACCCTTTTCACCCCAAACTCTCCTCTATATCCGATACTAGGCAACCCCTTTTTCAAACCAGGTCTGGGGGACGGACCTTTCCGTGCCCTGGCAGAGTCAGGGATATATCAGGCATCTCACTTTAGCTCTGGAGGGGAATGGAAATCGATTGAGGAACTATCGGACCCCACGGGTCCATTCCACCTAGATTTTTTGAGAGCTCTACAGATACGCCACTTCCTCAGCACTATCCCACCACCCTCAGACGCTGACCAACCGCGTACGACGTTAGAAGACCTTTGCGGGGACACGGGAGTCCTGTCCCATACCCTTTCCTTGACCTACACCCTCCTGAACAACCCCCCAGAAAACTTTGTTCCCCCTGGTTTACTTAAATGGGAAGAGGAGCTAGAGACACAGTTTAGCTCCACCAGAAGACAGCACATACTCCAACACACACACAAAACCTCAATCTGCACCAAGATACAGGAAACTAATTATAAAATTGTATCACGCTGGTACAAAACCCCAGTCCTACTACAAAAAATATTTCCGACGACATCGGATAGGTGCTGGCGATGTCAAACTGAAAAAGGGACCTTACTACATATCTTTTGGTCCTGCCCCAAGCTACAACGTTTCTGGAAGGTCATTCATGAGACAATACAAAAACTCACGGAGCGGCCCATCCCGGCCGATCCAGCATTTTTTCTCCTGCATGGGAATGACATCCCCATCAGGAAATATAAAAAATCAGTGATACGCCACCTGCTTGATGCGGCTAAGGCATGCATTCCGCTTTGTTGGAGGTCTGCCCTTCCGCCGTCCATCGATCTGTGGCTCCGAAAGGTAGAAGAAATAAGGCAAATGGAGGATCTTACCCTTTCAGGGCAAAAGAGACAAGAGATATTCACTAAAACCTGGCAAACATGGCATACGTTCATATACTCTGAGGAGGGCCAGACCTTGAGAGGAACCGACATAATAACCTAATCACAATACAACGCAGTAGTAGGAAAAACCAAAAACTGTACGGGAAGACAGACCAGTCAGTAAATGGAAGAGGGCATATGGATGATAGAGACTCCATGGCCGCGGACGGGACGGTCTTCCCCCTTTCCCCTTTACTCCCTCTGTCCTCTTTCCCTAATCCCACCCACTTTTCCCCCTACACCACTAGTTTCTTTATTCTATTTCCCGCCCCTGCCTTGATTCCCCCGTGCTGCGGTAGCTCCCCCTGAGATAGGGGGCCGCGGTCGGGGGGTTTGGGGAGAGGGGGGGGGAATTTTTTTGTACAAAATAAATACAATAAAAACGGAGGGCGGACTCCGCGGGACTGCAAACACTCATACAAATTCCCTACAGAGCCAGACAACTTAAGCTGCATGCAGGGGAAACCTCAGTGCAGGACACACATAGAGACGTAAGTTCACACAGACCCCAAGCACACCACACTCTATCAACACACAGCAGCAGGCAATGCACTATACCCTGGTATGACACATGTTACTTAAACCCACAGGAAATGTTTAAGGGGACCAACCTGCTGTACATGCATGTTTCATGTTGATTGATTACTGTTTTATACTGTATGGTATATAGTACATATTACCCTGTAACCTGTTGGTCCTTGCGGGATCTGCTCCTTATGATAAATAAAAAATTTAAAAAAATAAAAATAAAAATTCCGTCAGACTTTTTTCCTCGGAAATTCCGATTGTGTGTACGCGGCATAGCAGTCAATAGCCAACAGTATCACTGAAAAATCACCTGTGATAAATGCCTTATATCATTATTATTATTATTATAATAATAATACAGAATTTAATGCTGTCAGTTTGCTCAGTGTTTCACAAAATGAAGGGAGCAAGTACATTCACAATTTAATAAAAGGAGTTGTAAAGGCAGAGGGTTATGCATTAAGATAAAAAAAACCTTCTGTGTGTAGCAGCTCCCCCAGCACCCCCCTAATTACCTACCTGAGCCCCTTTTCTCTCCAGCAATGTCCACGATCCCCTCTGCCATCCAGGACAGAGCAGTGGAGCCATTGGCTCCCGCGGCTGTCAATCAAAGTCAGTCAATCAGGGGAGAGAGGGGGGCGGGGCCAGGTCAGGTCTCCGTATCTGAAGGAATACACGGAGCTCTGACTCGGCTTCGGTGCCCCCTTTAGCAAGCTGCTGGCTGAGGGGCACTCAAAGGAGGGAGGGGCCAGGATCACAGAAGCGGGACCCGAGAAGAGGAGGATCCAGGCTGCTCTGTGCAAAACAAACTGCACAGAGGTGGTAAGTATAACATGTTTGTTTGTTTTTTTGTTTTTGTTTTTAACGAGCCTTTACAATCACTTTAATTACATTAAAGGGTTTGTGAACCCATTTGTAAAAGTCTATGCCAGCTCTTCTATTAGAGGCTGGTATAGCACACTGTGTTAAGCATTTTTTTAAAACAAATGTTGTAAATACCGATATTTAGCTGTCTTCAGGCCGGTCACATGACTCGCGGCTGCTTTCCAGCTCGGACGGATGGCTTCTGAGGGAGGGGCCGTGATCTCCCTCTGATGTCAGCCAGGGATATTACGTGACCGATCCTCTCCTCATAGCTGTAAAGCGGCCGCGAGTCATGTGACCGGCCTGAAGACAGCTAAAAATCGGTATTTACAACATTTGTTTTAAAAAAATGCTTAACACAGTGTGCTATACCAGCCTCTAATAGAAGAGCTGGCATAGACTTTTACAAATGGGTTCACAAACGCTTTAATGTAATTAAAGTGATTGTAAAGGCTCGTTTTAAAAAATGCTTAGCACAGTGTAGAGCTGCATGATTCTGGCCAAAATGAGAATCACGTTTTTTTGCTTAGAATAAAGAACACGATTCTCTCACGTTTCTCTCGGCGTAAAATCTTTCACATTATACAAAAAAAAAAAAAATTTGGCTAACTTTACTGGTTAGTTTTTCTAAATTCATTAAAGTGTAATTTTTTCCAAAATAATTGCATTTGAACGACTGCTGCGGAAATACTGCTGTGACATATTGCAACAACCACCATTGTATTCTCTAGAGTCTCTACTAAATATATATATATATATATATATATATATATATATATAATGTTTGGGGGTTCTAAGTAATTTTCTAGCAAAAAAAAAAAGATGATTTTAACTTGAAACCAACAAATGTCAAAAAAAGGTTTAGTGTTTAAGTGGTTAAACTTTCCTCATTTACACACCGAAGTGTAGTCCTTTGATCTAATTCACAAATTGTTACAATGTTTCTACTTAGTTCCACTGCTAAAGAATGTTGTGATTTTTTTTTCCCCCTTTCTTTTGACGGCTGACGGCTCAGCAGAGCATAGAGAATTCTCTGCATAAAAAGATTGTGAAATACTTTGTCAAGATCGCACAAAGGAAAAAAAATTGCGATAACAATTCTTAACAATTAATCGTGCAGCTCTAGCACAGTGTACTATGCCAGCCTCTAATAGAGGGGCTGGCAGTGACAATCATACGTTTTTTTTAAATAATAGCGGCAGGGGGCGGAGCTTAGCAGAGACAGACAGAGAGGGCGCTGACAGGGAGGAAAGAGGGGGTGAGAGAGGAGAGCAGAGGGGACAGCAGCCTATCACTGAGGAAAGCACTTTGACCACAGTGATCAGGGCGGTGCCGCCCTGATTATCGTGGTCTGATTAGAGAGGGCATACAGGGAGTAGTAAATTTAGAGGTTTTTTTTTTTAGGGTTTAGAGGGGGGCAGATTACATAGCACAAGCACTGTGCTATGTAATCTGCTTTAAGGGACCAGGATATGATTTTTATTTTTTGGGTTAACAAACACTTAAAGGATATAAAACATAAACATGGAGAAAGTAAATGTCAGTTTATTAGGAGGCGGGATAGGCCTCCCTGAAGAGATGAGTTTTTAGGGATCGCCTAAAGGGTAGACAGAGTAAGAGAGAGCCAAAGTAAGGGAGTTCCAGAGCAAGGGAGAAGCCCTGAAGAAGTCCTGGCTGTGAACATAGGTGTCCTTTTATGAAACTGAAATCAGAGGAGATCCCGAGTCTCACCGCTGATCTCAGGTCATTAGCAGTGTATGAAACTAAGGTAATTAGCGGAGAACATGTTCTCCACTGATTATCTCAGCACAGTGAGAATCTGTAACTGACTGTCACAGAAACGGCCAGTGTATGAAGGTGCGATCTCTGCACCTCACTGGCGATCTGTGACAGAATTCTCACTTTCTGATTCACCATCTCAGAGGTTGAGAATCAGAGAGAGAAGCATGAAGCTGGCTGAGTATTCTGGAGGAAGAAGGAAGTCTTTTGACTTCCTTCTTTCATTCACTAGCAGCCATACATCTTCACCACCATTACACACCCCAAAACGAGCAGGTTAGCAATCTATACTGTGTGTATATATATATATATATATATATATATATATATATATATACACAGTGCCTTGCGAAAGTATTCGGCCCCCTTGAACTTTTCATCCTTTTGCCACATTTCAGGCTTCAAACATAAAGATATGAAATTTTAATTTTTTGTGAAGAATCACCAACAAGTGGGACACAATTGTGAAGTGGAACGAAATCTATTGGATATTTTAAACTTTTTTAGCAAATAAAAAACTGAAAAGTGGTGCGTGCAAAATTATTCGGCCCCTTTACTTTCAGTGCAGCAAACTCACTCCAGAAGTTCAGCGAGGATCTCTTAATGATCCAATGTTGTCCTAAATGACTGATGGTGATAAATAGAATCCACCTGTGTGTAATCAAGTCTCTGTATAAATGCACCTGCTCTGTTATAGTCTCAGGGTTCTGTTGAAAGCGCAGAGAGCATCATGAAGACCAAGGAACACACCAGGCAGGTCCGTAATACTGTTGTGGAGAAGTTTAAAGCCGGATTTGGATACAAAAAGATTTCCCAAGCTTTAAACATCCCAAGGAGCACTGTGCAAGCGATCATTTTGAAATGGAAGGAATATCAGACCACTGCAAATCTACCAAGACCTGGCTGTCCCTCTAAACTTTCAGCTCAGACAAGGAGAAGACTGATCAGAGATGCAGCCAAGAGGCCCATGATCACTCTGGATGAACTGCAGAGAACTACAGCTGAGGTGGGAGAGTCTGTCCACAGGACAACAATCAGTCGTACACGGCACAAATCTGGCCTTTATGGAAGAGTGGCAAGAAGAAAGCCATTTCTCAAAGATATCCATAAAAAGTCTCGTCTAAAGTTTGCCACAAGCCACCTGGGAGACGCACCAAACATGTGGAAGAAGGTGCTCTGGTCCGATGAAACCAAAATCGAACTTTTTGGCCACAATGCAAAACGATATGTTTGGCGTAAAAGCAACACAGCTCATCACCCTCAACACACCATCCCCACTGTCAAACATGGTGGTGGCAGCATCATGGTTTGGGCCTGCTTTTCTTCAGCAGGGACAGGGAAGATGGTTAAAATTGAGGGGAAGATGGATGCAGCCAAATACAGGACCATTCTGGATGAAAACCTGTTGGAGTCTGCAAAAGACCTGAGACTGGGACGGAGATTTATCTTCCAACAAGACAATGATCCCAAACATACAGCAAAATCTACAAAGGAATGGTTCACAAATAAACGTATCCAGGTGTTAGAATGGCCAAGTCAAAGTCCAGACCTGAATCTAATCGAGAATCTGTGGAAAGAGCTGAAAACTGCTGTTCACAAACGCTCTCCATCCAACCTCACTGAGCTCGAGCTGTTTTGCAAGGAAGAATGGGCAAGAATTTCAGTCTCTCGATGTGCAAAACTGATAGAGACATACCCCAAGCGACTTGCAGCTGTAATCGCAGCAAAAGGTGGCTCTACAAAGTATTAACGCAAGGGGGCCGAATAATTTTGCACGCCCCACTTTTCATTTTTTTTCTTAGTTAAAAAAGTTTCAAAAAAACAATAGATTTCGTTCCACTTCACAATTGTGTCCCACTTGTTGGTGATTCTTCACAAAAAATTAAAATTTTATATCTTTATGTTTGAAGCCTGAAATGTGGCAAAAGGATGAAAAGTTCAAGGGGGCCGAATACTTTTGCAAGGCACTGTATATATATATATATACTGTATATATATTGTGAGGGGGTTAGCTCGGCAGCGGGTGTGTGTGACCCCCGAGATGGGCTCCCCACACAAAAACAGGCCCAGCAAACGGAGGTTGTGGTTTTCAAAATCAAAAAGGTGCGGTTTATTTTCTATTTACAGTGACAAAACACAGCAAAGCAAAAGAAACATAAACAAAATAAATCCTGGTCAACTTGACCTCTGACTAAACATACAGGTTTCCTAACTAACAACTGGGATCAGCCTAGTGCTGTCCTAGTCCCTAAGTCCCTGGTTTTAAATGTCCAAGCAAATAGCCACACAGGCTTTGTCTCACCGCACAGGGGTTCACTCTCCCTAGACAGTCCACACAGGTCTGGTTCCAGGCATGAGCTAACATCTAATGAAGCTGGGAGTTCTTATAGAGGCCTAAATGAGCTGACAAGGTTCAGCTGGTCTCCTCATCTCTGTCTGCACGACGCCCCACACTCTCCCTAGAGGTATGAGTCATCCATGAGCCCACTAGCCTTATACAACTCTCCACCTAGTTGTATAAGTCGGCGTAAAGCCTGAATCTGGGCGAAATATATCTACCCCCCTGAATGCAACCAGGTGACTTTACCTTCCTGCTGTCACATACCCCCCCCTCTTGTTTTAACCTCGGGGTTGGAACACCAGCAATCAGGCATTCATGTACTCGAGACAAAGCATCCACATTCCCCATTTGAACGCCAGGGCGATGCTTTACTGTGAAGTTGAATTCCTGGAGGGCCAGGAACCACCTATTCACTCTTCTATTTGTTTCCTTGTTTTGAGCCATCCACTTTAACGGAGCGTGATCCGTAACCATGTCAAAGTGCCTACCTAGCAGGTAGTACCGAAGGGAATCTAGAGCCCACTTCACCGCTAAACACTCCTTTTCAACGGTGGCGAAATTTACCTCATGGGACTTCAACTTCCTGCTGAGGTAAATGACTGGGTGCTCTTCCCCGTTCCAGACCTGGGACAATACTGCTCCTAACCCCACATCTGACGCATCACTTTGTACGACAAAGTCTTTAGAGAAGTCGGGTGAGTACAACACTGGCTGGCTACATAAGGCTTGTTTCAAGAATTGGAATGCTGCCTCAGCCTCGGGGGTCCATTTAATCATGACCGACCCTTTCCCCTTCGTCAGGTTGGTTAGGGGCACAGCCTTAGAAGCAAAGTGGGGAATGAATCGCCGATAATACCCAGCGATTCCCAGAAAGGCTCGTACCTGCTTCTTGCTGTTGGGACGTGGCCAACTCTGGATGGCCTCGACTTTGTTGAGTTGGGGTTTTATTACTCCCCTCCCAATGGTGTACCCAAGATATTTGGCCTCCTCCTGCCCAATGGTACACTTCTTGGGGTTAGCCGTAAACCCCGCTTCCCGAACAGAGTCCAGGACTGCTTGCACTTTTGGCAGATGTGAGGCCCAATCTGTGCTATGGACAATTATGTCATCCAGGTAAGCCGCAGCATACTTCCGATGGGGCCTCAGCATCTGGTCCATTTTCCGCTGGAATGTGGCCGGCGCATTCTGTAACCCGAACGGCATTCTTTTATATTGGAACGCCCCGTCTGGGGTTACAAATGCGTTTTTCTCTTTGGCCGACTTGGCCAGGGGGATTTGCCAATACCCTTTTGTGAGGTCAAGAGTCGTCATGTATCGGGCTGTTCCCAGCCGGTCGATCAACTCATCTATACGTGGCATGGGGTAGGTGTCAAATTTTGTAACTTTGTTCAACTGACGAAAATCGTTACAAAATCGCCAGCTCCCATCCGGTTTAGGCACCAACACAATGGGACTAGACCAATCACTTTGGGACTCCTCTATCACCCCTAAGTTCAGCATTTTCTGTACTTCCTCCCGTATTGCCTCCCGTCGGGCCTCTGGGATCCGATAGGGTTTTAACTTCACCCTTTCACCGGGCGGGGTAATGATGTCATGCTCTACCCCAGATGTTTGTCCCGGCAGCTCAGAGAATACCTCCTTGTTGCGAAGCACAAACTCCTTAACCTCCTGTTGTTGGGGTTGTGACAAGGTGGCTGCTATTCCAACCTCAGGAATCACGCAACCAGTTTGAGCTGGTGACCAAGTGTCTGCGACTAGGGACTCTCTATCCCTCCAGGCTTTCAACAGATTAACGTGATAGATCTGTTCGGGCTTTCGCCTTCCTGGTTGTCTGACCTTGTAATTCACTTCGCTCACTTTTTCCATTATCTCGTAGGGGCCTTGCCATTTGGCAAGGAATTTACTTTCAACCGTAGGGACAAGTACCAGTATCCTATCCCCCGGGGAAAAGGTACGGGTCTTGGCTCCACGGTTGTACACTCTCTGCTGTGCTAACTGCGCTTGGGCCAAATGTTCCTTCACGATGGGCATTACCTGTGCAATTCGGTCTTGCATCAGGGCGACATGCTCAATCACACTCCTGTGGGGAGAACTCTCACTTTCCCAAGTTTCCTTGGCAATATCCAACAGCCCTCTTGGGTGTCTCCCATACAGTAACTCAAAGGGGGAGAATCCCGTAGAGGATTGGGGCACCTCTCTAATAGCAAACATCAGATAAGGAAGTAGACAGTCCCAATCCTTTCCATCTCTATCCACCACTTTCTTCAACATTTGTTTTAGGGTTTTGTTGAACCTTTCAACCAGCCCATCGGTTTGGGGGTGATACACAGATGTACGTAATTGCGTCACTTTGAACAATTTACACAGCTCCTTCATAACCCGGGACATAAAGGGTGTACCTTGGTCCGTAAGCAGTTCTTTACAAATACCCACCCGGCTAAACACAAGAGATAGCTCTTTGGCTATGGTTTTGGCCGAGGTATTTCGGAGAGGGATCGCTTCTGGATAACGGGTGGCATAGTCCATTATAACTAATATGTACTGGTGCCCCCTAGCGGACTTGATTATAGGACCTACCAAATCCATGGCGATCCTCTCAAACGGGACCTCAATGATGGGTAGAGGGACCAGCGGGCTACGGAAATGTGGCATCGGGGCCGACCTCTGACACACAGGGCAGGAGGAACAATAATTTTCTATGTCCTTCATCACCCCCGGCCAATAGAATCTCTGTAATACCCTCTCTCGGGTTTTCTCTGTCCCCAGATGACCTCCAAGAATGTGCCCATGGGCCAACTCCAACACCAACTTCCTGTAAGGTTTGGGCACCACAAGCTGCTCAACGGTTTCTTCTGCCCTTTTTGCCACCCGATACAGTAGGTCCTTCTCTACGCTGAAGTATGGGTAAGTGCAGGTATTATCTGGGTTCACTAACTCGCCATCTATTTTCACTACGTTTTCCCGTGCCTTTATTAGGGCGGGGTCTTTCAACTGTTCTGTGGCAAAGTTTTCCCTGTGAACCTCAAGATCAGAAAACTCCACAGACGGTAGGTTTTCGTCTGAGGAGGTGGGCTCCTCTCCAGTTTCTTGAGTCTCCCCTGCCAATACTGATAAGGGAAATTCCGGAGAGTCCTCACCACTCTCAGGGGAGTTCTGGCTATCACATTCCTGGTACATAGGGGCACCAGTGGGGGGCTCAGGATCATCCCACAGTTCCCAGAACTTCGGAAAATCCCTTCCCACAATGGCGTCATGCGGTAACTGAGATACTAAGCCCACTGGATGAGAGAGGGTACCTTTGGGGGTCTCGAAACACACTGTAGTCACTGGATACTCTCGGGTGTCCCCATGCACACAAATAACAGCTACCTTGCTATTCCCAGAGACCTCTGTTTTAACTAACTCAGCCTTTATCAGGGTCACAAGGCTACCTGAATCCAACAATACCACAACATTTCTACCATTAACACACATTTTGCATAAATGTTTCTCAGTTCCTCGAATGGCAGTGCATGCGACTGTCGCACACAGCGACTGACGTCTGCCCGTCAGAAAGTCACACTGCATGGGTTCCTCCACAACCGGGCAATTGGCTGCAATATGTCCCGCTTGCCGGCAGCGGTAGCAAACGATCCTTCTTGCGGCCTCTTGAGCCGCTGATTTCCCAGGCTGTTCTCGCCAAACTTGGGGTAGAGCTCCCACCCTCTCACTCTCTCCACCCTCACCCCTTGGAATCCTCTTATCCGCCCCTGGGGATGGTCTGGTCTTAGGGTGGAAAGTCCGAGTGTCTCTGGAAGAGGCCGTCAGGTTCTCTGTAGCCAAGTATTTCTCCACACGATCCACAAGACCATCGGCCGTCTCTGGGTCTCCATGGCTTACCCACTTTTGGATGGCAGTAGGAAGAGCTCTCAAAAACCGATCCATTACAACACGTTCCACAATCTTTGGTGCGGACAAAGTCTCTGGCTGTAGCCACTTTCTGCTCAGGTGAATGAGATCATACATTTGAGACCTGGGGGGTTTTCCAAGCTGGAAAGTCCAGTTATGCACACGCTGAGCCCGGACAGCCTGGGTGACACCCAGCCTTGCCAATATTTCAGCTTTTAGCATCACATAGTCTTTTGCTTGGTTAGGCTCTAGGTCATAGTAAGCTTTCTGCGATTCACCAGTTAACAGAGGAGCCACCAGTCCAGCCCACTGCTCCTCAGGCCACTTTTCTCTTTCAGCGGTCCTTTCAAATGTGGTCAAAAATACCTCTGGATCATCCTCTCCAGTCATTTTTGTCAATAAACGACTCACCCCAAAGGACGCGGTATTAGTGGGACGGCTTTCCTCACTGGTCTGCGGACGTTGCTGCATTACTGCTTCCATCTGTTGTTGTAGTCTCTGCTCTTGCTTCTGCAACAGGTCTATGAAGCGGGCCTCAGATTGCTGCTGGGCTTGTTGCTGAGCCTCCAGACTCTGTTGCAAAGTTGCGTTTGTCTGCTGCTGGGCTGCAAGGCTCTGTTGATGAGCTTGCTGCTGGGCTGCGAAGTTCTTTTGCAAACCTGCATTTGTCTGCTGTTGATTGGCATTTGCTAGAGCCAGCTGCTTCAGTATCTCCTCCATGCTGGCTTAAAAAAAAAAACTGCCACTGGTTCTCCACCAACTGTGAGGGGGTTAGCTCGGCAGCGGGTGTGTGTGACCCCCGAGATGGGCTCCCCACACAAAAACAGGCCCAGCAAACGGAGGTTGTGGTTTTCAAAATCAAAAAGGTGCGGTTTATTTTCTATTTACAGTGACAAAACACAGCAAAGCAAAAGAAACATAAACAAAATAAATCCTGGTCAACTTGACCTCTGACTAAACATACAGGTTTCCTAACTAACAACTGGGATCAGCCTAGTGCTGTCCTAGTCCCTAAGTCCCTGGTTTTAAATGTCCAAGCAAATAGCCACACAGGCTTTGTCTCACCGCACAGGGGTTCACTCTCCCTAGACAGTCCACACAGGTCTGGTTCCAGGCATGAGCTAACATCTAATGAAGCTGGGAGTTCTTATAGAGGCCTAAATGAGCTGACAAGGTTCAGCTGGTCTCCTCATCTCTGTCTGCACGACGCCCCACACTCTCCCTAGAGGTATGAGTCATCCATGAGCCCACTAGCCTTATACAACTCTCCACCTAGTTGTATAAGTCGGCGTAAAGCCTGAATCTGGGCGAAATATATCTACCCCCCTGAATGCAACCAGGTGACTTTACCTTCCTGCTGTCACAATATATATATACATACATACACACATACATATAGATATATTACATATATATTTTTTATTTACATTTTCACGTCGCTGGCTGGGTTCACAATTGTGCGATGCGGAAACCAGCGAGATCCCTGTGCGGTTTCCACATTGCACCTGCATTGACATCTGCGCACCGCTGCGGCTGTCAATGTAAAGTTAATGACACCCCCAGATCATTTCACAGATCGCAGTGTGAACTATGAAATGGTGCAGCAATCGGATCGCATGGGTGTGAACACCCATGCGATTTGTTTCAGTGTGGGCCACATAAAGGGTCCTGTATCATTTTGGTGCAAATGCAATATGATTTAAATTAATATCGCACAAACATTGCATGTGATATGCACAGCAATGCGTCCCGCAGGAGTCAGAACCCGGAAGTGGTGCAAATACCTGTATTAGACAGGTATCTGCACCCCCTCCCCCCTGAAAGGTGCCAAATGTGACACCGGAGGGGGGGGGGGTTCCAAAAAGCGCAGGCTCACTTTTTGTGTGAACCTCCGCTTTAATGTCAAAACCGCTGGCAACAAAAGTGAGTACACCCCTAAGTACAAATGTCCAAATTGGGCACAATTAGCCATTTTCCCTTCCCGGTGTCATGTGACTTGTTAGTGTTACAAGGTCTCAGGTGTGAATGGGGATCAGGTGTGTTAAATTTGGTGTTATCGCTCTCAGTCTCTCATGCTAGAAGATATTTACTATAAACCGATGCGCCGATGACGTCACACGCATGCGCACTAGCGGGCCGGCTTCATTGACTGTTTTCTGAATGGGTTCTTGCAGGCCCGAGCACGCATGCGTGTGACATCATCGCTGCTCCGGCCAATCACAGCGCCGGAGCGGCGATACACTGACGGCAGTGACAGGACATCGAGGCAACATGGCGGCGGGGGCGGCGGCGGCGGAGGTGACCGAGGACCGCTGCGGGGGCTTCGACCTCAGGTAAGTCATTCATAATGAGCTAGTATGCTATGCATACTAGCTCATTATGCCTTTCTTTTGCAGGGTTTTAAAAAAAAAAATGGCTTTACTTCCTCTTGAACTTTTCTATATATATATATTAGGGTTGTCCCGATACCGAGCATTTGCGTGAGTACTTGTACTCGCGCAAATGCTCCCGATGCTTCACCCGATACTTTTTTTTCTTCTTTCAGTGTAGAGTGGCCGGAGAGGGCGGGAGGAGTCAGTGGCTGGGGAGGGCTGGGGAGTGCGGGCGGAGTCTGGCTGGAGAGGGCGGACAGAGCCTGTGGACGGAGAGTGCAGGCGGAGTTTGGCTGGAGATGGGGCGGGCAGAGTCTTTGAAGGAAATGCGGGCGGAGTCTGGCTGGGGCAGGCGGAGTCTGGCTGGGGAGGGCGGGCACAGTCAGTGGACCAAGTCGGCGGGCGGAGAGCGAGTCCCTCACCTGAAGTTGAACGTGGTAAGCTGGCAGGGGTGCAGGGCGTAGTCGCCTCAGGATCGGTGACCGGTGCTGTCACATTCGGTCACCGTCAGCGGCTGAACGTCCATCTTGGTACACCCTGCACTCGGCTGCAGTAAGCAGCAGTAGACATCTTGTTACACCCAGCCCGAGCTATATGGGCTGGGTGTAACAAGATGTCTGCTGCTGCTTACTGCAGCCAAGTGCAGAGTGTACCAAGATGGACGTTGCAGCAGTTTTTTTTTTTATAAATCCTGTGTCATTTTTTGCAGCATTTCAGTGCCAGCCACCTATCAGTGCCCACAAGTGCTACCTATTAGTGCAATCAGTGCCATTTACCAGTGCCACCTATCAGGTGGCACTGGTAGATGGCACTAATTGCACTGATAGGTGGCACTTATGGGTACTGATAGGTGGCACTGATTGCACTGAAAGGTGGCACTTTTGGGCACTGATAGATGGCACTGATTGCACTAATGGTGCAATCAGTGCCCACAAGTGCCACCTATCAGTGCAATCAGTGCCATCTATCAGTGCCCACAAGTGCCACCTTTCAGTGCTATAAGTGCCACCTATCAGTGCCATCTATCAGTGCCCACAAGTGTCATCTATCAGTGCCACCTATCAGGGCCCACAAGTGCCATCTATCAGTGCCCACAAATGCCATCTATCAGTGCCCACAAGTGCCACCTATCGGTGCAATCAGTGCCCACAAGTGCCACCAATCAGTGCCACCTATCAGTGCCCACAAGTGCCACCTATTAGTGCTACCAGTGCCCATAAGTGCCACCTATCAGTACCACCTATCAGTGCCCATAAGTGCCACCTATCAATGCCATCTACCATTGCCATCTATCAGTGCCCATAAGTGCCACCTATTAGTGCCATCTATCAGTGCCATCCACCTATTAGTGCCCATCAGCGTAAGTCACCAGTCAGTGCCCATAAGTGCCGCCTATCAGTGCCAGCCACCTGTCAGTGCCACCTATCAGTCCCCATCTTTCAAACTGTCACATGACATTGAAAAAAGTATCGGTAATCGGTATCGGCGAGTACTTGGAAAAAAGTATCGGTACTTGTACTCGGTCTTAAAAAAGTGGTATCGGGACAACCCTAATATATATATATATATATATATATATATATATATATATATATATATATACACACACATACATACATATATATATACACATACATACATACAAAATTCTACCTGCATTAAAATGCTATTATTAAAGTAATTTTTATATAATTTTTAATTTATTAGTAAATAAGATTTTGTAAACCCTGAAATATGGTTTTACCCATGGACTGTTCTATTACAGTTATACGGGGGTTTATCAATTTTGATATATATATATTTTTAATTTATTAATAAATATTTATACTTGTATACTTTATTTATTTTTTAAAATGAATGATTATAAATGTATTTTACATTTATATGAATGGTGTATAGCTGCATTACATATGTGGATTACATTCATTTACTATACACCATTCACATTTAACTAGGCACATGTATAATCTTTAATTATTGATAAAAACAATGTTTTTTTAATAATTAGGTTAATGTATATTGTTTGGTGGTAATGTAAATGTATTATTTTATTAATATGTGGTGTATAATTCGTGTTCACTTTTGTACTTTACACTTCCTCATACTGTAATCCCGCTACATCGCGCAAGATTACAGTGAGAGGAGCCGTTCTCAGGAGTTCCCGGCGTTTGTAGCTCGCTTCTCAACTCAACATGAGAAGCGAGCTACAGAGCTTCATACACAGGCACTCAGAGGAGAGCGATCTCCTCTGAGAATGCCTGAGAACACAATAGCGGTATTTTACCGCATTTTCATAAAAGGAGACCATAGGAACAAGTAATGAGAGAGCTAGAGAACAGGAGGTCCCTGGAGAAGCAAAGAGGATGCTTTAGTTGATATTTTGAGATGAGCTGAGATGATATAAGTGTCATTAGTATAGTGACCTATTTTTGATCACTGAATTAGTGTCATTGGTCCCCAAAAAGTGTCAGGTGTCTGATCTGTCTGCCGCAATATCCCAGTTGGAAGGCAGATGGTAAAGAAGTGCAGGCTAGGAAAGGGACAGAGAATTTAGGTAGGATGGTAAGGAAGGGGACAGAGAATTTAGGTAGGATGGTAAGGAAGGGGACAGAGAATTTAGGTAGGATGGTAAGGAAGGGGACAGAGAATTTAGGTTGGATGGTAAGGAAGGGGACAAAGAATTTAGGTAGGGTGGTAAGGAAGGGGACAAAGAATTTAGGTAGGGTGGTAAGGAAGGGGACAGAGAATTTAGGTTGGATGGTAAGGAAGGGGACAAAGAATTTAGGTAGGGTGGTAAGGAAGGGGACAAAGAATTTAGGTATGGTGGTAAGGAAGGGGACAGAGAATTTAGGTTGGATGGTAAGGAAGGGGACAAAGAATTTAGGTAGGGTGGTAAGGAAGGGGACAAAGAATTTAGGTAGGGTGGTAAGGAAGGGGACAGAGAATTTAGGTTGGATGGTAAGGAAGGGGACAGAGAATTTAGGTTGGATGGTAAGGAAGGGGACAGAGAATTTAGGTAGGGTGGTAAGGAAGGAAGGAAGGAAGGGGACAGAGAATTTAGGTAGGATGGTAAGGAAGGGGACAGAGAATTTAGGTAGGGTGGTAAGGAAGGAAGGAAGGAAGGAAGGAAGGGGACAGAGAATTTAGGTAGGATGGTAAGGAAGGGGACAGAGAATTTAGGTAGGGTGGTAAGGAAGGAAGGAAGGAAGGAAGGGGACAGAGAATTTAGGTAGGATGGTAAGGAAGGGGACAGAGAATTTTAGGTAGGGTGGTAAGGAAGGAAGGAAGGAAGGGGACAGAGAATTTAGGTAGGATGGTAAGGAAGGGGACAGAGAATTTAGGTAGGGTGGTAAGGAAGGGGACAGAGAATTTAGGTAGGATGGTAAGGAAGGGGACAGAGAATTTAGGTAGGATGGTAAGGAAGGGGACAGAGAATTTAGGTAGGATGGTAAGGAAGGGGACAGAGAATTTAGGTAGGATGGTAAGGAAGGGGACAGAGAATTTAAGTTGGATGGTAAGGAAGGGGACAGGGGGGGTGCAGGTTGGACGGTAAGGAAGGGGACAGGGAGGTGCAGGTTGGACGGTAAGGAAGGGGACAGGGAGGTGCAGGTTGGACGGTAAGGAAGGGGACAGGGAGGTGCAGGTTAGACGGTAAGGAAGGGGACAGGGGGGTGCAGGTTGGACGGTAAGGAAGCGGACAGGAGGTGCAGGTTGGATGGTAAGGAAGGGGACAGGGGGTGCAGGTTGGAGGGTAAGGAAGGGGACAGGGGGTGCAGGTTGGACAGTAAGGAAGGGGACAGGGGGTGCAGGTTGGATGGTAAGGAAGGGGACAGGGGGTGCAGGTTGGATGGTAAGGAAGGGGACAGGGGGGTGCAGGTTGGACAGTAAGGAAGGGGACAGGGAGGTGCAGGTTAGACAGTAAGGAAGGGGACAGGGAGGTGCAGGTTGGACAGTAAGGAAGGGGACAGGGAGGTGCAGGTTGGACAGTAAGGAAGGGGACAGGGAGGTGCAGGTTGGACAGTAAGGAAGGGGACAGGGAGGTGCAGGTTAGACAGTAAGGAAGGGGACAGGGAGGTGCAGGTTAGACAGTAAGGAAGGGGACAGGGAGGTGCAGGTTAGACAGTAAGGAAGGGGACAGGGAGGTGCAGGTTGGACAGTAAGGAAGGGGACAGGGAGGTGCAGGTTAGACAGTAAGGAAGGGGACAGGGAGGTGCAGGTTAGACAGTAAGGAAGGGGACAGGGAGGTGCAGGTTAGACAGTAAGGAAGGGGACAGGGAGGTGCAGGTTAGACAGTAAGGAAGGGGACAGGGAGGTGCAGGTTAGACAGTAAGGAAGCGGATAGGAGGTGCAGGTTGGATGGTAAGGAAGGGGACAGGGGGTGCAGGTTGGATGGTAAGGAAGGGGACAGGGGGGTGCAGGTTAGACAGTAAGGAAGCGGACAGGGAGGTGCAGGTTAGACAGTAAGGAAGCGGACAGGAGGTGCAGGTTGGATGGTAAGGAAGGGGACAGGGGGGTGCAGGTTGGACAGTAAGGAAGGGGACAGGGGGGTGCAGGTTGGACAGTAAGGAAGGGGACAGGGGGGTGCAGGTTGGACAGTAAGGAAGGGGACAGGGGGGTGCAGGTTGGACAGTAAGGAAGGGGACAGGGGGTGCAGGTTGGACAGTAAGGAAGGGGACAGGGGGGTGCAGGTTAGAAAGTAAGAAAGAAGGGGATTAGTAGCAGGCACTATGGCTGTACAGAGTGGAGGTGGATCGTATTGCAGACAGTAGAGGATAGAAAGAATACAGAAGAGAACGTCCGGGGCTCCCTAACACTGACATAAAGTGTAGCGGTCTGTGAAGTCCTCTAGTCCCCGGACATGTCTCCGTCTACATACACATTAGTTATAATGTATCAGGCGCTCACCTGCAGGAACTGTCAGCAGGTACGATGTGTCCCGAGGTCCGCTGTGCACTGAGTGATTCTGTACAGTTCACTGACACTGCGGGTCCATCCAGCGATGCGTGCCGCGCATGCGTAATGTTTTCAAACCAAGAAGCGGCGAATGGCAGAGCTGGATTTCGAATGTAAGCAGAGCGGCGTGTCAGAGAGCTCAGTGCCGCCCACAGACACCGCTCGGATTTTATAAGTCAATACTGTATAGCCGACATTGTATTGGGAAATGAGAGTTTACTTCTATAAATTTCCTGGGCACGCTATAATGATAGATGGAGATAACCAATCATGTGATCTGAAAATGCTAGTTTTCTGGCTGTCTGGGGTTGCAATTATTTCTGAGCTACTGGCCACTTCAGCTCCAGAAAGTTTTACCACCTCATGACTAGGCCATGCGCTACTTTAACTGGTGATTGTGTGGTCATGCTCTGTGCCCAAGTGAAATTCATATCATTCCAACCCCCCCCCCCCCCCACACAAAAAGAGCTTTTATATAAATGAAAAAAGAACAAACATTTTGAAAAAACATTTTTTTTTACTTTCTGCTTTTCAGAATACTTAATTAATCCCAAAGGGAAATTGCAACAAAGACAACATACCAATAAACAGAACAAGACACAAATTCACTTAGTGCCGGTTCACACTTGTGCGAGTCGATACCGAATGTGATGCGTTAAACACAAACTAGATTCGCATGTCATCCAAAAAGTAATTGTTTTCAATGATGGTGGTTCACATCTATGCGTTGCGATTCCTCTCCGAAGGCGATGCGATGAAAAAAAGGGTCTTGTGCGAGTTTAGAACGCTGCGTTGCGAATTTAGTCTCCATAGACATCAATGTAAATCGTTCTGGAATCGCATTTGATGGTTCACATATGTGCGAATTCCACCACACTATTCTCCACAAAAACATTAATCGCAGCCATGTCCCACTCCTGAAATTCGCATTAAAATCGCGGCAAAAACGTGGTAAATTCGCACCTCAGAATGGACTGAAAAAACGGAACAAATTCACAGCGCAGCAGTGTGAACCGGCACTAAGGGCCAGTTCACACCAGATGCAGTTCCGTTTTTTCTGCACCAATACAGTCAGTTCCGGGCAGTTTCTGCAACGGAAACTGACTGCATGGTGTGAACTAGAGCCATTGGAATACATGGAAAACACTGTGCATGCATTTTGAATGCAGAAAAAATGCACGCGGAACTGCGTCTGGTGTGAACTGGTCCTAAGAGTTAAAGGGGTTGTAAAGGTTCGTGTTTTTTCACTTTAATGCATCCTATGCATTAAAGTGGAGTTCCACCCAAAAAGGGAACTTCCGCTTTTCGGAACCCTCCCCCCCTCCGGTGTCACATTTGGCACCTTTCAGGGGGGGGGGGGGTGCAGATACCTGTCTAAGACAGGTATTTGCACCACTTCCGGGTATTGACTCCCGCGGGAGTCACGCCCCTTTGTGTCACCCCTCGCTGTCTTCTGGGAAACACACTGTTCCCAGAAGAGAGCAGGGACCAGTGACGGCGCGCCACGCTACTCGCGCATGCGCAGTAGGGAACCGGGCAGTGAAGCCACAAGGCTTCACTTCCTGATTCCCTCACCGAGAATGGTGGCGGCAGCATCCGAGGACCGAGCGACTGCTCAACCTCATCTGCCTACATCGCGGGCACGCTGGACGGGTAAGTGTCCATTTTTTAAAAGTCAGTAGCTGCAGTATTTGTAGCAGCTGGCTTTTAAAAAAAAAAATTTGTCGGAACCTCCACTTTAAGGTGAAAAAACACCTGGCTGTCACAGGCCCCCCAGCCCCCCCCCCCCGTTTTACTTACCTGAGCATGTTCACCGGCTCTGTGCGTCCCCGGCTTCCTCTTCTCCACGGAGTCTCGGCGTTGATTGGATAGATTGATAGCAGCACAGCCATTGGCTCCCACTGCTGTCAATCAAATCCAATGATGCGGCCGCCGGGGGAGAGGCCCGAGTCATACACTCTGTGTCTATAGACGCCGACTGTATGACACGGGAGCGCGCCCGCAAGGTAACCCCCTCGGGATAGTGCTTCCCAGAGGGGGTTAGCTATTGCGGGGAGGAGCCGCGAGAGCCGCCATGGGACCCCAGAACAGCAGGATCGGGGCCACTCTGTGCAAAACTAACTGCACAGTGGAGGTAAGTATAAGATGTTTGTTATTTAAAGAAAAATAAATAAATGATCCTTTACAACCCCTTTTAAATAACACTGAAAACGTGGTAAAATAACACATGCAGAAACAATTGTGCAAATGTCAGTAAGAATCGTGTGGTAAATAACTACTGCGGTAAAGTTTCGATAATGCTGTAATTACCGCATATTTTCATGTGGTAATTTATTGCAATGAGCTGGTTGCTAAGGAGTGGGCCGAGAAGCCAGCCACCACGTCCTTAACAATGGCTGACAGCTGAATGTAAAGAAAACATGCTGGCAATCAGTGGCGTCAGTAGGGGGTGGCGCGGGCTGCCTGACATTGCGCTGTCCCGCACAGCCACGGCACTCTCACTGAGTTTGCACTCCGTGCTTTACTGACAGCCAGGAGATCAGTGTGAGAGTGAGTTTCCTCCTTGCTCTGCCCATCTCATAGAATCCGGAGGAACTTTCTCACGCAGAGCTCCTGAGTAGGGATGAGCTCCGGCGTGTTTGCATTGAACACGTGCAGAGCCCGCCAGGATGTCGGCACTGCGCTGCGCTAATCACAGCCAGGGAGACATTTCCTGATCTCTGCAGCCGAGCATCGGGAAATGTCTCCCTGCCTGTCATTAGCGCAGCGCGGTGCCGACATCCTGGCGGGCTCTGCACGTGTTCAATGCGAACACGCCGGAGCTCATCCCTACTCCTGAGCAGGTGAGTGCAGACCATGGGGGAGGGGGAAAACTCTGTACTACCCTAACCTATCTTCTATATACCCAGCCTCTCTGTATATACCTAACCTCTCTGTATTCCCAGCCTCTCTGTATTCCCAGCCTCTCTGTATATATCCAACCTCTCTGTATATACCTAACCTTTCTGTATACCCAGCCTCTCTGTATATACCCAGCTTCTCTGTATACCCAGCCTCTCTGTATATACCCAGCCTCTCTCCTCATAGAATACTGGGAGTTCAATGAGGGATCCTCCACTCCTGCAAACGTATGGGACTCCTTTAAGGCTTAAACTCGAGGGCAATATATGTCTGCTATAAAGGCTGTCCATGGGGCTCAGTGGGCAAAGACTGATGCCTTGCAGGCCTTGGTGGAAAAGCAAACTGCTCAATATGCAATTGATCCGTCAGAGATTAATTTTAATGGGTTATTGCATGCAAAATGAGCTTTACATCTTCATATGACAGAGGCCACAAGGATGGATCTTTCTAAAAATTAACAGATGTCTTTGGAGCAGGGGGTCCGAAATGTTCGTTTTCTGGCCACGATCTCTGAAATACCCTTTGGAGGATAGGGTTTCTTCACAGTCTAATATTTTAGAGGCTCCAGACTTTTTGCCTGCTGATCTGGCAACCTGATTGGATCCTGTAGCACTTGCCTGGTTTTTCTGACACAGAGAGAGAGGCTTTAGTACATCCTATAACACTGGAGGAGGTTCTCCTAATTATTGGTTTCTTCCCCACGGGGAAGTCACCGGGACCAGATGGTCTCCCTATAGAATTTTATAAGGCTCATGGAGACCTTCTTGCTCCTTTTCTTGCTTCTCTTTACTCCAATTGTCTGAAGGAGGAGGCTCTGCCGAACTCAATGAGAAACGCTCATATAGTTCTGATTTATAAATCACCGAAAGATCCATCCTCCTGTTCCTCTTATAGACCTCTTATAGACCTCTTATAGACCTATTGCTCTTTTGAATGTCAATTCTGACCATAGGTGTGCGCAGCCTATTGCATTAGGATGTGCACCCCAAAGCGCAAACACATGCTACCCATCACTCACTGTGTTTGTTCAGAAAGGGAAGGGGCTGTTAAATGACATACCTGTATTTACCGTCCCCTTCTCCCACATATTGTAAAACATCCCCCGTGTGTGCCCGCAGCAGAGGAAGGGACGGGGGGGGGGGACCAGGGCAGTAGGGAGAATCTATGCTGCATAGCATAGGTGTGCGCAGCCTTTGGTATTAGGGTGTGCACCCCAAAGCTCAAACACACTCTACCGATCACTCACAATGTTCATTCAGAAAGGGAAGGGGCCGGTAAATGGCATATTTACTGGCCACTTCTCCCACTCATCCTAAAACATCCACAGCAACAACCGGTGGGAGAGGAGGGAAGCCGGCAGTGCTGTGGGGGTAAAGAGGGGGAGCCAGGTCAGTAGGGGGAATCTGTTCTGCACAGGGTGATTAGGGTGTGCCTGGGCACACCCTGTGCGCACGCCTATGCTGCATAGGGTGATTAGGGTTTGCCTGGGCACACCCTGTACGCACGCCTATGATTCTGACAAAACTCATTGCCCGACGATTGCAGCCCTTATTGCCTACAATTTTTGACTCAGACCAAACAGGGTTTATGGCTGAGAGGGCCACAGATGTGAATTTGCGTAGATTATATACTAAATTCATGCCTTATATCTTAACCACTTCAGCCCCGGACCATTTGGCTGCCAAATGACCAGGCCACTTTTTGCGATTCAGCACTGCGTCGCTTTAACTGACAAGTGTGCGGTCGTGCGACGTGGCTCCCAAACAAAATTGACGTCCTTTTTTTCCCACAAATAGAACTTTCTTTTGGTGGTATTTGATCACCTCTGCGGTTTTTATTGTTTGCGCTATAAACAAAAATAGAGCGACAATTTTGAAAAGAAAGCAATATTTTTTACTTTTTGCTATAATAAATATCCCCAAAAATATCGAAAAAAACGCATTTTTTCCTCAGTTTAGGCCGATACGTATTCTTCTACATATTTTTGGTAAAAAAAATCGCAAGAAGCGTTTATTGATTGGTTTGCGCAAAAGTTGTAGCATCTACAAAATAGGAGATCGTTTTATGGCTGTCATGGATATGCATTAATGTCTGTCTGCCATCTTACCTTTCCTCCTCATGTGTTCATCTTAGAGGCCAGAACCCTTTCACCTGGCTTCCTTTATAATCTCCTCCCAGCCTGACTCCACCCCAGGCCCTATCACAGAACACTATATTAACCTGTGCACTGCAAGCCTGCTTTGCTGATCAACGTGTCTGTTAGGCATTGTGTGTTTGGGTTCCTGCCTGCCGTGTGCTACGTCTGTCTCTCTGTTACGTTATTGGCTTGTCCCCGACTATCCCTGTCTGCTCGTGACCCTTGACCTTCGGCTTGTCTTTCGTTATCCTTGTCTGCTTGTGGCCCTTGACCTTCAGCTTGTTATTCGTTACTCTTATATCTTGTGCTGCTGCTTCCCCTCTTGTCCCCTTATCCTACGGGGCGTGAGCTAGGAGACTCTAGGGGCCGCGACCTGGACCCAGCCTGCAGCATAACATCCTCACCACTAGAGGCTCTGGAGAAGACCTGCTGGGTCTTAGACTCCGCGCCCTGGGGAATCTTGGCTCTAGCTTCCTATAGGATCCCGGTTGTGCTCCTCTGGTCCCGCTTTCCACAACCACCCAGTTTCCTATCCGCAGCAGTCAGCCATAGGGTTCACTACCTTGCGGTGCACTCCTGTCCCCCTATGGTGTGCATTTACTAGGATTTATAGATTCTTTGTATGATACACTTAGTTGTGTTTTGAAGAAGCTAGTTGTTTGCTTCTTCCCACCTCTCTAGCCCCTTCCCTTCTCCCTTCCCCCACCACCCTCTCACACAGCGCAGCCACCATTATACCTCTTCATTAGGAGGAGGCTTGTCGCTTCTTTTTCCTTATATAAGGGTACTCGGCAGGGCTGCTCTCTATCCTTTTTGCCATCTCTATCTCTATCTACCCTTTTTGCCATCGCCATGGAGCCGGTGGCGGAGGGTCTTCGCATCTCTCCAAATATTAAAGGGCTGCGAATTAGCTGGCTGGAGGAGAAGGTAGCCCTATATGCAGATGACCTCTTACTTTTCTTAAATGACGATGGACCCTCCTTGCAGGGTGCTTTACAGATATTAAATTCCTTTTCATCCATTACGGGGCTGAAGGTTAACTGGACTAATCATTGCTGTTCCCAATAGATATCGAAGCTCGAAATACAGCTCCTCCTGACATTCCATTACAGTGGGTAGAGAATTTTAAGTACTTAGGAGTAGTGATATCTCGTCAGACCTCAGAATTTATCTCCTTGAATTTGACTCAGGTCTTGAGGGACATACTGCCGAAGTTGAAGGCATGGGAATCTTTACCGTTATCCCTATTGGGACGTATAAATCTTTTGAAAATGAATATTTTTCCCAAATTTACATATTTCTTTAGACATTCTCCCCAGTGGATCCCTAGATCTTTTTTTGGAAGACTTAATCATTAATTATTTTCTTCTTTTTTATGGGGCCCAAAAATCCTAGATATAAGTTGACCACCCTTATGCGTCCCTGTAATCAGGATGGCCTAGCATTCCCAGAGCTCTAAAAGTATTTTTTTAGCTACACAACTTGTGACCACTGCATGGTGGTTATGTCCAGACTTATCCAACTCTTCCACTCGGTTAGAAGCTGCGGTGGTAGAATCTATAGAAGCTCTTAAGTTTCTTTTATTTAGAGGCCCTCGGCCCCTCACTTTATCCCCCCCCCCCCCATGCTCACCACTATTCTAGCTATGGGGCTGGCCTTAGATGCGAGGACTATCCTAGAGCAGCAATCTCTCCAAATGCCCCCCTTTGGGTGAATCCTACCTACTTTACCCTAGTTTTTTAAATTATCAGAACCGATTGTATGGACTAAATATAATGTTAAGTTGGTCTCTCAGGTTGTTACGAATCGGAAGTTATCCTCTTTTTTTCTTACTTACTTCAACTTTTAATTTACCCAGCTCCCGTTTGTTTAGATATTGACAGCTTTCCCATGACTTCCATGCCCAGTTCTCATAAGCTAATCCAATGATTGAACAATCTATCTTGGAAATGGTACTCCGGTCTGATTGTTCGGCGAAATCTACTTCCAGATTATATTCTCATGTTATCACAGTCTCTCTTCCGGTGTTAGAGGGCCTTAGGGCTAGATGGCTGCGAGATATTCCTGATCTAGGCAATGATGACTGGGATCATGTGTTGGACTTTCCCTTTCGACCTTTGGTCTCATTGAGAGACTGTTTGATTCAGTTTAAATTGGTGCATAGATCCTATTTTACGCCATACCGACTTCATAAGATGAACCCGATGTGCTCCTCCGATTGTTGGCGGTGTGGAGACTTCTCACACATCTTCTGGACCTGTCCCTTTATTGTAGGTTTTTGGGTAGAAGTGGTGGCTTTGTTAAATTCAATTTTATCCGCCCCTTTGCCGGTCTCTATGTCAGTATGTTTGTTGGGTTTGGTGGAGGATATTCTTCCTGCAGAGGCTGACATTTGCCAATATTACAATGTTTTATGCCAGAAAAGCTATTGCCCTGTACTGGAAGAAACCGTCCCCGCCCACACTTTTATATTGGAAACAATTGGTTAACAACAGTTTACCGTTACATAGAAATACTTACATGAATAGAGGTTGTCCAAGTAAATATGATAAAATCTGGGCTAAGTGGCTGGCCGAGTCCTGCACGGCATCGAATACCAATATCAACTTATGATATATGATACATATATATATATATATATATATATATATATATATATACATATATACAGTGGGGCAAAAAAGTATTTAGTCAGCCACCAATTGTGCAAGTTCTCCCACTTAAAAAGATGAGAGAGGCCTGTAATTGTCATCATAGGTATACTTCAACTATGAGAGACAAAATGTGGAAACAAATCCAGACAATCACATTGTCTGATTTGGAAATATATTTTTTTTCAAATTATGGTGGAAAATAAGTATTTGGTCAATATCAAAAGTTCATCTCAATACTTTGTTATATATCCTTTGTTGGCAATGACAGAGGTCAAACGTTTTCTGTAAGTTTTCACAAGGTTGTCACACACTGTTGCTGGTATGTTGGCCCATTCCTCCATGCAGATCTCCTCTAGAGCAGTGATGTTTTGGGGCTGTCGCTGGGCAACACGGACTTTCAACTCCCTCCAAGGGTTTTCTATGGGGTTGAGATCTGGAGACTGGCTAGGCCTCTCCAGGACCTTGAAATGCTTCTTACGAAGCCACTCCTTCGTTGCCCGGGCGGTCTGTTTGGGATCATTGTCACGATCATTGTAAAAGACCCAGCCATGTTTCATCTTCAATGCCCTTGCTGATGGGAGGAGGTTTGCACTCAAAATCTCACGATACATGGCCCCACTCATTCTTTCATGTACCCAGATCAGTCGTCCTGTTCCCTTTGCAGAGAAACAGCCCCAAAGCATGATGTTGCCACCCCCATGCTTCACAGTAGGTGTGGTGTTCTATGGTTGCAACTCAGCATTCTCTCTCCTCCAAACACGACGAGTTGTGTTTCTACCAAACAGTTCTACTTTGGTTTCATCTGACCATATGACATTCTCCCAATCCTCTTCTGGATCATCCAAATGCTCTCTAGTAAACCTCATACGGGCCCGGACATGTACTGGCTTAAGCAGGGGGACACGTCTGGCACTGCAGGATCTGAGTCCCTGGCGGCGTAGTGTGTTACTGATGGTAGCCTTTGTTACGTTGGTCCCAGCTCTCTGCAGGTCATTCACTAGGTCCCCCCGTGTGGTTCTGGGATTTTTGCTCACCGTTCTTGTGATCATTTTGACCCCACAGGGTGAGATCTTGCGTGGAGCCCCAGATCGAGGGAGATTATCAGTGGTCTTGTATGTCTTCCATTTTCTAATTATTGCTCCCACAGTTGATTTCTTCACACCAAGCTGCTTGCCTATTGCAGATTCAGTCTTCCCAGCCTGGTGCAGGTCTACAATTTTGTTTCTGGTGTCCTTCGACAGCTCTTTGGTCTTCACCATAGTGGAGTTTGGAGTGTGACTGTTTGAGGCTGTGGACAGGTGTCTTTTATACTGATAACAAGTTCAAACAGGTGCCATTAATACAGGTAATGAGTGGAGGACAGAGGAGCCTCTTAAAGGAGAAGATACAGGTCTGTTAGAGCCAGAAATCTTGCTTGTTTGTAGGTGACCAAATACTTATTTTCCACCATAATTTGCAAATAAATTCTTTCCAAATCAGACAATGTGATTGTCTGGATTTGTTTCCACATTTTGTCTCTCATAGTTGAGGTATACCTATGATGACAATTACAGTCCTCTCTCATCTTTTTAAGTGGGAGAACTTGCACAATTGGTGGCTGACTAAATACTTTTTTGCCCCACTGTATATATATATATATATATATATATATGTATATATATATATATATATATATATATATATATATATATATATATACACTTTGATATAGACTATATCATGGATATGCAATTAGCGGACCTCCAGCTGTTGCAAAACTACAAGTCCCATCATGCCTCTGCCTTGGGTGTCATGCTTGCTGCTGTCAGAGTCTCGCTATGCCTCATGGGACTTGTAGTTTAGCAACAGCTGGAGGTCCGCTAATTGCATATCCCTGGACTATATGGACTGTTCATGATATGATATGATTTGCTATAGTTGTATATGAGGAAGCTGTCACTTTGGTGACCGACAGTACATCATTTTGCAAACTTTTTTTTTTTTAGATAGGAAATTGGTAATGTGATCCAGGGAGGATTTCAATGATGCAACTCTTCTGGGAAAGCTGTCCACAAGGTTTAGTAGTGTGTCTATGGGAATGTTTGACCATTTTTCCAGAAGCGCATTTGTGAGGTCAGGCACTGACGTTGAATGAGAAGGCCTGACTCACAGTCTCCGCTCTAATTCATCCCAAAGGTGTTCTATAAGGCTGAGGACAGGACTCTGTGCAGGCCAGTCAAGTTCCTCCTCCCCAAACTCGCTCATCCATGTCTTTTTGAACCTTGCTTTGTGCACTGATGCGCAGTCATGTTGGAACAGGAAGGGGGTCATCCCCAAACTGTTCCCACAAAATTGTCCAAAATGTCTTTGGTATGCTGATGCCTTAAGAGTTCCCTTCACTGGAACTAAGGGGCCAAGCTCAACCCCTGAAAAACAACACCACACCATAATCCCCTCCCCAGCAAATGATTTTGACAAGTGCACAAAGCAAAGTCTATAAAGACATGGATGAGCGAGTTTGGGGTGGAGGAAATGATCTCAACCCGATAGAACACCTTTGGGATGAATTAGAGTGGAGACTGCGAACCAGGCCTTCTCATCTACATCAGTGCCTGACCTCGCAAATGCGATTCTGCAAAAATGGTTAAATATTCGCATAGACGCACTCCTCTCCTAAACCTTGTGGAAAGCCTTCCCAAAACACTTGAAGCAGTTATAGCTGCTAAGGGTGGGCCAACTCAATTATGAACCCTATGGACTAAGACTGGGATGCCATTAAAATGTTCATGTGCGTGTAAAGGCAGGTGTCCCAATATGTTTGACAATATAGTGTACATTTAACCGCTTAAGGACCGCCTAACACCGATATACGTTGGCAGAATGGCACGGCTGGGCATAAGCACGTACAGGTACGTCCCCTTTAAGATGCCCAGCCGTAGGTCGCGAGCGCGCCTCCACCGGTGCGCTTGTGACCCGGTCCGAAGCTCCGTGACTGCGCCCGTGGGACCCGCGAACCCGATCGCCGCCGGTGTCCCGCGATCGGGTCACAGAGCTGAAGAACGGGGAGAAGTAAGTGTAAACAAACCTTTCCCCGTTCTTCCTAGTGAAAGTGTCACTGATCGTCTGTTCCCTGTCATAGGGAACGACGATCAGTGATGTCACAGCCAAGCCACGCCCCCACACAGTATGAATCACTCATTAGGTCACACTTAACCCCTTCAGCGGCCCCTACAGGTTAACCCCTTCACTGCCAGTGTAATTTTCACAGTAATCAGTGCATTTTTATAGCACTGATCGCTGTAAAAATGACAATGGTCCCAAAATGCTGTCAAAAAAGCCCCGCCGCTCCTCCTATCCAGCTTTTTTTGCTGCCCCCTGGCTCCGCCCCCCCATTGATCTCCTCCGGCCAACCCCTGTGTTCTGCACCCCACCATGTTTTCGGTCCCCCTATATGCTCCCTTGCTCCGCCCCATGATCTCCTCCAGCCCCCCTGTGCTCTCCACCCCATTCTCTTGGTCCCCTCAGTGCTCTTCACCCCACCCCATGCTCTCGGTCCCCCCATATGCTCTCCAGCCCCCCCCATGCTCTCCACCTCACCTTGCTTTCCAGTTTCCCACACACTGCTCTCTGCCCATGTGCTCCCTGACTCCCCCTCCCTAGTGCTCTCCAGTTCCCCCATGTGCTCCCTGGCTCAGCCCCCATGATCTCCTCCGGCCCCCCTGTGCTCTCCACCCCACCGTGCTCTCCAGTTCCCCCATGTGCTCCCTGGCTCCGCCCCCTGTGATCTCCTCCACCCCCTGTGCTCTCGATCCCCCATGTGCTCCCTTGCTCCACCCCCATGATCTCCTCCGGCACCCCCTGTGCTCTCCACCACCCTCCCCAGTGCTCTCCACCCCACCATGCTCTTAGCCCCCCCATCTGCTCTCCAACCCCCCATGCTCTCGGCCCCCCCAGTGCTCTCCACCCCACCATGTTCTCAGCCCCCCATCTGCTCTCCGCCCCCCCATGCTCTCCACCTCACCTTGCTTTCCAGCTCGCCAAACAGTGCTCTTCAGCTCCCCCAGTGCTCTCCTCCCCCCAGTGCTTTTCGCTGCACCGTGCTCTCAACCCCACCGTGCTCTCCAGTTCCCTCCCACAGTGCTCTCTGCCCGCCTCCTCATGTGCTGTCTGGCTCCCCCCTATGCTCTCACCCCACCGTGCTCTCCACCCCCCCACTGCTCTCCACCCCACCATGCTTTCCAGCTCCCCCTCACAGTGCTCTTCAGCTCCCCCAGTGCTATCTGCCCCCCATGTGCTCCCTGGCTCCCCCCAGTGCTTTCCGCCGCACCGTGCTCTCCGCCCCCCCCCCATGTTCTCCCTGGCTCCTCTCCCCAGACCCCGTGCTCGCCATCCCTATTCTCTTTGCCCTCCCCAGTGCTCTCTCGCTCCCCCAGTGCTCTCTGCCCCCCTCCCACACCAGTGCTCTCTGCCCCACCAGTGCTCTCTCGCTCCCCCAGTGCTCTCCAGCTCCCCCCTACCCCTGCCCAACCCAGTGCTCAGTCCGGCTGCTCTCTACACCCCCCCGTGCTCTCCACCTCACTCCCATGCTATCCGCCACCCCTGTGCTCTTTCCCTGCCCCCCCTCACCCCACGCAGCTCTTTTCTCCCGCTGGCTGCTGCAGGGGATCTGTCAGGATGGAGAGCGGAGAAGGGAGCAGTCTCATGGACTGCTCAGCCTAAAATGCCTGGGCCCCTTTATTTTGTCCCAGTCCGGGCCTGGTGGGGAAGATGAGCAGCATCGGCAGCAAGGACCGATAGCCCTGGAGGGAGAAGAGCTCTGAAGACCTCCCAGGACCGGAGGACAGGCTGACTGGGGCCCAGAAAACGAGGATGGGCAGAAGGTGCTGGCGGCCACGGACCACTCAATCTCACAGCAAACAGATCCTCTGGAAGGAGCAGAACACTGTCCCCACCCGGAACAAGAATGGACCCTGTCTGCTGCTGGCCATCATGAACATCCTGCTGGCATCTAAGGTACTGTACCAAGCATCACACAAACCTTCTCACAGACAGGGACTGCAGACTGGGACATGGGGCACAGGAGGGGCTGCAGACAGGGACAGGGCTAGGGATATCTCTATCACTCCTCTCTATTTCTCACCTCCTCCTATCCCCCCCCCCTTCTGGCATTGGCTGCATATGTCTGATGGGTGAGGAGGGTCCCCTGGAAGTGGTGCTGATCATGTGTGCTAGATCCGTGCATCTCTATGCAGCCATTTTTCTTGCTTGAATTATTTTTCCCATTATGGGCGTAAATGGGGCCTCATGTCTAAGTTTTGCCTAAGGCCTCACAAAGCCTAGAGCCGCCTCTGCCCAACTCGATTTTGTTTTGTAATGGGGACCGTTCTCGTCCTGCTGGTGTACTGTAATGTAGCTTAGACTGCAGACTGTTTATATAGTGCTTACAGCCACTGCATCTGTTAGTGAAGTAAATAGTATTTAACTACCTCAAGTCATGACACTTTCACCCCCTTCCAGTACAGGCAAAAGTAGCAACACTGTTTTTAAGAGGCAATTGTTACAGTGCGCAGGATTTGTTTACCGGAAGATGTGAGTATATTTTCTTTGGATTCTTTTAATGTTTTAATAAATGAATGGTGTTTTATGTCTAGGTTCACACCTATGCAGGTTGTGGTTGAAGCATTTTTAAAAAAGGTAAATGGATTTTTCTCTTTTTGCGGTTTACTACAGTTTCAAGGGCAAACATCTCTTCATTGCTCAAACTGTCTGACTCCCCCCCCCCTATTCAGCCTGGTGGCAACCAATTGTTGTGGGAAGCCCTTAAGACTGGGTTAAACTGTACCGCAGGCTACAGTTTTCCAGTGGTAAAGGTGGCGGAAAAGTGTCAGGCTTGTATAAGTCACACTGAGATATTTTTCAGGCGCTAAAGGGCTAAAAATAGAGCCTGTAAAGCACCTGAAAAAAAGCCTCCCCTGCAGCCCCAGTGTGAGAGCCTGAGTGCTTTCACACTGGAGCGGTGCGCTTGGAGGACATTAGAAAAAGTCCAAGCAGCATCTTTGGGGCGGTGGAGGAGCGGTGTAAACACCACTTCTCCTCTGCCCCTGCCCATTGAATTAAATGGACAACGCTGCCGAAGCACCACGGGCGCTTTTAACCCCTTCTAGCAGGTTAAAAGCGCCCCGCTTCCGCCCGGCGCTTTACCGCTACCCGCCCTCTCCCCTCCACTGTGAAAGGGCTCTTAAAGTTCTATGTAATAGATATTCAGAGTTAAATATATGGAAAATATTAACCGATGATGTCCTCTTCATATGGGATGGTGACTTCCAATCAGTTCATTCATTTTTGACCTTTTTGAATAGCAACAGGGGCATAGTCCTTAGTCATGAGGGGAGTCCTATTGAGATCTATTTTCTGGATTTGAAAATCTCGATACAAGAGGGTAGAATTGTTACCTCGAGCTTCTTCAAGCCAACGGATAGGAATAGGTACATTCCACTAGACTCCTGTTACCATCCCTCTTGGCTAAGTGCAGTTGCTAAAGGCCGGTTTCTGCATTTAAAATGCAACCGCACTCATCTGGATGACTATTTGAGGGAAGCATCCATTCCCAGCCTAAATTACTTAAGATTTTAGGCTTTGAAATCTGATTGGAAAATGGAACAAAACTGCGCTAAAAGACAAAAAAAAAAGAGCCCAATAACTATAAACAATATCACAGCTACTGGTTGGGAGCTGTGATTACCATGTAAACAAAAAGTACAAGAGGATAATGTGAAAAAGAAAAGAAATCGCGCTAACCTGTGACCATTAAATGATGATAAATAAGTAAACAAAATATAAAGCAACACTACATAAATGACTCAAATAATGTGATGAATAAATAAACACAAAAGATGTGAGACACAACTGATTGTGAAACACAAATTAAATGAATTTGATAATAATAAGTTGAGTCCATTTGTGAAAAAAACAAAACGATGTCCATTCTAAAACACCAGTGCTCTGTGAAAAAGAAGTCCATATGGTGAGATGTTACATCCAAAAAATAAACGTGTTGATCCATCACCAAACAGAAGAAGTTCCTCCTTACCAACTAGTCACGATCCCCCATGACAGAGGATCAATGAGTGCATGAAGTAAACCAGCTCTCTCCGCAGATCAGCAATCACAATGCGTTATTCCTTGGCAATAACTCCCTACAACCATCAACATATACACCAATTAATTCTGACTTTGTGGCTCCGGCAGAGAAATAAATGAGCTGAAAGACTTGGTGGCCACAGAAAGGAGCCTTTGTGAAAAGTTTCTCAAAATGTGGTTCTACTTTGTTTACTCTGAGGAGTATATGGCCTTGCTGAGTTGAATCCCCTCCCTGGAAAACTGGAGGTCGTTCTGGAGGCTCTCCTGGACCTGGAGGGATGGCAGAGCGATTGGAATCTTTTACCTCTTACCCCCACTTACCTATCATCTTCCCAACCCCCCCCCCCCCCCCCCCACACACACACACTTCTTTTTTTTTTTCAAATCGTGTTACCCCTTCTCTATTTCTTCTTCCCTTTGTGCTACCTTCTTTGTTTTCTTTGTTTACAAAAGCTTTATTTGGAAGTTCAAATGTAAATTACAATACATTGTTAATAAAAGGCATCAGCATCGAGTCTGAGGATGTACATATATCACAGCTGAAAACATGAAGAATAAAAAATACAATAATAGGTACATGTATGGGGTAAGCATCAATCATACCAACGGATAACACATTTTTTATAAAGAGGGGAGCTTTAAAATATATATATATATATATATATATATATATATATATATATATACATATATATATATATATAAGGTGAATTATGAGAGGCATTGATTATGTAAGATTCCAGTAAGACCAATTTAGGTTGTAGATGTGGCAGCTGTCATTTAAATTGTGGTAAATTCTCTCAGAAAATTTGAGTGTTTCCATTCTGGTAAGATCCTGTGACCAAAGTAAGTTGTTGGATCTCCAGTTGAGGGCGATCATCCATTGGATGGAGCTACATAATGAGTGGAATAGTCTGACACATGGTTTTGGGGTATTAGGTATATTGGCGTACAATAGACCGATCTGAGGAGTGGGGACAATTTTCTGTTTGGGTGACTTTTCAAACCTCTCCACAGCAGTGCGCCATATCTGATCTAAGTGTCTACAATTCCAGAAGATGTGCAAGAATGTACCTTGTTCCTGGCAGCCCCTAAAACAATTAGAGTAAGCAGAGGGGTAAAAAGTATGGACTTTAGAGGGAGTCAGATACCATCTGGAGAATAACTTCAGTGGGGTTTCCCTAAAAGAGACAGCTCTGTTACATTTGCGGAGGTTATCCGACACCTTCTTTGTTTTCACCTGTGGATAGTGTGTACAGAGACTTCCTAGAGCCTGGTCTTCTAGGACATTTTAGAATTTTATATTTATATATTTATATATATATATATATATATATATATATATATATATATATACCTGTATATATATATATAGACATATATATATATATATATATATATTTGTAGTGCCCCCCATATTTGAGGGCGCTATGTGGAAATTTAGGGGTAGTCTGAGCCGGTAGTTGGGCTCAGACCAATCAACGATTCAATATTACTCTGCTCTGGGTGTGAGACTGCCTGTCAGTAGTGTTCTCTTTTGCCTGTAGGTGGCACTGTCACTGCCAGCATATGTTGAACTGCAGGGGGGGTATCACAGCACCTTGGGTGTCCTCTCTCGGCAGCCGTGCAGTGGGCGTGGTCTACCCACTGTGCATGCTGGGAGAGGGTACAAAAGGGGCAGACACCATTTGGCGTGAGGTGATTCCAGGGGGACCCTAAGGTGCAAGGGGGGGACCTCTGGTCCAGTGAGTGTGCCTCTTGGCCCGCATGGCACGAGGTGCGCGAGTGTGTTTAGGCCTTGGGCACCTTCAGCCCGAGGCCCTGTTGCTGCATCGTGGGCCTAGCTCCGCTGACAGGGGCTTACGCTTCAGATAAGGATCCCAGGCTGCCCGTTTCTAGGGGCCCATCTTGAGGAAAGGAGTCCCAGGAGATTAGCGACGGTACTGCTGTCTCGGGGAATAGGCTTGGAAACTCGCCTAAAGAGGGATTCATCGTCTCTGATATCTGTGCTCCATCCCGGCTGCTAGGACCGCTCTCATAGGGACTATCCAGGTGAGCAATACCCACTCAGGCTTGAATGGCGACGAGTATAGATACTGAACTTTAAGTGTTGCGTGCCTGAACCTTCCCCTATTTCTTTCAACTTTTTGCTCTCTCTCTTCAAGTTGACTCAAAGAGGAAACAAAAAGAATAAAGCCTTGCTGATTAGGTTTTACTCATGTGTGGACATTGGCCTTATTCCTGGAGATTTTTATTTGCCAAGGCAACGGAGCTAAAGGATCCAATCCAGAGAGGTAATTGCTGCAGACCCAAAACAAAACCAGCCGGTCCCTTAAATGGGGGTAAGTGCTACACGTGGGGGCTCGAGTCCGGGATTTGTGGCTGCCTCTCGCATGAGTGGATTGGAACCTGATTGGAAAGTCGGCCATTGGACTGTGTTACAAAACTTTGAGTGAAGAAAAAGGGGTTAAGGGGCACAGAACTGTGTTTTTTTTTTCAACTGCGTAGTTCGTGGGCGTGTCCAGAAAGAGAAAAGCCCGCGAGCTATGTGCAGAAAGAGAAAAAGGGGAGGAGTTCCCACCGCCCGCGAGTTACACGTGGGTGTATTAGCGCCAAGAGACAGAGAGAGTTGGATCGAGTGAGCAACATGTCTGCATTCCCATGTACCTCAGCTCTATCGGGACCCCGGATGGTCTCGATGCCTTCTACTATGGACATTGCTCCACTCACAGCCCCACTCATGGATACGGGGATTCGGCTCAAAGCCCGGGTCGCTTCGCTTTGTACACTTGCCGAGATGCGGAGGCCCTGGGCATGCTCTGTCCCAAATTCCATGGACTGGCCGTGCAACTGCGCCCATTCGGAAGGTGTTCGGCTTGTGGAGAGTTCCTCTTCGAGGTGGAGCAGCCCACTGAATCACCCTGGGTTTACCGGGTGAATTGCATTTCAGGCGTCATAACTTCAGAGGAAGACGCCTACACTCCTACAGCCGAGCCCACGCGCATCGCCTCTCCTACTGCGAGTGTTTCAAGGAGGGATGCCCCTGAGACTGCAGAGCTATTGGCGGACACCGCACGGACGCTGCCTCTGCCACTACCGAAGTTCATGTCCCGCCAGCGAAACGAAAGGTGGGATATGTTAAGGCCTCCCGTGGGTGCGGTTGAAGCCTGCCCCAGCGCTTACCGGAACTGGACCTCGAGAGCGGGAGGATGCCCGAGAAGTCCACGACAGGTGACCGTAAGGAGGCTGGGAAAAATGTGTCTACCCGAACTTACTTGACCGCTGAGGAGTATGACACCTCAGATCTGGACTCATCGTCCGATGTGGGGGATGCTGCTGAAATCAATGACATTTTCATTAAGATGGGACAATGTAAAGACTGTTGCCCCGGCCCGCAGCCTTAGAGAGGGATCGCCTATGAGTTCGGGGAACACTACACCCCGTGTGGAGGTCCCGGGCCATAAAGGAGAAAGCTGTATCTGCCCCAAGTGGAAAACCCCTACCAGGGCCTGATACAGTTTCAGTCCGGAGGTCACCAGATGCCATTGTGTTGCCCGGAGCAGGGGATCGAGCAACTCTCCCTAAGCTTGCTCGCCTACAGCAAATTTTTCAGAAGAGAGTGGCTGACGAATATGGCTTGGAGTACCCATACGTACCCAAAGAATTGTTGTTCCAAATAGAGGCCTATCGTGAAAGGTGGTACGCAGAAGCCATATGGAACTACCTCGAGGTGCCCAAGCCATACAGGTACTTTGCCGCTCAGCTGCCATGACCGACCACTTCAAGTGTTGCCGTCGGGACTGGAACTATGGACGGCATATTCACGCCGATCGCGTTGTGATCTGTTGTCCAGGGAAAGAGGATGTTGTATATTCTATAGAGACTCTGGACAAGCAATGGAAGCCAATTTTCCTTCCGCATCCAAGCTTTTATCTCTGAGAAACTTTGGAGACAGGAACTTGTTTGTTTTTATAACTTGTCTTTGCACGGATAAACCGCGCCTCAGATCAGAATGACTTTTCCCCGCTGAAAAGAGGATGTCTACTCATAGAGGAAAAAAATGGAGAGTTTGTTGTTTTTTTTCTCTCCCCCCTGCTCCAACCAAAGGACAGTTTCCTCTAAATTGAACTTTGGGGTAGTTAGTCAGTAGGTTGTGGTGAAGGGACGCCGTGGTCCAGATGTGGGATGTTCAGTGTGTTGTGTTGCAGTCCCATGCGCAGCTACTGCGGAATGTTGAGGCTCTGCCAACACTAGGTGGCAGTTGTCTGCAGATATAAAAAAGAAGAAAAATTGCATTACTCAGGATTAGAATTTTCTTTTCTCTATTTTATGCTAGGCTTAGCAAAATAAAACTTTAGAGAAGGAAATTGCTTCCTCCAGGGGAGGCAGTTTACTTCTAAATTTGTGTAGAATATTAGTGATAGGATGTTTTATTTTTCTATGCATGTTGTGATTTCTTGCAGGTATTGGAGCGACTATCAACACCACCGGAGAATGGGGCGGGATAGATAGTTAGTGATGGGTGGAATGTATATTTTAAAGAGATGTAATGTTATCTGTGTGTTTCTTTCTCTCTCTTCTTTCTCCCTTCCCAAGAATATTGGTTCAGGCACCTGTTCAAATTTTTTTTTGTAGTTTCTTGAGTAAATCAACAAGCCTTCAGGATTGAAGGGTTTTTGATTTCCCTAGCCACTGGGGACAGTGTCTCTTCTAGGAGGGGGTGTGTGTAGCGCCCCCCCCCTCATTTGGGGCGCTATGCGTAAATTTAGGGGTAGTCTGAGCCAGTAGTTGGGCTCAGACCAATCAACAATTCAATATTGCTCTGCTCTGGGTGTGAGACTGCCTGTCAGTAGTGTTCTCCTTTGCCTGTAGGTGGCACTGTCACTGCCGGCATAGGTTGAACTGCGGGGGGGGTATCACAGCACCTTGGATGTCCTCTCTCAGCAGCTGTGCAGTGGGCATGGTCTACCCGCTGTGCATGCTGGGAGAGGATACAAAAGGGGCAGACGCCATTTGGCGTGAGGCGATTCCAGGGGGACCACAAGGTGCAAGGGGGGACCTCTGGTCCAGTGAGTGTGCCTCGTGGCCCGCATGGCACGAGGTGCGCAAGTGTGTTTAGGCCTTGGGCACCTTCAGCCCGAGGCCCTGTTGCTGCATTGTGGGCCCAGCTCCGCTGACAGGGGTCTACGCTTCAGAGAAGGATCCCAGGCTGCCCGTTTGTAGGGAGCCCATCTTAAGGAAAGGAGTCTCGGGGAGGATCAGTCCCAGGAGATTAGCGACGGTACTGATGTCTCAGGGAAGAGGCCTGGAAACTCGCCTAAAGAGGGATTCATCGTCTCTGATATCCGTGCTTCATCCCGGCTGCTAGGACCGCTCTCATAGGGACTATCCGGGTGAGCAATACCCACTCAGGCTTGAGTGGCGACGAGTATAGATACTGAACTTTAAGTGTTGCGTGCCTGAACCTTTCCCTACTTCTTTCAACTTTCTGCTCTCTCTCTCTTCAAGTTGACTCAAAGAGGAAACAAAAAGAATAAAGCCTTGCTGATTAGGTTTTACTCATGTGTGGACATTGGCCTTATTCCTGGAGATTTTCATTTGCCTTGACAACGGAGCTAAAGGATCCAATCCAGAGAGGTAATTGCTGCAGACCCAAAACAAAACCAGCCGGTCCCTTAAATGGGGGTAAGTAATATATTACACACACTCACTATATTACCAAAAGTATTGGGACACCTGCCTTTACATGCAAAAGAACTTTAATAGCATCCCAGTCTTAGCCTGTAGGGTTCAATATTGAGTTGGCCCACCCGTTGCAGCTATAACAGCTTCAATTCTTCTGGGAAGGCTATCCACAAGGTTTAGGAGTGTGTCTATGGGAATGTTTGACCAATTTTCAGGAAGCGCATTTCTGAGGTCAGGCACGGATATTGGACGAGAAGGCCTGGCTCATAGTCTCTGCTCTAATTCATCTCAACAGTGTTCTAGCAGGTTGAGGTCAGGACTCTGTGCAGGCCAGTCAAGTTCCTCCATCCCAAACTCGCTCTTCCCTGTCTTTATGGACCTTGCATTGTGCACTGGTCCAAATCATTTGGTGGAGGGGGGATTATGGTGTGGGGGTTGTTTTTCAGGGGTTGGGCTTGGCCCCTTAGTTCCAGTGAATGGAACTCCTTTTTTTTATTGTTTATTTATAGATGCACAAAAGATGACAACAAAACCAAAACGGCAAGAGGCTGGTGTGCCAAGAAACAATACCATAAACAAGGTAATAACATTCAACGTAGATACCACAATCCAACAGTACCTGCAAAACCTGGCAAAATAGAGTCTAACAATGACTGAGTATATTGAACTTAAAAAAAAAAAAAAATATTATGAAAGAAAGGGGGGGGGGGGGGGTGTGTGAGGAGAGGAAGGAAAGGGAAAAAGTAGTGGGGAAAAATAAAAAAGGGGGTAAATGGAGAGGTTGCGGGTACAGCCCAGATGGCCACACACCATTTAATCCAAGATATGCATTAGATGGTTCATAAGTATTGAGAATATTCATCAGAGAAACTAAACTGATCCCAGTAGGACCATCTGGCCCATTGTTCCTACAATCTTGAAAATTGAATTATTATTATTTTACTCACCAGAAAAGGCGGTTGCTATGCGGATGTTCCTAATCTGCCTCTTCCTAGTCCTTGGCAGGTCTTCTTCCTCGTCCTATTCGCTGTGTATTCTGGGGAATGGGGCGCTCTGCCTTTTGGGAACTGTGTGTATCCCAGAGAGCAGCCGCCCATTCAGAAAACACTGCGAGACTCACGCATGCGCAATAGGAAACGGCAGTGAAGCCGCAAGGCTTCACTGCCTGTTTCCCTTAGTGAGGATGGCGGTGCGGGGACCTTCCAGGATCGAGGGGTCGGCCTTGGGGGGGCCAACATCGCGGGCACCTAGGACAGGTAAGTGTCCTTATTAAAAGTCAGCAGCTACAGTGTTTGTAGCTGCTGACTTTAAAAAAAAAAAAATTGCGGGTGGAATCCCGCTTTAAGAACAACTGCTGTGGGGTCATTGGAAAATTAGATATCCGTGAATTTGTAAATAAATTGGAGGACTTGCTGCCAGAATGGACGGATGCCAGGACACTTCCAAAAATGTGCAAATAGCTGTACTGGCCAAACGATTCCCACAATTGGACGATCGTGGCTGGTGATGTGTTTTCCTTATGAGAATCACATCACCAGCCACGATCGTCCAATTGTGGGAATAGTTTGGCCAGCACAGCTGGGGTTCTATATCATCGTGTCACGATTTTGTAAGCTATTATCTGGTACCAGGGGCGGATCCAGGTAGGGAGGGGGCAACGGGGCAATTGCTCTCCCCGAGAAAATATTAAAGGCTGAGTGCGCCCCGGGTAACCAGAGCTGCGGTCGGGACAACTCGCAGCTATTCTAAGCATGAATTGCTGCTCAGAAACCTTAGGACTGCACTCTCCGCCCCTGTACCTCCCCCTGCAGTTTTTCAGCCTCTCTCCTGCAGGCTGCTGCTTGAGTGGGCGGGATGGGGGTGTTGTCTTTTTCCAGAGATCACGCTCGTCTGGAAGAAAGAGATAAGTGGCAGTGCAGCTGAGCAGAGGGAGCCGAGTGAATGTTCCTGGAGGTGAGCTCTGCTGCTCGCACTACATTGTGGATTTGTTTACAGGCACCTCTATGCTGAGTCTGCTGGGTTACTGCAGCTTAGCATAGGGGTTCTGTTAGCTGACAAATAAGATCTTCATCTTCTTTTCATGACAATTGAGAAATTGAACTTATTAAAGGATTATGAATGCCCCCCGATGCATGCCCTCCTGATCTCCCCCCCCCCCCCCAGTGTATTCCCTCCTGATTCCTTCCCCCCAGTGTATGCCCTCCTGATCCCCCCCAGTGTATGCCCTCCTGATCCCCCCCCCCCCAGTGTACGCCCTCCTGATCCCCCCCAGTGTACGCCCTCCTGATCCCCCCCAGTGTACGCCCTCCTGATCCCCCCCAGTGTACGCCCTCCTGATCCCCCCCAGTGTACGCCCTCCTGATCCCCCCCAGTGTACGCCCTCCTGATCCCCCCCCAGTGTACGCCCTCCTGATCCCCCCCAGTGTACGCCCTCCTGACCCCCCCCCAGTGTACGCCCTCCTGATCCCCCCCAGTGTACGCCCTCCTGATCCCCCCCAGTGTACGCCCTCCTGATCCCCCCCAGTGTACGCCCTCCTGATCCCCCCCAGTGTACGCCCTCCTGATCCCCCCCCAGTGTACGCCCTCCTGATCCCCCCCAGTGTACGCCCTCCTGACCCCCCCCCCAGTGTACGCCCTCCTGATTCCTCCCCCCCAGTGTACGCCCTCCTGATTCCTCCCCCCCAGTGTACGCCCTCCTGATTCCTCCCCCCCGATGTATGCCCTCCTGATCCCCCCCCCAGTGTATTCCCTCCTGATTCCTTCCCCCCAGTGTATGCCCTCCTGATCCCCCCCAGTGTATGCCCTCCTGATCCCCCCCAGTGTACGCCCTCCTGATCCCCCCCCAGTGTACGCCCTCCTGATCCCCCCCCAGTGTACGCCCTCCTGATCCCCCCCCAGTGTACGCCCTCCTGATCCCCCCCCAGTGTACGCCCTCCTGATCCCCCCCCAGTGTACGCCCTCCTGATCCCCCCCCAGTGTACGCCCTCCTGATTCCTCCCCCCCAGTGTACGCCCTCCTGATTCCTCCCCCCCCGATGTATGCCCTCCTGATCCCCCCCCCAGTGTATTCCCTCCTGATTCCTCCCCCCCAGTGTATGCCCTCCTGATCCCCCCCAGTGTATTCCCTCCTGATCCCCCCCAGTGTACGCCCTCCTGATCCCCCCCAGTGTACGCCCTCCTGATCCCCCCCAGTGTACGCCCTCCTGATCCCCCCCCAGTGTACGCCCTCCTGATCCCCCCCCAGTGTACGCCCTCCTGATTCCTCCCCCCCCAGTGTACGCCCTCCTGATTCCTCCCCCCCAGTGTACGCCCTCCTGATTCCTCCCCCCCGATGTACGCCCTCCTGATCCCCCCCCCCCCCAGTGTATTCCCTCCCCCAGTGTACGCCCTCCTGATCCCCCCCAGTGTACGCCCTCCTGATCCCCCCCAGTGTACGCCCTCCTGATTGATCCCCCCCAGTGTACGCCCTCCTGATTCCTCCCCCCCAGTGTACGCCCTCCTGATTCCTCCCCCCCAGTGTACGCCCTCCTGATTCCTCCCCCCCAGTGTACGCCCTCCTGATCCCCTCAGTGTATGCACTCCTGATCCCCCCCTAGTGTATACCCTCCTAATTACCACCGAGTGTATGCCCCCCGATCCTCTTAATCCCCCCCAGTGTATGCCCTCCTGATTTCCCCCCCAGTCTATGCCCTCCCGATCCCCCCAAATCGACAATTGGAAGGCTCACCAGTGGTCCAGGAGCTGGGACCTCAAGCCAGTAAGCAGGGTCCTGCTCAGGATCCAAACATTTGTGCAAAGAAAATAGGATGCACGTAAGCGCTTCTGGGGTGAGTGGGTAGTAAATGCTGGGTCTGACAGTCCTGGACTGAATGTGGGATGACCTATTATCGGTGTCATAGGGGAGGGAAAACTGTTGAGAGTGGAATGTTTATAAAAAAAACTTTCAGATTCAGACAAAGCGGGTCCAATTAAGGGGTGGTGGGAGAGGTGAGATGTATATAGTTTTCCTGCCCATGGAAGGCCCGTTATGGGTGCCTGTGCAGCATCCTGTTCCAGAAAGACTCATAATTTTGTGGTGCTATGCCTACACCAGTCCACTACCCTATTCATGTGGACTGTGGTATAGTAAAGAGCCAGGTCTGGGAACCCTATTCCTCCCTTGAGTTTCGATCGGAGCAGAAGTGCTCTGGCAAGTCGGGAAGGCTTACCCCGCCAAAGTTAACAAAAGCAGATCTTACTGAATGAAAGTATGTTTGGGGGATCCTAATTGGCAAGGCCTGCAGTAAATATAAATGTCTGGGCATCGCATTTATTTTTAGCACATTACAGCGGCCGAACCATGATAAGGCCAAATTGTTCCATCTTTCTAAATCAGTAGACAAGGAGGACAAAAGGGCTTAAAATGAAGTTTAATTATGGAGTTTAGATTTGCAGTGATTTTTTTCCCTAGGTATTGGAAACAGTGAGTAGCCCATCTAAAGGGAAAATTATGCCCCATACACACAATCGTTTTTCTTGCCATTTTTTTACGTTTTTTTTTTCATGTTTCCTCTCAAGCCTGTCTTGCGTACACACAATCATTTTAAAAAACGATCAAGCAAAGCGCAGTGATGTATACCACGTACGACGGCACTATAAAGGGGAAGTTCCGCTCGAATGGCGCCACCCTTCATGTTAGTAAAGTTTGTTGAGCAACGATTGGCGCTTTTCAGCCCGTTACTGCGTGACGAATGTGCTATCTCCATTACGAACGCTAGTTTTACCAGAGCGAGCGCTCCCGTCTCATACTTGATTCTGAGCATGCGCGTTTTTTTTCACGTCGTTAAAGCATACACACTATCGTTTTTCACGTCGTTAAAAAAAACAACATGAAAAACGGCGTGAAAAAAGAGAGCATGTTTGAAATTTTTAATGCCCGTTTTTCACGTCGTTAAAAATGCTCTGGAGCATACACACGATCATTTTTAATGGCCATTTTTAAAAATGGCATTTTTTTAACGGCATGAAAAACGATCGTGTGTATGGGGCATTTAGGCTGTAGGCCTATAAGAAAGTAGAGTCCGGGAGAGAAACGTTAAGAGCCTCCAATTTTTGGAGGTTTACCTTGAAGTATGACAGGGCACCATAGTTTTTCAGTTCCCGTAAAAGGGAGGGTAAGAAAGTAAGAGATTATGTGATGAGAAAAAAAAAAAAAAGGTTGTCAGCATAAGCCGCCACCCTGCGGTCGTAGGTAGCGGTTTGGACTCCCTTCACATCCTGGTTATTTCATATGTGTTGAAGAAATGGTTCTAGAGTGAGTAAAAAAAGGAGTGATAGGGGGGCAGCCCTGTCTGGTACCATTAGAGACCACAAGGGAGTCGGAGTTAAAGTCATTGACTAAGGGTAGCAGTCGGGTTTGCATAAATGGCAGATATCAAAGACAAGATTGAGGTAGGCATACCAAAACATTTGAGGGTTTTAAAGAGAAAACTCCAATCGACTGTCAAAGGCCTTTTCAGCATCTGTAAACACGAGCATCAGAGGGGTGTTGAGTTTCTTGGCTGATGCAATAATATTTAATGGTATTGTCTCTTGCCTCTACCTGATAAACCCTACCTGATCTAAGCGGATGAGACATTGCATGATGATGTTCATTCTGGTTGCTATGATTTTGGTAAATAGCTTAAAGTGGTTGTTAACTCTTTACAACCACATTTCACTACAGGTAAGCCTATAATAAGGCTTAACTGTAGCTACCGTGGATATCTCCTAAACCTGCAGAGTTTAGGAGATATCCCCTGTATCAGCATGTGCTGACGTCATCGGCGCATGCGCACTAAAGCAACGGCTCGTTCGCACCGTTGCTTCAGCTGACGTGCTGTTACCGGCGGCGCATGCGTTTGAGGGACGTCATTGAGGCTCCGGCCAATCACAGCGCCGGTGCCCGCGATACCCAGAATTAACTCCAGCAGACATGTCACCGAGCAGAGCAGTGTGCCTGGACCACTGCGGGGGCTTTGATCTAAAGTGATTATTTCATAATGAGCTAGTATGCTATGCATGCTAGCTCATTATGCTTTTGTCTTGAAGGTTTTTTTTGGGGGGGGGGGTTTACAACCACTTTAATTTCACAGTTCAAAAGCGAAATGGGACGGTAGCTGGCACAATGTAGTGGGTCTTTGCCTGGTTTTGAAATAACAGAAATGCTTGCCCTTAGTATTTCTGAGGGGACACTCTGGCCATCTGTAATAGCATTGAAGGCTTCTAGGAAATGAGCTGCGATTGGAAGGCCCTATAATATGCAAGCGTAAAGCCATTCAGACCGGATGCTTTCCCAGGCTGGGTAGCAGCTATGGCCGCTGAAAATTCTTCAGCCGAAAGTGATTGAGATAAAGATTCCCATTCATCTTGTGTAAGCATTGGAAATTGAGCTTTCTGTAGGCAAATTATTTCTTAAAGTATAGTTGTGCGTTGAGAGACCGTAGGAGTAGATCTCAAGTTATATAATTCCGAATAAAACTTGATCTGAAATTGCAATATGACCTATTTTGGCCTTAGATATTAGAGGGATTGTAGAATGTTTAATGAGAAAGAAATTGATTCTGGAATAGGAGCCATGTGAGGGAGAGTAGTAGGTGTAATCTCTCTCCTCAGGATGGAAAGTCCTCCAAATGTCAACCAGTTGATGTGAGTGGAGAAGATCCTTGAGGCGCAGCCTGGATCCTCTAGGGGTAGAGGTCAGTCCTGCAGAGGAGTCCTTACAAGGATCAATGGTCATGTTAAAGTCTCCTCCTAAGATAAGTGTCCTTTATATGAAGGAATCAAGAGTAGAAAGAAAGGATTCAAGAGCCATCACTTGTTTGGTATTGGGAAGATATACATTCGCTAGTGTGAAAGTGCAGGAATACATTTTCCCTTTCAGCAGAAGGAATCTGCCCTCTGGATCTCGGTACACGTTTGAAAGTTGCCAGGGGAGGGACTTAGCAATAAGAATACTAGTTCCTTTGGATTTGGAAGATAGGAACAGGCTATGATAGACAGTTGGGAAATTGTTGTGCAGTTTAGGGATCTTATCTGCTCTGAAGTGAGACACTTGGAGAAAGACTATGTGAGCCCTTTGAGGAAACTAGTTTGTTTCTCTGGGGAATTTAGACCCTTGATATTCCAAGAAATAATCTTCATGGACATGGCTGATGTGGCATTAGCAGACTCTTGACGCAACCTCAAGGGAGGAGGGGAACAGGTACAAGGGTACTGAAGGGGGGGGGGGGGGAGAATTGAACAAGAGTTAACAACGGCTTAGTTAACCATAGAGAAAGGGAATTAAACAGGGAGGGATAGAAGGAAAGAGGACAACAAAGCTAATGCTTGCAAGAGCAGGTCTACTGCCACCAGGGCAAAGAAGGCCTAGAGTGGGTAGCAGTAAGGCACTTTCAGATAAAGAGCCCTGACCCACCAGCCCAAATGAAAGAAAAATAATTCCATTACATAGTAACTTGTATAAAACTTTTCTCCGAACACAAGAACAGGTAAATGACTAAACAGCTAATTAGTATTCTGTTTGAAACGCCCAACCAAAGAAAAGTAAGCGTTGCCCTTAAAAGGCCCTTCCGGTTCAAAAGTCAATGAAGGTCAAGGGGCCCTGCAAGGACAAAGCCATATATGGCCAGTAAAACAAGCATTAGTATAACACTCCTAAGGCATACTATATACCAAGGATATGCAATTAGCGGACCTCCAGCTTTTGCAAAACTACAAGTCTCATAATGCCTCTGGGCGTCATGCTTGTGGCTGTCAGAGTCTTGCTATGCGTTATGGGACTTGTAGTTCTGCAACAGCTGGAGGACCGTTAATTGCATATCCCTGCTATATACCATTGGGCCAAATTAATCAGGATGGGCGATACATTTACATATCGTTTAGCAAAATATACACATCATGAGGGTAGCCACCCCGCGGTCTCATGTATGTGGGAGGAGCAATTCTGCTCAAACATGCAGGTCACCCTGTTGGGACTAACGGTGAACCCAGAGAGCGGGACCACTTACTGTAAGGAAGAGGAGGCAATTTGTGTCTCCCAGAAGGGAAATTAGCTATTCATTTTGAATCCCTTTTGTAGTATGGGCCATGCGGAACTAGGAATGGTGACTACTTTATGCGAGGGTTGCTGGTATCAGCTGTCCCCCACCCATGAGACAATGGGGGCCCCCACAGAAGCATAAAGAATATAATCGTGAATACAACCTCCCAGTGAAACTAGTCAGGGTCCTGGGAGGAACACTAGTATGAGGCTCTATACTCTATCTTGGAGAGTTAGTCATTATGTGGACTAGAACTGGGGGTACAGAAAGTGGTGCCAAGTTTTATAAAACATGTGTCCACTATATGAGCCTAAGACAGTGTTGCAAGATGAAAAAAAAAAAGTAATTCCATCACGTTCCGCCCTAAAGGATATTTGAATGGCGAGTGTTCCAGGTAAGAGAGTGTTACTTTTCTTCAAGTGTATAGCGACCCCAGGATAGGGAAACCAAGTGTCCATCATTCCTTGATGTTTATTGTCTGTTTCTTCGGGATCGCAGATTGTCTCTGGCTCGCTGAGGTCTGCCCTGAGGAGCACCGTCTGGGGAATCCAATGAGACATCAGCGGTAAGCCAGTTGGGGATCTATCTCAGCGAATAGGTCAGGTAACTCTGAAGGGTGCCGCGACGAGAAGGAGCGACTGCCTTTGCGTACTTTGAGGTGGAAGGGGTGACCCCAAGTGTAAGACATTCCCAGCTCCACTATCTTCCCCAGCAAGGGTTTAAGGGCTCTGCGCATTAGTAGGATATTTCTGGAAATGTCAGGCAGGAGGTGGACGGGGGCCCCATCGAATTCCAATACTCCTACTCTCCATGCTTGCTGCAAAATCTCTTCCCTAAACTTGTAGGCGTGCAGTCGGCCGAGCACATCACTTGGCCCGTCTTGAATTGTAGATCTAGGGCAGAGTCCGGTGAACTTTTGTTTCTGGAGGGCAGTCCAGATACTGTATCTGTTAAAGATGGTAGTAACGTGTGAGCTCTTCCTGCATTACATGCTCTGGGATGCCCTGAAGCCAAATGTTCTGTCTACTGCTGCGATTTTCAAGGTAATCAAGAAGTAGGTGAAGCTGTACAACTTGATCAGCAAGGTCAGTATGGGAATATTGAAGGTGATCGAGTGTCTATCTCAGGCACTTCTTGCTCGAGCACCTGCAACTCACCTCTCAGTGCAGATTCCGCCAGGTCTGCTACAGCAGTGGTCATCAACCATGTCCTCAGGGCCCACTAACAGGCCAAGTTTTATGTATTACCTTGGGGAGATGCAGACTAGAATACTGCAATCACTGAGCAGCAAATATTACCTGTGATGTATTTCAGTTATCTTGCAAACCTGGCCTGTCAGTATGCCCTGAGCACAGGGTTGATGACCACTGTGCTAGAGCCTCAAGGTCGACTCTTGTGGGTAGCTGCTGGAGAAAAGCCCACAGGGTCTGCTCAGTCAAATGTGGGTCTGAACTGTAAGGTGTCCTAAGGGGAGGTACTCCCTGACGTCTGTGGAGTAGATCCAAGCAGCTGGGTGCATATATCTGTGTTACGGCTGCAGCTGTGGACCTGTGAGAGGGCAGTTGCTGCTGTAGAGTGGCATGGGCCCAGACTGGATATCCCATCCCCCACACCGGGAGACAGAAATGGAGTGAGGCAGGCATGGAGAGAGGTTGCTAGGCAGGGAGATAGGTGGCATGTCACGTTCCTCTCTGCGATCTCCTTTCTTGGTGACCGCGGAATCCGGAGCAGGGAGGGTACTGGCGGTGGGCGTCAGCACCATCTTGTTCCCGGCCAGAGTAGAGGCCGTCTGTGGATTCGGCCACAGATAACGCTCAATTGGAACTGTCAGCGGTGTGGTCTGTTACCAGCAGAGCTGGGAGAGTCAAAAATGCAGGGTTAAAGCTGTGCAGCAAGGCTTGAAAAGCACCTCAGGACGGGAGCTCGACTATCTCATGTCCTCATCAGTCAATGCCGAGACCACATCCCCCGTGAAGGAAGCTCTTAAGGCGTCAGCATACCAAGACATTTTGGACAATTTCATGCTCCCAACTTTATGGGAACAGTTTGGGGATGTCCTGACCTCAACCCGATAGAACACATTTGGGATGAATTAGAGCGGAGACTGTGAGCCAGGCCTTCTCATCCACATCAGTGCTTGACCTTTACAAATGTGCTTCTGGTAGAATAGTCAAAATTCCCATAGACACACTCCTAAACCTTCTAGACAGCCTTCCCAGAAGAGTTAAAGCTATTATAGCTACAAAGCCAACTCAATATTGCCCCTTACAGACTATGACAGGGTTGCAATTAAAGTTTATGTGCATGTAAAAGCAGGTGTCCCAATAGGTTTGATAATGTGTGTGTCTGCTCTACACAACTGAAATTGATTACCATGTGAGACGCGAGATTGCCTTGTGTATGGATTGGCTTGTGATCCTCTCGCCAAGCCTCTTTATGTACATGTTATTTTTTGACATGTAGGTTCCATGGTTTTTGTACTTACCCTGTGCTCCTTTAAAAAAGAAAGTATTAAAGAGGAGGAGGGGGGGAGAAAAGAACTAAAAACAAATAACCAGCATTAAGAAAAACAAGGAGTCCTGGTAGTGATGATTTGGCCTCCACAGAGCCCTGATCTCAACATAAAGGCTGTCTGGGATTACATGGAGACCGAAGGATTTAAGGCCACCTACATCCACAGAAGATCTGTAGTTAGTTCTTCAAGATGTTTGGCACAACGTACCTGCTGCGTTCTAAAAAAAAAAAAAACACCTGTAATTACAAAAATTGATGCTGGTTTGAAGCTAAAAATAGTCACACCAAATATTGATTTTATTTAGATTTATGAATTTACAAAATGCACGAACAGAATTAAACGTAAACAAAGTATAGTTTGAAAACATTCTTACTTTACAGCATTTCTTCATACCAGCCTAAAACTTTTGCACAATACTGTAAAAGTAGGAAGGATGACATCTTAGTTGAGGTGTAAGGAAGAGACCACAGACCAAGACAAAATGGGGGTCATTTACGAAAGGCAAATCCACTTTGCACTACAAGTGCAAAGTGCACTTGAAATTGTACTGGAAGTGCAGTCGCTGTAAATCCGAGGGGGACATGCAAGGGAAATAAAAAAAACATATAACCAAAGACACAAAAAGACAGACAAACCCCAAGCTCAACTTACCAACCAATCAGCAACCAACCAAAATCACCTGTCTAATAGTGCGTTTAAAAACAGGGGTTTACGACCCCACATCAGATTCAAAACGGTTCAGGCGCCCTGGTTTCCCACCCTACGGACATAGCACAATCCTTTGCGGTATTCTACGAGGCCCTGTATAACAATCCCGATATTCCCGCAAACCCCCCCACGCCCGAAACGGCCACACGTATCCAGCAATACCTGGACCATAGTGGAATATCGCAACTCCGATCTACAGATCTTGACTCCCTGAACGCCCCGATAACACACGAGGAAATAGAACAGACAGTCAAATCCCTACCCAATCGTAAAGCCCCAGGCCCAGATGGCTTTCCTTATGAGTACTACAAGGACGTTCTCCCACTCCTGCTCCCCTCTATGGGCAGACTCTTTAATGCTTTCCTACATGACTCCCCGATCCCGAGGGATATGCAGAGTTCCTTTATCACAGTGATCCCCAAGCCCGGGAAAGACCCCTCCATCTGCGCTAATTATAGGCCAATTGCCCTGCTCAATTCAGACTTTAAAATATTCACCAAACTCTTGTCTATACGCCTGAACACGGTCTTGCCCTCCCTGATCCATAAGGATCAGGTGGGCTTCGTCCCCCTTCGCCAGGCAGGAGACAACACCAGGAAGGTCATAGACGAGGTGGCGAACAGGGAGCGCACACAAGCCCTGTTACTGAGTCTAGACGCAGAAAAGGCGTTCGACCGCCTGGGGTGGCCCTTCCTGTTCGCCACACTCCGCCACGTGGGATTTGGGGGACCCTTCTATAGAGCCATACAACACCTATACTCAAACCCCTTCTCCCAGGTCAGGACCCCCTTCGCCCTGTCAGCTCCACTACCGGTGCGAAATGGCACCAGACAGGGGTGCCCGCTCTCACCCCTGCTATTTGCACTGTGTGTGGAACCCCTAGCAGCCACAATCCGTAATAACCCGGACATTAAGGGCATAAAAGTACAAGACAGGGAGTTTAAAATCTCCCTGTTCGCAGACGACATTATTCTCTCATTAACCCAACCTAGAACCTCCCTCCCAAATCTCCATGCAGAACTAGATCGATATGGGGCTCTATCGGGATATAAAATCAATACCTCCAAGTCGGAGGCCCTTCCAATCAACACACCGGGGGAGGAGGTAGCACACCTGAAAGCCAATTTCCCCTATAGCTGGAAAACCACTGCCCTAAAGTACCTAGGAATTAATATCACCCCACAATTCGCCACCCTTTACCGGGAGAATTTCCCTCCTCTTTTCCACAATATCAGAACCCTTCTCCAACAATGGAAAAAACACCACATCTCCTTGCTTGGAAGGATCGCGTCTGTGAAAATGACGATCCTCCCGAAATTACTGTACCTCTTCCAGACCCTACCTATCCCTGTTCCCTACGGCCAACTGAAACACTTACAAGCGGACCTACTGCAATTCACATGGAACTACGGGAGGCACAGGATCCCACGTTCAGCATTGCAAGCAGCTAGGTCTGACGGGGGCCTGGCCTTCCCTAGCCTGGTTAAATACTACCAGGCGGCACAACTGAGGGCGATAACTTCCTGGTTCACACTCCGCTCTTATAATAAATGGACAGAGATAGAGAAATTGTGGTTAGCCCCGATACACCCAAACAACCTGTTATGGAGCGCGAACGTGGAGGTGGACCCTGCCCGATTGCTGGGCCCGATGGCACAACTCCGGAGGCTATGGCGTAAACTAACACGACAACACAAACTGTCATCGGACAGCTTGCTCCTGACCTCCTTTGCTTGTAACCCAGACATGCCAGATAGCTTAACCCACCAAATGTCCTCCCCCTGGACAACGAGAAACCTTTTCCACTATGGAAACTTGATAGACCCACGCACCCGTAAGCTACGCTCTTTTGAGGACTTGCAGTCACAATATGACCTCCCTAAACAGGCTTTCTACGGGTATCTCCAAATCCGCCACTATGCCCTAACGTTTGCTCCAAACCTGCATTTCTCCCCACCTACCCCTTTTGAGCGCCTTATTCTGGCAGGATCAGCTCAGAGAGGCCTGATCTCAGATATATACAAAATACTGAATGAGAGGCCCCTTGACTCAATGGGCAAACACAAATATATGATTAAATGGGAAAAGGCTTTGGGTGAGGAGATACCCGTGGACCAATGGCAGGCCATTTGGACCCAGGCGTCCAAGACATCGCTATGCACGCTCTACAAAGAAAATATTTACAAAATAATGTACTTCTGGTACATGACCCCGTATGTTCTCCATGCCATTCGCCCGGCCAGCTCAGATCGCTGCTGGCGATGCATGGGGGCAAAGGGGACTCTATATCATATTTACTGGGAGTGCCCACTGATAGCCCCCTTCTGGACTTCTGTACACCAACTACTAATTCGTCTCCTTGAGACGGAGGTCCCTATGACCCCTAAATTTTTCATACTAGGACTGATGTCTCTGAAGGCCCCACGCCCACATAAGAAGCTAGCTAGTCATGTCCTTACGGCAGCTCGCTGCCTAGTGGCACTGAACTGGAAGCACAGCTCCCCTCCTTCGGAGGGAGCGCTGTATGCCAGGATTAGAGATGTAGAAGTAATGGAGAGGATGACCGCAAGAATTCAGGATCGGCTGGACACGCATAACATGGTTTGGGAGCTCTGGCACCGAAGGGAGGAACGCGGTGACTTGGAGCCAGGTATAACTTGACGACACCCCCCCCACACCCCCTCTACCCCCACCCTACTATTATCTCTTCGCTCCCTCTCCCCCCCCTTTTTCATTCTTCTTTTTCTTCTCTTGTTTATTTTTCCCTGTTCATGGGAGCCCCTCTGGGACCCTAGCACTAATGCACATAACTATATTGGCTCGAAATTTGGTTGATAACATACCATGTTCCTGTTATGATAACTAGATAGGATTAGATAACAAAGCAGATAGCAGAGATACAGTGATTACACGCTCAGGAACTGTTGCGACCCTATACCCAGACGTGTTAACGTTTATCCTGTTGGTTGTAAAACTATTGCAATTGATTTGTATCCGATATGGCTTTCAATAAAAAAAGTTATTGATAAAAAAAAAAAAACAGGGGTTTAGTTGCACGCATTTGGTTATATGCGATTTGCCCACCCCAGTGCTCCTTGCTGTGAAGACCAATCATAGATAAAGGCAGTGACATTTTGTTTGTTGTAATTTTGTCATTTTGGTCAGGCAACGCACTAGCACCTCTGCTTCTATGTGCTGGGTGCCTAGTGTGCTCCTGCCCCTTTAAAGGAGGGTGGGGCCCCCTCCAGTTATCTGCCCTTTATCTATCCATCAGCATACATGTGCTTCCACTGAGAAGACTTTACATTTTAGAGTTAGGTCTGCAGTACACAGGGAGCCTTGACGAGGCCTGCAGCTTACACATGTATTTGCAAATGCGTGCAACTAAACCCCTGTTTTTAAACTCACTATTAGACAGGTGATTTTTTTTTTGGTTGGTTGGTAAGTTGAGCTTGGGTTTTGTCTGTCTTTGGTTATATGCGATTCGCCCACCCCAGTGCTCCTTGCTGTGAAGACCAATCATAGATAAAGGCAGTGACATTTTGTTTGAAATAAAAAAAAACAGCATTTTAGCTTGCACATGATTGGATGATAAAATCAGCGGGGCTTCCCCTCATTTCAGATCTACCCCTCAGATTTACAGCGACTGCACTTTCAGTGCAATTTCAAGTGCACTTGTAGTGCAAAGTGGATTTGCCTTTCGTAAATAACCCCCAAGTGTCTGAGCCGTCTGGAAGGGTGCTCCTGGTGAGGATGGAATGCTGCATTTGGTCTGGTCTTTTTGCCGAGTCTTATTCTGGCCTTCTGGCTGGATGGTGTAAGTGCTGTCCTTGTTGGCGATCTGGAGGGAGGAGCAGGCCAAGCCTTGTAAGGTGTGACGGGGCGAGGCCATGCAAATCCGCCGGGTTGATGGGAGTCTGGAAGGGCTAGTATCGGTGGAGGCTGTAGCAGGGACAGCTCTCCCCGAGAAAACCTTGAAGGGCTCTCTATCAGCAGGACAGAGGGCTGCACTGACCGGTCGGAGAGGAACCGAAAAGCCCATGGTGTATGTGCCCTTGGAGTGGCAGTCCAAGGGTGCCAGACAATCACTGCGAGTGTGGGTCGCACTGATATATGGCACCGCGGTCACTGCACCATAACACGCTTTTTTTTTAGCACCTGCCTCCTGGGCCGGGCCTTTTGGCTAGGACCAGAGGGATTTTTTATTCCTGGCCATTGTATTGCACAAAAGGCCACTTTTCACTCTCCCACCTTCCTTCTCCCCACTTTCTTATTATTTATCCCCGTGTTTGTCACTTTTTTGTATTTTTTTTTGTTGGTTGTCTGCACGTTTGTCACAGTGTTTAGTAGTGTGTAGGTCCTCGGGCCTGCCCTGAACAACTTAGGAGTCGGTGGACATGGCCTTCTGGCTTAGTTCACCGGCTCTCATGGGGGTCTCCCTTCGGAGGAACCCCACCTAGTACTTGGGTGGGGGTCTCCCTTCGGCAGACCCTCCAGAGAAAGGGGTCCGTCTGGTTTCGGCCAGTCGGACCGCGTGATGTACCTCAGTCCCCATCAGGAGCCTAACGCCCCAGGGGATCAGGGTAAGGTCCTTCCTAGTGGAGGACAAGTGTAACACCCGTTACACGTTTTGTGTCACTCTTTATGTGTGTGCACTTTTTTTGGCACCGGGTGGAGTTTTTGGGTGTGTTTCACACGCCATTGGCTTTTAAAAAGAAAATAACCCCCAATGTGTCTGTGTTACTAGGAAGGACATTAGGAAACAAACAGAGGCTAGCTGGAAGTGGGAAGGGTTATGTAGGGAATGTCCCTGCAGCCTTCTCTTTTAAGCCAGTGTCCAATTGCCTGAATGTAGCTGCATAAAGCATAAAATACCTGTTTCCCATACTATAAAACTAAGACATCCAGGCAGCTATAAAAATGGTTTATATATTGACCTTGAGGGTCAAGAAACACTGCACATTAACCACTCATCTCCTGGGCACTTCTACCCCCCTCACTGCCCAGGCCAATTTTTCACTTTCAGCACGTTCACACTTTGAATGACAATTGCAGTCGTGCAACACTGTACCCAAATGAAATATTTATAATTTCATCACACAAATAGAACTTTCTTTTGGTGGTATTTCAATCACCGTTTTTTTTTCTTTTGTTAAAAAAAAAAAAAATGTGAAACAAAAAAAAACAATTTTAGCCTGTTTCTTGCAAACAGGTAATTTTTCCTCATTTACTGATGAGGCTAGCACTGAAAGGCAACACTGATGAGGAGGCACTGGTGGGACTGCATGGATTATCAGTGTACATTTCCCTTTTACAGACGCCAGTTATCAGTGTGAGGAAAGGAGTGCAGATAACCGACTTCTTTTTACATAGTGATCAGCTGCGATTGGACACATCTGATAACGTGGGAAGTGGCTCCTTCCCTCAGTCTGTGATCAGCAGTCCAGGGGGACACTGATCACAAAGCGCACCGCAGCAGGAGCGATCACAGGCCAGTCATGCTGTAGCCATCATTCAGCTATAGCGCAATCGGCAAGGTGTTAGTATCTAAAATATATTTATCAATATACACGATTTACCAAAAGTATTGGGGAGCCTGCCTTCACACATGAATTTTTATGGCATCCCAGGCTTAGGCTGGCCATACATTATACAATTTTCTTGTACAACTTTCATTTAGGTTTGACCCCCTATTATACGGTTCTGGTAAATCTCTAAACACTTTCAATTTGTTTGTAATCAGGCAGACCTTACACTACATAGTTGATGCAATAAAATTGTGTGGTCAGCTATAGTCTGGCCCACCCTTAACAGCTTTAACTCTTCTGGGAAGGCTGTCCACAAGGTTTAGGAGAGTGTCTATGGGAATGTTTGACCATTCTTTCAGAAGTGCATTTGTGAGGTCAGGCACTGATGTGGACGAGAAGGCCTGTCTCACAGTCACCGCTTCAATTCATCCCAAAAAGTACCAGTTACTTACCGGTAATGGTCTTTCTGGTAAGTCTTCCAGGACGGCACAATGAGAGATGACTAGTCCACCTGACAGGAAACACAATCAAAGAGGTTAAAAACCCCACCCCTCCCTGTGCTCCTCAGTTTGTGAAAAAGTACTCCACACTAGTGCACGGGAGTGAAAACAACATACCACAACAACTCTATATATATATATATATTAATATTTTAAAAAGATAGTATAAACATAAAACAGTGAATCTGTGTCAGAAATATACTAGAAACAGCGCTGATGTTGGTGTGATTCAGGTGGCCAACTCCACATCCAAAGCATTAAACAGTTTATGGCAGATGAAACAAGAATGCAGAGTGTCCAATAATGTTCATTGGTGGTCCTAGATACAAACAGCATGCACCTTCACCGTAAAATCTGATCCACCCAGTGGGAACACACTCCCCCTCAGGGGTTTAAACTCACCAGAGCAAAGCTCAAACAATGCCTTGAACAGGGGAGTAAATCGGAACCTTTTCAGCATTCAGCATCAGCCAAGGAGATGTTTGATCAGTGGGGAAAGTGAAGCACTAATATCCCAGTGCCAGGTTTACAAGCATTCACAGCATGTCTCGCTGAGACAGTGAGTGGAAGGTGGCTGCAGCTGACGTGATCTGGTCCTCCCGCACGTGTATCGTCCCAGTGGGTGGGACTTCCTCAGCAGTATCAGATACTGCTGAGGAAGTCCCACCCACTGGGACGATACACGTGCGGGAGGACCCGATCACGTCAGCTGCAGCCACCTTCCACTCACTGTCTCTAAAAGCCCATGGCGTGTGAAACACACCCAAAAACTCCACCCGGTGCCAAAAAAAGTGCACACACATGTGGAGTTGGCCACCTGAATCACACCAACATCAGCGCTGTTTCTAGTATATTTCTGACACAGATTCACTGTTTTATGTTTATACTATCTTTTTAATATCTTAAATTTTTTAAACGGCTGCTCCCTTTAGAAATTCTTTGAGTTATCAGAGAAATTCGTGTATGGTATCACATTTTTTTGTGTGTTATCCATTTCTAGTGTCGGTTACCTACTACAAGATTTTTTTGCAATTTTGCGAGTCCGAGGCGCTGAGCGGTGTATTGAAGGCCTTTATTATACACCTCATCCTAATATATATTAATATACTTAACCAGAGCGGTGGGAAGTAGGCCTGCCGTCCTGGAAGACTTACCAGAAAGACCATTACCGGAGAGTAACTGGTACTTTTCTCAAGACGTCTTCCAGGACGGCACAATGAGAGAGAAGCAAGTAATTTGCAGGCCTACCTTAGGGTGGGACGACCGCTTGCAGGACCTTCCTACCAAATGAGAGGTCCTGAGGCGACAGCAACTCCACTCTGTAATGCTTCAAAAAGTGTTCTGGCTTGACCATGTCGCAGCTTGGCAGATTTGTTCGACCGAAGCTCCGGCCCTTTCTGCCCAGGAGGTCGCCAGAGACCGAGTGGAATGTGCTTTAACCTTCGGGGCTGTCTTAGCAGCCTGGTCATAAGCTAGGGAGATTGCTTGTTTTATCCACCTAGCTATGGTTACTCTAGAAGCCTGTTGGCCCTTTTTCTGACCAGAAAAAATAAATAAGTGGCTGGATTTTCTGAAAATGCCAACTCTGTCCAAATAAGAAAGCAGACATCGTCTGACATCCAAACAATGAAAGGAAGCCTCCCTTTCATTCTGGGGATTGGAACAAAAAGGGAGTATTATTTCCTGCGTTCTATGAAATTTTGATACTACCTTGGGAAGGTACAGGGGGTCCTGCCTGAGAACAACCCTGTCCTCAAATAAACGAAAAAACGGCTCTTTAATTGACAGAGCCTGCATATCACCTACTCTTTTGGCTGTCGTTATCGCCAGCAGAAAGGTAAACTTAACTGTGAGAAGTTTAATAGAAATACTGTCTAAAGGCTCGAACGGAGCCTTAGTTAACTGTTCTAGAACCAAGGAGAGATCCCAGGGTGGAACCCTAGAGATCTGTACTGGAGACATTCTGTCCCTAGCTGACAAGAATCTTTTAATCAACGGGTCCTGGGACAATCTTCTGTCCAGGAAGTAAGATAAGGCTGCTACCTGAACTCTTAGTGTCTTGGTAGCCAGCCCCAGATCAACTCCATCCTGGAGAAATTCCAGAATGACCGAAGTTTCCTGTTGGGAAACCTCTCTCTCTGAACACCAGCGAGAGAAGACCCCCCACACCTTAGCATAAATCCGCCTGGTGACCTCCTTTCTACTAGAGAGGAGAGTGGTAATCACTCTCTCTGAACAGCCCTTCTCCCGCAGGTTCTGCCTTTCAAGCACCAGGCCGTCAGTTTGAAGAAGCTGGGCTCTGGGTGGAAGACCGGACCCTGAAGAAGAAGGTCTGACCGAACTGGTAGATGGAGAGGGGGAGCTACCGACCAGTTCTCCAGAGTGGGAAACCAGGCTCTCTTGGGCAACCAGGGGGTGACCAAAATGAGAGCATTCTGAGAGGTCCAGCTTCTGCAGGATCCTCGGAATCAGAATCAGAGGAGGAAAGGCATAGGCCAGATGAAAACTCCACACCTGGGCCAGCGCATCCACTCCCTCTGAGCCCCATTCCCGGGTCAGGGAAAAGAACCTCTTCAGCTTTTTGTTTTCCCTGCGGGCGAAGAGGTCTATCTCCGGATTGCCGAACCGTTGGCACACCAGATCGAACACCTCTGTGTTCAACTCCCATTCTCCCTGGAGAATCGGGTGGCGACTTAAAAAGTCTGCCTCTACGTTGTGAACCCCTTTTATGTGAACCGCTGTGATAGAGGGAATCCGGAGCTCTGCCCAGCTCAGGATCTCCAGAGACAAAGCCAGAAGGGTACGCGACCTGGTGCCTCCCTGATGGTTCAGGAATGCCACTGTGGTGGCATTGTCGGATAGAATCTGGACCTCTCGGCCCCTGACTCTCTCCTCGAAGGCCTTTAGAGCCTCCCGGACCGCCAACAATTCCCAGAGGTTTGAGGAGGCGCCCCTCTGACCTCGGTTCCAGGAACCCTGAGCTCGTCTAAGTGAGCCCCCCAACCCCAGGCGCTTGCGTCTGTGGTCATCCTGAGAGGGTTGGACTGACTCCACAGACGACCCACCAGTAAATTCTGAGGAAGGAGCCACCACCTCAGAGATTCCTTTGCCACAACTGGGATGGGGACCCTGTAGTCTAGAGATTCCCTTGATCCGTCCCAAGAGGATAGAAGGAATTCTTGGAGAGGTCTGGAGTGGAGCTGAGCCCACGGCACCGCTGGGATGCAAGAGGTCATTAGACCCAGCACCCGCATGATGCTTCTGAAGGAGGATTCCTCTGCCTCCAACATAGACCTGACCGTTGTCATAAGACCTTGGACCTTGTCCTGGGGTAAAACAAGTTTTCTTTCTAAGGAATCCACTAGGAATCCCAAGTAAACTTTCTTCTGTTCTGGGACCATCGAGGATTTTTCTTTGTTGATGATCCACCCCAGGCTTTCCAAGGTGCTCACGACCCTGGCCAGGTCTGCAAGAAGGAGATCTCGACTCTGATTGTAGAGAAGCAGATCGTCGAGGTAGGGGACTACTGCTATACCCTGCAGGTGCAGGTAAGCAATCACCTCCGCCATGATCTTTGTAAAGACTCTTGGACTGGATGACAGTCCGAAGGGAAGCGCAGCAAACTGCCAATGCTGCACTCCCTGGGCGGAAGTGATTGCAAACCTGAGGAAGGCCTGATGTGCTGGGAATATCGGGACGTGTAGATAGGCGTCCTTTAGGTCTATGGTCACCATGAACACCCCCCTCAGAAGAAGCTTCCTGAGAGTGTACACGCTCTCCATCCGAAACCTCTTGCGACGCAGATAAGCGTTCAAGGGTCTCAAGTTTATTATAAGTCGATGCTTCCCTGACGGCTTTGGAACAACGAAAACGTGGGAATAGACGCCCAAACCTTGTTGTTCCGTAGGTACCGGGATAACTACTCCCTGCCTTTCCAGATCTGAGACATTCTGTACCAGACCTGCAGCTTTTAAGGGGTCCCTGGGTAGATGCGTTACCAGGAACTTCGGGGGAGGGGAGTGAAGGAACTCTAGCTTGTAGCCCTCTTTTAAAATTTGGAGGACATGGGGGCTCTGAGATATGCTTTCCCATCTGGGGAGAAACTGGGAAAGCCTTCCCCCTACCCTTACGTCACTTAGAGTTCTTGTCATTAGGCTTTTGGCTGGAGAAAAGGATACCTCCCTTCTGTTTGTCCTTGCCAGCACTCCACCTCCTAGTATTGATAGGTCTTTTGTCTGAAGACCGGTTCTTACCCTGGGGGCCTCGAAAAAATCTCCTTTTTTCCTTTTTGGTTTGGTAGGAAATTTCTTACCCTTTTCGGTGGACCTGGACAAGGCTTGGTCAAGTCCTGTACCGAAAAGAAGGGAGCCCTCAAATGGGAGACCACATAAACGGGTCTTGGATGCACTATCACCATCCCAGGTTTTAACCCATACAGCTCTTCTAGCAGAGTTTAAGAGGGCTCCAGTCTTTGCAGTGGTTCTTACGGTTTCTACCGCTGCGTCCGCTAGGTACGCCACCACGTTACCTATTAGCTGCAACGACTCCAAGACTTCCTTGGATTTGGAAGTGCCTGAAACATGGTCCGTTAATTTTGAGATCCATGCATCTGCATTCCTGGCTACGCATGCTGAAGCCAGCGCCGGGCTCATGGCTGCCGCATTGGCTTCCCAGGCCCTCCGCAAGGTGGTTTCAGCACGCCGATCCATCTGATCTTTGAGGTTACCAGTATCCTCAAAGGAGAGGTCAGACAGTTTGGATACCTGGGCTAAGGAAGCATCCAATCTGGGCGTTTTGAAGAACCTATCTTCATCTTCCTCCTTGAAAGGGCACCTACGTTTCCACGTTTTTGGTCTTAAAAGCTTCCTTTCAGGATCCTTCCATTCTTGAAGGATAATGTCCTTCAGTGCCTGGTGGACGGGGAAGGTTTTGGGTTGAGACTTCAACAAACCCCAATACATTCTATCCTGTGCGGAAACCTGTTCCGCAGGCTCCTGGATCTCCTCAGAAGCATAAATTGCCCCAAGGAGGCCCTCCATATCATCGGCCGAGAAGATGTGCCTTCCTGGCCTGGAGCACTCTTCCTCGTCCTCTGCCTGACTATCCACCAGACCCTCATCAGATACTTCTCGATCGGAGATATCTGAATCCTCCTCCGGCTCCGAACCCTGTGAAGGTAGGGATTTTAGAGGCTGCGGGCGTCTTTTAACTACCCTGGGAGTCAAAGAACTCTCCTGAGAGGAAGAGCCCCCCCCACTTGTCTGAGGTTCTGGTTCCCTAGACCTGAGTGAGGATTGAAATTCCTTAAGCGTAGTCAGCATCTGGGTCTGGACAGACAAGAAGTCTTTCATGACCTGAGATGTTTCTTTTCCAGCCAATTTCTGAATGCATTTAAAACAGAAAGGTCTGGAATAGTCTGGAGGCAACCTATCATTGCAGTAGCCACATCTTTTGATGCGAGCAGGGGCTTTAGATGGACGGCTGGTAGACCCCTGGGCAGTGACGTCCCCTCCTGCAGAAAAAACAAATATACACAGGGAATTTTTTTAGTACCAAACACCCCTGTGCAGAGCAAAAGGGGGAAGAGTCGGGGTACCTCCCCCATCATAACCCCTGCTGGCTGGGTAGGACTCACCTCCTGTGGCCTCCTCTGTAGCCTTGGCCATATCGGGCCTTTCCTCATGCTCCATGCGCCGTCCGGGCTCGAACCGTGTCGCTAAGAGCAAACAGGAGGAATGGGCGCCTCTTTTCCTGGCATCTTTATAGAGGAAGCTGGCTGAAAAGACGCCGGCCGTCGCCATCTTGCCGTAGACCGGAAACCGGAAGTGGCGCAGCACACGGTGACGTCATTCCGGGCGCTAGAGGAGGAAATCAATGAGTCCTCCAGGCCATGGGAAAATGGCGCCGCACATGCCTGAGCGGCGCCAATAGCCAGAACAGCGCTTCACCGCTGGGTTCACCACCGCATCTGCGGGAGACCTGCCAGCCCCCCCTCCGAAGTGGACACCCACCAGGTAGGGAGAAAAAAGAGGAAACATTTGGCCCCTGAAGCTTCCAGGTACCCTGTACCTTAGGGCTTCAGAAAACTCAGGGGGGTTCTTCAAGGCTATTCCTTCCCCCCTGAGTATGTTACAACAAAAGGGGGACCCCCCCAGGAAGGATGAGCCCGTCCTGCTAGGTCCAGAGGCTTCCTAAGCGTTCGACCTAGGTCCCAGGGGGAGACCTCCAGCACCAGGCCTTTAGGTCTTTAGAAAATAACAAACGGTTTCGCTGTGGGGAAACACAATCAAAAACTGAGGAGCACAGGGAGGGGTGGAGTTTTTAACCTCTTTGATTGATTGTGTTTCCTGTCAGGTGGACTAGTCATCTCTCATTGTGCCGTCCTGGAAGACGTCTTGAGAAAGGTGTTCTATCGGGTTGAGGTCATGCAGGCTAGTCAAGTTCCTCCACCCAAAAAACAGTTTTCAGGGGGTTGGGCTTGGCCCCTTAATGCCAGTGCAGGGAACTCTTAAGCCGTCCACATACCAAGATATTTTGGACAATTTCATGTTCCCAACTCTGTTGGAACAGTTTGGGGATGATCCCCTTCCTGTTCCAACAGGCCAGTGCACAAAAAAGCTCCACAAAGACATGGCTGAGCGAGTTTGGGGTGGAGGAACTTGACTGGCTTGCACAGAGTTCTGACCTCAACCCAATAGAATACCTTTAAGATAAAATTAGAGCGGAGACAGAGCCAGGCCTTCTCGTCCACATCAGTGCCGGACCTCCCAAATGCTCTTCTTGAAGACTGGTCAAACATTCCCATAGACACACTCCTAAACATTGAGGACAGCCTTCCCAGAAGAGCTGAAGCTGTTATAGCTGCAAAGGGTGGGCCAACCCAATAGTGAACCCTACAGACTAATGCGGCGTACACACGATCGTTTAACGTCGCTAAAAATGCAATTTTTTAAATTGGGCATTAAAAACGATTGTGTGTAGGCTCCAGAGCATTTTTAACGACGTGAACAATGGCCTAAAAAAAAAAAAATGAGAACCTGCTCTATTTTTTCACGTCGTTTTTTTTTTAACGACGTGAAAAACAGTAGTGTGTATGCTTTTACGAGAGGGAAAAAACGCGCATGCGCAGAATCAAGTATGAGACGGGAGCGCTCGTTCTGGTAAAACTAGCGTTCGTAATGGAGATGGCACATTCGTCACGCTGTAACGGACTGAAAAGCGCAAATCGTCACTCAACAAACTTTACTAACATGAAGGGTGGCGCCATTCGAACGGAACTTCCCCTTTATAGGACCGTCGTACGTGTTGTACGTCACTGCGCTTTGCTCGAGCGTTTTCTTTAATGAACGTGTTTATGCAAGACAGGCTTGAGAGGAAACAAGAAAAATCACGTCAAGAAAAACGTTGTTTTTGAAAATGACATTAAAAACGATCTTGTGTACACGACATAAGACCCCTTTTACACTGAGGCAAGTTTTCCAGCGTTTTAGTGCTAAAAATAGCACCTGAAAACTGCCTCTCAGGCTTTCACACTGGGTAGGCATGAGTGCTTTCACACTGGGGCGGTGCGGGGAAGAAAAAAAAGTCCTGCAAGCAGCATCTTTGGGGCGGTATACAGCGCTCCTATACATTGGAATGACCCGGCAGAGCTTCCAAATCGCCGAAACACAGGCAGTTTTAACCCAGTCTTCAGCCGCTAGCAGGGGTTAAAAGCACCCTGCTAGCGGCCAAAAAGCGCCACTAAAACTAGTTGCCCTTTACAGCGAACGGACCCGCCGCCTCAGTGTAAAATGGGTCTAAGACTGGGATGCCATTAAAGTTCATGTCTGTATAAAGGCAGGCATCCCAATACTTTTGGTAATATAGTGTAGGTACCTGCATCAGTCTTTATGTTTACCTCTCCTTGTCCTGCAGTGTATTGTGGAATGTTAACGACTCAGGTGCTTCTGCATTGCATTTTGCAAAACTGTCACTTAACTTGCTTACAAAGAAAGAGCAAAGCTTGCTCACCCTGCGGTGTGCTGGAGCCCTACTGTTTTTACTGTTGCAGTTTTGTATAAAAAATAAAAAAAAAAACCTGAAAAATATTTGAAGATTTAAATTGAAAGTTAATTTGAGCTTTAAATGCATTTTACCTATAACTAGGTGAAGAGGTGACCTAGGCATGTTGCTCAGCTGCATCAGAGAGAAAAAAAAAAAAAAAGTCAGGTCACAGTTCACAGGTGCATCTCATAAAAGTTAGAATATATATATATATATATATATATATATAAAAAAGTTAAATTTCAGTAATTTAATTCAAAAAGTGAAACTCATGCGTTACACACAGAGTGATATATTTCAAACATTTCTTTTTAAAATTGACAATTATGACTTAACAGCTAGTGAAAACCCAAAAAATTCAGAAAAATCTGATTACACAAGACCAATAAAAATATAGGATTTTTGTACTCACCGTAAAATCCGTTTCTCTGACATCCATGGACTGACACAGCTGGATACTGTAAACGCAGGGCCGTTTGAAGGAATTTGGGGGCCCCAAGCAAAATGGACATGGAGGCCCCCCTGTACTGTCCACATCTCCCCCTGTAATGTCCACTGTTAAAATAATAAAAATATTCAAAAATAATTATGGAGCGATAAAGTCTCTAATAGTTCCACAAATAAAATAGTAAATACGTTTTCTTGAAAAGTAGTAAAGAATCTGTCAGTCTTTCTATGGCTCCACAAGCATGTACTTGTACATGATTTCTGTTCTGTCCAGTAATCCAGGCCAGGATTAGGATCCCTGAATATTCGTGCGCTTTTCTCCTGTAAACAACTTCCTGGTCACAGCAGCCTGCTTCTCCATCCCAATCCCCACTATTGGAGAAATGTCCAGTATCAGGGTTTTTAATTTTTTTTATTTAGTAAATAAAAAAAAATAAAAAACCCTGATACTGGACATTTCTCCAATAGTGGGGATTGGGATGGAGAAGCAGGCTGCTGTGACCAGGAAGTTGTTTGCAGCCGCGCACTAATATTCAGGGATCCTGATCTGGCTGAATTACTGGACAGAAGAACATAAATAATGTACAAGTACATGCTTGTGGAGCCAAAGAAAGACAGATTCTTTATTTTCAAGAAAACGTATTTACTTTTTTATTTGTGGAACTATTAGAGACTTTATCACTCCATTAAAAAGTCATTCACTGACTTACCCTTTCCAGAGGCACTGTCTGGCGGGCAAAATATGATCCGACCGCAATGGGAGTTGTAGCACGCCTGCGCTGCCCTCCTGAGTGACTGTCTCCTCCCCCCAGGAGCAGGGAGCATCAGCACGTAGCCGCCGTTGTGGACTACAACTCCCATAAGCAATAGCGGCGGCCTGTCACCGCCGGGTGTACCAAGATGGCCGCCGCTCCGGAGCTAGGCCGAAGCCGCAGCCTTTCCTAAGGCTGCAATCCGCGGATCGGCTCCGGGCGAAAATCGAGGACAGTGACAGGCAGCAGGCTGGGGCCCTAGGCCAGCTCGGGGCCCCAAGCAATTGCTTGTTTTGCCTGTCCTGTTCCGACGGCCCTGTGTAAACGTGTGGGTATATGTCCCTGCTCGCAGGAGAAGATCTAGGCAGGGGGGCGGTCCCTCCAGACATTACCCTCCCACCTGCAGCCAGCAGCCTCAGTTCGTAACAAAGCAGTACAAACCTTAAAGAAAGGGTGGGTGCTTTGTCAGTCCATGGATGTCAGAGAAACGGATTTTACGGCGAGTACAAAAATCCTATTTTCTCTTATCGTCCATGGACTGACACAGCTGGATACTGTAAACGTGTGGGACGTCCCAAAGCAGTATCAGAAGGGTGGGAGCAGTAGTAAAGGAACAACCAAAACTTCACTCCAAACATGCAGAGCTCCTCAACGGAGGAGTTGCAACATTAACCACTTCCCGCCCAGTCAATAGCGAATTGACGTCCGGGAAGTGGTTGCAATATCGATACTGGACGTCATATGACGTCCTGCAGGATATTGCCTTGCGCGCGCCCGCGGGGGCGCGCAGCACGGTGATCGGGGACGGCATGTGTCCCTCGGACACAGCGCTACCCCGATTACGGTAAACAGCCAATTTCATTTGCTGTTTACCATGTGATCGGCTGTGTCAAAGTCACAGCCGATCACCTGTCAAAACAAACTCGGCGGCGCGCTCCGTGCGCGCCGCCACAGGCTTGCAGAGCGGGGATCGGGGAAGGCGAGTGTCCCTTGGACACAGCGCGTCCCCGATCAGAGTAAACAGCCAATGAATTGGCTGTTTACCACGTGACCGGCTGTGTCCAATCACAGCCGGTCACAAATGTAAACAAACTCCACAGGAGTTACTACCTGATCCCTGCTCTCTCCTCACACACCGATCTGTGAGGAGAGAGAAGAGATCAGTAAGTTAGCTCAGTGTAGTTTGTCTACATAAGTTTACAGTGCACAACACGCCCCCCCCCCATAAAGAGGACCTGTCACACAGCCCAGCACATCAATCAGCCCAGCCAATCAGCCCACCTGTCAATCAATCACCCCACCTGTCAATCAATCACCCCATCTGTCAATCAATCAATCAGCCCATCTGTCAATCAATCAATCAGCCCATCTGTCAATCATCTGTCACAGGCCCACCTCCATCGGTACCGCCATTGGCACTGCCACACAGGCTACCAGTACCGCCATCGGTACCAGTACCACCACCAGTACCACCACCAGGCCCAGCATCTATACTGCCACACAGGCCCGCTACCAGTATCACCACTAGTGCCGCCATCGGTACCGCCACCGGTACCACCACCCGTAGTGCCACCACCACCTGTACCACCACCTGTACCGCCATCGGTACCATCACCACCCGTACCACCACCTGTACCGCCATCGGTACCACCACCACCCATACCGCCACCAGTACCACCACCACCACCCGTACCGCCATCGGTACCACCACCACCTGTACCGCCATTGGTACCACCACCACCCATACCGCCATCGGTACCACCACACAGGCCCACCACTAATACCTCCATCGGTACTACCACACAGACCGCCACCACTACCACCAGCAGTACCATTACACAGGCCCACCAATAAGCACTGCCATAATGTCCCAAAGGGTTTACACACCTGAGGAGGCATATGCCATTCTTGCCATGTCGGATGATGAGAGCAGCGGGGAGCTCCCATTATCCGATTCTGGTTCGGAATACGAGCCAGTGGAGGATAGTGGCTCAGAGTCCGAGTCCCCGGAGGAAACCGTCCCTCCCAAAAGAATGCGATCGGCACCAAGATCAGCACCAAGATCAGGAGAACTGCCCACCACCAGCAGCGCCATACCCCAGGAAGAGGAGCCCAGTACAAGCAATGGAAATGCACGCCCAACCCGAAGAATCCAGCCCCAATCCTACCTTCCCGATGCCCTGGCAAACCCCTTATGGTTGCCTGCCAACTCAGGATCCGCTATCATCCCCCCTTTCACCGCACAGCCAGGTGTGCAGCCCGACACTACAAATTTTTCTAAATTTGATTATTTTTGTTTATTTTTCCCACAAGATTTGCTGCAGAATATAGTGGATCAAACGAATCTGTATGCATCCCAATTTATTGCTGCCAACCCCAATTCTTCCTACGCCCGCATGTTCCAGTGGCGGCGTCTAACATTGGAGGAATTTAAATTATTTTTGGGCCTTATGTTCAATATGGGGCTTACAAAAAAGAACGAAGTCCATTCATATTGGTCCAAACGCCCCATCCAACACATGCCCATATATTCCGCTGTCATGTCCAGGAAAAGATACGACATGATTATGCGCTTTCTCCACTTCAATGACAATTCACAGTGCCCTCCCCGAGATCATCCCAACTACGACAAATTGTACAAGATACGCCCCCTAATCAATGCCTTTTCCCAGCGATTTGAAGACGTTTTCATCCCAGACCAAAAAATGTGTGGACGAGTCCCTCGTACATTTCACCGGCCGACTGCAGTTCAAGCAGTACATACCAAGCAAGAGAGCCAGGTATGGGTTAAAATTAAATAAATTATGTGATTGAGCCACTGGATACGTCTGCAAATTCAGGATCTACGAAGGCAAAGACTCCCAGCTCCAGCCCCGTGATTGCCCCACATATATTGGAACCAGTGGGAAAATTGTCTGGGAGTTGGCATACCCCCTGTTCGGAAAAGGTTACCATTTATATGTTGATAATTATTATACCAGCCTGCCCCTTTTTCGCCACCTTTACAGTAAACAAACCCCGGCCTGCGGTACCTTAAAAAAAAACCGGAAGGGATTCCCACAAAATTTATTGACAAAAAAATTGCGACCTGGAGAATCGGCATCCATGAGGAACGAGGAGGTGTTGGCCATGAAGTGGAGGGACAAGAAAGATGTCCACATCCTCTCTACGATCCACAATGACACCATGGTGGAGATCCCAAGAAGACGCGGCTCCATTGTAAAGCCTGAATGTGTCCACGACTACAATTTGTACATGGGGGGGGGGGGGGGGTGGATTTAAACGACCAGATGCTACAGCCCTACTTATCAACCAGAAAGTCCCATTATTGGCACAAAAAAGTTGCGTTTCACCTGTTTCACATGGCCCTTTTTAATTCGTTTGTCTGCTACCAAAAAGCAACTCAAAATCACCTACTCCACTACCTCCAATATATCGAAGATATCATCGATAGGATAGGATAGGACACCTCTGCCTGCTACCTGGACCTGTGCTTTGGCTGTGCTGACAGTATCTCTGCCTGTGCGAACTATGGACAGTATTCCTGCCTGCTGCCTGGATGATTGCTTTTGCTGTCACTGACCTCATCCCTGCCTGCTGCCTGGACCGATGCTCTCCTCTGTGGACCACTGCACTTCTAAAACCACAGGTAAATCTTTTGTTATTTGGTATGTACCTGCTATGTGTTAGATATATGAAGGGCCTTCAAAAATGTGATCGGTAGTCAGAAAATGATATGTGCAATTAATGCTGCTAGAATGCCTGGAGGTGCTACTTGGATGTTGGGCCTCTGTATGTGGCCAGGCTGTGTAAAAGTCTCAAACATGTGGTATCGCCATACTCAGGAGGAGTAGCAGAATGCATTTTTGGGTGTAATTTTTGCTATGTACATATTATGTGTTAGAAATATCTTATAAATTGACAACTTTGTGTAAAAAAAAAATGCATTTTAATTTTTTCTCCACATTTTCCAAAACCTTCTGGAAAAAAATGAACCGTTCAAAAGACTCATAATGCCTCATAGATTATACGTTGGGGTGTGTGCTTTCAAAAATGGGGTCATTTTGTGGAAAATTCTATTGTCCTGGTGCTCCAGGGCCTTCAAAATTGTAATAGGTGGTTGAGAAAGGATATGTGCAATTTATGCTTGTAGAACGCCTGAAAGTGCTACTTCAATGTTGGGCCTCTGTATATGGCCAGGCTGTGTAAAAGTCTCACACATGTGGTATCACTATACTCAGGAGGAGTAGAAGAATGCATTTTGGGGTGTAGTTGCAATTATGCATATGCTGTGTGAGAGAAAAAAAACTGTTAATATGACGTTTGTGTAAAAAAAAAAAAAAAAAAATTAAATTTTCCCAAGAATTGTGGGAAAAAAATACAACTTCAAAAAACTCACCACGCCTCTTAGTAAATACCTTGGACTGTCTACTTTCCAAAAAGGGGTAATTTTGGGGTATTTGTACTTTCCTCGCTTGTGTCTCAAGAAATGAGATATCCCTTCAGTACATCAGGCGTGATCAGATGTGATAAATTTTCAGTGATTGCCACCATAGTTTTTAGACTCTATAACTTTCACAAAGACCAAATAATATACACTAATTTGGGTTCATTTTACCAAAGATATGTAGCCGTATACATTTTGGCACAAATTTATGAAGAAAAATTACTTATTTGCAAAATTTTACAATAGAAACTAAAAAAAAGTGTTTTTTTTTTTTAAAATTGCTGTTTTTTTGCTTATATCGCAAAAAATAAAAAACCCAGTGGCGATTAAATACCACCAAAAGAAAGCTCTATTTGTGAGAAGAAAATGATAAAAAATTTGTTTGGATACAGTGTAGCATGACTAAGTAATTGTCAAAGTGTGAGAGTACTGAAAGCTGAAAATTAGTCTGGGCGGGAAGGTGCATAAGTGCATGGTATTGAAGTGGTTAAACAGCAGCCTGCAACACTTTGCGGCCGAAGGAAGCATCCGAAGATGCAGCCACATCAACCTTATAGAACTTAGAAAAGGTATGAACGGACGACCAGGTCGCCGCCTTGCACACTTGTGCAACCGACGCTTGATGTCGGAAAGACCAGGAAGCACCAATTGCCCTAGTGGAATGCGCCGTAACCGGAAAGGAAGGCGCCCGCCCCTTAATGGCATAGGCCTGAATAACGGTCTGTTTGATCCACCTAGAAATAGTGGCAGACGAAACCGCTTGGCCCTGTTTTGGACCCGAGACGGACACAAACAAACAGTGAGTCAGACTTCCGAATGGAAGCAGTAGCAGACGGGTACACCCGCAAGGCTCGTACCACATCTAAATCGTGAAGCGCAACCTCTCTAGGATGCGATGGATGAGGGCACAAAGACGGATGGACAATGTCCTCATTAAGGTGAAAAGCCGAAACTACCTTTGGAAGGAAAGATGGTCGCGGGCGCAACACCGCCTTATTCTTATGGAGGACCAGGTAAGGCGACTTGCATGACAGAGCCGCCAACTCAGACACCCGTCTAACAGAAGTGATGGCCACTAAGAAAGCCACCTTCTGAGACAAGGGTAAAAGAGGAATATCTCTGATATTTTCAAAAGGAGGTTCCTGAAGAACCGAGAGCACCAAGTTCAGATCCCAAAGAGGGAGCGGGGGCTTGGCAGGGGGAATCACATGGCAAACCCCCTGCACAAAAGTTCTAAAGAATGACCTGCTAGGGGTCGTTGAAAGAAAACGGCCAAGGCTGAAATCTGACCCTTAGTAGTGCTCAAAGCCAGCCTTTGGGCTACACCACGCTGCAAGAACCGCAGGATTCTGGGGACAGAGTACGTCCGTGGACGCCAGTCTAGCTCTTCACACATAGCGATGCAAGCTCTCTAGGTACGGTGATAGATCTTTCTAGAAAAAGACTTCCGTGCCCTAAGCATGGTTGAAATCACTGAATCCGACAGGCCTCGGTCCTTCAGCACCTGGCTCTCAAATGCCATGCCGTTAAAACCAGAGACTGTAAAGCAGGATGAAAGATAGGACCTTGAGACAGCAGGTCCTCCCTCATGGGCAGTCGCCAAGGGACGTGCGCGATGAGACGTACCAGATCGGCGTACCAATGACGCCGAGGCCAATCCGGAGCAATGAGGATCACCGGAATGCCCTCGGCCGCTACCCTGCGCAGCAGACGAGGAATCAACTGCAGAGGGTGGTAAGCGTATATCAAGCGATACAGACCCCACTGAGCCACCAACGTGTCTGAGGCATCCGCCCAGGGGTCCCTGGACCTGGCCACAAACCGACACCTTGCGATTGAGTCGAGATGCCATCAGGTCCACAGCCGCTGTGCCCCACCGCCGACAAAGGAGTTGACACACCTCCGGATGCAAGGACCACTCCCCCTGGTCCAAGGACTGGCGACTCAGATAGTCCGCCTGCCAATTTTCTACTCCTGGAATGTAGACGGCCGACAGCGCCGGCATGCTACTTTCCGCCCACTTTAGGATGTGGGAAACCTCGGATGCCGCAGCCGAGCTTCGAGTGCCCCCCTGATGGTTGACATATGCCACGGCCGTCGCGTTGTCCGACTGAATTTTGATCGAGCGGCCCTGTAGTCTCTTTGACCACGCAAAGAGACAGTCTGATCGCTCGCAATTCCAGAACGTTGATTGTGAGACGAGATTAGTCCGGATACCAGAGGCCTTGCGCTGACAGGACTCCCCAAACTCCTTCCCAGCCCGTCAGGCTGGCGTCCGTCGTGACCACTGTCCACTGAATGGGGAGAAACGACTTTCCGGCCCAAAGAGCCGGGGATCTCAGCCACCACGTCAGGGATGCCTTGACCGAGTGACTCACTCGGATCTGAAGATCCAATGACAATGGGGACTTGTCCCAAACAGACAGAATTCCCTTCTGCAATGCCCGAGTGTGTGATTGGGCATACGGGACCGCCTCCAAGGAGGCCACCATTAGTCCCAGGACCCTTATGCAGAAACGCCGAAGTGTCCAGGATCAGACCCAGATACTCCAAACGTTGAGTCGGGACTAGAACCGACTTCTGCATGTTCAGAAGCCACCCGAAGTCCCGGAGGGTCTGACTGACTATTGTCACATTTTCCTCCAATTCTGAGCCAGTTTCTGCTCTTAGAAGAAGGTCGTCCAGATAGCCCACGATAACAATTCTTCATCGTCTCAGCAAAGCTAGAACCGGGGAAAGCACTTTGGTGAAAACCCGCGGTGCCGATGCTAGGCCGAAGGGAAGAGCCACCAACTAATAGTGGACTTCGCCTATGGCAAAGCGCAGAAACCTCTGGTGACCTGCGCAGATTGGGACGTGCAAGTAAGCATCCTTGATATCCAAGGACGCCAGGAAATCCCCTTGGTGGAGGGTCGCAATAACCGTGCGAATGGATTCCATCCGGAATTTTTGTACCTTCACATAGGCATTCAAAGCCTTGAGGTCCAGGATTGGCCGTACCCCGTCCTTCTTTGGGACAACAAACAGGTTCGAGTAAAACCCCTGAAACACCTCCTGTGACGGAACTGGCACAATCACTCCGCACCCGAGCAAATCCAAGAGGGCCGCCCGGCGGGCAGGCAGGAGAGGGAGGTTTGAGGGGAAGAACCTGTTTGGGGGCCATGAGCGAAACTCTATCCTGTATCCGAAGGTGACCACCTCGCACACCCACCGGTCGGAGATCCGGGGGGTCCACCGAACCTGCGAAGACGTCCCCCCACCCCAGAGTCGGGCAGGGGCAAGACTTTATGCAGTGGCGGGCTTGGGAGCTTGCTTGGTAGGCTTACACACCCAGGGACGCTTGTGTCCCCCCCGCCGCACTTTTTTCAGTCTGGGCGGGCTTACCCGTGGATTCTGACTGACGAAAAAACGTCTTCTTCGCCGGAAAGGAAGGGCCTGACCTGCGGAGGGGCTCCTTTCCCTTAACAGACCGAGGGATGAAGGTGCTCTTACCCCCTGTAAAATCCTTAATAATGTCATCTAGGGCGGCCCCAAACAGTCTACCGCCCTTAAAAGGGCAAGTCAGCCAGAAGCTTTTTGGAAGCTAGGTCGGCCGACCATCATTTTAGCCAGATAAGGCGACGCAGCACCACAGCAGAGATATAGGCCCCAGATATTAAAGGGGCCACATCCAAAGTGGCATCGAACATAGACCAGACCCTGCACAAGTTGATGAGCCTGGGGCAATGGTCTCAGGAGGGAGATTATGCTCCTGTACCGTCTGGTGCAAAATCTCTTTATCCATCCAGTGAGTGTCTGAGACACAAGTGTCGCCGCCACAATAGGGCATAAGGCAGACCCCAATAAGGCAAACATAGTTCTACTCACCACCTCAGACCTCCTGTCAGTGGGATCCTTAAATGCAGGAGTCCCTTCCATTGGGAGCGTGGTAGCCTTATTCAAACGGGCGACCGGGGGGGGGGGGGGGGGGTCGACCACTGGGGTTATGGCTAGGCGCCGCGGGACCGTCAGTCTTCTGCGGCTTATCCCAGATTTGGTCAATGAATGCATTAAAAAAAAAAAAAAAAAAAAGAGGCACATATGGAAAGACCTTTTTTGAAGAGACGGTTTTAAAAAGGTACCAAAAAGGAGACAGTTTCCACCTGGGGTTCCTCAGTCTCAACATTCAGCTTGAGAGTGTCCCTCACAGCATAAATGAGTTCACTTACAAGCACCCTGTCAATTACTGGTTCAGTACTAGAGTCTTACAAGGAATGTCCTGTCCAAAGACATAAAAATCATCAGAGCTAGGGTCCTGAGTGGCAGTAGCTAGGCCCATATCTGAGACAGAGCACTCCCCTACCGGAGAATGTGTGGGGAGGGGGCGCTTTACAGCCCCCTTGCGCTCACACACTGCTTCCATTCTGACAAGGAATGATTCCAGGACTGCCAACAACTGGTCCGTAGGGACCGCAGGTGCAGGAGCACTGCCAGTTGCCTCAGGCAAGTGTGGAGTAGCAGGTGTACCAGACTCCATATCGCCACCCTCTGAGACCTTATACACTACTACAGTGAATATACAGTCCACCCACTGGCTACGCTGAGGCTGAGGAGGGGATACCTGGGAGGACCCACCAACCCTTAAAAGGGGTTGTGAAGGTACATGTTTTTCACCTGAATGCATCCTATGCATTCAGGTGAAAAAACATTCGACAATGCCCCCCCCGCCTCGAAAGTCCCGCGCTCGCTCCCGTCACCGTCCGAGTTCCTGAGCCCGGCCGTTGATTGGCTACACTGGATGGATTGAAAGCAGCGCAGCCATTGGCTGGCGCTGCTGTCAATCACATCCAATGACGCGGCACGGCAGGGGGTGGGGCCGAGTGATACAGTCGGCGGCTATGGCCGCCGCTGTATCACGGGAGCGCGCCCGCAGTAACTCCACACCATGCTCGCTCGCATTATGGTGTGGAGTCCTTGCGGGGAGGAGCTGAAACAGCCGCCGAGGGACCCCAGAAGACCAGGATCGGGGCCACTGTGTGCAAAACGAGCTGCACAGTGGAGGTAAGTATAACATGTTTGTTGTTTAAAAAAAAAATAAAAATAAAATAAATAAAAATAAAACGGGAACCTTTAGTGTTCCTTTAAGGACGGCTCAGTTCTGCTGAAGAAACCATGCTGTGAAGCCTGAGGAGAGTGAAGAATCCGTGAGGAGATTTGCGCCGCCGCTAGAGGTCGAAACCAAAAGTAAAAGCGCCGCAGCTACAAGAAAATGGGCGCCGGCTGCAGATATAACTGCACCATTGGACGGCAAGATGGCCGCCAAGCGCAATATTCAAAAAGCAAACAGCGCTAATGGCGCACGCAATAAGTCCCCACCTCACACACCAGAAAAACTGCCCCTCTCCCCAGAGTCCACTACAGACATGAGCGCCCCCAGCCAGGCTAGAGTGACCCCCACAGCACCAGTACAGAGAGCAGCATAACAGGGGGGAGACAGGGAGAAACCCCCCAATATAAAGAAACACAGCCAGCATGTACTCACCTGCAGCAGGAGAGACTAATTACCCGTCCCAGGAGGGACCCACTGGCTTGTTTCAGACAGACCTATCACAGAGCAGTACTGCGTAGCTGTCGGCCCGGTCCACCGCGAAAGATAGTCAGGTACTGTTCCATCTTAAGAGGACCGCGGGAGCATAAAAGCAATCCGGCCACCCCTGGAGTCATGGGGCATGTATCGTGAACTGAGTCTCACGTACACAAGGCGAGGATCAGCACGCTTGATGGTTGGACAGGGAAGACTACGAGGATACCAGTGTACCCAACCTGTTGCCCAGCCGACAGTTGATTGAAGGTCTCAAAAATAATAAAATTCCCTGAGAGCCACGTCTTCTTCTGCTTCTTCACAGAACGCGCTCTGCCACTCCTGAACGCCAGTCTCAACAGGCGCGAGGCTCGTCCTCGCAACGCTGGCTGGCGTGGGAGTGTAGTGGTGGGTGGAGGCGTCCTACGACGTCACGACTCCGCCCAGCGAGCACCGGGGAAAAAAAAACGCCCAGATTCAGGAATTTTGCGGGGCTCCTGGCAGGTGAGGGGGTGACTTTCAGAATATAAAGGAGACATGCAGGAGGCATGTCTAGCATTATAGATTATAACTGTATTAATGATTTAAATTTTGATGACAGTGGGTTTACATCCACTTTAAGTGGTTAAACCAGGTATTGTTACTTTTGGCAGTGTGGGCAGGTGCAAAGTCCTGCTGGAAAATGAAATCACCATCTCCAGAAAGCTGGTCAGCAGAGTGAAGCATGAAGTGCTCTAGCATTTCCTGGCAGAGGACTGCACTGACTTTGGACTTGATAAAATACAGTGGACCAGCAGATGACATGGCTCCCCAAATCATCACGGACTGAAAAAAACAAAATGTGCAATTCATTTGAAAATCAAGGTCCCAGAGACTGGAGAGGCACACAATCCAAGTTGCATGAGGTCTAGTGTCCACTGTCAGTGATTTGGGGAGCCATGTCTTCTGCTGGCGTTGGTCCACTGTGTTATCAAGTCCAAAGCCAATGCAGCCCTCTACCAGGAAATTCAATAGCACTTCATGCTTCCCTCTGCTGACTAGCTTTATGGAGGTGCCGTTTCATTTTCCAGCAGGACTTTGCACCTGCCCACACTGCCAAAAGTAACAATACCTGGTTTAATGATCATGGTATCACTGTGCTTGATTGGCCAGCAAACTCACCCAACCTATACCCCATAGAGAATCTGTGGGGTATTGTCAAAAAGGAAGATAGACATCAGACCCCAACAATGCAGACAAGCTGAAGGCCGCTCTCAAAGCAACCTGGGCTTCCAAAACACCTCAGCAGTGCCACAGGCGGATCGCCTCCATGCCACACCGCATTGATGCAGTAATTCATGCAAAAGGAGGCCCAACCAAGTATTGAGTGCATACTATACTGTACATGGACACCTTACAGTAAGCCACCATTTCTGTAGTAATCTTTGTTTATTGGTCTTCTGTAATATTCTAATTTTCTGAGATATGCATTTTGGGTTTTCACTAGCTGTAAGCCATAAATCAAAATAAAAAAATAAAGAAATGCCTTAATTATATCACAGTGTGTAATGCATCTAAATAAAAAAGGAGTTTGTCCGAGTTGAATCACTAAAATTAAATTTGATGATATTCTAATTTAATAAACCTCTAAATTCAACTGCATAGCCATTTGTACACACTTTACATTTCCTAGGTAGTTATACATAACTAAAATACCAGTATATTATTCCATTTGCCAAATAACCCCTGAATAATTAGGTTTAACCAAACCTTCGTTTTTTATAATGAATAGTTGACAGAAAAACATCACAGCCAGTAGATTCACCAAAAAAAAATTTTATTGAATAGTTTTCCAAAATTAAACTTTCACATTAAAAAAGGGAAAAATGTAAATGTGTCTTTTACTGAAAATGAAATAAGTTAGTTAACTGGGACACCAGATAATGGCGAGAGGCTTGTGTCATGGCCAGCAGGAAGTGTGACCAAATAACTAGATATAGTTCTATACAATGATTTCATAAAAACACCCCACACAAGTATGCATGGTTCATCAGCATGCCACATCCAATTTTCTGGTCTTATACTTGTCCCATGCAAAAAAAATACCAATGAACTTAGAATTAGGTCACTTAGGAGCCATTTCTTACATAAGTGTTAAATGCACAACTAGATCACTTCACCAATATTGAGTAGTTTTACCAAAATGGAAACCAGTAGCAATATGTTGGCCCCAATAAAGATTATAAAATGTGGGTTTTATCAGTGAAGACTTAAAGCACATTTTCTTATACATACTTAAAATTTTACTATTTGGAGTTAACTACTGCGGAACACAAAACAATGTAAATAAGCATTTTGTGGGCAAATTTTAGTAATGATCACTCCTGACTAACTCAACAATTATGCCAACTACCCATTTATTCCTCCTGGATGAAAGATTTTTTTTTAGTAAAGGATTATGACTTATGAAATATGAATTCTGCACAAACCCTTTTAAGAAGAAAGCCCATCCAGGCCCAAGAAGGCAGAGCCCAATTACATGGTTGTAGCTCCTCAACATACCAAGATTAAATTTTCTCACTCCTGAACTGCAAAGGATTTGTCCTTAGGATGCAACATGCTCAGAGAGCCAAATTATTCCCCAAAAAAATATATGCAGACAGGCTAAATTCTTGTTAGATATACATGCGCAAACAGTAGCAAGGAGCTTAAAGACAGGAATGCACATGTAAAATAAAGCTGACAAATACACAGGGATGGCTTTATGTTCAGGCTACCGTGCTATGTATAATCTCCATATATGAAGTGACTGCAAAAAAAAAAAAAAAAAAAAAAAAAAAAAAAAAAAAAAGGCAAATCACTTAGTAGCAGGAGATGAAAATCAGACAAATTTATCTTAGAATCCCTAGTTTATAGAAAATCAAAGGATTGCAAGGCACCAAAATCCTATATACAGTATATACTACAGGAAAGGAGCAAGATGGACTTTAAAAGGTGCCAACAAAGAACTCAATACAATAAGTATACATTTTAAATATTTCTAAAAACAAGACCTAGAGACAGTAAAAACAGTCCTCCCTTAGGACCCTCCAACAGCAATAAATAAATATGGCAAATCATATACCTCACTGATGTGCTAGGGGTTGGTTATTGCTGTGGGAGGGTCCTAAGGGAGGACCGTTTTACCATCTGTCTTTTTAGGCTTTTAGACTCCTTTTGGAATAATAAAATACTGATTTTATTGAAGAGTTTGTTGGCAGCTTAAAAAAAAAAAAAAATCTGTCTTGCTCCCCTTTGTCCTAGAATCCCACAATAACTTTTAAAAGCAAAATAAAACTGTACATCACTAACAAACAAAAAAACAAAACAATAGTCACCATCAGAAATGAAAAAGCATTGGTGCCCTGGCTCCTAGGATTCTTTCAGCCACTGATATTGCTTTAAGAATCTTAATTTTTGTTTTCCCCCCAATCTAAAACGAAGTCTCTAAATTATCACACTATACTGGCTAAAGAAAATCTGTCTGTCATGCAAATCAACTTGTTTTAGTACTTGGAGTCACTGACCCAGAATATCTGAACAGATCTGGAGTTCTGACTTCACTCTGCCATTCTAACCTACATACTTATACCAGATCAGTGAATAGCACTTCCAGAAAGTCTACAATTGTTACTCTTGTTATTCTCACTACAGGTTCCCCCTAAAATGATTTAGGCCAAAGACAATCACATGCACTGGCTAAAAGGGGAACAGGTTATATACATATTCACATAATTACTTTATTTTAGGTCAAATATGGAATTTTACACCATTTTTTTTATTTTACAAGACTAAGTGATCAGCACCAATCTTAGGATCACAGCCAAGAGAAATCTCAAATAGTTACTGAGCAGAGATGGAGGCAAGTAAAACTGGGGAGGTTTTGCAGCCAATTAAAAACAATTTCCCAACTTTTATTTAAAAAATGAAAGCTGGAATATGATCGATGCAGTTACTGGTAATCTTATTTGGCTCCAGTGTTTAAAACAGAGTACCTGATGCTTTGGCTTCCCCTACAAGCAATGGGAACACACAACTAGAAGAAAGGCCCGTAAACGCGATCGGACTTTGACAAATGTCCGACGGACCCGTTTGATCGGACAATCCGACAAACTTTTTCATCGGACAAATGCTCGCTGTGAGACCAACTTTCCGGCAACAAATGTCCGATTGAGCAAAATCCAATCGTGTGTACAAGTCCATAGGACTAAAGTCCAAAGTCGCATGCTCAGAAACAATGCTAAAGATCAACCAGCAATAGCAGAAGTTGCCCAAAGGGTGGCGGTAAAGAGCAGAAAAAACACGCGATTTGGGGAAAGTTGGCTGAAAAAGTCCTGCCGTGTGTATGCATACCAAGTTCATGGCCAACGCCCTTCGGACCAAAATCCACGGAAAAGTTTGATCGTGTATATGAGGCTTAAGAGACATCAATACCGTATAGGTTTGTTTTATTTTAAAAAACTACACCAGCCTTTTTTTTTTTTTACAGATTTAACATGTCGAACCACTCAACTAGGTTATATTTTAATACTGTATTATTCTTTAGATCTGGACTTCTTCTATACTTAGAACAGTTTATAGATAGCAAATTTATACAGGGCAATGGTCAATGACCCTGGAACAGAACGTGATGCCGTAAGGCTTAATTTATACATGCAGATTGTGGAAATTTACTAAAGTAAACCAGTAGGAAGAACACTCAAAGATATACTTAAAGAAAACAAAATAATGCTCTCCTGCTGCCTGCACTAAACTTGGCTCCAATGTTGTGAAATAGTCCCTTAAAATCTGCAGGGAGACAAACTTTCAGGGGTGTATCTTCTGGGTCCCCCACAACTCCCACTGGTTCCTCCTGCCGACCTCAATTTATTATAGATACATTAATGACATGAAGGTCATTGAGCACTGCAGGAAACCCAGGAGGACGACACTGCTGACATGTTGGTTTACCAGCAGTCTTTGAGGGACCATTTAACAGTGTTGTAGAGATCTGCTGCGTAGGCAGCAGGAATAGTGCACATATTATGTATTTTTACAGGTATATATTTGCTGTGCGTTTTCTTTATGGACAGAATTGCTTTAAGTCGGTGGTACCCAAACTGCTGCCCGTGGCCGGATGTGGTCCTTTGGAAGGATTAGTTCTCCAAGGGCTGGAGGCAGGTAAAGACAATGATATGGCACCATTTCTGTCATGGATACCAGCAAAGGGGCACTATTCCTCCCAATAAAACAAATGGGACATGGTTTACCCTCACGTTGGGGCATTTTCTACTGTTCAAAGTTTGGCCCCCCCCCTAAAGCCTGAACGGCAGTAAACTGGCCCTTTGTTTGGAAAATTTAGAGACCCCTGCTCTATGGAATCTCTAATGGATGCAAAAATATTAGGTATCAGAGGCTGCTGGGGAATGAATTTTAATTTCAATAAATTTTTATTTTTCAATTCAAGACATGTACAGAAAATCTTAAAACATTGTTGTTTAAACATGACAAAGAGAGGTGGGGGTCCCTCCGGACAGACCTGAATATGGTAGATCTAGTAAGTCTTTAATTTTTTTTTAAGGGGCGCCCTGGCTGGGGTGGGTCCCATGTGCTTCCACCTTTCCCCTGAGTCTCCTAGAGACTTTGTGGAAGGAATAGCCTTTTCCTTAGGGAACGGGCTTTTCATTTTCTACCTTGGTAGAAGTTTTGGGGAGGACTTTATCCTCCTCGAGATCGTTTTCATCCTTTTTTCGGTTTTTAAAAATTTTAATTAAATTTTTTTATTACTGTTTTTCTATGACAATTTTTTACTCTTCTTATTTTTTCCACTTTTTCATTCCTTTTTTCTCCTTTCCTATCTCTAATCCTATTATCACATGCCTGGCAGTTCTGGTTTTTGCAGATTCAATTGAAGGTACCCGCAACATGATCCTTTGGCTTTTGATTACCCGTCTAGAACACTTACAGATCCTGAGGATGGTGTATTGCGGTAAAGTAGATATAGTGGATGACGATGGCAGCTCCCTCCCTGAGTCCCATGGCTGATTCCGTACTAGGTTCACTCAAAATAGCTACACATAATGTTCAAGGCATGAATTCCCCTGTTAAGAGACGCAAACTCTTTGACTCTTATAAATCCCTGGGTATTGACATACTCATGATTCAGGAAACCCATTTCCCTAGGCAATTCAATCCCAGCTTTATACACTCCCAATTCCCACAATTTTTTTTAGCTAATGCCGAAAAGAAAACCAAGGGTGTGGCTATTTGTATTTCAAAATCATGCCAGTTTAGTTTCATATCTGATTTCAAAGATCCTGAGGGCAGGTTTATACTGGTTAAGGGCACAATAGAGGGACGAATATATTCTCTGATTTCATATTATTCCCCCAATTCAGGGCAAGATACATTTTTTCGATTCATCCTGGACACCCTATCTCCTCAATTAGAGGGCACAATCATTTGGGGGGGAGATTCCAATGCAGCATTTGATCAGGGGTTGGACAAATCCAAACCCCCCTCGACCCAATTAACCAGACCCACTAAGATAAGCCTGAAAATAGCTAGACTTTTGCATGATAAAGGCCTAGCTGATGTATGGCGAGAATCTAATCCTTCTATAAGAGATTATACTCATTACTCTCACCCACACAACACCTACTCTAGGATTGACCATATCCTGGTTCCTTCCTATATTCTCTTTGGGGAATGAATTTTAATGTTTGAGCTGTGATCGAGGCAGTTGTGCTGAAACGTTAGCCCCTTGTACCCTTTTATGTGTACCTAATAAACCATTTACTAAGGATTTGGAGTGCCGGCTTCTTCCATTGGAATCTGCTGGGGAATGAGACTGGGTCTTTAAAAAAGCAGGGAGAACAATGTTCGACAAACTCTTCATAACTGAAGAAACATCTGCCTTCGTGAGCTAGGGAAAGGGAGGAGCACCTGATAAAGTAGATGCAGAAATCAGCCCAACAGATGCTCCAGCCTTAGATTTCCTGGAAAGAATAGGTTCCCAATCTTTCTGCATCAATTTCCACCTTGCATACATTGCAGGTAAATGTCAGGAGCAGATTTGTCGCAGAGTGATCATGCCTTAATTTGCTAAGAGACATGTTGCTTACAGTAAGGAGGAGCCATTGATCCTCTAGAAAATACTCCGACCCACTGGCTCTATGCCGCTTGTCACTGCAAGCAGCGAGAAGTAGTAATATGCAGACTGTCAAAACAGCAAATCTATAGGAGTAGGGATAGAGCAGCCATCCACATTCCTCAGACAGTTGCCCCAACCTACAGAGCTTGTTAAAAAGTGGGCAAGCTCCCTTTTCCACTCCAATGTATAGCAAAAGCAGAGCACCAGCACATGTGTTGTGGGTAGATGCAAGAGCCACCAGAGCAATAGTTACAGGGCAGACAATGAAAACGCTCATATCAAGAGAAAGTCCTTCAATCCAAATGGCAAGGAACTCAAAACAGCCGAGATAGAGATAAAATTTAAATAAAGAGGGGGAAGGAAACCCAAGTCTACTACAAAAGAAGCCCGACAGAAATGGAAATGGTAATAAAGTGCTATTCCCTCGATGTATGTGAGACAGCTGTAGTACATGGCAAATACTTCGCACAGCCATTGTCACAGCACATGCGCATGATGTACCACAGGCCCTGGTCCTGACATTCAACGAGGAATCCCCAGAGAAATACTGGACTGACCATAACTGTAGAGTCCTGTGGTTACTGGAACAGATGGAGTTGTCACTACTAAGAATGCAGGAAAATTGCAGAGAGCACCAGCACAGAAAACTGGGAAAACCTGCTTTTAGCAGACACTTCTAGGATTTAACCCATCCAGCATAAACCTAGCAGTGCTCATTGGCTGACTGGAGAAGCTTCCAGGATTTTAAATATCCAGCATGAATCTACCAGCAGAGGTTAAATGATAAAATATTTCCAAAAGCCAAGCAGAAGTAGACACTGAAGACACCCAAGTGCAACTAATAAAGCATGAGATAAGGATTCTAGTCTTAAAAAGGGGTGGACCTTCAGTTTACATGCCTTGTGCATTTCTCCTGTAGGCAGCAGTATAACCATATTTTTGGGCTGAAAGAATCTTCAGATATTTCTGAATCTGCAGGTTATACACTGCTAGAGAGCCAAAGAGTAGCTGGCATTATGGCTGTTGCAAAACACTTAAAACTGAAGTTTAATCCACTTGTATTTCACCTCTCGGTTCGCCCCCGCCCCCCCCAATAAAAAAGACAAAATGTTAATAAAAAAATAAAATAAAAAAGTATACACAGTGGTATGTGTACCTCTTGGAATTAACCAGTTTTCTGCAGTAATTACCATAAATGTTATCTGCTCCTCATCTAAATCACAAGAAAGCAAAAACACAATGTGCTTAAGCTGATAAGACAGGAAAATTAGAATGGTTTGTGTTCTTTATTGAACACACCCATTAAACATTCACAGTGCTGGAGGAAAAGGTGAACTTTTGGGATTAATAGCTAGTTGAACCACCTTTGGCAGCAAGGACTTCAAGCAAGCGTTTTTGGTAGCTCTGGATCTGACCCATTAAGGAGACATTTTTGACCATGCTTTACAAAACTGAATCAGCTCAGACACATTTGTAGGATGTCTGGCATGAACCGCTTTCTTGGAGATCATTCCACAGCATCTCTAGGGGGGGTTAAGGTCTGGCCCAGGCCAAAAGGTGTTTGTTTTTTTAGACGCTAGTCTATGGCGGACTTATTTTAATGCTTAGAGTCATCGTCCTGCGGCACCAAACTGAGCCTCAGCTGGCAGACATTATCCTGCAGGATATTTTGGAAAACTTGGGAACCAATTTTCCCCTCAATAATGGAAAATGGTCTGGGCCCAGAGGCAGTGAAGCAAGTCCAAATCATGACGTTCCCATCATACTTCACTGTTGGCATAACGTTTTGATGTTAGCAATCTGTGCCCTTCTTGCACTATACACAGTGCTGAGCATTCTTCTTGAACAATTCAACTATTGTTTTAATCAGTCCACAAAATATAGTCCCAGTAGCATTGCAGTTTACCAAGGTGCCCTTTGGCAAAACTTTAAATGTACAGCAATGTATTTTTTTTGGAGAGCAGCAGCTTCCTCTGTAGAGTTCTTCCATGGACACCCTCTGCCTGTTCAAAGACTTACATGTGGCAGACTCAAGAATCAGGATGTTTGCCAGTTCCAGTGATGTCTTCAAGCTTTTACACATGGATTCTTTACCTCATTGGAGGATTCTGCGTCATGCCTTGGAAGTCATCTTGGCTGGGCGCCCATTTCTAGGAAGAGTAGCCACAGTACTAACGGTCTCCATTTATAAACATTTTTTTTTAACTGTTGAATGCCTAAGATTGCTTTGTATCCCTTACCAGCCTTATGCAGATCAACTACTTTTGATTGTATGTATTCAGAGACTTCTTTTGTAAAACATGGTTCACATCTGCTGATGCTCCTTATGAACAGCAAATCTTAAAATGTTTGAGTGTCTTATCACATTAGCTCCCAAGCTACACTCCAATTAGCTTTCTTTAAAGTAAATAGTCTATGGGTTTACTTTTTTTTTTCTCCAGCACTGTGAATGTTTAATTCCTTGTGTCTTTATTGACCACATCTATTAGAATTGTTTGAATGGTATCAGCTTGCTATTTACATCCAACTTGCTACAGCAGCTTTTAATGCACATTGAGAAGTTTACAGTATGCAGTGAAAAATCGTAGAGAAGAGCTTTTACACATGTGTAAGGTGGAATGCAAGGCCAGAGTTCAGTATTAAATGCATTTAAAAAAAAAAAAAAAAAAAAAAAGGGAAAAAAGGACTACAAAAAAAAAAAAAAGTTAAAGCTGCCATTTTAACAACTGGCCTTTATTAACCTAGCCTGATCAGCCTCAATATGTTCTCTTGTAGCTAGTACACAGTTCAAGAATCAGACTGTCTTTCTGTGCATCACAGACCCCCTTTAAAAAAGTGTTGCACATGGTCACAGAATTAGCAGATTAGTAATTTGTGCAACATGCTATCTGCTAAAAACGTTAGCAGCGGCTGCCCAAAGTATATTAGAACTGGCATTGCCTAGGATTTCGTTAAGTAAATTTTGGTGTCCATTTTTGTTTGCATTTTCATTCTTTTCCCTGAGAGGCAATTCTCTAGTCCATTGTTTCCTTATAGAAACATGTAACCAAGATACAATGCTGAAATGATTCTCAAATGAACCATTCCATAACATAATGGAAATCATGCTTGACAGGGTCCATCAGCTAATGAAGCAGGACCACATGGTATTAAATATTTGGAGATTGTAAGCTCCATGAGCAGGACCCTCCTATTCCTTCTGTACTGAAGAGTGTTGAAATTGCACAGCGCTGCACGAACGGTTGGTGCTATGTAAATCCTGTATAATAATGTGTTCAGTTAAGGTATGCAAAATTCACACATTAAATATAGATTTAATGTCTATACATTAAGGTGGTCTAACATAAAAGAAGAAAATAAATAGGACAAAGCTTGTCGTAAGGATTACTCTTTATTTCCCCATGACAGCCTAGCTTGTCTTCTACATTTTACAAGCTTATTTTGCATCTAGTTTTAAACTTTAACCATGTTTCAGATGACAAGGAATGCTGCAAAAATATTCTAATCCAACAAAGTTTATAATCACAAAATAATCTGTATCCATTCTACAGTGTTTCAGAATTACCAGTTAACTTTAAACACAAAAGTAGATAATGATGCTCATGGTGGCTAACTCAGTACGTTTTATCATAGCAACTTGTTGTTCATGCAACACTTGTGCTCAAGGGGAAGGCACAGCAATTCCTACAATGAGCCACCTTATAAAGAGTTCAGCTAGTTATACAAATACATTTATTTATGTTGCTTTTAATTTAGTGTGCATTACCTCTGAAAGAGGCAGTCTGCCAATTAAAAAAAAAACACTTGCATCTGTACAGCCAATGCAAGTTTTAAAAGATACAAAGTTTAATCTCTTTAAAGTGGCTCAAAATAGATTGTTCATGGCTGCCTACATCTAAAAGATAAAACAATTCTAAAACAGACTGCCTAGGCAGAGTAAAGGTGGTGAAACCATGAATCAGTTTATACAGATAATCACACCTCCTAATAGTCTGAATGTAGCAGTACATATGCACCAAATACCATTGTGGGTTTCCATATCATTTTCATAGAAAACAAACGCCTGAAAACAAATAGGGTTGTAATACAGCACAGCTTCTACCACAACTGAAACAATTTGTACAGGACTGAACAAAATGGATCTAGAAATAAACTATGCTGTCCATTTCCACATGCAAATAGATCAATGCTAGATTTCAAAACGAAAGGATTGCTTCGCTCATACCACTCGTTACGTTGCTCTACACGTTCACGTACGGTAACGCTTGTACTGAATGGGGAGGGGGAAACAAAAAATTTGCAAAGGGATAATCCTGTTCTTTTTGAAAATTCCTGTACACAAATCAGCATTTATGATATGGAACAGACTGCATAACAACCATTTTATCTGGTGCAAATGCACAGGGTTGCCTTCTTCCAACTCTGATGTATAAGCAACTTAAAAAAAAAAAAAAAAAATACAAGCCATACAAGTTAGAAACTAAAATGAAAAGAAAAAAACTGAGGCAAAGTAAAAAGAAAGCACACAGGCTGTAGGAGTAAACCAAAATCTGCTGCTATACCGGTCTTTGTTTTCATGTCCAGTGTAAGGTAACACTTATGAACTTATTGTGATTTTCTAGGTTTAGTATCATCCCCCTGAAGGCGATTCAAGCTTGCATGCGTCCACATACAGCACCACACCCATACTCTCGTACACACGCCACTCCTGGACTGGGAGTCTGCTTCATGAGTGAATAGCCTCACGTTCGTAAGATGAGCCTGGCTCCACAACACTGTGTCCAGACATTCATTCAATGCTGTCCATTCATACGGAGCTTCTTAGCAAGGCCTTGGGCTTATTCTCCTTGGACTTATGTGGGCATCCTACCCATAGGTTTCTTTTTATGCTTACAAGGCTTGATGAGAGTACTGCATTTTCCTCATTTGCTCTGTAAGATCAATGATCCCTTCCAGGCACTGAAGATCTGTGACCTGTAGCCCTTTTCCTCTGCACAACCTATATAAGCATTCGGTGTGAAGTTTTCATTACATTTGCCATTCATTCTCACTCGCACCCACTCGCCATCTTGACATCATTTGGTCTTTACTGTCATCCAAATGAAGTCCGCACATTTCTGTCTCCGATTTAATGCAGCAGCAGATCCCATGAGCCAAGCTTGATGGATCAAACCAGTTTTCAGTGCTGCACTGTACCTAACTTCCAACAAATCTTCCTAGAAATGAAACCCTTCTGCTGGTACGTTGGCAGACGAATTGAAATTGAATGTTCCACCTTGTATTGTTTCTGGAACAAGGCTAGAATCTTCATCAATCTGCCAAAAAACAAAAGAGAAAAAAATAAATTAAACAAAATAAACTTTTTTTTTTTTTTTTAAACTAAAAAGTATGGACACACTACTACAGGATTACAAACAGCTAGTGAGATCCTTAGAGTAGCCCATTACAAATACAACAATCCTCAAGCCAGAGGATGTTTGGCTGATGCAATTTTATCAAGATGTTGTAAGATTATTATTAAAATGCATTCAAGGTTTGTCTGGGATAAGGCAAAACATTTTCAGGCTAGTGCAAAGTAATGCGATTGAGAAGTGAGCAAATTCCAGCACAAGCAGGAAGTAACGTGCAGAAGGAAAGTGACAAAATGTGTTCATCACACACAGTAATAATATCACTAAGCTCTGCACCCCAGTGCACACCCCATAGTACCCATGACATAAATAAGAGTTGCTCTTGTACATCGTTCACACGCCAGCATTCCATCAATGATATCTGGATTACTGTGCACACTCGCTTTTTAATAGTCACAACAAAAAAACCAAGAGATTAAAAAGGTCAAGTTATCACAGATAAACTTTTCACAATACTGGCATAAACCGTGCAAGCTTTCTCTGCTCAAACAGCTTCATCCCCAGCAAGTCTATGCAAGCAAGTACTCATCTTTACCTGCTACAACCAGGTGGCAGTGATAATACTAGATGATGCTTTTAGGATTTAAAAAGCATACAAAAGGGGACCTTCAGCCTAAAAGCAGTCAGTTTACATCTTTAACAATTGCAGCTGCTCCAGACCACCACAAGCAGGAGTTAAAGGGGTTGTAAAGGTTCGTTTTTTATTTTCTAAATAGGTTCCTGTAAGCTTGTGCATTGTTGGTTCACTTACCTTTTCCTTTGATTTGCCTTCTAAATGTTTTTTTTCTTTGTCTGAATTTCTCACTTCCTGTTTCTCCTCACTGAACTTCACACTATCATCCGAGTGGTGTGGAGTCAACCTGAACAGCTTACTGAACAGGAGGTACAGGAAGTGAGAAATTCAGACAAAGAAAACAAATATTTAGAAGGGAAATCTAAGGAAAAGGTAAGTGAACCAACAATGCACTAGCTTAAAGGAACCCATTTAGAAAATAAAAAAACAAACCTTTACAACCCCTTTAAAGTTAAGGACAAACTGCTAAATCTATCCCTTTACAAAGTTTGACTGTTTCATTTGCCCTAGTAGTGGCTGGGAGCAGGCATGCAAGCAGACTGCTCGTGGCTCGGAGGCTCCAGTGTCTTAAACATCAGTAAACAAGTATCCCAGCAACTGACTTAAGCAGGCTGCAGTGACAAGTACTGAAACAATAGAAGAACCTAAAATACTTTCCACAATGAAAAATCACTGCTTCACAATCCCGCAGAAGCGGTTAACATTACCATCCATATACCTAGAAATCAAGTGATATGGTTTGAGGGGGGAATCTTATTTTAACCTTACCCCCTTTTTCCATCAGATGTCAAGTGACTAATCGCTCTCGGATTCCGAAGAGGCCGACCATTCAGTAAAAGTATTTTATGCCTTTTGCAATTATTCATAAGTCTAACCACTTCAAAACTGGGCTAATTCTGTGTGATGTGGAGATTGAGACCCTTTAAAAAAAAAAAAAAAAAAAAAAGATCCCCCTTTAAATCTATGTATACACTGGCTCTTGAACCAACTTTGTCATCAGAAGGAATGAACAACATCTCTTGTGAAAGAATTGGCCCCAACAAGCCCCTTTCATGGATATCTGGGATCTATTAGACCCCAGATCTCTCCTCTGGCCTCCAAAGTAGCCGATCAAACTTCTGATCCTTCCACTCTTCACAGTGCATATCTGGATCATGGCTGCAAGTACCACAAATTTTAGCTTGTCTTGACAAACTTAGACGACACACAAGCTCTGGACTTACGTCTGATGAGAAAAACTGGTCAATTATTTCAAAAGCCAGTTTGTAGATATCTTCATTCTCATGGCTTTGCAGCTGTTCAATCTTCTCCAAACCTGTTTTAAAAAGGTAGGGTGAAATATTACACAAAACTTTTAAAAACACGATTTCACAAAATGTACAGAGCTGTAACTTGGCCCTGGCTAGTTTTGCCACCATAGGAAGATAATGGCTCAGGAGTTTAGTGATTTAGCGAAATCCTGGGAGATCAGTCCGTGGCCCATCTTCTGGAAGTGGCCCTGACAAAAACTTGTCCCTGTCCCCCCCCCCCCCCCCCACTCCCCAGAAAGAGGCCAAATGTGACACCCGGGGGAGAGGGCGACAGATGAGCAGAAGTTCCACTCTTAGGGGGAACTCTGCTTTAAATTGGATGCTGGTGCTAGCCTCCTGGCGCTGAGATAAGGCCCATTGTAAAAAAAAAAAGAAAAAAGAAAAAAAGAAATGGTATATAAAAAGGGGCTTAAGTGAACCTGTATTCCTCTGTATACTCCTAAACATGGGTCTTGGCTAAAAGCAATTACCAATAACCATCACTTAATTACTGCAGTCTGTCACTCCCCACCCAATAAAAATACCTCAGTGGAAAATAAGGGAAGGGCGTAGGAAAGGCAAATGTAAGAATTGGGATAAAAGCAGAACTGGTTTGCATGTATAACATACCTCCACACTCCTCAATAAGGTTGGCTATGGTCTCAGCCTCATCATCGGCCATTTTCAATATATTGCTTAACCCGTCCAACACTACTTGTATGACCTGGGCATCTTTTACAGTCAGCAGATTGCAGAAAGGAGGAATTACATTCTGTTGGATAAGATAAGCCACCTACAAGCAGAAAATCATCACATTTTTAAAATCACAAATCTCATCCAGCTTGACTACACTTTCCTTGTGACAAAGCAAACACAAACAAACAGACTCTTGAAAGCTCAAAACAAGACACACACACACACGTTCTGATTACATAAGATTTAATTGACAAACTCTTGAAAATATCTGCTATATGTCCCATTCAGATTTTTCACACAACAGCATGTTGGAAAAGGCTACCTTTAACCTACAAAACCATCCATTTCTAATATTGCTCTAATCCAGGGGTCTCCAAACTTCGGCACGTGAACCACATGTGGCCTGCTACAAGATTTTACCCACACCCTCAGTTCAGGTCAATGGCGAATCTTCAATGTGCACATATGGAGGATTCGGGCTAGCAGAAGACACCCATAGTCTCCACTTCCCTGCCCTAGCATTCACACAGAAGCAGGGACCAGACATGCTCCATCGCCCAGCTCCTGCCCCGCTTCAGCCAACTCTGTAAACCTTACAGTGGCAAGGGAGACTCTGAAAGGGACCCTGATTTAAAAGGGGAGGCTATCATTTTTACATAAAATACCCAAGTAAAAATTTATAACGGAATACTGTTTTTTTTTGCCCCACCCACAAAATATCCAACACATACAATGTAGCGCATGTACTGAAAAGTTGAGACCCCTGTTTTAATCAATACACAGCCCCTCTACCAGCATCTGTGTCCATTATGGAAATAGTGCATACAATATACAGGATTTATATAGCACCAACAGTCCATTTTATATAAAATGGAGTCACTGGAGAAATCTTATGAAAATCAGAAAAAACAAAGAGGGGGATAAGTTACTAACTTGATCTTTCCTTCCACTGATCGTTAAATTGCTTATTGCCCATGCAGCCTCTTTCTGAGTTCCAAAATCACCCTGTGCAGAAGGAAATGTAAAACACAATATTTAAGATATACTTCATGTTAGGGCTACAAGAGGGAAAATATATATATATAAATTAAAAAAATAAAAATAAAAAAAAAAACACAAATCACATTCAAATTTACCTTATCCAATAAGTGTATGATCATTGGCACAAGGTTAGCATCAATAACAGCTTGAACTTGTTGTTGGTTTCCTGCAGTGATGTTGGACAAAAACCAGACTGCCTCCTGCAATATTTACATACTGCATATCAAAATCATAATCACAAAATGCAACCAGAATATGTGAATAAGAGACAAAGTCACAATAACCTGTTAAAGTGGATTTCGACCCACTTTTACAAGGTGGTCTTAAAACTAAAGACCACCCCTCGTTTTTGGATATCCATCCAAATTTATTTTCTTTCATACCTTTTTTGAAGCGACAAGTGTACTTCTGTCCTAGCTCAGCCGCGGCGCAGGACATCATGTCCTCTTCTGCGGCGAGCCCTCCTTCACCCCCGCTGCATTCTGGAACGTGTGTGTCTCCCAGACGATGAGCTGGCCATTCACAAAGCGCCGTGCAACTCACGCATGAGCAGTAGGAAACCGGTTGTGAAGCCTGAAGGCTCCACTGCCGGTTTCCCTTTGTTGGAATGGCGGCACCTGCTCCCGAGCCGGTGGACGAATCGGCCTCAGACTGCCGACATCACGGGCTCCCTGGACAGGAAAGTGTCCTTATTAAAAAAAGTCAGCAGCTACAGTACTTGTAGCTGCTGACCCCTTTTTTTTTTAAATAAAAAACACCTTTTGCGGCTGGAACTCAATGCTTCAACATGAAAGCTAGCACTGTTCATGGTAGAACTGGGAAGGGTTAAGATCCCACTTTATCACTGTGCGCTTATCAGGGAAATGTCCACTACTCTGTTATATCTATACAGGAAGGGAACATATTTCTTCATGGGACAAAATTTCACTTTAATATTTGTGTTTGTCAGATTTTTGCCGCTGTCCTTGTTGGTAAGGATCCCCTCATGGTTTCATTGGGCAACCTGAACACCCCCCAGACTCAAATGTTTCAGCTAGAGTTACAACGTAATACCCAATCCAAGTGATCGAGGCAGGGCACTTAAGGTTGCTTCACACTAGCCCATACAGTAAAATGCCGCATTTTAAACATGTGGGCAGCCGTTAGTGTGAAGCCCAGCAAGGAGCGGTCCAATACGAGTTTCAACACATCACCACCCCACCCCCAACTCTACTTAATTCGGGTCTCTGCTGAGCAGTGTGTTGCGATGAAAAGTGGCAACATGCGGTGCACTGTGGGAAAATGCAGTTTTCTAAGTGACTGGCATCTATCCAGTGTGGAAAATAAAAAATGCCAGTCACCGCACAGTGTGAACACGCTCTAAATTTTAGTATTCATTTTCAGTAATTTCAGTCATCTGTAGGGAAAATGCAACAATTAAACTGTCCTAAAAGTTTTTAACTATTCAGGGACAATGTGCTGAATACTTAAAATGTGATAAGACAGTCTGCCGAGTAAACTCATGCAAAGATCTGGTGTTCATTTTAATTTCTTTGGAAAGGCCTTGTACTCTTAATTGATGCCAAGTTAACACGTGTATAGAAAGCAAGAAGTACTTACCTTGTTAATCTTTTCCTTTACATGAGTAAGCAAGGCTGGGAAGTGTGACAGAGCATCACAGTTCAGAACAACTTGCGTCTGTTCATCTGTACCAGTGACAATGTTACCTACAGCTCTTAAAGCAGCAGTCTGGAAGAGGAATACAAAAAAAAAAAAAAAAAAAAAAAAAAAAAAAAAAAAAAACTTACTCAGCATTGCTAGAAAATACTGAAATACTTTACTAGAAATGTGCTCTGCATAATCTTTGTAAGGCTCACCTGCACTTTCACCTCTGGGTTACTTAGAAGAGGAACCAAGTTTGTCACGATTCCAGAGTCTATAACCATCTGTATTTGTTCATTACCAGCATCCGTTAAATAGGAAAGAGCCCAAACCGTGTCTACCAAAATCTAGGCATAAACAAAAGTTAATTTGTTAAAAACAGTTTAACCCACCCTTAGACCCCTTTCACACTGGAGCGTTTTGCAGGCACTATAGCGTTAAAAAATAGTGCCTGCAAAACGCTGCCCAATTCATTCCAGTGTGAAAGCCTGAGGGCTTTCACACTGGAGCGTTGCGGTAGCAGGACGTTAGAAAAAGTCCTGCTAGCCGCATCTTTGCAGCGGTAAAGGAGCGGTGCATTTACCGCTCCTCCACCGCTGCTGCCCATTGAAATGAATGGGACAGCGCAGCGCGGCAACCCCCCCCCGCGAGCGGGCAAAATGCGCCGCAAATCCGCCCATAGCGTCGGCGGTAAAAATAGCAGCTATGGGCGTGCCAGTGTGAAAGGGCTTTTATGGTTTGTTCAATACACAAAGAACTTTATACTCTGCAGTAAAAATCCTTCTCTTAGAGTTCGCTGATGACAGAAAATTATATGGTCAGGTTATAGTGCCACCTACAGGAGGAAGCTTGGACACCAAAAAAATTCAGTAAGCCAGCCCAGGGTAACTTTCTCCCATCATGCAATACCAAAAGCATGATTATAAAAATAGGAGGTGCACTCCTGGAAAAGGACATAGGAAGCGAGTCAGAAAATTGAAAGGCGATACGACTGAGGTGAGCAACAGCAAACAAAATGAAGAAGAAAAAAAAAAGTCTGCCTTGAAGAACCCAACTCCCAAAGCTGACAGAAGAGGCTTTGGAATCTCTGAACAGAAGACCAAGTGGCTGCTTTGCAAATCTGTAAAAGTTTAGCCTGATGCCAGAGAGCCCAAGAGGTATGCACAGAGCCAGTAAGAAAATAATTCAACTCTACTAGTCAGAAAAGTAAGTGTTGCTAGATCACTTTAGGCTGGCCACTTTTCCAGGTATAGCCATGTAAAACATTAAAAATAAAAGTGCCTATTCTGTGTAAAATATAGTAATACACTGTCTCACCCTATTCTGCACATGCTCACTCACTATTTTTTTAGGCACTGCCAAATTTGTAGTGGCCGATCTGCCGACAGCCAAAAAATGTACTGTTCAGAGGATATGGGCTTCAGCAAGAAGACACAGAAGAAATGCTTGGAGGGGGGGGAGGGGGGGGTGGGGGGCTTACAGTGCACACCAATTTTTGTAGCACAATTATTAATTCAGAACAGTGGTAGGCAACCTTTAAGAGGTGGAAATCTTCCTGAACAGCATGGGAGAAGACAAAGATCACCAGGCACAAGGTCTCCTCCTTACACCCGATTTAACCACTGGGCACTTAAACCCCCTTCCAAACCAGACCAGCTTTCAGTGCTCTCACATTTTGAATGACAAATTAGTCAGGCAACACGCAATCTATCAGTATCCTGTCTGTGATCTATTGGTTGCTGACCATAGGTCCGGGGTTTTTTTTTCCTACGATTTTTTTGTTCCTGCGATCCTCAATCAACTGCCGACTGGGTGACCGGCTGGATCCCAGATCCTTGTAGTTTCCCCAGTTTCGGCCATCGAGCGTGTGCCGACCCTAGCTACGCGCTGGGTTTTCCACGACATGCCCGTTGCTCTACGGACGGCCGGTGAGCTTCGCGCTCCAGGGCATGCATATGACCGGTCTCTATTGCTGAATCACAGCATGCTGGGCAGACAGTCACCTCCGTAACCGCACGGAAGATGGTCTGCCCGGGATGTGTCCAGCATAATCCACGCAGGAAGGGCAAGTAGCTTCCCCTGCTTCGGCAGGACGACATAGCTGGACATTCCTGGAGAGATCACGTAAGTGGTTTTACCCTTTCTTTCCACCGAATAAACCGAGGCTTGATGGCACCGTGGAGCCAGTACCATCAACGCAGCCGTCGTGTTTCCCCGACGAGTCGGCTGAAGCTGGCGGTTTAGAGGGGAAAAAATTTAAATAAATCTGTTTGATAAGCAAGGTTGGGCTTGCGAAACCAGGGACGCTTCTGTCCCTCAGAAGGCGCTTAACCGGCCTGGGGTTGTTTACTTGCCGCACTAGGACGACGAAAGAACTGCTTGTGCGCGGTGAAGGAGAGCCCTAGCCTATGGCGTGGCTCCTTACCCCTTTTTGGATTGCGGGAGCAGCAAGCACTTGCCTCCTGTGAAGCAGGGGGAAGCTACTTACCATTCCTGCGTAGATTATGCTGGAAGACATTCCGGACAGACCATCTACTTCGCAGTTACGGAGGTGACTGTCGGCCCGGCATGCTGTGATTGAGCCATAGAGACCGATCATATGCATGAACTGGAGCATAAATCTCACCGGCCACCCGTGGAGCGACGGGCATGTCGTGGAAAACCCAGCACGTAGCTAGGGTTGGCACACGCTCGATGGCCGAAACTGGGGAGACTAAAAAGGATCTGGGATCCAGCCCGTCAGCAGTTGATCGCAGGAACAAAAAAAAAAAAAGAAAAAAACCCCGGACCAATGGGCCCGAAGGGAGCCATGTCCTTCTATACTAGGCAGAAAAAAAAAACTGATCTGCTTAGTGCAGGCTGAGGGGATATAGCCACTAGGACCGCCCCCTGGGTGGGGCTATTCAGCTCTGAAGTTGTTAAGACTTTTCCTGCCTAGTCACTCCTAAATGAAGGCCAATACCCACTTGTCAAGATTGAAGCAGTGTCCATCCATGAACGAAAGAGTAATTTAATTACAGAATAGCACTCTACCATGTGTGCTTTGGCCTCCTTAGTTATTTTGAAGCTGATGGAGCATTAAACGAATACCAGTAATTTGCTGCCTTTAAGTGGCAAGAACTAAAAATCTATATGTGCAAACTGGTGAGAGTTAGTTATGCAATACAGTCAGTCACCAAGGAGCATCAAGAAGGGAGAGATGAGATAGAAATATAGATATATATTTTATGACGCTTATTCAGATACTTACATTGACATCTGTGTGGTGGATAAGGACACACAGTGCTGGAAGAATCTATAAGATAACCAAATAAAAAAAATTATTCAAGAATTAAAAATGCATTCCAACATAAAATAGGGGTGGCGCCCTTTGGTCAGATCACAGATACACAATGTAAAGCATATCTGTTAGAGATTTAGGGTTTAAAGGTTATCAAGGAGACCCAACAAAGGGCCATAATCACAGGAATTGCTGCATGAAAGCCCCTTAAATTTGCAACAGTCCTCAGATGCACTCCAAAATCAGCAATGTAATTTCAGAGTCTCCCTGTATAACCCAACACACATCCAAACACTCACACTTAATACAAACATTTTTATATCTATATGAATTAAATGTATAGACTACATTATCTAAAAAAAAACAAAAATTCATATGTATACAAAACTAATGATATAATGCAAATGTCTCATTCTCACAACACCCGATACCTCCATGTCATCATTTCCAAGAGCAAAAGGTAAAAAAAAAAAAAAAAAAAAAAAAAAAAAAAAATTTACACACATCTGCCATACATAACTGTTGGAAATTGTTGCATTACCTCTTGTATGGTTTCCATAGGTGGAGGAGGATCTTTATGGCGACACAGATTTACCATTACCCAGGTGACATTTCTCAAGAAAGTAATAGGAATAGTGGGACTGATGAAAGACAGCAAAGGCTTGACCACTCCAAGGCTGATAACATAATCCCGACACTGAGGCCCATCACCTGTTCACCGTGACAAGAAATGAAAGTAGTTGTGGTCGTGAACATACAAGTGTTAGACACTTTCTAATACAGTAACTATGCAGTCACCATAGCCGCTTTTGTTTTGTTTAAAAAAAAAAAAAAAGCTTTTTTTTACAAGTTTAAAGAGTTCTGTTATGTGACCATGCTTCTCTTCTGCCTGATAGTGTGAGCGTGCATGGGGGGGGGGGGGGGTTACAGGACACTGCCTGTATTCCATAGTCTGTTAACTCTGATGGAAGATGTGCTTGAGCAGGGGGCATGTTCAAGAGGCAGATTGATTGGGAGGGGGTGTGTACCAAAGGCAGGCTATGAATTAGTCTAGGGACATGGTGGCTGAACTACCCAATTCAGGCATGCTGTGTGTCTGCACAGTGTCCTGTACCTCTAAATGACCAGCCAAAGGATGCAAACTGACCATGAAAAGCACAGATTGGCTTCTGTGTGGTCAGTTTAGATCGAGGAAAGGCGACTGCAGGATTAACCACATACTTCAGATGAAGAAATACATGAAAAAAACGGAGACTACGATTTCTACACATGAAAAAAAATAAGTAAAATTATATTTAGGGTAACAGACAATGACGTTTAAGGCCAACTGGATTATCATCTCTTTAGACAGAGTAAACAATTCAACAGGAAAGAGTACAGAAAGATACAAAATACATAAAACACTTACCAATTATATTTCCCAGTGCCCACACAGCTTGCTCACATACATTCTGATGGGGAGAATGCAGAAGCCTCAAGAAAAGAGGAACAGCATCTAAAATGATAAAATCAAACCCAAATGTGTTAAATACAGGGGCACAAAAACCTACGTTAGACTTACCGGTAACTGTATTTCTACGAACCTTCCAGGACGGCACACCTGAGATGAGGGCTCCTCCCTACAGGAAACACAATCAATTGACAGCTTGTTATAAGGCCCCACCCTTCCCCTTGATCCCCAGTATGCAATAAAGTAATCCCGAACTGGTTCACAAGGGACATAGCTCCATATAGGTACTTACCACCTAGCGTTTAGTTTATTTTTCCCTCCACATAGGGCGGGAAGTAGGCCTGCCGTCCTGGAAGGTTCGTAGAAATACCGTTACCGGTAAGTCTAACGTAGGTTTTCTCCTATCACCTTCCAGGACGGCACACCTGAGAGGATAAACAAGTAACCACAGGCCTACTTTCAGGGTGGGACCACAGCTTGTAGGACCTTCCGGCCGAAGGCCAAGTCTTGCTGTGACAACACTTCCACACGATAGTGCTTCAGGAACGTATGTTGACTGGACCAGGTGGCCGCGCTGCGGATTTGTTCCCAGGAGGCTCCTGCTTTTTCAGCCCAGGAAGCTGCTAGTGATCTGGTTGACTGAGCTTTGACTTTAGCTGGTGCTTGCTTCCCAGAGCATTCATAAGCTCTAGAGATAGTTTCCAGATGGATCAGAGAAGCTGAGGCTTTTGAGGCCTGAAGTCCCTTCCTGGGTCCAGTGTACAAAATGAGTAGATGATTAGATCTCCTAAAACTTTTTGTTCTTTCTAGATAGGTAAGGAGACACCTTCTTACATCAAGACAATAAAATTTATTTTCTTGCTCATTTTTTGGTTTATCACAAAAAGGACGGCAATACGGCAATATTATGTCTTGCATCCTATGAAATAAGGATGCCACTTTTGGTAGATACAAGGGATCTGCTCTGAGGGTGACTGTCTGGCTGTACCAGTAGGAAAGGTTCCTTCATGGACAGTCCCTGCAAATCCCCTACCCTCCTGGTTGTAGTAATAGCTAACAGAAATGCTATTTTTAAAGTTAGAAACTTAAAGGAAACCTCTTCTATAGGTTCAAACGGGTGGTTAGATAACGCCTCTAACACCGTAGTCAAGTCCGAAGGTGGAAAACCACCTTTAAAAAAAGGACCAGGGAAAACTCTTTCCCTTGCTAACAGAAAAAAAACGCTTAATGAGGTCCTCTTTTGCCAGTCTTTTCTCTTCTCAAGATAGACTGAGAGGGCCGCCATTTGAACCCGGAGGGTACTGACTTAAGCCTTTGTCTACTCCATCTTGGAGAAACTCCAAGATAACCGGAACAGAAGTGGAGGTCATCTGTTTTTCTATACCCCAGGAGCAGAAAGTCTTCCAAACTTTTGAGTAAATCTTTTTAGTCACTAATTTACTACTCAGAAGAAAGGTACTTATTACTTTCTCTGAGCAGCCTTTACGTTTCAGGATCTGGCGCTCACTAACCAGGCCGTCAGCTGGAAAAAATTCTGGCCTTGGGCGTAGTACTGGCCCCTGTCTGAGAAGATCTGTCCTGTACGGGAGCTTCAATGGTTCCACTACTGCCATGGATCTCAGGCTTGCAAACTGAGCTCTCCTTGGCCACCAGGGTGCTATCAGAATGATCTGACCTGGAGATCTGCTGAGCTTCTGAAGGACCCGCGGAATCAAAGGCGGGAAGGCGTATGCCAACCTGTAATTCCAGGTCTGAGTCAGTGCATCTAGACCTTCTGATTCCTTCTCTTGGGAAGTTGAGAAATCTCTTTACTTTTCTGTTTCGCCGGTTGGCAAACAGGTCTATTTCCAGATTCTTAAAGCACTGTACCAGGTTTTGAAATACCTCGGGATTTAGTTCCCAATCCCCTTGCCTTATCGTCTGACGGCTGAGGAAGTCTGTCTCGGTATTGCTTATCCCCTTTATGTGGATGGCAGAAATGGAGAGAACCTTTCCCTCTGCCCAATCCAGAATCTCTTTGGATAGCTCTAACAGGGGTCTGGACCTGGTGCCTCCCTGGTGACTCGGGTAGGCTACCACCGTGGCGTTGTCAGAGCTTACTTGAACCTCCTTGCCCGTGATGTTTTTCTGAAAAACTTTTAGGGCTTCCCCTACTGCTTTGAGCTCCCTGTAGTTGGATGACATCCGACTAAGTGAGTTGTTCCATTGCCCCTGGGCTTTTCCTCTTCCTAGGTGGGCTCCCCACTCCCAGGAACTGACATCGGTGGTGACCCTTACCGGATTCCACTGGGCCTAAGGTCTCCTTTCAGGTTCTTGGGGATTGTCCACCACTCCAGGGAGGACAGGACCTGACGGGTTAGCAGTATCTCCTTGATCCAAGGACTCCTTTTTGTCCCATGAGGACAGGAAGACGAAATGGAACGTCCTTGAGTGGAGTTGTGCCCAGACTATTGCTGGTATACTTGCCGACATCAGGCCTAGGGTTCTTAATACTTCCCTTCTGGAATGTGATGGGGTCTTTATCAGATCCCCTACTAACGAAGTTATTTTGTCACTTTGTCTTCTGGTAAGAAAAGCTTTTGCAGTCTGGTGTCCCCTATGTAGCCCAGAGAGGTCTTGACCTGTTCTGGTTCAAGGGAGGATTTTTCTGTATTAATTATCCAACCCAGGTTTTTCAGGACTGAAATTGCTTTGTTGGAATCTAACCTGACCTGGGGGGCAGAGTGTCCGGAGATCAGCAGATCGTCTAGGTAAGGAATTAGAGATATACCCTGGAGATGTAGAAAGGCTACTACCTCTGCTAGGATTCTTGTAAAAATCCTTGGACTGGCTGTTAGCCCGAATGGGAGGGCTTTGAATTGCCAGTGAAAAATCTCTCCTTTGACTACTACTGCGAACCTCAAGTATGCCTGATGTTCCACATGAATTGGCACATGCAAGTAGGCATCCTTGAGGTCCAAGGTCATCACGAAGGCTTCTTTCATGAGGTTTTTGCATACCAAGTAGATACTGTCCATAGTAAACTTTGTATTCCAGATCCTGTTCAGGTTTCTTAAGTTTACTATTAGCTGGTACTTCCCTGATGGTTTGCGAACAATTACGTGGGTATAGAATCCTTGGTATCGTTCTTTTGGTACTGGTACCACCACCTGCTGTTCTACCCATTCCTGGATACCTTCCAGGAGGGAAGATCCTTTTAGGGCATCACTGGGGGGGGCTGTGTCAGAGTGATCATAGAGGGGGGTTATGCCAGAAATTCCAACCGATACCCTACTCGCAGGATCTGGCAAATGTAAGCGGTGTCCGCAATCTTTTCCCAACGAGGAACAATGGAACAGTTGACCCCCCACTCTAATCTTAGACTCTTTTTAAAACTTTTCAGATGACCTTGACAGAACATTGTCTAGGTCCTGGCCAAACAGCAGTGAACCCTGAAAGGGAAGGCCACAGTTTACCCTTAGATTTCATATCTCCTTCCCAGGCCTTAATCAATTCAGCTAGTAGAGCTGTCCGGATTAAGGCTGCCATTTTAGCTGAAGCTCTTGCGGACTCAATAGCAGCATCTGCAAGATAAGCAACAGCTCTTCCTATGACTGTCAGGGAATCAATGACATTCTCTGATTCGGTTCCCTGGGATATATGGGAAGCTTCTCCACCTAGGAATCTGTGTCCCTGGCTAGGCAGGCTGCCGCTAAGGCTGGACCCTTGGCTGATGTGTTAGCTCTGCGGTCCATTAGATCTTTAATACTGCCTGCGTCCTCAAAGGAGAGGTCAGACAACTTAGTGACTTGAGACAAAGATGCATCCAACTTTGGGAGCATAAAAATAAAATATCTCTTCGTCAGTCTGGTTAAAGGGAAATCTCCTTTTCCAGGTCTTTTGTCCGACAATCCTTCTTTCAGGCTCCTTCCATTCCTGCAAGACCAAGTCTTTAAAAGGGATTGATGGAGTGGGAACACCCTGGATTCAGATTTTTTTTTGGCCCCCTATAGACCCTGATGCTGAGGTTATTTTAGGGGTTTCTGGAATCTCTTCTGTGGCATATATAGCCTGTAAGAGTCCATACAGATCTTCTACAGCGAAGAGGTGTCTCCTTAGTCTTATCTCCTCCTGAGACTGGCTTAAGGATTTTATATCCAACTCCCCCTCTGAGCTGTGACCAGATCTGGCTAGGCTTTCCATCTCCCACCTTTTTTCCTCTGCTTCCTCTACCTGTTCTAGAGGAGGTGGTTGTGAGGGTGGGAGGAGAGCACTGGGTCCCCCTGTAAAGAGGCTTACTTGGGAAGATGTGCCTTCTCTAGAGGTAAGCTCCTCTGTGTCAGGACCTTGGGTTGCTGACTGTCCAGCGGCTTTACGGAAAGTTTTAACTGTTGCCAGCATTTCCATCTGCATAGATGCGAGAAACTGTCATCATTGCAGAAGCCTTTTGCCCTGCTAAATTGTTTATACATTCATAACAAAGGGTCTTAGAGTGGGACTTAGGGAGTTTAACCCTGCAGTTCCCACATCCTTTAGAGAAAATACTCCCTGTCGCGGCAGGAGGTTGTACTGAGGCCTCCTGGGTACCGCTGGGGGTTTCTGAAAGACAAGAGAAATAGTATACATGCATAAACATTGCTTTGTCTTTCCTCAGGACTGCAGCTTTGTACTGGGGAGGGGAAAGGGAAGCGAGGAGTAACATCCAGTTCCTGTACTGGCTGGTCCCAGGAATCCATATCCCTAAGGGCCAGGAACTCACTCCCCCTCTCCCTCCTTTTCCAAAGGGGTCCTGTACTCACCAGTCCCCGACCTGGATCTGCCTGCAGTCGCAGTGGCCTTCCCTTCCTCTTGCTTCATGAGGTTGGCTGGGTCCTGGGCTGCGAGTACCGCTAGCGCAGCTGGTACCGTAAGCCGACCCTTTCACAGTGTCCGCGCCGCTCTCCACGCTGTCTCCCGGCGTCTAACACTTCCATGTTGCACTGTCAGTGGTGCCGCCCACTTCCTGTGACGCGGCCGCGAGGCTTGGAGACTGTTTCCTGTATAGAGAATCCGGAAGTGAGGAGAGCGGCTTGATGGCGGCGTCTTTGAACTACAGCGATGGCGCGCACTCCCCGCGGCCAGAGCGCTGGTCCATGCTTTGGGGCGACCCGTGAGAAGGACCGAAGCCCTACAGGTTAGTTCAGCCCTCCCCGGCCTCCCTAAAACCTGTCTCAACAGGGGTACCATCAGACCCTCCCCGGTCTATAGGTTATCAAACAAAACAAACATGTCGCTGTTTTCGGGAGAAACAAAATCAATACTGGGCATCAAGGGGAAGGGTGGGGCCTTATAACAAGCTGTCAATTGATGGTGTTTCCTGTAGGGAGGAGCCCTCATCTCAGGTGTGCCGTCCTGGAAGGTGATAGGAGAAACCTCCATTATCATTGTCAATACCTGTAGTAAAATTTTGACTAATATTTATAGAATTTGATTAATATGTTCCAACACACCAACATTGAGTCAAAAAAATAAAATCCAACTAAAATATCTAAAGCCACATTTTTCCCCTGAATTTTGAATGTATTAGAGAATAGTTGAAACCTTTCAGGTTATCAGGTTATTTGCCATCTGTTTCCCATTACTTCCTTTAAAAAAGGCAGAGGAAATTACTCCAAAACAAGGGACCATCTCATCAGGTGTCCCTGAAATAAGTGTCCCCAATTAAAAAAAAAAAATCCCTCTATTCCTGCTCCACTAACACTCAGGACACAGACTCCAACAAACCCAAAAGCAGTTCTAACACTCGTATCTCCTCCAAAACAAAAAAGGTAGCTTTAGACAAAATTAAACTAAAGGCTCATTCACACTATTCTGTTGACTTAACCCCTTGCTTACTGGGCACATAAACCCCCTTCCTGCCCAAGCGAAATTTCAGCTTTTGGCACTGCGTCGCTTTGAATGACAATTGCGTGGTCGTGCGACGTGGCTCGCAAACAAAATTGACGTCCTTTTTCCCCCACAAATAGAGATTTCTTTTGGTGGTATTTGATCACCTCTGTGGTTTATTTTTTGCGCTATAAACCAAAAAAAGAGCGACAAATTAAAAAAAAATCCCAATAAGCGTATAGTGATTGGTTCGCGCAAAAGTTATAGCGTCTACAAAATAGGGGATAGAATTCTGACATTTTTTTTACTAGTAATGGCGGCGATCTGCGATTTTTGTCAGGACTGTGATATTGCGGCGACACATCGGACACTTGACACATTTTTGTGACCATTCACATTTATACAGTGATTAGTGCTATAAAACTGCACTGATTACTGTATAAATGTGACTGGCAGGGAAGGGGTTAACACTAGGGGGCGAGGAAGGGGTTAATATGTTCCCTGTGTGATTGCTACTGTGGGGAGAGGTGACCGATCGGTGTCCCTATGTAGAAGGGACACAGCATCGGTCTCCTCTCTCCCTGACAGGGCATGGATCTGTGTGTTTACACACACAGATCCATGTCCTTGTCTCTGTACCGGCCGATCGCGGGCACCTGGCGGACATCGCGGCCCGCCAGGCAAGCGCATCGGCATCTTAGTGATGCGCCGGCGGTGCTCGCGCGCGCCCCAGTGGCCGGAGGCCGTATAAAGACGGCCTCCCGGCATTGTAGAACCACTTTGCGGCCGTCATTAGTCGTATGACGGGCACAAAGTGGTTAAAGATGTTACTGTTTACATGCGTTGGTGCCCTGCTGTCCTAATAATTTTCTGCTCCAATGCACCTTTCCAACAGGTGATCAGTGCTCGCTGCCAGAAATGCTACATGCACTTTTTTTGGTACATTATGCAGGCCATCAAAATGGGCTGCTTTAATGCAAGCATGTTAAAGTGTGTGGCAACAGCAAGAATGGCCCCAAAATTATTTTGCAGAATGTAGATTCAACACCAGTCTAGCTATTTTTAATAGAATGAAGCATATCGAAATCCTGCACCAAGATGCTTCTGGGGTGAATGCTGGCTACACTTTTCCATATTTGGTCACTTTAGTATACTGAACCATTGGTCTTAATAAAATTAAACCGGTTGTAAATCGCAGATGGAGGAAAAAAAAAAAAAAACTGGAAAAGGCAATGGCATAATGTGCTATGCATCGCACACTATGAAATACTTGCCTTGGAAAGAAGCCCTCAAGCACTGTACTGTCACAGCTGAGAGGGTCGACATCTTTCACTGGTCTTTCTTCCGGGTTCGCGAGCTCCAGTGACTGGCTGGAGCCACGATGAGGTCACACCCGCACATGCCTGCAGGAGCACTCGGTCCCGGCACGAAGCTCTGAAGGTCCGGCTGCATTCAGGGCGAATATCTACTAAACTGTGCATGTTTAGGAGATTTTCATTTTACCTGTAGGCTATTATAGGCTTACTGTAGGTAAAAATGACCAAGCAGAGTTTACTGCCGCAGCTTTTTAATAGCACTACATGAACACTTAGAGCTACTTCAACTTGTTAACAGGATTCCTCAATCAAAAACTAAATATAAGCGAGCATAATGCAATTTAATTCAAGCATCACAAACCTTTAAAAATATCCCATGATGCCAATATTTGTCCACATAAAACTGATTTTTCCTGTGTGCATCATGATGCAACTTCAAAAGAAAAAAACTAACCACCTGTGTGGCTGATGTCTGTAGCAAAAGAAAACACTGACCACAAAATATGTCTGACACTTACAAGAATATAGGATTCCTTGTGTGCCACCACTCAGAGCTAGAGCTGCGCGATTAATCGTTTGAGGATCGCGATCTCGATTCACCCCCCCACGATCTCCAGGCTGGATGACCGCAATTTTCTTAAATCCCCGCCAGTTCCACGTAACCAGCGTGGAACGCAAATTGATCATAGAGCGTGATGCATTGAAACTGTCTCTCCTCTGCTCGCACACAGCCCCGCCTCCTCCTAACCCCACGCTGTGATAGACAGAATGCGGGTCCAATGCTGGGATGTGTTCTGTCTATCACAGCGCAGGGTTAGGAGGAGGCGGGGCTGTGTGCGAGCAGAGGAGAGAGACAATTTCAACAAACGGGCGGTGAGTTTCTATAAGAAAATGTGTGCTGCTGTCCGTCCTCCCTTCTCCCCCCCCCCCCCCCACATGCCACACTTGGCTGGCTGTCTTCGGGACTCCATCCTCCCCCCCTTCCTCCCCCCGGCTGCTGAGTCTGTCTTCCATCTCTGTCTTCTGTCTCCTGTCCCTGCTGCCTATGTTCACAGTGAGAGAAGAGAGCTGTGGGATGTGGAAGTGAGAGGGTCAATAAAGAGAACATGTCTCCTCCAATTGGTATCACACAGTGAATGGTTTTCTCCTGTGTGATAGCAATAAAGTGAAAAAAAGTGATTAAAAAAATAATTAAATTAATAAAAGAAATTAAAAAGTGAAGAATAATAAAATTTTGCAAAAAAAAAGCGATTTTTTTTATTTATTTTTTTATTTACCATTTTAAAGAATCGTGAGAGAATCGTGATCTTTGTTCTAATCAAAAGAATCGTGATTCTCATTTTTCCCAGAATCGTGCAGCTCTACTCGATTCATCTTGAAGGTCCTCAAGGAGGACAATAGGCCTATTGTGTGCTGCCGTGTGGTTTTAAATGTGTGGCAATATATTTTTTTTTTTTTTATGTTGTGTTTTTATGTAAAAATATTTGCTGTTAATTTGGAATGTTTCAGTTAAACTACACATGCATTTTTACCAAATTACTATTTCTATGGGTTCGTAAAATGGCAACTCTAAAATGAATGCATACCATATTTTTATGCAACTAAAGTTAAAACAAAGATCTAAAATTTGTTCATCTCAAGTCCCCGTGTTCTGCAATAGTAAAGTGGTTGTAAACCCAAACCAAATAAAGTATTATATTGCAGGTCACCAATCAGACATGGTGGCTGCATTTCTTTCCTTTAAAGTATTTTCCCTAAGAGCCCATTCACACAGGGGCGACTCTTTAGGCGACTCAGCCACCTGACAAGTCGCGTCCCGTTCTGTACAATGGAACCGTTCTAATAAGAGCGACTTAAGTCGCTCCGACTTAGAAAAAGGTTCCTGTACTACTTTGGGACGACTTCAGGGCGACTTTCATTGACTTCAATACAGAAGTAATTTTGCTAGTCACCTCTGAAGTCGTGTGGAGGTCGCGGGACAAGTCGTGCCGCCCCTGTGTGAACCGGGTCTTACTGTTTTCACCTAGCAGATTTATATACACAAACTGAAGTGGAACTCAAGCTAACACTTTAGTCTACATTCACATGGCAGCAAGACATTTCTGATCTTATTACACCTTTTTTTCCTAGAACAAACGTTCCTGCGTATCGATCAGTAAATACTTGTAAAAGTTTATTTTTCCTGCAAATGGCCGTGTGAATAAAGCCCTATAAGCCGACACAGCAAAACATGTTCTTACTTTTGGAATAAAGGTTTTACATAAAATAAAATCTGATTTAAAGCACCCTTGTCAGTGGTAATAAGCTTGTCTAAAAGCTCTAACAGTTTGCTTTGTTGGGGAGCGGGGGGGGGGGGGGGGGTAAAGGGAAGAACTTACTGGCTAGATCAAATAATTTGTGCAGCAATAAAGTAAATGTGATCAAAGCCTTGCTTGGTGAGAACACAGATGGTTAAGATTTAAAGCTAAAAACACCAATTTACAAGCAGCCTGAAATTCACACAGGAAAACAAAGCAAAAAAAACTAATGTCTTATCTAAATCATATATACTGACGTGATTGGACCACCGCTTGCGTTTGTTCAGATGTTCCTGAAGCAATGTTTGTTAGAGCCCAAGCAGCTTCAAACTGGAGAGAAGGGCTGAAGAGAGAAAAATGGGCAATGAGCAACTAAAAACATAGGTATGCTCAAAATTATTATGAAACACAACACAAACTTACTTGTCATCTCTTTCCAGACAGTGAACCAATATTGGCAAAATTCCTGATTTAATCAAATCATCAATTGGTGGATTCCGATCACTAGATAAGAGTTTCCTGTAAAAAACAAAAAAAAAACCCCACACAAATAAATCCAAGTATAAGTAATTTATAGCAGAGTGTATTTGGGGGTGGGGGAGATTAGGAAGGTCTACAGCCTGTTTTGGCCTTTACACAAAGGTTTTACCTTGCAGCCTGGACAGCACTAAGCTGAATTCCTTGGTGGTCACTAGATGCATTCTGTAACAATGAGACAGTTAGTTAAAAAAACAGGAAAAAAGGTCAAGCAATGAAAATAACCACCACACAAGCAATACACTACCTGCACAATTGCTTCCAATGATGTGTTTTGCTAAAGAGAACAAACAAAAAAACACAGATCAGTCCTATTGTACCATGCTACAAAACAGTAAACATTAACACCTTTTGGTAGGGATGCACCGATGATTTTTTTTTCCAGAGCGAGTACAAAAGTATTGATACTTTCCCTCAAGTACTCACGCCAATACCTATTTTTTTTAGTGCGATTTGAGCCCTCACAAAATGAATGGGCTCAAATCACACTGCAAAGAATCACATGTGATATGAACAGGAATGCGGTGCGAATCCTGTCCGAATCTCATGCGATTTCACACACCGCTTTTATGAACCCAGGCTAAAGTCACTATGACAAGCCTGGGTTCACAGGAATGGAGCGGGAAACCGCATGCAATTCAGACAAGAATCACTGCATTCCTGTTCAAATCACACGCGATTATTTGCAATGTGATTTGAGCCCATTAATTTTGTATGGACTCAAATCACACTGCACAAAAAAGGTATCGGAACATTCAAACGAGTACAAGTACTCATGCAAATGCTTAGTATCGGCACCAATAAATCGGTGCAACGCTACCTTTTTTCACAGCTTAACAGTTAGTATAAAGTCACATTCCTTTCTGTATAGCTGTTAACTTGCAGAGGTTTGTATTAAATATGCAAAGATACATATTCAGTCATTTTACAGGCTAGGAAGAGCTGGCAACCAAGCCAGCAAATCATTTCTAGACTGGGACATAGAATCAGCCATTTAAAAAAAAAAAAAAAAAAAAACACCTTACCACTTTGAATTCTGCATCCACATCCGAATCCTCACAGACATCTTCCTGGGGAACATTTCTCCTTTTCAACAAGTGCTCATCCCTTTTATTCTATACAAAAAAAACAAAAACAAACACGTTAACGGCTTTGAAATGTTCAACTTTAAAACCTCCAAGCAGAACACAGCAGGAAAAAAATAAATAAAAAGAACCTTAGTGTAGCAGTTTTGGTATAGAAAATTAACAAAATTGACAAACTTGCTGGTAACTATTCTAATGAGTCCTCTATGGCTGCGCTTACAAAAGGAGATTGCCTCCATCTATAAATTTAAGAAAGGAGGAAGTTCAAAACTCCACCTTACCCAACGATCTCACCACATTCTAAAAGGTGGTACAGAGAGGGGGAGGTGTATTATGGAACTAGAAAACACAGTAAAAAAAAAAAAAAAAAAAAAAAAAAAAAAGTAGGAGGATTAAGTAGTTCCGCATTACACCATTCATTCCCCAAGGGAATCTGTATATTAGCTTCAGAAGCAAAATCCTACAACTGAGGAAGGGAGCTGGATATATTGTACATTTTATTAAAGTATTTAAATGCTACACCAATCCTGTATGTGTCAAGCTTAGTATTAAAAAAGGTCCTTAGACTGAGACCATAAACACCCCTGGGCTTAAATGGAGCAAAGCCAGTAGCGATCAGGCCATAATAATATCCAAACCCATGCAAATACTAACCAGACAATAGGCATAATTAAGGGGTTGAATGCTTGCTACCTACTAGTCAGGTGGCAACACGTCAATTTATAGCCAAAGATATAGGTTTACCCACGAAAAAACACACACACACACAAAAAACAAAGTACATATGAAGTTTACCTTTCTTAGTTCCACAACAACTTCATTTCTCTGTCTTCTCATGCTCTGCAAAATAAAATATATATTAAATTGAATCTATAAAAAGTAAAAAGCATACCATCTGTTTGCATAGACACAGGGAACACTGCAGGCAATGAGCCCTGCAGGCTACAAAAAGGAAGAAATATAGAATTTCATATACAGTAAAACACCCTCATCTCTTGGGCAACTGCACAAACCTTACATTGCAGCCTTATTGTACAATGAAAGGAGATCTGTCATGGATAGCAAAATTGTGTGAAGTTCATTAAAATAAAGTTTGTAAGAGTGGAAGATTCAGACCAGACAAAAAGTAGTATGCTATGTTATCCAAGTCAACCATTTATTAAAATAACCAATTACAACACAGCGCAATCAGTGCCCCCACAAGTGCTGCCTCAGTGACGGAGAAAAAAAAAAATTACTTATTTACAAAAATGTACAAAGTGTTTTTTTTTTTTTTATATACAAAAAACCCCAGCAGTGATTACATATCACCAAAACAAAGCTCCATTTGTGTGAAAAAAAAACAAAAAACAAAAAATACTTCACATGGTTACAGTGGAGCATGACCACGCAATTCAAAGTTTGACAGCTCTGAAAGCTGAAAATTGGGAATCTTCACTCAAATTGTATTGGTGTTAAATTACATATTTGTGTGTAGATAAAATATTTTGCTTTTCACGTGATTGGATAAATAAAGTGAATCTTCACTCATCAGCCTCAATGCATCTTCCTTCTCTTCCAGGAGCCTTTCATTGAAATAGGAAAAAATACATTTGGAAGGATCACTTGATTTCTGTATCCAAATGCACTGGACATAAGCCACTGTCCAAGTACACGGTGTCCTACAACAGAAGCCAGTAACAGGAGGCATGAGTGTGCAGTATAAATTTAGACAGACTTTGAAATAAGATAATGCTGCATAGCAAAACATTATAATAGCTCACTTTTAAAATAGCCAACATATTCATACATTTCCTCAGCAAGAAAAATATTAGTAATGTGAACGCAAGACAGTGCTACACAACACATGCATTCATCCATATACACTGCATCAAGTAGAAGAGACCTTTATGCAAACAACCAGTACACAGCAGGCTGGTTCTGTCTTATATGAATGGGAAACAAGGTGACAAGTGTGCACTTGTCACAGTTTATGTATTAACGCTGTATTCAATGCAAAAAATTGTATATTGAAAAAACGCCAATTAAATTTTTTTTTATGCCCCCTATCCCCTTTATTTTCACCTGGCGATTCAACAAGACACACTTGCTGGTTAGGGTGGCAATATGTATGGAGGAGCAGCAAAACCACCCTTGGACAGCAGCATTGTCAATTCCATCCTGGAGACAAAGCCATCCAGCTGTAGCATTGTCCGACAACCTGAACCACATGACCAGTCATCAAAAGGGACCAAAAGCAATGATACACAAAATTGCTCAACACTGGGAGAGGTCTGAATTTTGGCTCCCTTTGGAGAGGGATGGCATTCATATTCCTGACAATCTTCCAACGTAATGGATGAAAAAAGCACTACCACAAGACATCTTGGTATGGGTCTTGGAGCATGCAACCAGACAATCAGAAACATTTTGGACTTGCCCACATCAGGAGACAATCCATTTAAAGTTCTGACATAAAACTGAGCAAAAAGAACCACCTTGAAGGTGGACACCATCAATCTCAGCTCTGCCAGGAAGACCGGACAACAGGATTGAAGTTGTCGAACCTGACCATACAAGTTCATCCACTTCTAAAATTTTTAAACGTCGCCTACAGAGATTTTAAAGGGTAAAAGTTTGTCGCCATTCCACAAGCGGACGCAATTTTGAAGCGTGACATGTTGGGTATCAATTTACTAGGCGTAACATTCTTTGACAATATAAAAAAAAAATTGGGCTAACTTTACTGTGGTTTTATATTTAATAATTAAAAAAAAGTGTATTTTTCCCCAAAAAGTGCGATTGTAAGACCGCTGCGCAAATACAGTGTGACAGAAAGTATTGCAACGACCACCATTTTATTCTCTAGGGTATGTATGTATGCATGCATGCATGTATATTTTATTTGGGAGTTCCAATTAGAGAGAAGAAGATGGCAGTGAAAACAGTTAGGGGAAGCTCCATTAGCATCGCTGGTTGTTTTGACATACCAACGGCCACCACAAGATGGCACCAGATCACAGAAGGAAGCATAGGCATTCAGAAGGCCGCAAAGCCGAGAGACACAGGATACCCCAGCTTTGCCGCGCCAGGTCGCTAATTCTAGTCGCAATTACGACCTGGCGCCCAGGGTTTGTCGAACCCTGGCTTAAGGTATCCAGGAAAAGGCCCACATATTCAAAGTGATCTGAGTGAATAAGATGACTGATGTTTAGGATCTACCCAAAGTCCTCCAGAATCTGAAGCATTATGGACATATTGAAGTCTAATATCCGTTTGCGAAGCAACTTAGGCCTTATGCACACTGCTGCTAAACGTTTAGGAGCAGTTGGGCATTTTCTTCAACTGCTCCTGAACTCTTCTCTATTATCAGTACATGTACACAGGGTCGTTTACAGTTGTTTTTAGGCAGTTGAGTTTAGAGGCTTTTTTGGAACGCAAACAAATGGGTTCAGAAGCCGAGTTTAAAAAGGCATTTCAAGTGCCAAATGCATCTAAACGCGGCAACGCGCATTTCGTTTACAGGCATTTTTCATTTTTGGACAATTTAAAAAAAAAAAAAAAAAAAGCGCTTCTAAAAACGCAATTGCGGAAAAACGCAGCATGTAAAATGAAGCAACATGGACGTTTTAAACGAGGGTTTCCATCTGTCAAGTTAAATCATTCAGGAGAGGTTGTAAGAATGTCCCGTGTACATGAAGCCTTAAGGCCCAGAACCTTTGCAATGACTTTTGTGAATACTCTTGGGGGCAAAGCTGAAGAGAAGTGCCACAAACTGATGGTGGCCGCCCGCAGTGTAGCAAAAAAGTAGCTTGAAGCAGCGTTCCAAACAAAAAGGGAAGGCTCCGCTTGTCTGCCTTCTGCCATTCTCTCCGCTGCCACATTTGGCACCTGTGGGGGGGGGGGGGGGGGGGGTGCATAGGAGCGTGTCGGCACCTGTCTTGGCCTCTGGAGGACAGGCAAACTGCTCCTCGCACAGCCAGAAAACAGACTATGCTGGGATGGATGTGCTTCCATGCCTAGCATGGTCAGTTTGAGATCAGAAAGCAGGGGGACTGGCAAGATTCCCAGGTATTTCACACAAAGGAAGAAATACAAGGAGAACCGGATACTTTTTAATACAAGTACATGCTACAAAATATGCATCAGGAACATCGAATGTTGGGGTAACATTCACCTTAATAGGGAGCTACCAACCCCCCAAGGAATACCAACGGACAGAGAACAATGTACAAAGGGGGTTTGTTTTATTTGCCATTGCAGGTAGTAGTAGTAACAGTAGTAGTAGTAACAGTAACAGTAGTAACAGTAACAGTAGTAACAGTAACAGTAGTAACAGTAACAGTAGTAACAGTAACAGTAGTAACAGTAACAGTAGTAGTAGAAAGTCTACCAAAATTTGGACACCTCTAGACAATACACAGCGGAGCTGCAAAGTAGAGCTACCCGATTCTGGATAAAATGAGATTCACAATTTTTTTTGCTTAGAAGATAAGATCATGAGGGGCTGAATCGCAATATCGATTTTTTTAACGATTAAAGTGGATGTAAACCCTCACATATACCCAGTGAAGTGAACAGCCTCAGATAATACACAGATTAAACAAATCTCCCTACATAAGTTTTAGGCCCCGTTCACACGGGACGGATCCGTGAAGATCCGCCCCGTGAACCTCAGCGGGGATCGCTCCGCTGAGCCGGCGGATGACAGGGCGGTCCCCGCACACTGTGCAGGGATCGCCCTGTCAGATCTCCGCTCTCCCCTATGGGGGGGGGGGAAATCGGGTGAACACGGACCGTCTGTCCGTGTTCATCCGCTCTGCAGACGGATTGAAAAAAATAGGATTTTTGTACTCACCGTAAAATCAGTTTCTCCGACGTCCATGGACTGACACAGCCGTCATACTGATTACGTGTGGGTATATGTCCCTGCTTGCAGGAGAAGACCTAGGCAGAATGTTAGATGTTAAAACTTTCTAGAACAAACCAGAGCTGAACAGCCCCGCCCAGAGGGGCGGTCCCTCCGGACATTACCCTCCCACCTGCAGCTAGCAGACCTCAGTTCGTAACAAAGCAGTACAAACCTTAAAAAGGAAGGGTGGGTTCTGTGTCAGTCCATGGACGTCAGAGAAACGGATTTTACGGTGAGTACAAAAATCCTATTTTCTCTTATCGTCCATGGACTGACACAGCCGTCATACTGATTACGTGTGGGACGTCCCAAAGCAGTATAATAAAAAAAGGGTGGGAGCAAATAGTAAAGGAACAACCAAAACTTCACTCCAAACCAGCAGAGCTCCTCAACGGAGGAGTTGCAACATTAAACAGCAGCCTGCAACACTTTGCGGCCGAAGGAAGCATCCGAAGATGCAGCCACATCAACCTTATAGAATTTTGAAAAGGCATGACAGACGACCAGGTTGCCGCCTTGCACACTTGTGCAACAGACGCTTGATGTCGGAAAGCCCAGGAAGCACCAATTGCCCTGGTGGAATGCGCCGTAACCGGAAAGGGAGGGGCCACCCCCTTAATGGCATAGGCCTGCATAACAGTCTGTCTGATCCACCTAGAAATGGTGGCAGACGACACCGCTTGGCCGTTTCGGATCAGAGAGACAACTAGTGAGTCATATCACGTACCACATAAAATGTGTGAAGCGCAAACCCTCTGGAATGCGATGTGTGAGGACACAAGGATGGGAGGACAATGTCCACATGTAGGTGAAAAGCCAAGACCACCTTTGCAAAAGGAAGGTCGCGGACGCACCACCTTATGGATGACCAAATAGGGTGACTTGCAGGACAAGGCCACCAACTCAGACACCTGTCTGACAGAAGTAATGGCCACTAAGGCCACCTCCTGAGACAAGGTCAAGAGGGGAATATCTCTGATATTTTCAAAAAGGGAGGTTCCTGGAGAACCGAGAGCACCAAATTCAAATCCTGAGGAGGGAGAGGAGGTTTCAACAGGAGGGAGCACATGGCGAACCCCCTGCACTAAGGTGCTACCAAGGAATGACCCGCTAGCGGTTGCTGAAGGACGACGGCAAAGGCCGAAAACTGACCCCTAAATGGTACTCAAAGCAAGCATTTGGGTCACACCACGCTGCAAGGACCGCAGGATACTGGGGACGTAATACGTCCGTAGACGCTAGTCCAGCTCATTGCACATAGCGATGTAAGCTTCCCAGGTACGGTGATATATCTTTCAAAGCGGAAGACTTCCGTGCCCTGAACATGGTCGAAATGACCGAATCCGAGAGACCGCGGACTCTCAGCACCTGGCTTCCAATAGCTATGCCGTTAAGTCAGACTGTAAAACAGGATGAAAAATAGGACCTTGAAACAGAAGGTCCTCCCTTATTGGCAACTGCCAAGGAACGTCCGCGATGAGACGTACCAGATCAGCGTACCAAAGACACTGAGACCCACCCTGCGCAAGAGGATCACTGGAATCCCTTTGGCCACAACCCCGCGGAGCAGGCGAGGAAGCATCTGCAGCGGAGGATAACAGATATCAGGTGATAATGACCCCATGGGGCCCACCAACGGATCCGAGGCATCCATCCAAGGATCCCTGGACCTGGCCACAAACCTTGACACCTTACAATTGAGTCGAGAGGCCCTCAGGTCCACAACCGGCATGTCCAGGTGTAAGGACCACTCTCCTGGTCCAGCGTCTGGCGACTCCGATAGTCCGCTTGTCAATTGTCTACGCTTGAACGTAGACGGCCGATAGAGACCACGTGGGGAGGCATATTCTGATTGCCCGTATTTCCAGAACATTGGTCGGTAAACGGCTTCGTCCGGAGTCCAAGCCCTGGGGGCTGACAGGACTCCCCAGACTCCACCCCAGCCCGTCAGGCTGGCGTCCGTCATGAACACCTTCCACTGGATGGGGAGGGACGACTTCCCGGACCGAAGAGTCGGGGACCCCAACCACCACGCCAGGGACACCCTGAGTGGGTGACTCATCTGGATCTGAAGATCCAAAGGACAACGGGGATTTGTCCCAAGTGGACAGGATCTCTTACTGTAATGCCCGTGTGTGTGATTGGGCATACGGAACAGACTCGAACGAGGCCCTCATGAGTCCCAGGACTCATGCAAAAAACAGGTTGACGACCATTTCCGAGACGTCAGGACCCGCACTAGACTGAAAAGTCAGTAACTTCTCCAGGGTTAGGAATACCTACGCCTCCATGGAGTCCAGGATCAGACCGAGATACTCCAAATGCTGAGCCGGGACCAGGACCAACTTCTGAATGTTCGGGAGCCACCCGAAGTCCCTAAGGGTCTGACTGACAATAGTCACACTTCTAATTCTGAGCCATTGTCTGCTCTTAGAAGATCGTCCAGATAGCCCATAATAGCAATGCCTCACTGTCTCAGCAAGGCTAGAACCGGAGCAAGCACCTTGGTAAAAAACCTTTGGTGCAGAGGCTAGGCCGAAGGGAAAAGCCACAATTGATGGTGGTCTTCGCCGATCGCAAGCGCAGAAACTACTGTTGACGTGCGCAGATCGGAACATGCAAGTAGGCGGCCTTGATGTCCAAGGATGCCAGAAAATCCCCTTGATGGAGTGTAGCGAACACGGCGCGAATGGATTCCATGCAGAACTTTTGCACTATCACAAAGGCATTAAGGCCCAGGATTGGCCGAACCCCCGTCCACCTTTTGGGACTACAGATTCGAGTAGAAACCCTGAACCACCTCACCTGTGACGGAATCGGCACAATCACTCCGGACCTGATCAAACCTGTACAGCCCTTAAGAGGGCCGCCCGACGGGCAGGAAGGAGAATTGAGGGAAAGAATCTGTCTGGGGGCCAGGAACGGAATTCTATCCTGAGGTGACCACCTCGCACACCCACCGGTCGGAGATCCAGGAGGTCCACCGAACCGTGAACCTGCAAGGACGTCCCCCCACCCCAGAGTCGGGCAGGGGCAAGACTTCATGCGGCGGTGGGCTTGGGAGCTTGCTTGGTAGGCTTACGCACCCAGGGACACTCATGTCCCCCAGCCGCACTTTTTCCAGTCTGGGAGGACTTAACCGTGGATTCTGACTGACGAGAAGAAACTCATTCTTCTTGCCGGAAAGGAAGGGCCTGGCCTACGGTGGGGCTCCTTTTTCCGTACCAGACTGAGGAAGGAAGGTGCTCTTACCCCCTGTGACATCCATAATAATGGCATCCAGGGCGGCCCCAAACAGTCTACTGCCCTTAAAGGGCAAGTCAGCCAGGAGCTATTTGGAAGCTAGGTCGGCCGACCAGCATTTCAGACAGATAAGGCGACGCAGCACCACAGCAGATAGAGGCCCCAGAAATTAAAGGGGCCGCATCCAAAGTGGCATCGCAAACAGACTAAACCCTGCGCCAGTTTGTGAGCCAGGGTAATGGTCTCAGGAGGGAGATTATGCTCCTGAACCGTCTGGTGTAAAATTTTTGCCCAGCTTGTGAGTGTCTTGAGACACAAGTGTCGCCGCCCCTATAGGGCGTAAGGCAGACCCCAATAAGGTAAACATAGTTCTATTCCCCACTTCTGACCTCCTGTCAGTGGGATCCTTAAATGCAGGAGTCCCTTCCATTGGGAGCGTGGTAGCCTTATTCAAATAGGCAACCGGGTGGTCGACCACTGGGGGGGGAGAGCCCACATCTTAACCAGGTCCTCCTCAAAGGGGTACCTCATTGGCTAGGCGCCGCGGGACCGTCAAAGTCTTCTGCGGCTTATCCCAGACTTGGTCAATGAATGTATCAAAAAAAAGGCACATATGTAAAAAACCTTTAAACAGCTTTAAAGGAACCAAAAGGAGACAGCTTCTACCTGAGGCTCCTCAGCCTCAACATTCCTCACAGCATCAATGAGTTCACTTACAAGCACCCTGTCAGTTTTTCAGAACTGGGGTCTTCCTCACAGGGAATATCCTGTTTAAAAACCTGAAAATCCTCAGAGCTAGGGTCCTGAGCAGCCATAGCTAGGCCCATATCTGAGACAGAGCACTCCCCTACAGGAGAATGTGCTTTACAGCTCCCTTGCGCTCACACACTGCTTCCATCCTGACAAGGATGATTCCAGGACTGCCGACAACTAGTCGCTAGGGACCGCAGGTGCAGGAGCACTGCCAGTTGCCTCAGACAAGTGTGGAGAAGCAGGTGTACTAGACTCCATACTGCCACCCTCTGAGACTTTTAAACACTCATAGTGATTAACAGTCCACCCACTGGCTATGCTAAAGCTGAGGAGGGGATACCCAGAGCACTCACCAACCCCTGTAAAGGACCGCTCATTCCACTGTATGAAACCGCGCTGCCGCACGGGTCAAGCCTGGAGAGAGTGAGGAGACTGGACTGTGAGGAGATTGTGAGAATCGCGCTGCGGCAGATACCGAAAGAAAAAACGCAGCAGCTTCAAGAAAATGGCCGCCGGCCGCATATATTACTGCGCCATCGATCCGCGGCAAAATGGCCACCGAGCGCGTTTTTTTTAAATACCTCACAGCGCTAATGGCGCACATGTTTAGTGGCACGGCAAGCGCTGGGGCGGCTGTTTGAACACAAACAGCCCCACTCAGTAACTGAACCTGTGAAGCTTTGCTAAGCATGCATGTAAACCACTACTCCACGACAGTATGTACAACACTCACACCAGAACACTGCACCTCTCCCAGGGCCATTAAAACAGACATGAGCGCCCCCAGTCAGGCCAGAGTGACCCCAAAGCACCCCCACACAGCACCAGTACAGGGTGCAGAGAGCAGCATAACAGGGGGGGGGGGCAGGCATAAACCCCCCCATATAAAGAAACACAGCCAGCATGTACTCACCTGCAGTAGGAGAGACTACTTACCCGTCCCTTTCAGGGACCCACTGGCTTGTTTCAGACAGACCAAATCACAGAGTAGTACTGCGTAGCTGTCGGCCCGGTCCGCCGCGAGATACAGTCGGGTACTGTTCAATCTTGAGAGGACCGCGGGAGCTAAAAGCAACCCGGCCACCCCTGGAGTCATGGGGCATGTCGTGAACTGAGTCTCACGCACACAATGCGAGGATCAGCACGCTCGATGGTCGGACAGGGAAGACTACGAGGATACCAGTGTACCCAACCTGTTGCCCAGCCGACAGTTGAAGGTCTCAAAAATAAAATTCCTAAAGGAATAAAATTTTAAAAGTAAAATCTTCCAGGAGACTGGCTCCTGAGAGAGCCACGTCTTCTTCTGCTAGGCAAAAAACAAAAACTGAGGTCTGCTAGCTGCAGGTGGGAGGGTAATGTCCGGAGGGACCGCCCCCTGGGCGGGGCTGTTCAGCTCTGGTTTGTTCTAGAATGTTTTAAAATAACATTCTGCCTAGGTCTTCTCCTGCAAGCAGAGACATATACCCACACTGTCAGTTCATGGACGATAAGAGAAATAGGATTTCCTCCATCTGCAGAATCGGGGGATTGCGGACACGGAGGAGATCGGGGGTTAGCGGATATTGACTGACACCCGCAATCTCATAGGGACCAATGTCCCTTTTTCATCTGTAAACGGATGGATGAAAAATCGGACATAAAGTCCGCTAGTGTGAAAGGGGCCTTACACGTATATCTGCTGTCTTCAGCTTTCTATACTATTTAGAAAGTGCACGCCCCGTTAGAACTTTCTCTTTCTGTTCCAGCAGCCTTGCCATACACTGCGACAGCTGATTGGAGGAATGGCACGGGGGTGGAGGAGACTTGCAGAGCTGTTCTGTGAATTAATCAGCTGTCTGCCAATTTATAGCACCCACCCTGACAAATTTCAGCCTGGTTTTGTCACGTGTCAGATGTTATCATGCCGATGACAGCAGTAGAAAGCCACAGGACTTGGGAGAAAGATAAGAAAACACGGAAGTGCCCGAATATTAAAAGTCAGCAGCTACAATATTAGTAGCTGCTGACTTCATTTTTATGGGAGGGGTGCAAAAGCATCTCATTAAAGAGGAACCACTTCAGCCCCGGAAGGATTTACCCCCTTCCTGACCAGAGCACTTTTGCGATTCGGCACTGCGTTGCTTTGACAATTGCGCGGTCGTGCGACGCTGTACCCAAACAAAATTGACGTCCTTTTTTCCCCCCCTCACAAATAGAGCTTTCTTTTGGTGGTATTTGATCACCTCTGCGGTTTTTATTTTTTGCGCTCTAAACAAAAAAGTGAAACATTTTGAAAAAAAAAAATTTTTTGCTATAATAAAGATTTTTAAAAAATAAGATTTTTGTACTCACTGTAAAATCTGTTTCTCCGACGTCCATGGACTGACACAGCCTCTTAATATTTGACAAGTGGGTTTATGTCCCTGCTTGCAGGAGAGAACTAGGCAGAATGTTAGATGTTACAACATACATTCTAAAGACCAGAGCTGAACAGCCCCGCCCAGGGGGCGGAACCTCCGGACATAACCAACCCACCTGCAGCCAGCAGCTTGTAACAAAAGCAGTACAAACCTTAGAAGGAAGGGTGGGTGCTGTGTTAGTCCATGGACGTCAGAGAAACAGATTTTACGGCGAGTACAAAAATCTTATTTTCTCTTAGCGTCCATGGACTGACACAGCCTCTTAATATTTGACAAGTGGGATGTCCCAAAGCAGTGTCAAAAAAGAGGGGTGGGAGTAAAGAGAAAGGAAAACCAAACTTCACTCCAAACAAGCAGAGCTCCTCAACGGAGGAATTGCAAATTAAACAGCGGCCTGCAAACACCTTGCGGCCGAAGGAAGCATCAGAAGATGCAGCCACATCAACCTTATAGAACTTAGAAAAGATATGTGCGGACGACCAGGTCGCCACCTTGCACACTTGTGCAACAGACGCTTGGTGTCGGAAAGCCCAGGAAACACCAGTTGCCCTGGTGGAATGCGCTGTAACCGGAAAGGGAGGCGCCCGCCCCTTAAGTGCATAGGCCTGTGTGACAGTCTGTCTGATCCACCGAAACTGCCTAGCCCTGTTGTGGACCTGACACAGCCACAAACAGCGAGTCAGACTTCCGAATAGGAGCAGTAACGGACATGTACACCCGTAAGGCACGTACCACGTCTAGTGAGTGAAGCGCAAACTCTCTGGGATGCGGACACAAGGACGGCAGGACAATGTCCTCATTAAGGTGAAAGGCCGAGACCACCTTTGGTAGAAAAGAAGGCCTCGGACGCAACACAGCCTTATCCTTATGGATGACCAAGTAAGGCGGCTTGCAGGACAATGCCGCTAATTCAGACACCCGTCTGACAGAAGTAATGGCTACCAGGAAAGCCACCTTCTTAGACAAAGGTCAAGAGAGGGATATCGCTGATGTTTTCAAAAGGAGGTTCTTGAAGAACCGAGAGCACCAAATTCAGATCCCAAGGAGGGAGGAGGTTTGACAGGAGGGGCCACATGGCGAACCCCCTGGACAAAAAGGTACTAAGGAATGGCCCGCTAGAGGTCATTGTAAGAAGACAGCCAGGGCCGAAATCTGACCCTTGATGGAACTCAAAGCCAGCTTTTGGGTCACACCACGCTGTAAGAACAGGAGAATCCTGGGAACGGAATACGTCCGTGGACGCCAATCCAGCTCCTCGCACATAGCGATGTAAGCTTTCCAGGTACGATGATAGATCTTTCTGGAGGAAGATTTCCGTGCCCTCAGCACCTGGCTTTCAATAGCCATGCTGTTAAAGCAGGATGAAGTATGGAACTTTGGAGACAGAATGTCCTCCCGCAGAGGCAGTCGCCAGGGAACGTCCGCGACAAGTCGCACCAGATCAGCGTACCAATGACGCCGTGGCCAATCCAGAGCAATGAGGATCACCGGAATCCCCTCGGCCTCTACCCTGAGAAGCAGGCGAGGCAGGAACTGCAGCGGAAGGCAAGCATATATCAGGCGATACTGACCCCCACAGGGCTACCAACGTATCTGCCCAGGGGTTCCTGGACCTGGCCACAAACCTTGACACATTGCGATTGAGTCGAGAACACCAAGAGGTCCACGTCCGGCGTGCCCCACCGCCGACAGAGGAATCCGGAGGTGTTCCAACTCAAGGATCATTCCCCCCTGGTCCAACGTCTGCTGGCTCAGATAGTCGGCCTGCCAGTTGTCTATTCCTGGAATATAAACTGCTGACAGAGCCGGCGCGCTTCTTTCCGCCCACCTTAGGATGTGGGCGACCTCGGACGCCGCAGCTGAGCTCTGAGTTCCCCCCTGATGGTTGACCTAAGCCACTGCTGTGGTGTTGTCCAACTGGATCCTGACCGAGTGGCCCTGTAGTCTCTCCGACCACGAGGAGAGGCAGTCGGATTGCCCGGAGTTCCAGGACATTGATCATTAGACGGGATTCGGCTGGGGTCCACAGCCCCTGTGCTGAGAGGACCCCCCCCCAAACTCCACCCCGTCAGGCTCGCGTCGTCGTGATCACCGTCCAGTGGACAGGAAGGAACGACTTCCCCGACCGAAGAGCCGGGGATCTCAACCACCACGTCAGGGACGCCCTGACCGTGTGACTCACCTGGATCTGATGATCCAATGACAATGGGGACTTGTCCCAAGTGGACAGGATCCCCTTCTGTAAGGCACGAGTGCGAGATTGGGCATACGGAACTGCCTCGAAGGAGGCCACCATGAGTCGCATATTGAAGAGTCTGTAACTTCTCAGAGGGTAGGAATACTTTCACTTTCGGGGAGTCCAGGATCAAACCTAGATACTCCAGACGCTGAGTCGGGGCCAGGACCGACTTCTGGGCATTCAGAAGCCACCCGGAGGGTCTGACTGACATTTGTCACACTTTCTTCTATCTCTGAGCCAGTATCTGCTCTTAGAAGATCGTCCAGATAGCCCACGATAGCAATGCCTCGCTGTCTCAGCAAAGCCAGAATCGGGGCGAGCACCTTGGTGAAAACCCTTGGTGCCAACGCCAAAAGGAAGCGAAGTGCCACAAATTGATAATGGACTTCGCCTATAGCAAAGCGCAGAAACTTCTGGTGACTTGCACAGATTGGGACATGCAAGTAGGCGTCCTTGATATCCAAGAATGCCAGAAAGTCCCCTGGGTGGAGCACAGCAATCACCGTGCGACCACCGGTGGAGAGGCCCATTTTTTAACCAGGGTCTCCTCAAAAGGGTAGTAAACAGACGCCGCGGGAGCGCAAAAGTCTTCTGCGGCTTTTCTCAAACCTGATCTATGAACCTGTCAAAGAAAGGCATGCAAGGAAAAGGACCGCTCGATTCCGCTGCCTGCGCTATACAGCGCGAATGAGCAGTGAGGAGAATGTGAGGACAACCGCGGCGTTCCAGCAGCGATAAAGGCCAAACAGAAAAGCGCGCGGCTCCAAGAAAATGGCCTCCGCATTAGTAACTGCGCCATAGCGAATCCTCGGCACGATGGCCACCATGCGCGCCATAGAGGAATACAGAGACAGTGTAAAACATGTCGCCGAGCGGTGCACAGGCCCAAAAAAACTTCACATTCCTCATGCAGAGCCCTGAGCCCCCCCACCGGACCGAGTAACCCCCCAGGCAGCACAGCGTCAGATAACAGGTGACAGAGTGTAACAACAACAAGGGGGAGACAGGGAAAATCCCCCATATAGGAGGAACACAGCACTGTACTCACCTGCTGAAGCAGGAGATACTACTTACCCGGCCCGGAAGGACCTACCGGTGTGTTCCTGACAGATCTATCACAGTACGGTACTGAGTAGCTGTCGGCCCGGTCCACCGCGAAGAGACAGCAGGTACTGTTCAGTCTTAGCGGACCGCGGAGCATAAAAAAGCCCACCGGCCACCCCTGGAGTCATGGGGAGTAAACCGAGTTGCACGTCGCTGCGAGGATTCAGCACGCTCGATGGTCGGACTGGGAAGACTACGAGGATATCCAATGTACCCAACCTGTTTCCCAGCCGACAGTTGATAGATCACAAAAATAAAACAAAATTCCAAAAAGGAATAAAAATTCTGTAGGAGACTGGCTCCGAAGCAAGCCACGTCCTCTCCTTCTGCTAGGCAGAAAAAAAAAAAACTGAGGGCTGCTGGCTGCAGGTGGGTTATGTCCGGAGGGACTGCCCCCTGGGCGGGGCTGTTCAGCTCTGGTCTTTAGAATGTATGTTGTAACATCTAACATCCTGCCTAGTTCTCTCCTGCAAGCAGGGACATAAACCCACTTGTCAAATATTAAAAGGCTGTGTCAGTCCATGGACGGTAAGAGAAAACTATTTTTTTTCCTCAGTTTAGGCCGATATGTATTGCACATTTTTTTTTTACAAAAATATCACACGAAGCGTATATTGATTGGTTTGCACAAACGTTAAAGAGTCTACAAAATAAGGGATAGATTTATGGCATTTTTATTATTTATTTTTTTAATAGTAAAACTGCGGCAGCTGGTCAGCAAGTGGTTGAGAGACCAGTGTAAAAATATTTTTTAAATCCGCTTCAGCAGCTCCCATGTTAGCGATTGGCTAAAGGAGATGGAAGGGAGCGTTGACAACAGGCGGCAATGGAACCCAGCAGGTGACACCACGGCACCATAAATTCAGTCCCATTGTCAAGCACTCCCTGCAGCTTCTCAATCACTTGACCACACTGAAGCCACTAAGAAAAAACAAACAAAAAACAACTCTTTTATAAATGGTATGACTGAGGATGGGGGAGGTTATTTTTTACCAGACCTATGTTAGCTTTCACTTTTACTGACAAGGTGTGAGCATCTATGGTTTAAAAAGGGGCACGCCTTCAGTTTTTATGTGCTTGTGCGTTCATTTCTCCTGTAACCCTAGGCTGCTTAAAATTCATCAAGTTTTGTCCTTCAATGTACAATAGAGAAAGACATTTTTTGGGAAAAAACTGTCAGTTCCACTTTAAAAGTTCAGTGGACCCCTTTGTAAAAGGTAGAGTGGCACAATACCATCACAGGGGTGGACGCTGATCCTGAAAGATCAGTTTCTCCCCAATGTCATCGAGTTTCAATAAACATTTATATCTCTCTCTATTGGTGAGATATCCAAGCTTCAGTTCCTAGCTTAGTACACCTAAACCTAATGAAAACTGGAGTTTGTATTTGACATGGAAATATAAAATCTTGCAATATAATATTTTGCATTCTCCTTGAGCCAGCAAGTGGGCTCCTTTTATTATATTTGCTTTGTCTTTAGATATTAGATCTCTTTTAAAGTGGAGCTCCAACCAAAAGGGGGAAGCTCCGCTTGTCTGCACACCCCTGGTCGATGGGTCAGATCGCCAGTGAATTAGGTTTTAAAATAGCATTTGCATTTCAGGACTAAAAGTGGCACTAACCCATTCCCTAGCAAAAAGCGAATTTTAAGGCAAGTAAAATCAAGCATGACATCAGTAATAGCTACACACAGATTGGGGTGAGAAGGGACTAAGGGAATCAAAGTATTCCAAACAAATCAGTGCATAGCACAGTAAAAGTCTTCCTAGAACTGAAGGTGTTCACATGTCTGTCCATCCTATATTCCAAAATAAGAGAGCTAGCGTCCGAGCAACGTTTTCACGTGCGTCCCTTTGGATATTGCTGGACGAACTGTCGTGATCGGCTGTCAAAAGCTGTGTACCAACGATCAGACTATAGTGCGATTAATCGGAAAGCAATTTTTATCATCCGATTATCTGATCGTGTGTACAAGGCATAAGGCTGTTCTGATCCTTACTTCACTACCTGGCAAGTCACTGACCTGAAACAAGCATAACACCCAAAGAGATCTGAAGTCAAGACTTCGATCTGGTATGCTTGTTCCAGGCCATTGACCCAATAGGCAGTGAAAGAGGAAATAGTCTACAACTTTAAAGAATAAGTTCACCTTTGTGTATAAAAAAAAAAAAAAAAAAAAAACAACTTTATCACGAGCCTGCAAAGCATTTCACCTGCAATCAGCAGATCTCAGGTGCAATGCAGGGCACTTGCAGATAGTCTGTGTAAGCGGTCTGCCCGTACCCTGTATGGGCAAGCAGTCACACCGATAGGAAGACTCCATGAACTACAGGAAGACTCCATGAACTACCTAGAGCACTCAACAGCACGTATCCTTTGTTATAAAGTACCCTCTTGGAAGAACCATCCTACACATCCTCAGATCAATTGATCACTGCCTTTTTAACCACAGACTGTGAGGTCGAGGGTTCATTGTTTCTTGTGGTCACCGAAGGGGGAGTCACCTCACTTTGCAAGTTTGGAGCACCATTGCACCCCCCCCACCCTTTAAGCACTTTATAGTTTTGAACCTATTATATAAATTTAGTTGCATTTTGATTTTGCATGGCACAACACATTGATGTATGACACTAACCACCGTGATGTGCATTGAATATTATATGCTTCCAGCGCTGTTTCATATTTTTTATCTGGGCTTAAAACAGACAAGGCAGCAACAGCAGTTCCTAGATATGTTAAACTAAGGCTTATTTTATTTTTTATTTAGCCATGTGTAACTTCAATACTAGGTCAATGACAAGCCACTGGACAGCCGAGAATAAGCGCCTCATCACAGGGATCTTAGATTCTGATTGTTTTCTCTTTTGGAACCTAACATAGTGGGTTTTACACTGCACATTAACAGACTAGCAGTAACGAGTCGCAATGCATCAAGGCAGTCCAGTGGGCCCTTAGAGGGAATGTTTCCCTCACTTTGGAGAGGTTTCTTCTAATGTCCTGTTGTCTCTGGAACAGGAAGAGAAATCTTCAGAATGGGCCAGAGCAGAAAGTCAGGTTTTTCAATTTTCCCCTGCTCCATCCAAGTACAGTAAGTAGCCTTACTTAAAGCGGAGTTCCACACAAAAATAGAACTTCCGCTTTTTGGAACCCTCCCCCCCTCCGGTGTCACATTTGGAACCTTTCAGGGGGGAGGGAGGTGCGGATACCTGTCTAAGACAGGTATTTGCACCCACTTCGGGGAACAGACTCGTGCAGGAGTCACGCCCCCTACCCGCACCGTTTTGGGAAACGCACTGTTCCCAGGAGAGAGCGGGGAACCAGTGACAGCGCGCCGCGCTACTCGCGAAACGGGCAGTGAAGCCGCAACGCTTCACTTCAGTGTTTGTAGCTGCTGGCTTTAAACAAAAAAAAAAAAATTATAATTTGGCGGAACCTCCGCTTTAAGCCTACTATTGGCAGCTTACGTTATACCTGTTCAAAGAATTACAGTTCAAGTTTTTTTTTTCTTTTGGACAAAGTGAGGAGGGGGATAGAAGAACCCCCATTATTTTTATTTTGTCCTGATGACCATTATCATTAGGACAAAAAGTGAGGTAAACAATAACAATGTTTGTCTTTCAATAGGGACATGTTACAGCAACAGTACGCACCTGGCTGTGAAGCCGCAAAATGTCACAGCCAGGTGCCCATACTTGTAAATGCCGGCACCGGGAAAAGGCGAGGGTTCGGGCGGCCGCATCTCACTGGATCGTGGGACAGGTGGATGTGTGTTTATTCAAAGTCAGCAGCTACACTTTTGTAGCTGCTGGACTTTTAATAAACATAAAAACGAGTGGAACTCCACTTTAACCACTTAAGCCCCGGAACAATACGCAGCATAAAGACCAGAGCTGATTTTACAATTTGGCACTGCGCTGCTTTAACTGGAAATTGTGCGGACATGCAATGTTGTACCCAAACGAAATATGTGTCCTTTTCTTCCCACAAATAGAGTCCTCTTTTAATGGTATTTGATTGCCTCAGCGATTTTTTGTTTTTGCGATATAAAAATGGAAAAAGACCAAAAATTTTGAGAAAATAAATTATATATATATATATATATATATTTTTTTCTACTTTTTGTTATAAGAAAAATTGAATAAACTCAATTTTAGTCATACATTTAGGCCAAAATGTATTCAGCCACATGTCTTTAGTAAGGTAAGAAGAAAAAAAAAAAAGTCAATAAGCGTATATTTATTGGTTTGCGCAAAAGTTATAGCGTCTACAAACTAGGGTACATTTTCTGGAATTTACACAGCTTTTAATTTATGACTGCCCATCTCATTTCTTGAGGTGCTAAAATGGCAGGGCAGTACAACCCCCCCCCAAATGACCCCATTTTGGAAAATAGACACCCCAAGGAAATTGCTGAGAGGCATGTTGAGCCCATTGAATATTTTTTGTCCCAAGCGATTGAATAATGACAAAAAAAAAAAAAAAAAAAAGTTGTCACTAAATGATATATACATGTGTGGGACTTTTTGGGAGCCTGGCCGCGTACGGGCCCCCGGAAACCAAGCACCGCCTTCAGGATTTCTAAGGGCACAAATTTTTGATTTCACTCCTCACTACCTATCACAGTTTCAAAGCCCATAAAATGCCAAACCCCCCCAAAATGACCCCATTTTGGAAAGTAGACACCCCAAGCTATTTGCCGAGAGGCATGGTGAGTATTTTACAGCTCTCATTTGTTTTTGAAAAAGAAAGAAAATATATATTTTTTTCTTTTTTCAAAACTTTGTGACAAAAAGTGAGATCTGCAAAATACTCCCCATACCTTTTAGCAAATAGCTTGGTGTGTCTACTTTCCAAAATGGGGTCATTTGGGGGGGTTTTGTGCCATCTGGGCATTCCATGGCCTCCGAAACTGTGATAGGCAGTGAGAAGTGAAATCCAAAATTTACACCCTTAGAAAGCCTAAAGGCGGTGCTTGGTTTTGGGGTCCCGTACGTGGCTAGGCTCCCAAAAAGTCTCACATGTGGTATCCCCGTACTCAGAAGCAACAGAATGTATTTTGGGGTGCAATTCCACATATAACCATGGCATGTTTGAGCAATATATCATTTAGTGACAACTTTGTGCAAAAAAAAAAAAAAAATTATTTTTTCCGCAACTTGTGTCAACATATAAAATATTCCATGGACTCAATATGCCTCTCAGCAAATAGCTTGAGGTGTCTACTTTCCAAAATGGGGTCATTTGGGGGGGTTTTGAACTGTCCTGGCATTTTATGCACAACATTAGTAAGCTTATGTCACAAATCATCCACTCTAACCACTTGAAGACAAAGCCCTTTCTGACACTTTGTTTACACGAAAACATTTTTTTTTGCAAGAAAATTACGTTGAACCCCAAACATTATATCTTTTTTTAAAGCAAAGGCCCTACAGATTAAAATGGTGGGTGTTGCATTTTTTTTTCACACAGTATTTGCGCAGCGATTTTTCAAACGCATTTTTTGGGGAAAAAATACACTTTTTTTATTTTAATGCACTAAAACACACTATTGCCCAAATGTTTGATGAAATAAAAAAAGAGGATCTTAGGCCGAGTACATGGATACCAAACACGACATGCTTTAAAATTTCGCACAAACGCGCAGTGGCGACAAACTACATACATTTTTTAAAAGCCTTTACAGGTTACCACATTAGATTTACAGAGGAGGTCTACTGCTAAAATGACTGCCCTCGATCTGACCTTTGCGGCGATACCTCACATGCATGATGCAACTGCCGTTTACATATGACGCCAGACCGACGCTTGCGTTCGCCTTTGCGCAAGAGCAGGGCGGGACAGGGGGTGCTTTTTTTTTTATTAATTTTGCTTTTTTATTTTATTTTTAAACTGTTCCTTCCATATTTTTTTTTTTTATCATTTTTATTGTTATCTCAGGGAATGTAAATATCCCATCCCCTATGATAGCAATAGGTAGTGACAGGTACTCTTTTTTTGAAAAAACTGGGGTCTAGACCCTAGATCTTTCCTCTGCCCTCAAAGCATCCGACCACACCAAGATGGTGTGATAAAATGCTTTCCCAATGGCGCTTTTTATATCCGGGGGGGGGGCTCAAAAGAGATTAATCGGTGGGTATGCCCACCATTAGAATACCTCCCTTGATTCACTTCTAATGATGGGCATACATGCACCATTTACCGTATTTATCGGCATATAACACGCACAGGCGTATAACACGCACCCTAACTTTAAGAGGGAAGTTTCAGGAAAAAAAACTTTCCACAGCCCCCTGCGTATAACACGCAGGCACAGTTTCCCCTCTATTTTAAGGGTAAAATAGTGAGTGTTATACGCCAATAAATACAGTATATATATATATGCCAAAGCATCCTCGCGCAAGTTATGCCGCGTACACACTGTCAGACTTTTCCACGGGCAAGCCTCCGTCGGAATTTCGACCGTATGTACGCGGCATTAGGAGCAAAATCGCTCCTCCGCCCCTGCTGCCCCCATGCTTCAGCAAATATGCTCTCTTTTTTTTTTTTTTTTTAACTGTGGTGGTGAAATCACCTCCTACAGCACTGGAGTCACAGGGATCAGGCCTGTCTCTGCGAACGCTGCAGTTATGTGTGTTGTGTTTTGTAAGTGCCAGTGATCGATCGATACTGCACTTGGGTGGGGTGGGCTGGACGGAGGGGCAAAACGCAGGTGCTAGCAGGTATCTTGGCTGATCCCGCTAACATTGCATTTTTGGGAACCCTAAACTGCTGGGGACGCTAGTATAGATCAGATATTGATCTGTTCAGATACTATACCACTAAGTGAGGTGAGGTGTATGCTTCACGCGTGGGTGTTAGCGTTGCTGGCACTAACCTGACGCTGCCTGGGGTGTGACGCAGACCCTCTCTGACGCTAAAACCTAATTGATATCACCCGCCGGGCAATCAGGGGGTCAAACCTTTATTGGGTTATATACGGCGGGTGCCCTGACACTATAAAAAGCAAACTAACTAACCAGCGTCACCTGTAACACTTATACGGTGATCACTGGTGAAAGGGTTAACTAGGGGCAATCAGGGGGTTAAAAACTTTATTAGGTAATATATGGGGGTACCTGACGCTATAAAAACCCAGCGGCGAACCTGAAAAAATAACCAACTACCTAGTGGCACCACCGACACTAATACAGCGATCAGAAAAACGATCGCTTAGTGACAGTGGTGCTAGGGGGTGAAAGGGTTACCTGGGGGGCGATCAAGGGGTTAAACCTTTATTAGGGGGGGTTAGGGAGCTACCCTGGACCTAAAAATAACTGCCCTGACACTTTTACAGTTAGAAATGTCACTGTTTGCAGTGATCAGTAAATAAATGATCACTGTAATCAGTGGCACTGTGACTGGGGGGGGGGGTTGACGATCGTGTTCCTATGTGTCCTGGAATCAGTGTACTGTTTGTGCACTAACCTGATGTCTTCTCTCCACGGCGCTCCGGTATATGTGAGCGCCGCAGGAGAGATGACATCACTTCCTCCTGCCTGTGTATACATTACACAGTCAGAGGAAGCATTTGATTCGCCGGGAGCGATTGCGAGGGGGTGACCAGAAACCAATGGCCGCCCCCTCATCACGGATCGCTCCCGGAGCGATACCAACCACTCACTGTACCGGAGGGGGGTCCGATCGGACCCCCCACCCATACAAAGGCAGGCACGTACAGGTACGCGATTGTGCCTGTCCGTGCCATTTTGCCGACGTATATGTACAGTGAGCGGTCGTTAAGTGGTTAAAGAGAAAAAATTGGCTGGGCTGAGGTAAAAATTGCCTGCCAGGCAGTGACTACAATCTTACGAAAGAAGCCACCATTCAGGTAATCAGGCAACCACGATACTCACACTGCATGAATAGCTCATAGTGAAGATTCCTCCATCCATACGGTTGAGCATGGATGAAGGAATTTATTACATGTCTCTTGTTTAGCCTGCAGGCTGGACAGCAGAAAACCAATCAATCCCCATCCATGCTAAATAGTGTGGGAGGAACCTTCACTATCGGCTATTCAGGGAACCACAATACTCACACTGCCTGAATACCTGAACAGTAACTGCTTTCAAAAGAATGCGACTTAACGACCTTCAAATTGTCCACACAATTTTTTTGATTCTTTATTAAAGTGTTGTTGAGCTAGATGATGCTGACAGGGTCACCCATGGCTCATATGTCTGCTGTTTTACCAGAAATTAGACAAAATGTAATCAGTGTATGGCCAGCTTAAAGTAGTATTATACCCAGAGGAAACATATTGCAGCCATTTCTTAAATGTGGTGGCTGCTTTAGGCCCTCTTATTACCACCTGGTGATCTGGCCAGCAAGTGTTACTTTTCAGCAGAACAAGCTGACCTGCAGATGTAGCACTTAGAATTGAGACAAACCATTTTAAAGGCGATATAGGGGGTACATAAAAATAACAAACCTTACCTCTATGCTGCAGCCGTCCCACATTGGATCCAAGACTGAGAACTGGGCAATCACACAACTTCTGATCACTCAGTTCTTGGATTTCTCGGAGAGCAGCAACTTAGGCCCCTTTCACACTTATACGACTTTTTCCATGATTTCTGAGGGCAAAGTAGCATGACAAGTCGTTTTCCATGATTTCCAATGACAACCATTCATAAGACTTCAAAGTAGTTCATGCACTACTTTGGTCCGATTTTGATGCTACTTACACATGCATTCCTTGAAATTGCGCCAAAAATCGCACCACTTTGAAGTGGGCCTAAGTCACCGCTCTCCACTCTGCCCCTTCAGCTGGAGGCTTTAAGGCTGAGGCAAAATATATGCAGTCCTATGTAATCACTTTTCTGTGCCGAGAGTGCGTGCCCCTAACGCAGTTACTGGTGGGAACTGGAAAGCTCCGGATGCGTACTTATGATCGGAAGCTTTCCGATCATGTGACTACTGTAAAAGCCAATTGCAATGGTCACATGACCTGAATGCCCACCTCCTGGTGTTTAGAAGCTCTTAACCACTTAAGGACAGCCCGCCGCAGATGTACTGCAGCAGGGTGACTATTGCGTGAAGACGTACCGGTATGTTGTTTTGTGTAATAGCTACTGTGGGCGTGCGTGCGCCCGCAGCACGGGTGCCAATGCGTGGATCAGGCAGCCGCGATGCAGATCAACATTCTGACAGGGGAGTACAGAGAAGTTGTTTGTTCCTAGTAATCAGGAAGAGAGATCTGTGTACTCCCTGACAGTCCATCACAGTTAGAAAACACCTCCCTAGGACACACTTAACCCTTTGATCGCCCCCGTGTTAACCCCTTCCCCGCCAGTGTCATTTATACAGTGATCAGTGCATTTTTTAGCAATACGGTGTCGCTGGTCCCCAAAAAGTGTCACTTAGGGTCAGATTTATCTGCTGCAATAATCGCAGTCTCACTAAAAATCGCTGATCACCGCCATTACTTGTATATATGCTTATTGGGATTTTTTACCAAAAATATGTAGGAGAAAACCTATTGGCCTAAACTGATGAAGAATTTTTTTTTGGTATGTATTCTAGCCAGAAACAAAAAAAAAATTTTTTTAATCAAAATTGTCACCATTTTTGTTTATAGTGTAAGAAAATAAAACCAGAGGTGATCAAATACCACCAAAAGAAAGCTCTATTTGTGGGGGGAGGACATAAATTTTACTTGAGTCCAATTTTGCACGCCTGCGCAATTGTCAGTTACAAGTAACAGTGCTGTATCGCAAAAATTGGCCTTGTTAAGGGGGTAAAACCTTTCAGGGCTGAAGTGGTTAAAGGATCAGAAGGGGGTTAAAGTGGTTTTAAATTCTTCTCTTTTTAGCTTAAAGGAGTAGTAAAGTTACATGTTTTTTCACCTTAATGCATCCTATGCATTAAGGTGAAAAAACATCCGACAATATCGCCCCCCCCCCCCCCCGAGCCCCCGTTTTACTTACCTGGCCCCTCGAAAGTCCCACGCTCGTCCCCGTCATCCTCTTCGTTTTTCAGCCTGGCCGCCGATTGGCTACACTGGATGGATTGAAAGCAGCGCAGCCATTGGCTGGCGCTGCTGTCAATCACATCCAATGAAGCGGCGCGCGGGGGGCGGGGCCGAGTGATACAGTCGGCGGCTATGGCCGCCGCTGTATCACGGGAGCGCGCCCGCAATCACTCCACACCATGCGAGCTCACTCGCATTATGGTGTGGAGTCCTTGCGGGGAGGAGCCAAGACAGCCGCCGAGGGACCCCAGAAGACCAGGATCGGGGCCACTGTGTGCAAAACGAGCTGCACAGTGGAGGTAAGTATAACATGTTTGTTATTTTTGGAAAAAAAAAAAAAAAAAAAAGGAAGCTTTAGTGCTCCTTTAATGCACACAAAAAAAAAGCCCCTCCAACTGTCCCTTCCCAAACACTTACCCGACCTCCTCTCAGGAAACAGGCAGCAACAAGAGCCATAGACCCCTGCTGCTGTCAGCCAAACCCTATTAGGATGGCCAAGCCAGGCCATAAGGCACAGAATCAGATCATTTCAATTTTAAAGATGGAAAGAAAAAAAAAATAAAAAAAAATATATATATATATATATATATATATATATATATATATATATAAAAGAAAACTCTTCTTCACATTGGAGTGATTTCCGCTCACTTCCTGGTGTGTCTGTAGAACAGGAAGTGAGGGAAAGCTCCTCCCTGTGGCCCAATATAGGAAAACACCTGACCTGAGTTTTTTTTTTACCATTCCCCACCCTTAGCCAAAATATTGGCACTGGCTGCGATTGGCCCCTTGTATGTCCCAGGTGGTTCTATAGAGGGTGAGCTCCTGTGCTGCACCTGCCTCTCGTAGTACTAGACAGCCGCCCCACACTAATCCCGGTGGATGGAGAAGCGGGATCCGCCCTGGTGTGGAGGTGATCGGCCTCTCGATACTCGAGCAGTGGCAGGCCCAGGCTCAGCGACGTCACAGCTGGGCCCAGGAAGCGCGTCGCGGGCCGGCCTAGTGCGTGCTGGTGTGTCGGAGCCGGGCTCAGAGCAGAGGGTGGGGGAGGGAGGGAGGTCTACCTCTAAGTCGCGCCCTTTGTTCTTGAAGTTCTTCAGCCGCTGGTTGTCCAGCTTGTCGTTGTCAGCCATGATGGGAGCGCCGGGGCCTCTCGCCCGCCTGTGTCGGAGTGTGCGGAGAAGGAGGAGGGGGGACTTATGGATACGGACACGGCTCCTCCCGGACTGGGGAAGCGTTCCTCACACCGAAGCTCACACAAGACTAGCGCACTCTACAACCGCTCGTCAGGGCGGAATGCCGGTAACAAGAAAGCCTCGAGCTGGGAGAAATGACCACGCCTACAGGCAGGGATCCCCGAAGTTGATTGGTAGCTGCTTGACCCTGGGGGGGTTCGGATTGCGCAAGACTTCCGGTGGCTCGTCGCTCCCCTAACCACTTAGAACGCTGCGACACTGAGAAGAACGCGGGAGGATGGCGCTACTAGGAGCCTGGACGTTGTGCGTCACGTCCGGCGGGGGCGTCACGTAATAGCGTGACGTGCTGCTGTTATGGAGCAGCATTTGGTACCGTACATGGACACGGGCATGAATTGGCCTTACAGAGGCTGCTCCGTATTGTGGGTTTTCTGTATTAGGTCGGGTCTACAAGGGGTACACTCAGAGGTTGTATAGGGGCGAGCAGAGGCTTTGTAGCTGGGACAGACTATGAGCCGTTAGCCATCTGCTGGTGATAAGCAGTACTTCGGGTACCTCAGTTGTGTATGTTGTGGGTCTGGTGACAGGTGCTCAGGAGAGGGAACGTGAACTTACAGTATTACACAGTTATTGAGGACTTTAAAACCAGTTTTGTAACAATGAAAGAAACACATATACTCTGTGTCATCCGTGTGACCCTGCAACAGTCCCGTGTTGTTTCTAAGAATCTAAGGCAGGCTCTGCCACATAGGCCTAGCTGCTGACTCATGCTCTGCACTGGATTGCATTGTCATTAAAGATGGGCTCAGGCGTGTTCAAAATCCCACCTGCCCCACCCCGCCAGGAAGACGACACTGCACAGTGCCAATCACAGGCAGTGAGACATTTCCTGGTTTGCAGCTGCACAGATCAGGAAATGTCTCACTACCTTTGATTAGCGCAGGGTCAGCGGGCAGGTGGGATTTCGAACACGCGTGAGCCCATCTCTAAGTGTCATCAGCAGCTAACCTGCAGTCGGTAGGAGATATGCAGCCTCCTGCATGTGCGGTATAAAAAGGGATTTCACACCATAATCTTACCTCATCACACTGCATCCCAGGGTTTCCACCTGTCCAGGATTAACCCGGACAGTCCAGGTTTTGAATCAGGTGTCAGGGTTTCAGTCCACCTGAAACCCAGACACATTATTTAGACAGGAATGTGGTTTGAAACAGGGCCTGACAGGAGGGTAAGGGGGCACTATGTGCGTCGCATTACTGTTTTCTTTGGAGTGCCCCAGGTCTGTTACATTCCTATAGTGTATACTAAAACAAAAAAAACGTACTGTGCGCCGCTAAAGTGTTCGGGTTTGGCTTGAAGAAAAAGTAGCAACCCTACTGCATCCAGTGGCAGCTTTTTTTGGGGGGGGGCAGAAAACAAACCACTTACCCCTCCAGCATTCACGGCACCCTGGCTTCTCCTGGCTGACCAAATTTTCTTTTGATCCACCTCCTGTCCTGATTGGCCGGGAGGAGCAGCCAAAAACTGATAGCGAATATTTATTCGCTCGTATCACAAGTGGGAGGGCACTGCGCCCAAAGCACAACCTTTTTCAAACCAATTGGAGCCTCAGGCTCTAATCATGTGCTTGAAAAAAAAAAAAGGCAGACCTCACAGAAAGTCATTAGTCCGGCGCTCTGCATGCATCCTAGTGGGACGGCGCCCCTTATGGACTGGCCGCCACTGGTGGGGACCCATTTCCCTCTATTGATGAAGTGGCAGGTATCACCTGCCAAATATGACACGTCCCCCTCTTTTTTTTTTTTGCCACACTGCAAAGCACAACTTCCCAGCTGCAGCAATGAGTATGGGCCTTTCAGGTGGTCATTGTCTGGTTTTGACAGGCGGGTGAGGTGAATTAAAACACATCTCAACCACCTGTTTTTGCTGCCTGACACAGCTGTGCACATGTGAAAGGGGCCCAAGGCTGGGAGCTGGGCAGTCACCTGACCGATGATCAGTCAGCTCTCAGCAGCAAACAGTGTGGGTCGTTGAGTAAAAGCAGAGCCAGCTATCAATCAGGAAACCAGCTTGGTCCCAGCAATATTGTGGGGATCCTTCCCCAGCCTGGCACAGCTCCTCCCTATCAGTTGATAGTGGGAAATAACCCACTATCAGCTGGCTCTGGGTCACAGGAGTACAATAGAAAATGTGCTCCTGTGACCCAAAAGATAACAGCCAAAAAATGTTTGTCTATACTTCTCTTTTAAAGTGGATCTTTCAGGGGGTGTGTCCGTTGAGCTGCGGGAATCCTGTATTCAGTCCTTAACCATCCGTGCACCTAACGGCCCAAAAAGACCTGCTTTCCTGCCTGCCTGTTCCTCTTCATCCCTTGCCAAGTCCTGAACCTGTATTGAGCAGAGGTTCTGCCCGTGAGCATCCAGGGTGCCACAGATCCCACAGCCATTACCATCTTGCCAGCCTGTACCCTGCAGGAGCGAGCTGATCCTGGCCTGGCTGGGAGGTAAGGAACTCACTCCCTTTTGTCATCCTGCCTGGCACGGTCCGGTAGTCTGCCGGGCTGCTAAAACTGCTTGTCGCAGCCGCCGCCTAGTGAACTCAACATCTAGAAAGACTAACCTCTCAAAGCAAGAGAAAGAGGCTTTACAGCAGTTAAAAGACAACAAAGGGTTAGTGATAAAGGAAGCAGACAAGGGAGGAGCAGTGGTAGTGATGACTAGGGAACAATATAGATCTGAAGCTATCAGACAGCTCAGTGACAGTGACACATATCGACCCCTGTCTAATAATCCCACTACTGTTTTTCAATCTACTCTTTTAAAACATTTACAGTTGGGCTGTAAATGGGAGTTCTGTCATCCAAAACTGCTGAGTATCTCTATGTGGATAAACCTGTGGTGCCGGTCTTCCATCATCTCCCTAAAATTCATCAATCTGATTGTCCCATACAGGGAAGACCAATCGTGGCTGGAATTGGCTCCTTATTGGAGCGTTTGGGAGAATGGGTAGACCGGCACCTACAGCCTTTGGTACATAGACTGCCCGGCTACATCAGGGATACGAGCACAGTCCTATCCCATATCACATCTATCAAATGGACATCCACCTATGTGTGGGCTACATTGGACGTGAGGGCACTTTATTCATCGATTCCCACAGCGCTGGATTGCAGGCCATCCAATATCATCTTCAACGCTATAGTTCCTATTCCCAGGAGCTACAGGAGTTTATTTTGTTAAGCGTTGAGCTTTTATTAAAACATAATTATTTTTTATTTGATGGCGTATATTATGTCCAGTGCTGTGGGGCGTCGATGGGTGCTAGATTCTCACCGTCCATGGCGAATCTCTACATAGGTTGGTGGGAGGAACAAGTCTTGTTCTCTCCCAGCAACACTTTTGCCAGGCAGATTGTTTTGTATGGTCGCTATATCGATGATCTCGTGATGGTGTGGGATGGTGATATGGGATTGCATGAATTTTGGAAATTCCTGAATGTTAATCAGTTAAATCTACATTTTTCAATTGAGCATGATGTTTCCAGTATCAACTTTTTAGACATCACCCTAAAGGGCGATCCAACTACAGGTGATGTTTCAACATGCACCTATAGGAAACCATGCTCTGGTAACACTACACTTTTTTTGCAGCCAGTTGTCATCCATCCCACACCATCAATGCCATCCCTTATGGGGAGTTTATTCGAGCCAAACACAATTGCTCAACAAGCCCAACCTTTGAACTAGAATGTAAGGTCATTCATTACTCCTTTTTGGACCAAGGTTATAACGAACCTGTTATATACCAAGGACTGGAAAGGGTTTTGAAAATGGATAGAGAAGAATTACTGTCAGATAAGCCTAAAACCAAGAGGGAGTATAAAAATAAGAGTACACCTCCTCAATAGTGATGAGCCGAACACCCCCGGGTTCGGTTCGCACCAGAACCCGCGAACGGACCGAAAGTTCGCACGAACGTTAGAACCCTATTAAATACAATGGATGCGAACGTTCGAAATCTAAAGTGCTAATTATAACGACTATTATGCATGTTATTGTCCTAAAAAGGGTTTGGGAACCCGGGTTCTGCACCAGGGGACATGTATCAATGCAAAAATAAGTTTTAAAAACGGCCGTTTTTCGGGAGCAGTCATTTTAATGATGCATAAAGTGAAAAAAAAAAGTCAAATATTCCTTTAAATATCGTACCTGGGGGGTGTCTAAAGTATGCCTGTGAAGTGCCACGTGTTTCCTGTGTTTAGAACTATCCCTGCACAAAATTACATTTCTAAAGGAAAAAAAGCCATTTAAAACTGCTTGCGGCTTTAATGTAATGTCTGGTCCCGGTAATATGGATGAAAATCTTTAAGAAAAATGGCATAGCTACCCCATGACCCCCCCCCCCCCTACCCCAGCCCATTACCAGCCCCTTTGGGTCTTGTATGGATATTAAGGGAAACCCCGCACACAAAATAAAAAAGGCCCTATATACTCTGAACAGCAGTATACAGGCGGTGCATACAAGACAGGGACTGTAGGTTTGTTCTTATGTAGAATCTGTTTGTAATTTTGAACAGGTACATTGTTTAAGTGTAGCTCCAGCCAAAAAATATTTTTAAGCTTTTTGGAAAACATAGGGAAGGGTTATCACCCCTGTAACATTTGTTTTGCTTTCTGTGCAGTGTGCACCTGTTCAGAACAGTTCACCTCACTTTCCGTCCTAATGACAAATGTTTTTTGAAAATTTGTGGTTTTTATTGAAACAAGAATTGGTGATAAAGCATCAGTGGAGAGGAGACACTTTTTTTCCCATATTAACTCTTACAGGAGAGAATTTGCCTTCCTAGGGGTAGATTTCCTCTCACTTCCTGTTGTATCCTTCCGTTTGCAAGGAGGAGTCGTTTGTAAGTTGGATGTTTGAAAGTAGGGGCCTGCCGTATATACTCTGCTGAAATTTGCCCCTTACATGTTGGTGTTGCCACAACACTGTGAGCCCTCACAGTTACTCTTGGTGGGCGCATGAATGGGCCCTGCTGTGAATTATTTTTTTGAATCAAAAAGGTTTTTATTGAACACCAGATAGATCACAACAGTTTCCATTGTACAAAAAATAGCAAAGGTTTCCCTCTGCTGGCGAACTGTAAAACAACATATAAGATCACATAACAACAGCACCACAATCTTGCATATATAAGCATATTAATACTTGGCCGCTTGGTTTCAAATTTACTGTCGGGACATCACCAGCTCCCTGGGGCTCAGGCCAGGGGTATCAAGCCATTGGGACCAAATTCTCTCAAACCTGCTCGGGCTTCCCCTGTGCTGGTATATCTACTTTTCCATTATAAGAGTATTCCCCATGTGTGCTACCCAAGAGGTGGTGGTAGGCGGTGAGACCGACTTCCAACCCATCAAAATAAGCTTCCTGGCCTGAAACAGGGCCCTAGAGACCGCGACCCTGGTCAACTCCCCAGGGATCGCTTCCTCCAAGATCCCCAGCAGGCAGCACTTAGGGTCCAAAGGGATCGTAGTTTGAAACACTCTGTTTATTGTACCCACCACCTCAGTCCAATACCTGTGAAGCTTAGGGCATCTCCACAGGAGATGAATGAGATCTCCATTGTGCCTCTGACATCTACCACACACAGGGTCCCCGAGCTTAACCATCTTATATAATTTCAGCGGGGTGTAATGTACCCTCAATAATATATATAGCTGTGACACTTTCTGCGCAACGTTTAAAGAACAAGTAGTGACTGACTGCCACGCCTCCTCCCATTGGTCCCCTGACAGTGTACCTATGTCCTTCTCCCACATGGATTCCTCCCTGCTCGGGAATGCCTGTAGGTGACTTGCCAGTAACATCTGGTAGCATTGTGAGATAAATCCTTTTGTTTCAGTGCTAGTGTGCAGCACACGGAACACCGGGGTGGGCGACTGAACCCATTCCACCGCATTCCCGTGTGCCGCAACCGCATGTTGAAGCTGCATGTAGTAATAATGCATATGAGCTGGGAGGTCAAATCTGGCCTGCAGTTCGGGGAAAGTGAGAAGCCTGCCGTTAACGAAAATGTGGGACAGCAGAGCCACACCATGGGCACGCCATCTGGGCCCCTGCTGCAGCTTCACCAACTCCACATAAGACCTATTGCCCCATATTGGGCTGTCTTCCGTGAATCCCTGCACTCCCTGGAGTTGTCGGCCCTTATTCCAGACTTTTTGGATAAGTGCGAGCGTCGGGGTCCGCTTGTTGGATTTTAGGAACATTTGCGCCTCCAGCCCCATCGGGATAGTCTCAGCGCCAGTGGGCGATAGCATCAGTCGTGCCGCCGAGCTCCCCGGGTCCTGGGACATAGAGCCGATCAAATGCTGTAACTAGGCCACTATGTAGTACAGCCAAGGATTGGGAACCGCCAGCCCCCCACTGTCCTTGGCCCGCTGCAAGTGTTCCAGTCTAATCCGAGGGGGCCTAGTATGCCATAACAACCGTCGGAAGAGAGTGTTCACTATTTGGAAGATTTTCAGGTGTATCACTACAGGCGAGTTATGAAGAAAGTAGAGTAGTTGTGGCAGTAAAATCATTTTGATCAGATTGGCTTTACCTGCAAGTGACATTTTTAGGGTGTTCCAGGTATTAATTTTGTCCCTAAACCGGGACAGGAATGGGTGCACATTAAGGGAGCAGTAGTCCCCCAGCCTGGGCGACACCTGCATCCCCAAATATTTAAAGCTAGATACAACTGGGATGGGACAAGAGTCCGGCAGGGCTACCCCACCATCCTCATCCAACAGCATCAGGGCGGATTTCGACCAATTAATGGTCAATCCCGAGTAGTGGCCGAATTGCTCTATTATTGACATAGCCCCGGGGATGGAGTGCGTGGGGTCCTCCAGGAACAGCAGCATGTCGTCCGCGTACAGCATGATTTTTTCTTGCAGCGTGCCGTATTGGAATCCCCGGACGCGGGCACTAGCCCGTATCAGGGCTGCCAATGGCTCTATAGCGATCGCGAAGAGCAGGGGGGACAGGGGACATCCCTGCCTCGTCCCCCTACCCAGAGCAAAGGTCGGTGACATCCTATCCGCGACCCTAATGGTCGCCTGGGGGGACGCGTACAGCAGCCTGACCCACTCTATAAATTTGTCCCCAAAGCCAAACTTGGCCAACGTCGCCCAGAGGAACCTCCAACTGACACTATCAAATGCCTTGTTGGCATCAAGGGATAAGAGCGCCCTACGGCCCCCATTGTCCGCCTGCACCTGCATGTTCAAGAACATGCGCCTCAAATTGGTGGCGGTGGACTTCTGCGGCATGAAGCCAGCCTGGTCTGGGTGGATAATAGACGTGATTATCCCGTTAACCCTGCGCGCCAGGACCTTTGCCAGGATTTTTACATCGCTCTGCAGCAACGATATAGGCCTATAGGAGCCAGGGTCAACCGGATCCTTCCCCGGCTTCAACAGTAAAATAATATTAGCCCTAGGCATGGAACCAGGCAGCTGACCACCCTCTAGTGCGGCGTTAAAGACCTTCAATAGTTCAGGTAACAAGTGCTCCCCAAATTGAGTGTACACTTCTATGGGCAGGCCATCCTCTCCGGGGGCTTTACATGTAGGAAAAGAGCTTGCCGCTAGTTGCAGCTCGCCCAGAGTAATTGGTGCATCTAACTGCTCTCTGGCAGATGTGGAGAGAGCAGGCAGATCAATACTAGCCATGTATGTTTCAAGGTCCGCATCCGAGTAGGTATCCCTCGATCCATAAAGGCCTTCATAGAAGGATGCCAGCTCGGATATAATGGTTTCAGGGGTATTAACCACCTTACCCGTAGAGGCGCGTATAGCACTGATGGCCGGGGATTGTGCTTGAGACCTTGCTATCTTGGCCAGCAATCGCCCAGTTTGTTCCCCTTCCTCATAAAATGCAAGTTTGGTAAAGAACCTCTTCCGCTCTGCCTTTGAGGATCGCAGACGGTCCAGAGAGTCCTGGGCCGACATCCAAGCCTCCCTGGCCGAGTCAGTGGGGCTAGTCACATAAGCGAGTTCCAGCTGTCTCACCTGGTCTCCCACCCGCTCCACCAAGGCAGAGGAGTTGTTCCTGACAATGTGTATTTCCTCGATAAATACCCCTCTAAGATAGGCTTTCAAAGTTTCCCATTTTATGCTGTGAATTATTAGATCAAGAATTGTAATTGCATGCCCCTGTTGAACAGGGGCTGAAAAATTGGCCCTTTGATGGTGGTGGTGGTGGTGTTGACACAACACTGTAAGGCCTCACAGTTACTCTTGGTGGGCGCAGGAATGGGCCCTGCTGTGAATTATTAGATCAAGAATTGTAATTACATGCCCCTGTTAAACAGGGGCAGAAAAATTGGGCCTTAGGCACTGGTGCCACAACACTGCAACCCCTCACAGATACTGTACTTGGAGCACAGCAATGAGCCCTGTTGCAAAGTATTGCATCAAAAATTGTAATTACACGCCCCTGTTAAACAGGGGCTGAAAAATTGGGCCTTAGGCACTGGTGTTGGTGCCACGACACTGCAACCTCTCCCAGATACTCTAGTTGGAGTGCAGGAATGAGCCCTGCTGCAAAGCATTGCATAAAAAATTGTAATTACATGCCCCTGTTAAACAGGGGCTGAAAAATTGGGCCTTAGCCACTGGTGGCGGCACCCAGAAACAAAAATGTTCTTCCAAGCTATCATCATCAATCGGATCATTGAGGAGGAGGAGGATAGTCAGTCAACATAACAGGACAGTCTCTCAGCATCAGCATCAGTCTTGAAGGGATGTGACATTTGAAAATAAATTAGTCTGTTATATCAGCTTCAGGTGTTTGGTAGCTGGTGGTGATCCGAGACTGGTTCATCTTTATGAAGGTCAGTCGATCAACCGTGTCAGTGGACAGGCGCACCCTGTGATCCGTGACAAATCCTCCAGCAGCACTGAGAGTGCGTTCTGAAAGAACGCTGCATGCAGGACAGGCCAGTAGCTCAATTGCATACTGTGCAAGCTCTGGCCAGTGATCCATCCTCAAGACCCAGTAAGCCAGAGGATTTTCGGTGGGGAAGGTGTCCAAGTCTGACCTTGCCCCTAGGTATTCCTGCACCATGTATATCAGACGCTGGCGATGGTTGCTGAAACCGATCATACCTTGGGGCTGCGGACTAAAGAATTGTCTGAATGCATCGGTCAGACGGCCACCTTCCCCACCGCTCCTTCTTTGACTGACCGAAGCCTCAGCAACTCGTTGTCCAGGACCAGGAGTTTGTAACCTCCCAGTCTCTGGGAACGCATTGCACAGACCTTTCTGCAAGGCCTCCTGGAGATGTCTCATCCTCTGCTCCCTCTGCGACGGTAAGATAAGGTCTGCAACCTTACCCTTGTACCGTGGATCAAGGAGAGTGGCCAGCCAGTAATGGTCCCTCTCCTTGATCCGAAGAATACGAGGATCCTTCCGCAGACTTTGCAGGATCAGGGAGGCCATGCAGCGTAGGTTAGCTGAGGTATTCGGTCCGGAGTCCTCTGGGTCACTAAGGACGACATGATCCGCAGCCCTCCCAGCCACGTACAAGTCCACGGGTTTCTTGGGACTGTAAATCATCCCTAAAAGACTGCTGCTGATGATGCTAAATGCCAGGCTCCACCTCCATGCTGACACAATCCTCCTCCTCCTCCTCTTCCTGTGCGATGGGTGGGACAGAAGGAACACTGTCTTGGTAAAGGGGGCCTTGAGAGGCAAGGAAGTACTCTTCCTGCCTCTGTTCTGCCTCAAGTTCCCTGTCCATTATTCCACGCAGCGTATGTTCCAACAGGTGGACAAGAGGTACAGTGTCACTGATGCATGCACTGTCACTGCTCACCATCCTCGTGGCCTCCTCAAATGGTGCCAGGACAGTGCATGCATCCCTGATCATGCCCCACTGGCGTGGTGAAAAAAACCTGAGCTCCCCTGACCCTGTCCTGGTGCCATAGTCGCACAGGTACTCATTGATGGCCCTCTGCTGCGTGTGCAGCCGCTGCAGCATGGCCAACGTTGAGTTCCACCTGGTGGGCATGTCACATATAAGGCGGTTCTTGGGCAGGTTCAACTCCTTTTGCAGCTCAGCCAGGCAATCACTGGCATTATAAGATCTGCGGAAATGCACACATGACTTTCCTGGCCTGCCTCAGCACATCCTGTAAGCCCGGGTACCTGCCCAAGAACCGCTGCACCACCAGGTTAAGGACGTGAGCCACACTGGGCACATGGGTCAGTTGTCCCTGTCGGAGGGCGGAGAGGAGGTTGGTGCCATTGTCGCAAACCACCATTCCTGGCTTAAGCTGGCGTGGCGTCAACCACCTCTCGGCCTGCAGAGCAGACAGAACCTCTGCCCCAGTGTGGCTCCTGTACCCCAAACACACCAGCGCAAGCACGGCATGGCATCTTTTTGCCTGCGTACTTGCGTAGCCCCTTGAACGCCTATGGAGCACCGCTGGTTCCGAGGACAAAGCACATGAAGAGGCCATGGAGGAAGAAGAAGAGGAGGGGGTGGAGGAGAGAGGTGTGTCACAACCAGTAGTAGCATTTTGGAGGCGTGGCAGTGGAACAACCTCCAACACTAAAGCACCTTGTCCTGCATCCTTCCCAGCTGCCAAAAGAGTGACCCAATGGGCCGTGAAAGAAAGGTAACGTCCCTGTCCATGCCTGCTGGACCATGAGTCAGCGGTAATATGCACCTTACCGCTGACCGCCCTGTCCAGCGAGGCCAAGACATTGCCTTCCATATGCCGGTAGAGAGTCGGAATCGCCTTCCGTGAGAAAAAGTGGCGTTTGGGAACCTGCCACTGAGGAACCGCACATTGCACAAACTCACGGAAGGGGGCCGAGTCTACCAACTGAAAAGGCAGCAGTTGAAGCGCTGGCAATTTAGCCAAGCTAGCATTCAACCGCTGGGCATGTGGGTGGCTGGGAGTGAACTTCTTTCGACGGTCCGGCAGCTGGGGCAGGGAAATTTGTCTGATAGAATCGGACGTCGGTGTACTGCTAGCAGAGTGCCCGCAAGTACTTTGCTGTGACACACCTAATTCTACACCTTCATTCCTCTCAGTGCAGGTTTCAGAGAGGACTGAAGGTATAGTGGGGTTGGAGATCCCAGCTGATGCAGTGCAAGGAGGGGTCCGCTTTGTTCTTTGGTGTGGGTCTCTAAGGTAGGCTTGCCAACGAGCTGCATGGCAGGTCAACATATGTCTGGTCAAGCATGTGGTGCCCAAGCGGGTGATGTTTCGGCCACGCGATATACGCTTGAGACATATGTTGCAAACAGCAGCTGTGCGATCTGATGCACTCGACTCAAAAAAGGCCCACACCAAAGAACTTTTTGAATAACGGGCAGAGGCAGCGCCCTGCACAGGCGGAGCTCTGCGGTGTGATTCCGTCGGTGTGCTGCCCTTACGCTGGCCCCCCGAGGGTATCCTGCCTCGTTGGAGATGTGCCTCCTCCTCATCCTCCTCCTCCCCCTCTCTCCTATTAGGCACCCACGTGGAGTCAGTGACCTCATCATCCCCTCCCTCCTCATCACTGGAGCCAATCTGGCAGTATGCTGCAGCTGCTGGAACATGACTGCCAGATTGGTGTCCTTCTTGAGCATCCCCTCTCTGCTCTCACGCTACTGCCTTCCTCTAGCTGGGTATCATCATCAGACCCTTCGAAACGCTGGGCATCCTCCTGGAGAATGTACCCAACACTGTGCTTAAACAGTTCGGGGGACTCCTCAGGAGGACATGGTTGGTCTAGGGAAGGAGTGACTGATGATGACATTGATACCAGGGAAGAGGACGCTTTGGCAGCTGCTTTGCCAGTACCCGGAGCCTGGGTGAGAGAGGATGAGGAGGGCTTGATCATCCACTCTACCAAGTCTTCGGCATGATGCGGCTCAACACGTCCAGCTGCCGAAAAGGACAAGCGTGTCCCATGGCCACGTGCTGATGGCGATGCACCGCGTCCACGACCAGCACTGTTTTCTCTAGACACAGAGCCTGCTTGCCCTCTTTTATTGGCTCCTGACTGTCTGCCCCTCCTTGTTTGCCTTCCAGACATTCTAATGGCCTGCAGGGAGATGGGAAAACCAGCAATAAGGCCTAGCTTCAGGAGTATATTTTGCAGGAATCACACTACGCCTGCTGTAAGTGCTGCAAATGCCTGTTGGTGTAACACACTAGGAAAACACAGCAATAAGGCCTAGCTTCAGGAGTATATTTTGCAGGAATCACACTACGCCTGCTGTAAGTGCTGCAAATGCCTGTTGGTGTAACACACCAGGAAAACACAGCAATACGGGATAACTTCAGGTGTATAATGTGCAGGAGGCACACTCCGCCCGCTGTAAGTGCTGCAAATGCCTGTTGGTGTAACACACTAGGAAAACACAGCAATAAGGCCTAGCTTCAGGAGTATATTTTGCAGGAATCACACTACGCCTGCTGTAAGTGCTGCAAATGCCTGTTGGTGTAACACACCAGGAAAACACAGCAATACGGGATAACTTCAGGTGTATAATGTGCAGGAGGCACACTCCGCCCGCTGTAAGTGCTGCAAATGCCTGTTGGTGTAACACTAGGAAAACACAGCAATAAGGCCTAGCTTCAGGAGTATATTTTGCAGGAATCACACTACGCCTGCTGTAAGTGCTGCAAATGCCTGTTGGTGTAACACACCAGGAAAACACAGCAATACGGGCTAACTTCAGGTGTATAATGTGCAGGAGGCACACTCCGCCCGCTGTAAGTGCTGCAAATGCCTGTTGGTGTAACACACCAGGAAAACACAGCAATACAGGCTAACTTCAGGTGTATAATGTGCAGGAGGCACACTCCGCCCGCTGTAAGTGCTGCAAATGCCTGTTGGTGTAACACACTAGGAAAAGACAGCAATAAGGCCTAGCTTCAGGAGTATATTTTGCAGGAATCACACTACGCCTGCTGTAAGTGCCGCAAATGCCTGTTGGTGTAACACACCAGGAAAACACAGCAATACGGGATAACTTCAGGTGTATAATGTGCAGGAGGCACACTCCGCCCGCTGTAAGTGCTGCAAATGCCTGTTGTGTAACACACCAGGAAAACACAGCAATACAGGCTAACTTCAGGTGTATAATGTGCAGGAGGCACACTCCGCCCGCTGTAAGTGCTGCAAATGCCTGTTGGTGTAACACACTAAGAAAACACAGCAATAAGGCCTAGCTTCAGGAGTATATTTTGCAGGAATCACACTATGCCTGCTGTAAGTGCTGCAAATGCCTGTTGGTGTAACACACCAGGAAAACACAGCAATACGGGATAACTTCAGGTGTATAATGTGCAGGAGGCACACTCCGCCCGCTATAAGTGCTGCAAATGCCTGTTGGTGTAACACACCAGGAAAACACAGCAATACAGGCTAACTTCAGGTGTATAATGTGCAGGAGGCACACTCCGCCCGCTGTAAGTGCTGCAAATGCCTGTTAGTGTAACACACCAGGAAAACACAGCAATAAGGGCTAGCTTCAGGTGTATACTGTGCAGGAGGCTTAGCAACAATGGCACTGACACTGTCCCCTGCCTATCCTTCTCTCTCCCTGCACACAAGGTTTATCAAAGAATATGACACTGACACTCTCCCTGCCTATCCTTCTCTCTCCCTGCACACAAGGTTTAGTAAAGAATATGACACTGACACTGTCCCCTGCCTATCCTTCTCTCTCCCTGCACACAAGGTTTATCAAAGAATATGACACTGACACTCTCCCTGCCTATCCTTCTCTCCCTGCACACAAGGTTTAGCAAAGAATATGACACTGACACTCTCCCTGCCTATCCTTCTCTCTCCCTGCACACAAGAATAGCACAAAGATTATCAACACTGTCCCTGCCTATCCTTCTCTTTCCCTGCGCCGGAACACACTACACAAGGCTGCCGCGCTGGCGGCCTTTTATAGTGTGGGGCGTGTGCTAAACCCCCTGAGCTATAATTGGTCACAGGCAACCTGCCTGTGGCCAATTATGGCTCTCCTAGCTGCCGGCGCTGTGATTGGCCAAGCATGCGGGGTCACAGTGTATGCTTGGCCAATCACAGCGCCGGGATTGCACTGCGATGGCGCAGTGTATTGTGGGCCGTTCGCGTCACTCTAATTTGGTGCGAACGGCCCAAATCGTTCGATGTTCGTCGAACAGCCGATGTTCGAGTCGAACGTATGTTCGACTCGAACACCAAGCTCATCCCTACTCATCAACCTCACAATTCTAGTAACAGAAAAATGGGTAAACCCATTACATTTGTAACCACATTTTCCCAAGAATATAATCAAATAGTCAGAATAATAAAAAAGAAACTGCCAATATTGTATACAGACAAAGATTTAAATGAGATTTTGCAAGCAGGTTGCCTTTTTTCTAGCCGACGTGCCCCCACACTGGGGACTGCACTATCACCTAGTCTATTCTCATCTAAACAATGCCAACCCACCTGGCTTTCCTATCCTGGAAGTTACGCCTGCAATATAAAAACCTGTTGGTATTGTAATTTGTGTGATCTGGGTAAAACATTTGTTGCCGCAGCTACAGATGAAGAGTTCGCTATACAGCAATACATCAACTGTGGCACAAACTATGTAATTTACCTGATCACCTGCATTTCATGCAGCCTCCAATATGTAGGCTGTACCACACGTCCTTTGAGAACCCGTATAGGGGAACACTATTGTGACACAAATAATTCAAACGCCCGAAACATTTCAAATGCACCATGTCACTTTAGGGAATGTCATCAGGGCGATCTTTCCTCTTTCCATTTTAGAGGAATAGAACGGTTGTCTCACTCGCCCAGAGGAGGTGACAGGGAGAGAAGACTATTGGGGAGAGAAGCATGGTGGATTTATAGATTAAAAACTAGTTCGCCTCAGGGGTTAAACCTGAGGTGGGATTTGGACTTGCACTTACATTAAGAATGCCTCTCCCCAGAGTCTCCCCTCTCTTTCTTTCTTTTCCTCCTCTGGTGTCTTTTTTCACATACCTGGATTATTATTTTTATCTTTGTACTTAATGTTTTTTGAATTTCATGGTGTGTTTTAATTATATGTATGTGTGCATGCATGACTGCGTGCATATATGTACATATTATCACTATAGGGTGTGTGAAAAATAGTGGCATACACATGGATCACCCAATATGCATTGCAGCTCATTCCCCTTTTGGATAATTGCCTGCAGTCAATTTAGACAATTAATGGGTGGAGCCAGTGATCCTTAGAGCTACTATTTATTTCACAAGTTTCATGTCTGTAATGTGGTTATGACTAAGGCCTTATAGGCTGAAACGCGTCAACCTTTCCTATTTGCGTTTGTCTACTGTGGCTTGTCTATAAATACATACATTTTTTAAAAGCAACGACCGGAGTGCGGATCATCTTTTTTTCATTTGCAGCCTAGTGAAGCCTGCCAATCACCACTGTTTCCTGGTGTGCCGTGGCTGTGCGGACCTTGCTGTTACCACCTGCCTTACCATCCATCCACCTCTCTGCTGTGATCTGGCGTGCTGCCCAGTAGAGACTGCTTGTGTGGGCCAGCTGTGGTGTCCTTTACCATCCCTCTGCTTCTATCCCATTGCTCTTGGCCTTCCCTGCCTGGTTCTCCCAGCCTAAAATCCCCACTGAACTGCCACTGCTTGTGTGTTTGTTGAAAGGTGGGGGGCTGCTGGCGAATACTGCCTGCCTATCTGGAATGTGATCTCCCAGGGCTCAATACCAATAGCAGATGGGGGCAAGGAGCAAGGATTTGCGGTTCAGGGTCCAAACTTTTGCGATGTTTGAGAGTTCTGGCGCGAAAAGTAGAGTTGGGCCGAACCAGGTTTTTTTTGACCCAACTTAATCTGCTGGAAATTTGACATCAGCTTCTGAGCCAGTTGCTTCCTGAAGAGCAGGTCATCCAGATATCCTATAACTGGGATACCCTGGGTCCTACACAACACCAGAACTTAAGACAACACCTTGATACACACTCTGGAAATCCAGGAAATCCCCTTGACGAAGTAAAGTAATCACCAGTCAGACAGACTCCTTCCTGAAATTCTGTACCTTCCCGTTCTCACCAGACAGAAAGTCTTATGCCTCGTACACACGACTGGGTTTTCCGATGGGAAAACCGAGGAATAAACACGGCCGGGAATCCCAGCCGTGTGTATGCTCCTTCGCAGTTTTTCAGACGGGAAAACTGCCAAACCCGCCGGACAAAAAAAAGAGAACCAGCTCTCTTTTTTCCCGCCGGGATTCCCGACTGACTTTTATCCGTCAGAAAACTGCCATTTTCCTGAGCATAAAACACGGTCAGGATTCCCGAGGAAAAGCCCTCATCTGAGTTTTCCCGACGGGAAAACCGATCGTCTGTACGGGGGGAAAAGTAGAGAGCAGATTCTCGGTTTTCCCCTCAGGATTTCCGACGGACCTTTTCCCGTCGGGAATCCCGGTGGTGTGTACTAGGCATTAAAGTGGAACTCTGGCCTCATATCTGTCGCTAAAGACCAGGACCTCATTCAGCAGGACTGTTAGGGTTTAATTCAAGTAGAAAATTGCCTTATCAACAGCCTGAGACTCAATTTTTTGTAGAATTCCCATTCCATAGGGCCTGCTGAGCAGAACGCTTTGGCAGTGTAAAAACCTTCTTTGAGTGGGCCCAATGGGCATACATACATCACTTTCTACAAGAGAAGGAGCACTGTGAAGGACTTGAGATTTTTTGGTAGCTGCCAGGACCCAAAACCAGTGGCTTTAGAGGAGGAGGGTTCCAGCAGAGGAAGAAATCTTCCGTGGCCTTCTGTGTCCTTGGATTTCTCATGGGAGGGCCCTTGGATTTCTCATGGGAGGACTCATCCACAGAGTATCCCTGATCTTTAGCAGCTTTCTTGTCTTCTTCATTGTTAAAGTGGAGGTCCACCCTATAAAAAAAAAATAGCTAAAAAGGCTAAAAAAATAAATTAATAATAATTTATACTTACCAGATATTACTGTTACTAGGCAGATCGTCCTAATCTTCCTCTTCCGCAGTGAGGTTCTGTGGTCTCCTCCTCGCGAAGCATCCGGAGAAATGGCGGCGCGCTCCCTTCTGGGACACACAGGACGGTGTTTCCATTCACAAATAGCCGCGTGACTCGCGCATGCGCAGTGCCTGTTTCCCTTAGTGAGGATGGCGGCGCCGGGACCCGGTCCGAGGGACGGATCTGCCTCGGGCGGCCAACATCGCAGGCAACCTGGACAGGTAAGTGTGCTTATTAAAAGTCAGCACCTAAAGTGTTTGAAGCTGCTGACTTTTACGTTTTTCTTTTTTTTTTTACCGCCGGACCTCCGCTTTAAGGTTTTTTTTTAACAGGGGAGCTAATCAGACCTTTTGGGGAGCCATTTCAGGGAAACTTTATTTTTCCTACCTAATAAAGGAAGTTGGGAGACCACCCCCCATCACCCCCACCTTAATAATCTTTTATTATCAATATTACTACACGTTTTATGGCTAATAAATGCACTTGATCAGTAAATGCACTTCTACCACCGCCGCTGTCTCACCTTCCTCGCACACACCGGGTGTGTGTGGGATGAAGGTGAGACGGTGGCGGTGGTACATAGATGCACAGCATTGATTACCCGCAATCCTACAGCTGAATCCTCCTAAGGCTTATTTCAACCAAGTGTTCTTTGAGGCATCCAGAGTTCCTTCCGTTACATCATCTCTCGGAGGTCCAGCCTAGGAGATCCCATCCATGCCTGATTGGCACACCGTCGCTGGCGTGTGTGCCCTCGGCCTGTGGTAAGAGTACCCATTTCTTACCTTTTTCTCTCAGATGTTGGATTGTATATAAGTGCAATTCCCACGGTGGATGCAGTTCATCTGGCATGATTACTACAGCTGTATAGCAGAGATCCCCACTCTTCATCGTTTCTTTTAAGGCCGGTTTCACACTGGGGCGGTGTGTGTGGTGGCGGTATAGCGCCGCTATTTTTAGCGGCGCTATACCGTCAAGATTGCTGAGGTATTCGGCCGCTAGCGGTGTGGTTTTAACCCCCGCTAGCGGCCGAATAAGGGTTAATACCACCCGCAAACCGCGGCTACAGCCGCGGTTTGCGGGCGGTATTACCGCGGTGTCCCATGCATTTCAATGGGAAGGAGCAGTGTAGGAGCGGTAAACACACCGCTCCTCTCACCGCTCCAAAGATGCGGCTAGCAGGACTTTTTTTCACGTCCTGCTAGCGCACCGCTCCAGTGTGAAAACCCTCGGGGCTTTCACATTGGAGAGACAGCAGCCGATGTTTAGGCTCGGTTTGCAGGCGCTATTTTTAGCAAAATAGCGCCTGCAAACCGCCCCAGTGTGAAAGGGGCCCAAAAGAATCCACCATTTGAACATACTGAGGACTTGATTACATATGTGCATCTCATGTTATTGGTGTCATAACCATTGATTTTATCATGTTTTGTTCACTTGATTATTTTGATTTCCTATTTATATTATTCACACATGCCAGCATCATTTAAGCCCCGTACACACGATCGGTTTGACTGATGAAAACCGTCCGATGGATGGTTTTCATCAGACCAACCGATCGTGTATGGTACCCATCGGTCTTTTTTCCACCGGTTGGAAAAAATAGAACTTGTTTTAAAATTTTCTGATGGATAAAAAACCGATGGGAATTTCCGATCGTCTATGGGCAAGTCCATCGGTTAAAAAACCCACGCATGCTCAGACTGAATTAGGAGACGGGAGCGCTCGTTCTGGTAAAACTAGCGTTCCTAATGGAGAGAGCACATTCCTCATTCTGCAAGTTATTGCTTCGTTTAATGCAGCGCATGTTTTGTTGCTTTAGAACGGTCTTTAAAATGTCATTTTGGCAGCAGATCTTTCTCCTGAGTTCTGACAAACGTATGTCTTTCTTCTTTCTTGTGATCTTAGAAATAATTTGTTTAATTCTTCAAGGCCGACCTCCCAAATTACACCTTTTTTTTTGTTTTTGTCTTTAAATTTGTTATGCATTTTTTGGTGTGTCAATTTCTCAGAACAACATATTATTTTTATTTTTTACTCATGGAGGTTGGTGTCCCTTGTTATTAATTACACATTGTATTTATGAAATCTTATTGCTACTTCCAAAAAAAACACATTAGGCATGTATGTTGGCTGAACAAAATAGTGTAAAATCAAAAATAACCTCACACAGCGGCGCTAAAAAAACGATACCCTCCCCCTCCTGTGTCCGTGTGATTGGACTGAGAGAAGGTTACTGTTAATCAATTAAATATATACACCCTGTGACATAAGTGAATAATGTGCACAAGTAAACTAAATAAAGTCCACACAAATTCAATCCAAATGTGAGACAATCTTCTTCCAAATTCTCCACCACACACAGTGTTTAGTGTTTTCGTGATCCCGCTCCCATCAGATGGACACTCACCACAGCAAGTTGCCTCACACTTTCGTGTTTGGCTTAAAGACGTGTGCAAAGATCTTATACAGCTTTGCGGGCGATCCTCCCAATTCAAATCAAGTGTTTTTAAAGTTGTAATCCATATGCAAATGTAAAAGAAAGCTCCAAATAGTGTGATAACGTAAAATCAGTTTAATTACACACCAAACACGCACTTAAAATACTGCAATTTCCTAAAACACAATTTAAATAAGCGTATAAAACCACTGCAACTCCAAAGGCAAAAGTGCACGGAACAGCGAGTGTACAGGTCGCGGCGGACCCTCAATAAACCAGTCAGATCTCACCACCTTCCCGCTGCCACTCACTACTCCTTCGCTGCTCAATTCGATCCTGTGACGTCGAATAATCCGTCAGACGGTTACCGCATAGCCACGCCCCGACATGTTTCGTCGAATAGACTTATTCATGGGATTGGCTGTGCGGCATACCAGCTCCACCTTTTATTTCTCTTAACTTATGGGCGGAAGTACAATCTCTCCTCCATCCGCTTTGGGCGGATATGCGTCGTTCCCATACGACTTTCCATACCGCCCACCTTCCCAGCCCATCTGAGGGCGGAAGTGTGTCATCCGTTATATGCACCATGGGCGGAAGCCGGATATAACTTCCATTGACACAAAGCGAGTGTCCCCGCTGCCCACATACACTCGCTATTGGTGTCCATCTATATTTCAACTCAAATATCCTATACCATATTAGCAGTCGTGTGGCACATATCTACTTGGGGATGTAGTTCAGTGTTATCAAACATTAAAAACATTAACAATAATATATAGCGCATATGCTAAATATCATAGAAAAAATTATCAATATTTTAAAACCACTAGTAGCACCATGAGATCTTAATCTTATTATTACCACTCTGTATTTAATGTGATACAGATATACTCAGTTGCGGGATCAAAAAACATCAAGTATTCTGAACAAAAAAATATATATATATAAGTGGTAAATATTAGATATTTTTGTTTAACCTAAAGAAAAAAACCAATTAGTATATATATATATATACGTGCTGCGAATTTTTTTAACTCATAGACAGTTATCCTATCTTACACATGGTATATATATACACCTAATACACATCACCATACCTATGTGTACATTACAGGAAACTATTACTAGAAAAAAACAATAATATTAATAATAATATGTCCGTAACATACATTCACTGATTGAATGTGTTAGCAGACCTAGACCGTGATGGAAAGCTATTAAATAAATATTTTAGACCCACAAATATCTAAAATTGTTAAACTATATCACAACCAACTATAATTATTTAAAATAATCTAAAAATTGTTTAAAATTATTTAAAATTATTTAAAATCATTTAAAAGTTGTTAATAAAACAGTTCAAATCCAATTCAATATTGAGGCCCCTAGGGTAAAGACTTTTTAAAAGAAATATCCACTTTGTCTCTCTTTGTGATAAATCTCTCACACGATTTGAGCCCCTCCACGATGGATGCACAAAATCTATACCACAGAATTGTATTAAAGAGGGATCTTGTTGGTGTTTCTCCTTAAAATGTAACGACACGCTATGGTATCTAAAGCCATTTTTTATATTTGTAAGATGTTCACCTATACGTGTCTTGAGCAATCTCTTAGTTCTACCCACGTAATAAAGCCCACAAGGGCACCACATGAGGTATACCACATAAGATGAATTACAAGATATAAATTCTTTAATATCAAATGTTTCCTGGTCATTATTGGTAACACTCATTATCCCTCTATTCTGTACTTTTACTGTTCTGCAGCATTTGCATCTTCTACATGAGTAAAATCCTTTCAGATCAAACCGCAAATTACGTTCATTTGGGGGATCCAAAATTTTATTAACCACCCTGTCACCAAAACTCGGGGCTCTTCTATATATAAATTTTGGTGTATTGGGTAGAGCCTCCCCCAGATGTCTGTCACGTCCCAAAATGTGCCAATGCTTTCTAATGATGGTCTCAATTTCTTTGTATTGATGATGGAAACCTGTTATAAAGCCCCATTGATGTTGTCCATCATTAATCTGAGTTGATTTATTTACAAAGCACTGGCTCCTTGGGGCTTCACCTATTTCATGTATTAAATTTTGAAGAGGTTCCTCTCGATATCCTTTATGTATAAATTTGTCTTTCAACATATTTGCCTGAATCACAAAGTCCTCCTGACTAGTGCAGTTACGGCGCACCCGGAGTATCTGACCTTTTGGAATATTTCGTATCCAGGCTGGATGATGCCCACTTCTAATTGAAATATAACTATTTCTGTCCGTGGGCTTAAAGTATACCCGGGTATTCAAGCATCCTACTCCCTTCATAATAGTGACATCGAGAAAATTTATCTCCTCATTACTGATCTGATAGTCCAACTTTATGTTGTTATTATTATTATTTAATATTTCTAAGAACTCAACCGCCGATTCTTTCGATCCCTCCCAGATAAATAGGAGGTCATCAATAAATCGTCGATAAAAACGTAATTGTGGTTTTTTATTCCTGAAAATGTGTTTATCCTCCCACTCGGCCATAAACAGGTTGGCGAGACTGGGGGCAAACTTAGCCCCCATCGCCACGCCAACCTGTTGTGAGAAGAAGCAGTCGTGGTACCAAAAATAGTTATGGCTCATACAAAAGTCCAATATATGTCCTAAAAAGCGTTTCTGCATATCCGGAATATCGTCCCTCTTACTTAAAGCCCAATTCAGTGCTAATGCAGCATCTTCATGCTGAATAACAGTGTATAGTGCTGACACATCAGCTGTAACTAAATACGTCTCAGAATCCATATTCATTTCCACTTTTTCTAACAGACGTAATAAGTCAGCTGTGTCCTTCAAATAGGCCTTTGTATCTTTCACGCTGGGTTGTAAAAATGTATCTAAATATTCCCCCAGTCTGGAGGTTACAGACCCTATTCCATTCACTATTGGTCGTGCTGGAGGGTTCAGGAGGGTTTAACAATTTTAGATATTTGTGGGTCTAAAATATTTATTTAATAGCTTTCCATCACGGTCTAGGTCTGCTAACACATTCAATCAGTGAATGTATGTTACGGACATATTATTATTAATATTATTGTTTTTTTCTAGTAATAGTTTCCTGTAATGTACACATAGGTATGGTGATGTGTATTAGGTGTATATATATACCATGTGTAAGATAGGATAACTGTCTATGAGTTAAAAAAATTCGCAGCACGTATATATATATATATACTAATTGGTTTTTTTCTTTAGGTTAAACAAAAATATCTAATATTTACCACTTATATATATATATTTTTTTGTTCAGAATACTTGATGTTTTTTGATCCCGCAACTGAGTATATCTGTATCACATTAAATACAGAGTGGTAATAATAAGATTAAGATCTCATGGTGCTACTAGTGGTTTTAAAATATTGATAATTTTTTCTATGATATTTAGCATATGCGCTATATATTATTGTTAATGTTTTTAATGTTTGATAACACTGAACTACATCCCCAAGTAGATATGTGCCACACGACTGCTAATATGGTATAGGATATTTGAGTTGAAATATAGATGGACACCAATAGCGAGTGTATGTGGGCAGCGGGGACACTCGCTTTGTGTCAATGGAAGTTATATCCGGCTTCCGCCCATGGTGCATATAACGGATGACACACTTCCGCCCTCAGATGGGCTGGGAAGGTGGGCGGTATGGAAAGTCGTATGGGAACGACGCATATCCGCCCAAAGCGGATGGAGGAGAGATTGTACTTCCGCCCATAAGTTAAGAGAAATAAAAGGTGGAGCTGGTATGCCGCACAGCCAATCCCATGAATAAGTCTATTCGACGAAACATGTCGGGGCGTGGCTATGCGGTAACCGTCTGACGGATTATTCGACGTCACAGGATCGAATTGAGCAGCGAAGGAGTAGTGAGTGGCAGCGGGAAGGTGGTGAGATCTGACTGGTTTATTGAGGGTCCGCCGCGACCTGTACACTCGCTGTTCGGTGCACTTTTGGCCTTGGAGTTGCAGTGGTTTTATACGCTTATTTAAATTGTGTTTTAGGTAATTGCAGTATTTTAAGTGCGTGTTTGGTGTGTAATTAAACTGATTTTACGTTATCACACTATTTGGAGCTTTCTTTTACATTTGCATATGGATTACAACTTTAAAAACACTTGATTTGAATTGGGAGGATCGCCCGCAAAGCTGTATAAGATCTTTGCACACGTCTTTAAGCCAAACACGAAAGTGTGAGGCAACTTGCTGTGGTGAGTGTCCATCTGATGGGAGCGGGATCACGAAAACACTAAACACTGTGTGTGGTGGAGAATTTGGAAGAAGATTGTCTCACATTTGTATTGAATTTGTGTGGACTTTATTTAGTTTACTTGTGCACATTATTCACTTATGTCACAGGGTGTATATATTTAATTGATTAACAGTAACCTTCTCTCAGTCCAATCACACGGACACGGGAGGGGGAGGGTATCGTTTTTTTAGCGCCGCTGTGTGAGGTTATTATTGATTTTACACTATTTTGTTCATATTTTTTATTTAAAGTGGCTGCTGCATATTTGGTATATGTATGTTGGCTGAAATCAAATTTCCCTTTATTTCGGAAAACAAAAAAACAAAAACCGAAGGGCAACTATTCAGAAATTAGCAGAGAATATAAAGTCATTAGATCCCAAATGCAGACCTGACTATGATCAATAATAAAATCAACAACAGTATGAAATCAGGAGCAGCAGCCAAAGACATACATCATCCCAAGCTGTGGTACTCCATCAACCTTCAATGTCTTGATGAGCAGCTCGAGGCCAGGGAATCACCTCCTGCTCTTCCCTGTAGCCTTCCTTCTACGCCTCTCTGCAGCATTCTCTCCACGGCCCTGTCCACGCACCCTTGCAGGCTGGGCCACTGTGGGTGGTGATGTGGCAGGAGGAGGAGGAGAAGGAGGAGAGGGATTGGCCTGCTGCGAGATATGGGTGGCCTCAGTCAGCAGCCCCCTCGCCCCCATGTGTACGGCCATATATATAAGGTGCTCACAAAGGGCCCGTTGTCCCGCCTCCATTCTGAGCAACTTATCCGCCAGATAGGTGCTAAACCCCTCCGTAGGGTTGAGGGGGGCCCTCATGATAGCAGCAGCCTCCTGAATCATCTTTAGTGACTCCTCCTCCACTTGTGTCATCCGCCGTTGTTTTGGCGGTCTGACGTGGAGGGGAGCCACTTGGGAGACGGTGCTGCCACTAGGCCTGGGGACCTGCTGAGTCCCACTTGGCCCTGCCTCCTCCTGCCTGCCACACTCCTGAACCTCTTCCTCCTGGCTTGCCTCATCCCGTTTTTAAATTAAAATAAAAAATTTGATTATTTGGGGAATCTATCACACACAATTTTGATCTCTTTCCTGTTTTGTTTTTTTGGGGGGGGGGGTGTTATCATTTATGGCTAATCCAAACAGTTCAACACAATATTACTTAGTGGACAATAATTATGATCAAAAATACTATACCTGGCTGAAGATGTGAAGATCTGGCTCTTCTAGCTCGGGAGGCTCCTCCTCCGCCTCTGCAGGGGTGGAGGGAAGGGTGGAAGGAACGCTGGAGGGAAGGGTGGAAGGAAGGGTTGAGGGAAGGCTGGAAATAGATTCCCTGGCCTCGATCTGGTCATCCAGAAATTGAAGATGTCTGTAGTACCACAGCTTGGGCTTTACTACATCGTCGGCTGCTGCTCCTGATCTCTTTGACTGGTGCATTTCCTTGTATTTTTTTTATAGGAATTACGCAGGTTGTTGATTTTATTATTGATCATAGTGTAGTCTGCATCTGGGATCCATGGCTTCATATCCTCTGCTAACTTGGTAATAGTTGCCCGACGTACATCACTCTTGTGGTACGCTGGGTGTTTCAGTTCCCACAGGTTGCGCTGTTCCTTATATTTTTCTATAAAAATCAGCATCACCTCCGGCTCTCGTAGTTTATGCATCTTTTTGGAACAACAAGTAAAAAACAAAAGAAAAAAAAGAAAAGGACCAGAATTGATTCTCCTCAACTTATCACAATATTGCCCTTTACAATCATGAAACATTAGAGGCCACTGCAGGCCCGAGTTCCCTTCTTACCTTAGTTCACTTCGTTGGTTCACTTCCGGTCGTCCTCACTCCGCGCATCCCTAATAACTTCTTTCCCCTTTTTATACCCTGCGCATGCGTGTAACTCCGCCCTCGTCGCCCGCCCATGACGGACTTTTTCAGCATTTCCCCGCCCCTTAACTCCGTAAAAGGTGGTCAGACCTGAAGCTCAGGGAGCCGGAGCAGTATAGGAAGCTTATAAAAAGCATTGAAAAAAGTAAGTTTATTTTACTGTGTTCTTTCACATTGTAATATGTATTCTTTCATATTTTGCAACATGTGCTTGGCTTGACTGGTTTTACATTTTAAAATCACAACTTTTATGTTAAGTGGAGAGTTCACTTATTTGCTAAATGTGTGGATAAATGTGCTGCTCTTCCCCCAAACATGTTTGGCACATATCCACGTAAACTACATGTGGGCATGCCTCATTTTACTTCAACAATGTTTATCTACACATTGTTGGCAAGATGATGTGTTGTAAGGAAAATTCAAATGTGAATGAAAGGATAAACTGTATTCTGGGTAAATGAGATGACACTCCAGCAGTTGTGTACTCTTTTTTGTTCTTCATCAAGATACTATACTCTGGGCCACATGACCAAATTTCTTAACGGTGTCACACACAGGTGCTCCAGTGGATACCTTGGTGGTTTTCCAAGTGTATTTGTGAGTGTCCTCAAAAATAACATGTTGCTTTTTTGAGTTTGCAAGGTCTCATATGTTCATCTTGAAACTCAGGGCCAAATATCAATTGGACCCCACTTTAAAACATTGAGAATCCATTTTCAGGCCTAAAAAGGATACATTATTTTTTCAATTCCCATAGGGGAGAGGAGACTGGGAGGACACCATGCTCAGGAGACGAGGAACCCAACACCACAGAAACTCCCCGAAGATCCCAAAGCAGACCAAGTTCAGCAGGTTCAGGAAGCGGAGGGGGAGAAGGCGGAGGTGGAGGAAGGGGAGGTGGAGGAAGGAGAGGTTGACCTTTTCAGCACAACAGGTCTGTGTCTGTCACCACAACTTCAAGGTAAATACAGATGTAGGCCTGCATAGTTTTAAAATATTTGTTTCTTTTTAGGGACTGAACGTGGGGGTGTGTCAGGAAGTCCAAATCCTCCATTCTCGAGTGCCAGTGCCAAAATAATCATTCAGGAAATCATGGAATGCAGTAGTGAAATGGACATTATGAGAAAGAGAATGATTGTGATTGAGCAAAAATATAAAAACATGATAGATATTTTGGGGAGAATAGTGTGAACCCCCCCCCTTTTTGTGTTTTTTGTTATGCGTCCGAAATTTTCTATGGGATTTCCACAAGCCCAAATGTGAAGATGCACACACTGAAGACTCAACATGTGCTATCTGCCGTCACAGGATATCTATGGCCCTGTTTTGGGGGTGCAACCTCTTCCTCCCTCCTCAAGTAGGGGAGAGGAAGGGTTTTCACCCCCAAAGCACGTCCATTGATCCCTCATGATGGCAGATAGCACATGTTTACCTTAGCCATGGGATCATGTTGAAGATACCCATTTGAGCCCCAAAAATAAAGTGTGGTTCTTCACATTTGGGATGGATCAGGGGTAACATCACCCCATCTCCTGTTTGTCTTTTTCACTGTGTTATTTTATTACTTTTTTAGTAAAAAAAATTTGGCTTTTGACCCATGCATGTTTCTGCCAAAAAAGCCGCACAAAAAAAAAAAAAAAATCAAAAAACAACCAAAACTGTGGTGCAATCAATAAAAACATTCGGGAAGTCTAAAAAAGGTGTGCCTTTTTCTTTCTATGCTCAATAGCAGTTCTGAAGATGCAAAAAGAGTGTTTTTACCTCTGAGATTTGAGGCTATTTACTAAGGACAAATACACTTGGCACTACTAGAACCTGGGAGACACGTAAACCACAAATACAAGAATGACAACACAAGTTAGTAGTAAATCAAATATTTTATTTTATTTTAAAAAGGTAAAATCAAAGGTCAGATGTGGTCTGGCATTGCGATGGCCCCCCTACCCGTGAAGTACTCAATGTATTTCTGACGTAATTCACGGGCACTTTGGGGGGCCAAGCCAGTACGGGCAGTGCTGAGGCCGGTCAGATTTATCAGTTCAGAGGGACCGGCCTCAGGCCCAACTGATGACACATAATTTGTGGAGAATTTCCGTAAAAAATTGTGCAACAAGCAGCAGCAGTACACAATGTTGTTGAGTTTATAATCCGCCAAATTTATAGCTGTCTGGAACAGGCGGAACTGGCTGGCCATTATCCCGAAGGCATTCTCCACAACTCTCCGGGCTCTGGCCAGCCGGTAATTAAAAACCCTCCTCTCCGGGGTGAGGGTGCGTTGGGGAAACGGCCGCATGAGGTGTGGTCCTAGTCCAAAAGCTTCATCCGCAATGAAAACGAACGGTAGCCCTTCCACGTTCTCTGCATCTGGAGGCAGTGCAAGACCCCCAGCCTGCAGACGGTGAGCGAACTCCGTCTCTGCGAATGCTCCGCCATCGGACATCCGGCCGTTCTTCCCCACGTCCACATATAGGAACTCGTACCGTGCCGACACCACCGCCATTAACACTATGCTATTAAAACCTTTATAGTTCAAATAGTATGACCCCGAACGGGGTGGTGGCACTATGTGGACGTGCTTCCCATCAATTTCCCCTCCGCAGTTGGGGAAATCCCACCGCTGGGCAAATTAGGAGGCCACAGTCAGCCATTCCTGTGGTGTGCTAGGGAACTGTGGAGTCAAACAAAAAGAAGACATTAGTACGGTTTATGTTTACAGTGCAAGCAGATTACACACAAAAACATTGTTGACCAACATCATTCTAACATTATTATTTAGGGGAGTATTTCCTACCAATAAACAAAGGCCCACTTAGCAGATGCCTCACCCCCGCTGAGTGGACATTCTAAAATAAACTAAGGGGGGGGCCTAAGGTGATTGTGGGGGATCCCAAAAAAGGCAAAAGCACTCTGCTGAGCTTGATTGAGAACTTTAACATTTTTAACATCTTTAGGGGGGGGGGAGGGTTGTCAAACTACGCAGGCAATGACCCCAAAAAAATGAAAAGGAAAATAGAAGGCTAGCTGGGTTTGCGCCCAGGATAGCATGCTGGAGAGGTTAGTGAAGGGAAATAGGCATGTAGGGCCCAAAAAGGCCTTTACAGGTAAAAACATGCATGGGGAAAATGGGGACATTACCAGGATATTACAAAAAGGCAAATTTGGGTTAGGAGGGGAAAAATAAGAAGATTCTAAAACAATAAAAACATATAATGTGAGGTTAAAGGAGCAAAATTACCTTCATATAGTCCTTCTGCAGGACCTGAATAATGGCTGAACACGTCTCAGGGATAATGATCCCGAGAGCCTGGGGGGAGATGCCTGTTGAGAACTTGAGGTCCTGCAAGCTTCTCCCAGTCGCCAGGTATCTCAACGTGGCAATAAGCCTCTGCTCGGCAGTGATGGCCTGGCGCATCACAGTGTCCTGCCTCGTGATATAGGGGGACAGCAAATCCAACAGATGATGAAATACGGGGTCCGTCATCCTGAGATAATTCCTGAAATCATCAGGATTATTCTCATGGATTTCCCGCAGCAGAGGCATATGAGAGAATTGGTCCCGCTGGAGCAACCAATTCTTAGTCCATGAACTCCTCCTCACCCTGTTCACAGACTGAACTCGGGTTACAGTGTTAACTGCAACACCAAGCGCAAAGCCAGCACGAGCTTGAGAACGAGAACGCACTTCAAACATGGTTTTAAACCGGTCGGCTGGTCAGAACGCACTCAAACAGAACGCACCGTGGAACAGCAAGGCCTGAGAAGAACGACCTGAAAAACAGTAAACGAACGGCCAAGAAGGCACTGCAAGGCAGTAACGACCTGACTGCACGCACTGAATCACAAATACAAACCCACAAGCACAAACGGAACACCAGGAAACTATCTGCAAAGAACGGAGACTGAAAAGCGCGAATCGGCTCTCACCAAACTTTTACTAACACGCGGTAACACGAAACCAGCAAAAGCAGCCCAAGGGGTGGCGCCATTAGATTTGTTCGGCCCTTTTATAGCGCGTCGTACGTTTTGTACGTGCCGTCATTTTCTTGCCGTCAGATTTTTAACTGATGGTGTGTGGCCAAGACTGATGAAAAACAGTTTCATCGGATTTCCGATGGTCAAATCCATCGGACGAAAATCCATAGGTTATCCGATCGTGTGTACAGGGCTTTACTGGTGTCTTCACACTGTGGCACTCACAGTGGTTGCTTGACACTTTTGTGTCTAATTTCACTATTGATCACTAGCGAGTGTTCCACTGTTACTAGCGCCGCATTATTTAGTTTTTTTGTTTCTGGTGCAATATTGTCATATTGTTAATGCTGGCTGCTTCACTTTTTTACTGGTAGCGCAACTTTTCTCCCCATTTGTATATTAGTTTCATTCATCCCTAACAACAGGGGCAGCCCGTCCATTAAGGGTGCACGGGCGCCGCCCCCTCTATCCACGCCATCCCCTATATGGTTAATGGATAGATTCATTAACCCTGGAAAGTCCCAAACCGCGAACGTGCTCTTCCTTTGCCCGGGCTTCTCTGCTCTTCATTGGATAGATTGATAGCAGCGCAGCCATTGGTTCGCGCTGCTGTCAATCAAATCCAATGACGCGGGCGCCGGGGCCGAGTCCTGTACTCGGCTGCTATGGACGCAAAAAATACAGGACTCGGGAGCACGCCCACAAGTTAACCCCCCTTGGTAGAGCGCTTCCCAGAGGGGGTTATCTGAGGCAGGGAGGAGCAGAGAAAGCCGCCGCGGGACCCCAGAAAACGCAGTTCGGGGCCACTCTGTGCAAAACGAGCTGCACTGTGGAGGCAAGTATGACATGTTTGTTATTTAAAAAAAAAAAAATTCGAACCTTTTACATTTACTTGTTCCACAGTGAGTATAACAAGCAAGTTATTCTGCATATACATTTAGAGACTTTGTTTCTAAATACCAACCTAATCGTTCTCTTCGTTCTTCTCAAGACCTCCTGCTCTCTAACTCTCTCATCATCTGCTCCCATGCTCGTCTCCAGGACTTTTCCAGAGCCTTTCCAAGCCTATGGAACTCCTGACCCCAATCTGTCCGTCTATCTCCTTCTCTATTAGCTTTTAGAGGATCCCTGAAAACCCTCCTTTTCAGAGAAGCCTATCCTACCCACACCTAACAACTGTATTTTCATTTTTGTCCATCTGATCATCCCCCACAGCTATTACCTTTTGTTCCACTTGATCCTCCCTTCTAGACTGTAAGCTCTAACGAGCAGGGCCCTCTGTTCCCTCCTGTATTGAATTGTATTGTGACTGTACTGTCTTTCCTGATGTAAAGCGCTGCACAAATTGCTGGCGCTATATAAATCCTGTATAATAATAATATACAGACAGATTTTACTGTTGTGTGTTTAGTAACACTTTAAATAAACAAATAAAGCCAAATTACCTGGACTGTTTTTTTTGAGCCTCTGGAGAGAGTGTGAAAAATTCCTGTTGCCTGGCTGTGTGGAGGAAAAGCCTAAAATCCAATGGCCCTTGCAGGTTTAGTGCTTCACACTATCTACAGTACATACTGTATGTCTCTATTATATAGTGGTCATTGGTGTCACTAAAGCTTTATATATACAGTTGTGCTCATAAGTTTGCATACCCTGACAGAAATTATGATTTAAAGCCATTTATTATCAATCAACTGTTTTTACTTTTTAAAATCCTAATAACAGAAACTACCCGAATGACCCTGATCAAAAGTTTACATACCTTGGTGATTTTGGCCTGATAACATAGTTACATAGTTAGTCAGGTTGAAAAAGTCCATCAAGTTCAACCACAAAAAAACAAAATAATAATATCATACATTCCCATATACTAGGCTTGTGCAATTCGTTTCGTAACGAATCGAAATTCGTCCGAATTTAGCAACTTTCGGACATTCGGAAGCATTCGAATTTCCGAACAAAGCAATTACGAATAAAACCGAATCCGAAATAAATTATACCGCAAAATAGCGAATGCCCGAATGTCTTCGGCATAATTCGTTATGAAAAAAGTTACGAATGTACGAATCCATTCGAAGCACAATAACACTCACTCTGCTCTCTGCTTCTCCCTCACCATGCTGAACTCCCTCTCAAAATGGTGTACAGGGGGCGGAGGCTATAGCCGCATGAAAAAACGAAAGTAAAATACGAGATTTCGAATCCATTCGAAGCACAATAACACTCACTCTGCTCTGCTCTCTGCTTCTCCCTCACCGTGCTGAACCCTCTCAAAATGGTGTACAGGGGCGGAGCCTATAGCCGCATGTAAAAAACGAAAGTAAAATACGAGATTTCGAATCGTTACAAATAACCGCTATGTATTTAGAAAAGTACAAATCCATTCGAAGCACATTAGGCATAATAGGCAGCGTCGTTGTGAGAGAGACACAGAAAATTCCGAATCAACGAACCCAAAAAAAGTTACGAAAGTAGGAGTTGTGTCCAGAATCAACGAAAAACAATGTACTCTACCGAAAGTACGAATTATAAAGCAACAAAAAATTCAACGAAAAATGTCGCTTGCGAAAATACGAATTAGTCCGAACACGAAAAATCCCGTCTAGCAAAATTACGAATGATTACGAATCAACAGGACCGGAAAGAAACGAACCGAACCGGAACAAATTTTTCCGTTGTGCACAAGTCTACCATATACCCAATTCTATACCCACAGTTGATCCAGAGGAAGGCGAAAAACCCAGCAGAGCACGATCCAATTTGCTACAGCAGGGGAAAAAATTCCTTCCTGATCCCCGAGAGGCAATCGGATATTCCCTGGATCAACTTTTCCTATAAATGTCAGTACCCAGTTATATTATGTACATTTAAGAAATAATCCAGGCCTTTCTTAAAGCAATCTACTGAGCTGGCCAGAACCACCTCTGCAGGGAGTCTATTCCACATTTTCACAGCTCTTACTGTGAAGAAACCTTTCCGTATTTGGAGATGAAATCTCTTTTCCTCTAGACATAAAGAGTGCCCCCTTGTCCTTTGTGTTGACCGTAAAGTGAATAGCTCAACACCAAGTTCACTATATGGACCCCTTTTATATTTATACATGTTGATCATATCCCCCTTAATCTCCTCTTCTCAAGAGTGAATAAATTCAGTTCCTCTAATCTTTCCTCATAGCTGAGCTCCTCCATGCCTCTTATCAGTTTGGTTGCCCTTCTCTGCACTTTCTCCAGTTCCCCAATATCCTTTTTGAGAACTGGGACCCAAAACTGAACTGCAAATTCCAGATGAGGTATTACTAATGATTTGTACAGGGGCAAAATGATATCTCTTTCTCTGGAGTCCATACCTCTCTTAATACAAGAAAGGACTTTGCTCGCTTTGGAAACCGCAGCTTGGCATTGCATGCTATTATTGAGCTTATGATCTACCAAAACCCCCAGATCCTTCTCCACTACGGATCCCCCCAGTATGTATGATGCATTCATATTCTTAGCCCCCAAGTGCATAATTTTACATTTATTACCATTAAACCTCATCTGCCACATAGTCTCCCAATTAGACTGAGCATTCAGGTCGGCTTGTAAATTGGCGACATCCTGTAAGGACGTTATTCCACTGCATAGCTTAGTGTCACCTGCAAAGACAGAAATGTTACTTTTGATCCCAGACCCAATATCATTTATAAAGATATTAAAAAGTAAGGGTCCCAACACTGAACCTTGGGGTACACCACTGATAACCTTAGACCATTCAGAGTAAGAATCATTAACCACGACTCTCTGAATTGTGTCTTTTAGCCAGTTTTCTATCCATTTACAGTGGGGCAAAAAAGTATTCAGTCAGCCACCAATTGTGCAAGTTCTCCCACTTAAAAAGATGAGAGAGGACTGTAATTGTCATCATAGGTATACCTCAACTATGAGAGACAAAATGTGGAAACAAATCCAGACAATCACATTGTCTGATTTGGATAGAATTTATATGCAAATTATGGTGGAAAATAAGTATTTGGTCACCTACAAACAAGCAAGATTTCTGGCTCTCACAGACCTGTATCTTCTTCTTTAAGAGGCTCCTCTGTCCTCCACTCATTACCTGTATTAATGGCACCTGTTTGAACTTGTTATCAGTATAAAAGACACCTGTCCACAACCTCAAACCGTCACACTCCAAACTCCACTATGGTGAAGACCAAAGAGCTATCGAAGGACACCAGAAACTAAATTGTAGACCTGCACCAGGCTGGGAAGACTGAATCTGCAATGGGCAAGCAGCTTAGTGTGAAGAAATCAACTGTGGGAGCAATAATTAGAAAATGGAAGACATACAAGACCACTGATAATCTCCCTCTATCTGGGGCTCCACGCAAGATCTCACCCGTGGGGTCAAAATGATCACAAGAACGGTGAGCAAAAATACCAGAACCACACGGGGGGACCTAGTGAATGACCTGCAGAGAGCTGGGACCAACGTAACAAAGGCTACCATCAGTAACACACTATGCCGACAGGAACTCAGATCCTGCAGTGCCAGACGTGTCCCCCTGCTTAAGCCAGTACATGCCCGGGCCCGTCTAAGGTTTGCTAGAGAGCATTTGGATGATCCAGAAGAGGATTGGGAGAATGTCATATGGTCAGATGAAACCAAAGTAGAACTGTTTGGTAGAAACACAACTCGTCGTGTTTGGAGGAGAGAGAATGCTGAGTTGCAATCAAAGAACACCATACCTACTGTGAAGCATGGGGGTGGCAACATCATGCTTTGGGGCTGTTTCTCTGCAAAGGGAATAGGGTGACTGATCCATGTACATGAAAGTATGAATGGGGCCATGTATCCTGGGATTTTGAATGCAAACCTCCCCCCATCAGCAAGGGCATTAAAGATGAAACGTGGCTGGGTCTTTCAGCATGACAATGATCCCAAACACACCGCCTGGGCAACGAAGGAGTGGCTTCGTAAGCCAGTCTCCAGATCTCAACCAGCCAGTCTCCAGATCTCAACCCCATAGAAAACCTTTGGAGGGAGTTGAAAGTCCGTTTTGCCCAGCGACAGCCCCAAAGCATCACTGCTCTAGAGGAGATCTGCATGGAGGAATGGGCCAACATACCAGCAACAGTGTGACAACCTTGTGAAGACTTACAGAAAATGTTTGACCTCTGTCATTGCCAACAAAGGATATATAACAAAGTATTGACATGAACTATTGATATTGACCAAATACTTATTTTCCACTATAATTTGCAAAACAAATTCTTTCCAAATCAGACAATGTGATTGTCTGAATTTTTTGTCTCTCATAGTTGAGGTATACCTATGACAATTACAGGCCTCTGTCATCTTTTTAGGTTGGAGAACTTGCACAATTGGTGGCTGACTAAATACTTTTTTGCCCCACTGTACAAACTGATATTTCCAATCCTGTAGACTTTACCTTGCACATGAGCCGTGTGTGGGGAACTGTATCGAACGCTTTTGCAAAATCCAAGTATACCACGTCCACCGCCACCCCTCTGTCCAAGGTTTTACTTACCTCTTCATAAAAAGAAATCAGGTTTGTCTGACAACTTCTGTCTTTCATGAATCCATGCTGTCTGTTGCTTAAAATATTTTTTCCCAGCAAGAACTCATCTTTGTGGTCTTTTATTAATCTCTCCAGTATCTTCCCAACTATAGAAGTTAAACTAACAGGTCTATAGTTACTTGGTAAAGACTTTTTTCCCTTTTTAAATATAGGCACCACATTGGCCCTGCGCCAATCCAGTGGTAATATTCCTGTCATTAATGAGTCCCTAAAAATTAGATACAATGGCTTTGAAATTACAGAGCTCAATTCTTTTAGGATCCGTGGGTGGATGCCATCTGGTCTAGGTGCTTTATCCACCTTGATTCTGTCTTAATATTTCTGGACCATATCGCTTTTGAGCCATTGTGGATTTGGGGCTGTGTCACTACCACCCCCATTTTGGACATGATCTCCCCCATGCTCCTTTGTATACACAGAGCTGAAGAAAGCATTTAATAAATTAGCCTTCTCTTTGTCCCCAGTCACCCACTCTAGATTATTTTGTAAAGGGCCTACATGCTCAGACTTAATCTTTTTACTTGTAGCGCCCCTCAATATTTGGGGGCGCTATATGGAAATTTAGGGGCAGTCTGGGCGAGTAGTTGGGTTTAGACCAATTATAGTTCAAATTGTTTGCTCTGCTCTGAGTGTGATACTGCCCGGCAGTGTTATTCTCTTTTGCCTGCAGGGGGCACTGTCACCACCAGCACAGGCTGGATCACGGGGGTATCACAGCACCTTGGGTGTCCTCTCTCGGCAGCCGTGCAGTGGGCGTGGTCTACCCGCTGTGCATGCTGGGAGAGGGTACAAAAGGGGCAGACGCCATTTGGCGTGAGGCGATTTCAGGGGGACCCCAAGGCGTTCAGGGGGACCTCTGGTCCAGTAAGCGTGCCTCGTGGCCCACATGGCACGAGGTGCGCGAGAGGTTTTAGGCTTCGGGCACCTTTAGCCTGAGGCTCTGCTGCTGCATCATAGGCCCAGCTCTCCTTACAAGGGCCTACGCTTTGGAGAAGGACCCCAGGCTGCCCGTTTGTAAGGGGGCCCATCTTTAGGAAAGGCGTTCCAGAGGAAGATCAGTCCCGGCGGAGATAGCGACGGTACTGCTGTCTCGGGGAGAGGCCTAGAGGCCTGCCTAAAGGGGGATCCATCATCTCTGACATCTGTGCTCCATCCCGGCTGCTAGGACTGCTCTTATAGGGACTATCCGGGTGAGCAATACCCACTCAGGCTTAAGTGGCGACGAATGTATATATATTTGGGATCTAAGTGTTGTGTGCCTGAACCTTCCCCTACATCTTCAACTTTCCTGCTTTCGCTTTCTTCAAGTTGACTCAAAAGTAAGAAAAAGAATAAAGCCTTGCTGATTAGGTTTTACTTGTGTGTGGACATTTGCCTTTTTCCTGAATACACTGGTGTACCTAGACAACGGAGTTGAAGGATCCACTCGTGGGAGGTAACTCGCTGCAGACCCAAAGGTAATTAAACAGTGGACTTTCATACTTAACCAAGTGTGGATCCGGAGTAGCCGCAGGGGAAGAGTAAAGAGGGAAGCGCAACCCCCCCCCCCCGACTGGGAGCTACATACTATTAATATATTTGAATAATTTTTTGGGGTTTGTCCTATTATCTTTTGCAATCTGTCGTTCGTTTTGAATTTTTGCATCCTTTGATTTCCTTTTTACATATCCTGTTATATTCTTTGTAACATTTAAATGACACTAGTGTTCCCTCATTTTTATATTTTTTAAAGGCTCTTTTCTTGTAGTTTATAGCTTTTTTAACTTTGGCCGTAAGCCACATAGGTTTTATTTTTAGCCTTTTATATTGCAATATGTTTATTGTAATAAATACAATACAGGAGAGGAATAAAAGAAACAAAAACAAACTATAACGAGCAAGTAGCCAGGTTACATTCGGCCAAATATGTAAATGTTTTGATAATTTATTTTTAACCCACCCAGAGCCTGTCAGGAGGTAGGAGGCATATGCATAGTATCATCATGAAGGGTATGGGTTATGCAAACCCTCAAGTAGGGCATAGTACGAGTGCAAGCGTCCAGACCAGTAACATTAAACTGCACAAGCAATAGGGGGGGGGGATAGGGAGGGTCCAGGGCTTCAGTGGACCTCGATTAAAGATTCGGGGTTAGCCGTGGATCCCCACTATGATAGGGTTTCCTGCCTCATTAGTAACATTCTATCACGATCTATTGATAACCAAGGTATACAGAAGGTATATCACCAAGGATAGAAAGAAAGGGAGGACAAGGGAGAAGGGAAAAAAGCAGAAAAGAGAAGGAAAGATAAGAAAAGAAGAGAGAGAGGAGAGAGAGGGAGAGAGGGTCACCTGGATTTCCTCATCAAACGGAAATATAATCAATCCATGGGTCCCATATCTTGTTGAACATCTCTGCTTTATTGTGAAGGGTGTAAGTGAGCTTATCATTAATCATAATCCAATTGAGTTTATCCTTAACTTGTTCTAGGGGTATTCTTGAGCTTTTCCAGTTCCTTGCAATTATTATTCTCGCTGCCAACAAAATGTAGGTTATAAGGCGTATTGAGTTTTTGGGAATCCCGTCGGGAAGTCTATGGAAAAGTGCGCTCTCTGGGGACCGTCGGATATTGATACCTGCCACTGAGTTAATCAGATTAAAGATTCTGATCCAAAACCTGACCACTAGTGGACACTGCCACCAAATATGGTGCATGGTACCCATCTGTCCACATTGTCGAAAACAATGAGGTGAGGAGGAAGGATGCATTTTAGCTATTCTTGTGGGAACTAGGTACCAGCGTAATAATGTTTTGTAATTAGCTTCAATAAGGGTAGTGTTAATAGAGATTTTTGAGAGTTGGTAGGCAATATCTTGCCAGTCTGTCAGTTCAAGGGAGAGGTTCAAGTCCCTCTCCCATTGGGTCATATAGATGAGTTTAGTGTCAGGTTCCGTTATAGAAGAGTATATGGTAGAGATTCGGCCCCTCTGTGTGCCTCTGTTTCGGCAAGTCAGTTCAAATGCGGTAAGTGTCGTGGGCCCCCCCCCCTGTTTAATTTTGGAACTAATGAATGAGGAAATTTGGTTATATCGAAATACCTCAATAGGAGGCATTGAGAAGTTGTCTTTGAAATATGTTATTGTATGCATTTGGTTTCCGTTAAGGAAGTCCCCGATTCTCATTAGTCCCTTATTGAGCCACCATTGGAATTGTTGTGGAGCAAGTCCAGGAGGAAACTCCGGGTTGCAAAAAATGGGCGCTAGAGGTGTGTGGCGTGACATAAGGGACGCTCTGTGTCTCGTTCTGTCCCATACCGCTAGAGAATGTGATAAGGTAGGGCATAGAATAGATGGGCGTTTACGATTAGGAAGCCACATCAAGGCTCCTATTGCCCGTGGGTGGCACGCAAGTGCTTCTATGTCAACCCAAAGAGGGACCGAACCTCCAACTGTCGTGTGAGCTAATTGGGCTATCTGAGCCGAGTGATAATAAGCCTATAAATTGGGAAGACCAAGTCCTCCCATGGGCCTAGGTGTATAAAGTGTTTTTTTTTTGTATCCGTGATTTCTTATTACCCCATATGAAGCGTAAAACTTCAGTTTGTATATGTTGCATGTCTCCCCTAGGGATTGCTATCGGTAATGTCCGGAAATAATATAGGAGTCTGGGCAAAAATGTCATTTTCACCGAACTGATTCTGCCAAACCAAGAGAGAGAGTATTCCGCCCAGGAGCGAAGATCTGCCTTGAGTTTTTTAAATAAAGGGGGATAGTTTGCTTTGTATAACGTCCCTATCGAAGGGGTCAAATGAACCCCCAAGTATGGGAGGGAGTGAGAAGCCCACTTGAAGCTATATGGAGGAGCTGTACCTCCGTAGGAGGTAGTGAGATATTGAGTGCCAGGGTTTTTTGTGAGTTTAGGGTTTGCCCCGAAATTAGCGAGAAGCGATCTAGTAAGGACAAGAGTTCTGGGAGCGAGGTTTGGGGATTAGTGATGTACAGAAGGACATCATCAGCAAATAGTGCACATTTGTGTTCTTGTTGACCACAATAAACACCATGGATGTTGGAATGGGAGCGGATAGCCATTGCAAGGGGTTCTATTGCTAAAGCAAATAGTTATTTTTAGCCTTTTAAACTTATTGCCCATGGGAATATACTTTGCAGTGAGTTCACAAACAGTCTTTTTGAAGAATTCCCATTTCTGTTCTGTGCCCATTGATACCAATATTCCCTCCCAGTCTAGGTCCTGGAGAGCAGCCCTCATCCTTGGAAAATTTGCTCTCTTGAAATTAAGTATTTTTATCTTTCCCGTATGTGATTTTTGCTTACAGCTAACATCAAATGAAATCATGTTATGGTCACTGCTACCCAGGTGTTCCTTTATCTGAACATTAGTAATATGCTCTGCATGGTTTGAGATTACCAGGTCCAACAGAGCATCATTCCTAGTTGGGGCCTCAATAAACTGGACCATAAAATTGTCCTGCAATAGGTTTACAGTGGGGCAAAAAAGTATTTAGTCAGCCACCAATTGTGCAAGTTCTCCCACTTAAAAAGATGAGAGAGGCCTGTAATTGTCATCATAGGTATACCTCAACTATGAGAGACAAAATGTGGAAACAAATCCAGACAATCACATTGTCTGATTTGGAAAGATTTTTTTTTGCAAATTATGGTGGAAAATAAGTATTTGGTCACCTACAAACAAGCAAGATTTCTGGCTCTCACAGACCTGTATCTTGTTCTTTAAGAGGCTCATCTGTCCACCACTCATTACCTGTATCAATGGCACCTGTTTGAACTTGTTATCAGTATAAAAGACACCTGTCCACAACCTCAAACAGTCACACTCCAAACTCCACTATGGTGAAGACCAAAGAGCTGTCGAAGGACACCAGAAACAAAATTGTAGACCTGCACCAGGCTGGGAAGACTGAATCTGCAATAGGCAAGCAGCTTGGTGTGAAGAAATCAACTATGGGAGCAATAATTAGAAAATGGAAGACATACAAGACCACTGATAATCTCCCTCGGTCTGGGGCTCCACGCAAGATCTCACCCCATGGGGTCAAAATGATCACAAGAACGGTGAGAAAAAATCCCAGAACCACACGGGGGGACCTAGTGAATGACCTGCAGAGAGCTGGGACCAACATAACAAAGGCTACCATCAGTAACACACTATGCCGCCAGGGACTCAGATCCTGAAGTGCCAGACGTGTCCCCCTGCTTAAGCCAGTACATGTCCGGGCCCATCTGAGGTTTGCTAGAGAGCATTTGGATGATCCAGAAGAGGATTGGGAGAATGTCATATGGTCAGATGAAACCAAAGTAGAACTGTTTGGTAGAAACACAACTCGTCGTGTTTGGAGGAGAGAGAATGCTGAGTTGCAATCAAAGAACACCATACCTACTGTGAAGCATGGGGGTGGCAACATCATGCTTTGGGCTGTTTCTCTGCAAAGGGAATACGACGACTGATCCGTGTACATGAAAGAATGAATAGGGCCATGTATCCTGGGATTTTGAGTGCAAACCTCCTCCCATCAGCAAGGGCATTGAAGATGAAACGTGGCTGGGTCTTTCAGCATGACAATGATCCCAAACACACCGCCTGGGCAATGAAGGAGTGGCTTCGTAAGCCAGTCTCCAGATCTCAACCAGCCAGTCTCCAGATCTCAACCCCATAGAAAACCTTTGGAGGGAGTTGAAAGTCCGTGTTGCCCAGCGACAGCCCCAAAACATCACTGCTCTGGAGGAGATCTGCATGGAGGAATGGGCCAACATACCAGCAACAGTGTGTGACAAACTTGTAAAGACTTACAGAAAACGTTTGACCTCTGTCATTGCCAACAAAGGATATATAACGAAGTATTGAGATGAACTTTTGATATTGACCAAATACTCATTTTCCACCATAATTTGCAAAATAAATTCTTTCCAAATCAGACAATGTGATTGTCTGGATTTGTTTCCACATTTTGTCTCTCATAGTTGAGGTATACCTATGATGATAATTACAGGCCTCTCTCATCTTTTTAAGTGGGAGAACTTGCACAATTGGTGGCTGACTAAATACCTTTTTGCCCCACTGTATACATTTTTGCCCTTTAACTGTCCCAGCAGTGCCATTACTCCAGTCAATTTCTGGGTAGTTAAAATCCCCCATTATTATCACAGTCCCAGCCCTTGCAGCCCTTTCCATCTGTGCAAGGAGCTGAGTCTCCACCTCCTCATTCATGGGCGTCCGCTGAACTTTGTTCAGGGGGGGGGGGGCATAATTTTAAGGTCATACATGCTCGGTCCCTTTTTGACAATGTCATGAAGGGGAGGGGCTTAGTCATCATTATGACATAAAGCGCAGGCATGCAAAGGTTTGAGAAACCTGATGCAAAAGATTAATAGAAGGATCAAGCTGCCATCGTCTGATACCTGTAGTTCTTCAGCGATAGGGCAGGCACTGGCAGCGTATTCAGTCTCTTGTCTTGGCCACTGCACGCAACACACCTGTGGGAGGAGCCAGCGCCGTGCTGGCCGGATCGGCATAGGCTCATTTACACAGGCAAAGGCAGGCTGAGGCAGCAGCCAATCACGGAACAGCCAGGTCAGGGTCACGGTGATGTTAAGCAGAGGCCCGAGCGGCAGAGCCAATCTGATGCTCGGGCCGGGGGTGAGGAGGGAGGGACGGATAGTCGGAAAAGACTGAGAGCAGCCCCAGGCCAGCAGCAGTCTGCAGACTTAGAAAAAAAAGTCCACGGCTGCCGCGGAGGTGGCCATTGCAACACAGGGGGCAAATGTGTGTCTTCACTCTGACTTCCAGGGGGGGGCAATTGACCCCTCTTGCCCTATGGAGCGGATGCCCATGTCCTCATTAACATTGGGTGGTCTATAACAAACTCCAATGATTAACTTTGAACTACGCACATCTGTATGTAGTTCCACCCATAATGCTTCAGACTCATCCCACTCTCCATCCACCAGGTCCTCTTCCACACTCGCTTTGAGATCACTTCTCACATAGAGCCAGACCCCTCCACCTTTTCTTTTTACCCTGCCTTTCCGAAAGAGTGCATAGCCAGGAATATTAATAGCCCAGTCATGTGAGGAATGAAGCCAAGTTTCAGCAATACCGATTACATCATAGCTCTCCTTATGCACCAGAGCTTCCAACTCACCTATTTTGCTTGGCAGACTTCTGGCATTGGTGAACAAACACTTTAATGCATTAATATATTTTGACCGGTCACATACTATCCTCTTGGGTGTTCCGAGATTGCAACTAGGACTTGCTACTATACTTACCTTGGGTTTATGTGCTCTGGTTACCCTACCACTAATGCCCCTAATACTACCCTCTGGAATATGTTCCACGCTGACTCTCACTATCTCTGGACCCTCCCCCCCGTCGCCTAGTTTAAAAACCCCTCTAACTTTTTGGCCATCCTTATTCCCAGCTGATTTGCACCCTCCTCATTTAGGTGCAGTCCTTCCCTTCTATAGTACTGGTTATCGACTGAGAAGTCGGCACAGTCCTCCAGGAACCCAAACCCCTCCTTACTACACCAGTTCTTCAGCCACTTGTTCACTACCCTAATCTCCCTCTGCCTTTCTGGTGTGGCTCGATGTACCGGTAGTATTCCTGAGAATACTACCTTGGAGGTCCCGTTCCTCAATTTAGCTTCCAAGTCCCTAAAATGGTTCTTTAAGGCACTCCATCTGCCTCTGACTTTGTCATTGGTGCCAACGTGAACCATGACAGCTGGGTCTTCCCCAGCCCCTCCCAGCAATCTGTCCACCAGATCCGTGATGTGCCGAACCCGAGCGCCCGGTAGACAACATACAGTTCGGCGCTTCAGGTCTTTGTTACAGATTGCCCTCTCTGTCCTTCTAATCATTGAGTCCCCTACCACCAGAATCTGTCTTTCTTTTCCCTTCGCTTCCCCCCCACTCTCACTGGAGGAGTTCTTCCCCCGGCAGCTAGGAGAGTCCCTCAGCTCCAGCAGTGCTGGTCCCTGACTGGTTTCACCAATGTCACTCAATGGAGCATACTTATTGGGATGCTCCAGCCCTGGATCGGCCTCCCTGGCACTTCCCCCTCTACCCTTCCTTACTGTCACACATCTACTATTTTCTAGTGCCTGCACCTCTTTGTCTCCACCCACCTTTGTGCTGGCCCCTGCCATCACCTGCCGGGTACGTTTCCGGCTCTCTTTTAGTTTGGAGGGTCTTCCCAGTGCTGACAGTTGCTTCCCCAGATTCAGAACCTGGGCTTTCAGGGAAACAATGTGCTTATATTGTGCACAGCAGTAATCGCCCTCAATCAGATGATCATGGAACGCATACATACCGCAAGATGTATACCGAGTCGCCTCGCCACACCCGCCGGGCATCGTACCTAATAATTTAATGAGGATTAGAGATTATACCCTGTCCAAATTATCCAACAACTAGCTTCCTGACACAACTACTTAACAAGACAATACACAGGTACTCAACAAGACAATACACAGGTACTCAACAAGACAATACACAGGTACTCGCAGACCTACGTGCACTCGCAGACCAGCGGACCTACGTGCACTCGCAGACCAGCGGACCAGCGTGCACTCGCAGACCCGCGTGCACTCGCAGACCAGCAGACCTGCGTGCACTCGCAGACCAGCAGACCTACGTGCACTCGCAGACCAGCGTGCACTCGCAGACCAGCAGACCAGCGTGCACTTGCAGACCAACGTGCACTCGCAGACCAACAGACCTGCGTGCACTCGCAGACCAGCGTGCACTCGCAGACCAGCAGACCAACGTGCACTTGCAGACCAGCAGACCAGCGTGCACTCGCAGACCAACAGACCCGCGTGCACTCGCAGACCAGCAGACCAGTGTGCACTCGCAGACCAGCGTGCACTCGCAGACCAGCGTGCACATGCACACATGCACATGCACACAAGTTGACACAAAGGAGTTTGAATGGCTATTAACCACCTCAATACAGGGCACTTTCACCCCCTTCCTGCCCAAGCCATTTTTCAGCTTTCAGCGCTGTCACACTTTTTTTTTTTTAAACAAATTTTTTCCTCAGTTTAGGCTGATACGTTCTCTACATATTTATGGTAAAAAAAAATTGCAATAAGCGTATATTGATTGGTTTGCGCAAAAGTTATAGCGTCTACAAAATAGGGGATAGATTTATAGCATTTTTATTATTATTTTTTTACTAGTAATGGCTGCGATCTGCGATTTTTATCGTGACTGCGATACTGCGGCGGACATATCGGACACTTTTGACACTACTTTGGGACCGTTCACATTTATACAGTGATCCGTGCTATAAAAATGCATTGATTACTGTATAAATGTGACTGGCAGGGAAGGGGTTTGCACTAGGCGGCGATCAAGGGGTTAAATATGTTCCCTAGGGAGTGATTCTAACTGTAGGAGGAGGGGACTCACAAGAGGAGGAGACCGATCGGTGTTCCTCTGTACAAGGAACACACCATCGGTCTCCTCTCACCTGACAGGACGTGAATCTGTGTGTTTACAGACAGATCCACGGTCCTGCTGTGTTCATGGGCAATCGCGGGTGCTCGGCGGACATCACGGCCGCCGGGCACGCGCATCGGTTCCCCAGTGACGCGGCGGGAGCGCGCACGCCGCCTAGTGGGTCGGGAAGGCAAGGACGTCATATGACACCCACCCAGAACGAGAGCTGCACCATCCAGCTGTCATATGACAGCCGGCGGTAGGCAAGCAGTTAAAGGTAACCATCCTCACATGTGATCTGTTTGCTTGTAATTAGTGTGTGTATAAAAGGTCAATGAGTTTCTGGACTCCTGACAGACCCTTGCATCTTTCATCCAGTGCTGCAGTGATGTTTCTGGATTCTGAGTCATGGGGAAAGCAAAAGAATTGTCAAAGGATCTGCAGGAAAAGGTAGTTGAACTGTATAAAACAGGAAAGGGATATAAAAAGATATCCAAGGAATTGAGAATGCCAATTAGCAGTGTTCAAACTCTAATCAAGAAGTGGAAAATGAGGGGTTCTGTTGAAACCAAACCATGGTCGGGTAGACAAACTAAAATTTCAGCCACAACTGCCAGAAAAATTGTTCGGGATGTAAAGAAAAACCCACAAATAACTTCAGGTGAAATACAGGACCCTCTGAAAACATGTGGTGTGGCTTTTTCAAGATGCACAATACGGAGGCACTTGAAGAAAGATGGACTGCATGGTCGAGTCGGGAGAAGAAAGCTATTACTACGCAAATGCCACAAAGTATCCCACTTACAATACGCCAAACAGCACAGAGACAAGCCTCAAACCTTCTGGCACAAAGTCATTTGGAGTGATGAGACTAAAATTGAGCATTTTGGCCACAACCATAAAGGCTACATTTGGTGAGGAGTCAACAAGGCCTATGATGAAAGGTACCTTTGCTTCAGTTTGCTTTAGTACGCATGTGCCGATGACATTGGCACATGCAGGGGATATATCCTAAACCGTGCAGGTTTAGGAGGTATCCTGGGTAGCTACAGGTAAGCCTTATTATAGGCTTACCTCTAGCATAAAGTGGTTGGAAAGGGTTTACAACCACTTTAAGAACTGGGGTATGTAAACTTGTGATCAGGGTTGTTTGGGTAGTTTCTGTTGCCATTATGATTTAAAAAGAGTAAACACAGCTGATTGATAATAAATGGCTTCAGCCAAACACTAACCTATGTGAAAGAAAAGTTTTTGTGTTATCATTCATATTCAAGAATTCATAAATTCTGCACAACTGTACATGTACTATATAAGCATTATGTTTAAATGGTTATGTATTTAATCTTTCTTGTAAAAAATTAAATCAATCTGCAGAGGTTGTGTGGTCTGTACAAATCATATAATTTTCTCCACAGATTATTAAACTGCCACTAGATGGAACTATGGAACAAGAAACAAAGTGAAACTGCACAAAATGAACCTACATTCAAAGGACAGATTGTGTATGTATTTTTAAGTAGTATTTTTCAAGTGGCAAGCATATGTTTTTAGGTAATCACTTTAGTTACTTACCCTAATAAGGATGTATTTGCAAACCGTATAGGGCACAGCAGCAAGGAGTACTTTCTGTCTGTATAATAATGTATGAATATACCAATAGCATTTTGCTAATTATTTTGTTTTTATGAGCATATACAGTATAATGTAGTGTTACTTATGTAGCGGGGTGCTAAATTTAGGGGAAGTGTTTGGGTGGTAGATATGCCCAAACACCCTGAGTGAGTGAATAACTTATATAGCGCTACAAATGCGAACTAAATCGCCTCAAGGCGCTTTGTATCTAATGACGTCCTGAAACTTCAGAAGAGGTGGGTCTTGAGTTTTTCCCTAAAGGCCCGATTGTTTTCTTCCATACGGATGCCTGTGGGTAGAGCATTCCATAGCCGTGGTCCTTGGACTGCAAATCTTCTTTCTCCCTTTGATTTGAAGCGGGCCTTGGGGATGTGGAGAAGGTTTTGGTTGGTTGATCGGAGAATGCGATTGGGGATGTAGTGTTTTATCTTCTCGCATAAATATTGAGGAGCGTTTCCTTGTGTTCACTTATGAGTGAGACAGAGGGTTTTGAATGTGATCCGATCCTTTACGGTTAGCCAATGCAGGGTCCTTAGTGAAGGGGTGATTGATTCCCAGGGTTTTTTCCCTGTTACCAGTCTGGCTGCCGTGTTCTGGACGACTTGTAGGCGCGAAATCTGATATTTAGGTAGTCCTATGTAGAGGGAGTTTGCGTAGTCGAGTCGGGAGTTGATGATTGTTCCAACCACTACTGCTATGTCCTCTTCCGGGATGAAGGGGATGAGTCTCCGTAGCAGGGGGAGGAGATGGTGCGATCCACTGACTACTGCTCCTATTTGTACCTCTCAGAGTCAAAGATGACTCAGAGACTTTTGACTTTGGTGCTCGGGGTAATGATCTGTCCTAATTGATAGAGTTCTTGAAACCATTTTTGTCCACAGGTGGAGTATTGGTGTACAGTTCCCTGTGGCCTGCAGGTGGCGCTGCCATAGTGGGCCAGGGTTAAACCGCTGATACAGTGCTGTGCCTTGTGTGTCCCCTCTCGGCAATCATACAGTGGGTGTGGTCTACCTGCTGGGCATGCTGGGAGAGGATATAAAAGGGGCAGATGCTGCCTGTTCGGGGCTCTCGTTCCTGTCCGCCCTGGGCACCTTTAGCCCAGGGGCGGGTCTGCGGTTCATTGTCAAGGGTCCCAGGTCCCTTCAGCCCTGGGACTGCAACAAAGGTCTGGGCCCAGCACCTTCGGCTGAAGCCCACCGGGGATCGAGGAATCTCAGGGTGCCGCCTCGCGAGGGGAACCATATCCTAGATGAGGAGGCCGGGGGAGGAACCATTCCGAAGGACTGGTGCGGAAGTCACAGTGAAGGAAGGGTCCCGGTAACTCTCTGGAGGGATGTCTTCTCCTTGAACAGAGACCAAGTTCACCGGGTCTGTGGCAGAGACCAAGTTCACCAGGTCTGTGGCAGAGACCAAGTTCACCAGGTCTGTGGCAGAGACCAAGTTCATCAGGTCTGTGGCAGAGACCAAGTTCATCAGGTCTGTGGCAGAGACCAAGTTCATCAGGTCTGTGGCAGAGACCAAGGGTAAAGTTTGAGCATAATTTCGGCTGCTAGTCCTAAATTAGGGAGACTATCTGAATGGGCTGAGTCTGCCTAAGAATCGGAGCAGTGAATTGTGTTACGTTTGTGCCTCAACCACATCTTAAGCTGTCCTGTTCTCCTTCCAACCTTTTCTGTCAGAGACTGTATTTTATAAGGAAATAAACCTCTACGTTGGAGTGCAGCTGGTGTGGACATTCAGGTTACTGTGGGGATACAAGGACTTGTCTTTATTCAATATAGAGGTGAGAGACATTCTCTGGCTGTCTGACTGTGGGAGACCCGTCAATAACACCGCTCAACCTCTTCACACAGGAGGCTATGGGCTTGTGGTGCGGTGTGCCTTTCTCTTCCTGCGAGGAGCCAAAGTTAATGCAGGTAAAGAAGGGGGTCTGTGTGCTACACTGGTTTAAAATGATATAGGTTGCAGTGGAGCAGTCATTCTCAACCAGGGTTCCTCCAGAGGTTGCTGTGGGTTTCATAAGCTGTGGCTGATTAAACTCCTATTTGATGGTGTCTGCATAGTTCCAGGGCCAATGCCACTTGGCAGAGTTAGTGACTTGACACCACTAATCTTTTTGTTTGTAAAGAGCATTCTTTCCACTGACCACCAAAGTATAGGGGCATTTTTCACACTGACACCTGATGAATTGGTTTTAGCGGGGGTTCACAGTGACCTGAAAATTATTTATGGGGTTCCTCTAGGGCAGGCATCACTAAATGGAAGATTGCAGTCCAGGCTCGGACTAAGGGACAGTCCTGTCTGTACCATGGCACCACTTATCAGTCTGTGTATACTCTCCCTGCCACTAGGTGGAGCTGCCAAAGGTATGGCATGTAGGGGCAAGGCCGTTGGTACCTCTTCCATGTTCCCCTATTCCTTGGGCGCCGAGGGTGGTTCACATAGGGGGCCTACCCCGGTGTGGGTTCTTTGGGCTATACCAGGCGATGAACGGGATCCCTCATCTGAGCACAGGGGTAACAACTTGCCCGAAGGCGTGCTTACCAATGTTACAGTCATGTGAAGAAGCAAACATCAAGGCAGTCAATCAACCCAGAGATGAGCCACTTGTGTGTAGTGTTGTGTGCAGAGTTCCTCCAAAAGATGTCCCTTGTCCTACACACTTGTACAGTTGTATGTGTTGCATTAGGAGAGACATGCAGAGGCTATGCCCACTCCACCAGTTAGCGCACCTCTGTTATCTTACTCCCAGTAACAGAATAGGGTCCTGCTGAGCACATACCATGGAACTCATGCATGCTCTCACTTAACCCTTTTCTTTCCATACCAAGTGACTAGGCATAGATCTTTGTAATGCTAGTCCACTACCATTGACTGACAGAGACAGACAGCTAGGGAGGGAGCTGGACACCGAACCCCCTCGATACTGGAGGACCTATCACCTAACCAGGTATCATGCCAACAACTGGTTGCTGTTTACTTCTGTGGTTACCCACTGCAACTTTTTCTCCTCTCATAATCACAGACCAACCTTGCATTGCAGTGATGTTTCACAGACCTTGGAGTGCTATTTCAGACCCTGGTTCCTTATAGAGACTCCAGGACCCCACAAGCACCCCTTGAGTAACTTTAGACCAGGCCTCAAGCAGTTGTAGCAACTTTAATGAACTTTTGGCAGAAAATGTATAACATGCAGTAATGTCCTTTCCCTAACTAAACCTAACTGTGGCTGCCCATGTACCTGCACAGGTGTAGCATCTTTAGGAAGAGTACAAACTGGAGATAACTCGAGCAAAGGAGTCTATGTCCTTGGGAGCATTCTGATGGTTCGGCATTACCTGCTGACCAGCAAGCTTCTTAAATCATAATTCTGAGTTCCCGTGTGTGCATTCGTGGTCCGTTCTAGGGCCCCCAGGATCCGGGCTTCTTCCCTTTATATCACACAGGAGGGAGGCTGGACCACAGAGGAAAATCCGCAAACACACAAGAAAAGGTGGTACAAGCATTAACCCCTTCCCTCCCAACCTGGACAGCTGGGTGTTAATACACACAGTAGACAACCTGCCTACATGTGGGCCTGGATGGGAGGGTGCCAGCTGCCCAAATTTCCAAATGAACATGGAGGTGAATGGTTACTAAGATGTAAGGCAGTCCTAGCATCCAATTACCTGCTTGTTAACTTGAAATGTTGGGCAGCTACTGTCCTCCATCCAGAGCTGTTGCTCCTCTAACCTTCTGCCCTGCTGTGTTGAAGTAGGGCTCTGAAGGGAGAGAAGATTTGATTGCATGGGGGGCTGTAATAGAAAGGGAAAGGCTTTGCCTGTAAGGTGGACTGTGATGTAAGGAAAGGGGGCTGTGATATAAAGGGATGACTGTAATGTAAGGGTGGGGCTGTGATGTGGGGGCGGGGAAGGGGGTGGATGTGACATGAAGGAGACTGCAATGTGAGGCAGGAGTTGTGATGTGAAGAGGACTGGATTGTAAAGAGTGGCTGTGATGTGAAGGGAGGACTGTGAAGTTTGTGGTAGGGGAGGATGGGGGTTTGTGATGGGAACTGTGATGAGGGGGGCTGTGATGTGAAGTGGTGACTGATGACCCTGATGTAAAGAAGGGTCGTGATATGAAGGAGGGCACTGTGATGTGAAGGGGGGCTGTGATGTAAAGTGGGGCAGTGATATGAAGGGAAGGGAACTGTGATGTAAAGGAAGGGGGGCTGTGATGGGAACTGTGATGAGGGGGGCTGTGATGTGAAGTGGTGACTGATGACCCTGATGTAAAGAAGGGTCATGATATGAAGGAGGGCACTGTGATGTGAAGGGGGGCTGTGATGTAAAGTGGGGCAGTGATATGAAGGGAAGGGAACTGTGATGTAAAGGAAGGGGGGCTGTGATGGGAACTGTGATGAGGGGGGCTGTGATGTGAAGTGGTGACTGATGACCCTGATGTAAAGAAGGGTCATGATATGAAGGAGGGCACTGTGATGTGAAGGGGGGCTGTGATGTAAACTGGGGCAGTGATATGAAGGGAAGAGAACTGTGATGTAAAGGAAGGGGGGCTGTGATGTGAAGGTGACTGTGATGTAAAAGGGGAGGGGGCTGTCATGTGAAGGCCGGGGACTGTGATGTGAAGTGCGAACTGAGGACACAACTGCACTGCTGTAAACAGCAGACTGTGAATTAAAGGTGAGGACTATGATGTGAAGGGGGTCTGTGATGTAAAGGGGCCAACTGGGGAGTTGTGATGTGAAGGGGGTACTACGGAGGTCACTGATGGTCACTGATGTAATGCGGGTGCTATGATGTGAAGGGGAGACTGAGGACACTGATGTAAAGTGGAAGGAGCTGTGATATTATGGGGGCTGTGATGTGAAGGGGGACTAAGGACACTAATGTAAAGGGGGGACTGTGATGTGAAGGATCTGAATCATAGAAGAAACATGAGATTCGGACCTCTTTCAGAAAAATATTTTACTGACTGTTCCTCCATGAATTTTAACTTAGTACCCATGCTCTAGGGCAGGGGTCTCCAAACTTTTCAAGACAAGGGCCACAGTGTAGATTTTACAAGTACTCGGGGGCCGAAAACGTCTGCACGTCTGTCTCCCCAATATATCAGTGTCCCCAATATATCAGTGTCCCCAGCATAGGTGTCCCCAGCATAGGTGTCCCCAGCATAGGTGTCCCCAGCATTGGTGTCCCCAGCATAGGTGTCCCCAGCATAGGTGTCCCCAGCATAGGTGTCCCCAGCATGGTTTTCCTAGCATAGGTGTCCCCAGCATAATTTTCCCAGCATAGGTGTCCCCAGCATAATTCTCCCAGCATAGGTGTCCCCAGCATAATTTTTCCCAGCATAGGTGTCCCCAGCAAAAAATTTCCCAGCATAGGTGTCCCCAGCAAAAAATTTCCCAGCATAGGTGTCCCCAGCAAAATTTTCCCAAAATAGGTGTCTCCAGCATAGGTGTCCCCAGCATAGGTGTCCCCAGCATGGTTTTCCTAGCATAGGTGTCCCCAGCAAAATTTTCCCAGCATAGGTGTCCCCAGCATAATTTTCCCAGCATAGGTGTCCCCAGCATAATTTTCCCAGCATAGGTGTCCCCAGCATAATTTTCCCAGCATAGGTGTCCCCAGTATAATTTTCCCAGCATAGGTGTCCCCAGCATAATTTTCCCAGCATAGGTGTCCCCAGCATAATTTTCCCAGCATAGGTGTCCCCAGTATAATTTTCCCAGCATAATTTTCCCAGCATAGGTGTCCCCAGTATAATTTTCCCAGCATAGGTGTCCCCAGTATAATTTTCCCAGCATAGGTGTCCCCAGTATAATTTTCCCAGCATAGGTGTCCCCAGTATAATTTTCCCAGCATAGGTGTCCCCAGCATAATTTTCCCAGCATAGGTGTCCCCAGCATAATTTTCCCAGCATAGGTGTCCCCAGTATAATTTTCCCAGCATAGGTGGCCCCAGCATAATTTTCCCAGCATAGGTGGCCCCAGCATAATTTTCCCAGCATAGGTGTCCCCAGCATAATTTTCCCAGCATAGGTGTCCCCAGCATAATTTTCCCAGCATAGGTGTCCCCAGCATAATTTTCCCAGCATAGGTGTCCCCAGCATAATTTTCCCAGCATAGGTGTCCCCAGCATAATTTTCCCAGCATAGGTGTCCCCAGCATAATTTTCCCAGCATAGGTGTCCCCAGCATAATTTTCCCAGCATAGGTGTCCCCAGCATAATTTTCCCAGCATAGGTGTCCCCAGCATAATTTTCCCAGCATAGGTGTCCCCAGCATAATTTTCCCAGCATAGGTGTCCCCAGTATAATTTTCCCAGCATAGGTGTCCCCAGTATAATTTTCCCAGCATAGGTGTCCCCAGTATAATTTTCCCAGCATAGGTGTCCCCAGCATAATTTTCCCAGCATAGGTGTCCCCAGTATAATTTTCCCAGCATAGGTGTCCCCAGTATAATTTTCCCAGCATAGGTGGCCCCAGCATAATTTTCCCAGCATAGGTGGCCCCAGCATAATTTTCCCAGCATAGGTGTCCCCAGCATAGGTGTCCCCAGCATAGATGTCCCCATTATCAGTGTCCCCAGCAGTGTCTCCTGTACATGTACATGTTCAGATTTATGCCCATTTGACACTTTCCTGTACAAGCCGACTTCTTCACTGTAGGAGCCGACTTCAGCTCTCCTGCACCTCCCGACTCCCGCCCACTGCTACACACACAGGCTGTAAGGTGGAAGGATTCCTAATGAAATCAGCGGGCGGGAAGCCGGGAGGTGCCACGCTGACGACGTCACTGCAGCCAATCCTCAGCTCAGCACTGCAGCCAATCCTCTGGTAGCACGGGAGGGTGTGCGGGGAGCGGCTTTTTGTCCTGGACCTGCCAGACATAGACTGCCGATAACAGCAGCTGCTTTTAAAAGCCAGCAGATCGGCAGTGCTGTGTTGGCAGAGTCTGTGCAAGCTGGGGGCCGGACAAAACACACCCGCGGGCCGGATGTGGCCCGCGGGCCGGGGTTTGGAGACCCCTGCTCTAGGGGAAAAAAGTATGAGAAAGGCATCAACAGAGGGTTTACCTTTTAAGATAGATATTGTGCTTATCTATGGGGACTATAGTGATATGTTGGGGTTCCCACCATCCATTGTTACAGTTTTATACTCCAGTGTGGTTGAAGAAACATTTTCTGTTTCCTCTTGACAGCATAAATGTAACTTTATTGTTGAGTACAGCCTAATGAGATCATTTGCTATCTTACCAGGGAACATATTTGGAACAAGCTCCCCAGCTGTCATTAAATTACAAGTCTCAATATGTTTCAACAGCCATAGGTCTCATACACACAGGGCTTAAAAAACACCTCTTTTACAGGCATGTGGCGTTTTTTGTTTTTTTTAAGCTTGTAAAAGCACCTCTATGTTATCCTATGTGTCCATGCACACATAGGCGTTTACAGGTGTATTTGAATATTAAAAGAAGAGCATTTACAGACTGAAAATAAAAATATATATATATCACCACCGTGTTCAGGAAGAGCTTTTGTGTAGATAAACTGCTTGATGCACCTAAATGCGCTTAAACACTAAACTTTAGCATTCAATTATTCCAATTGTCAGAATAAATTAATATTCTGACCAAGGAAATCCAGTAGTGCTCAAATGCTTGACACACCTAAACGCTTGTATAATTCATGGCTTTAGGCACTTTTTTTAACCACTTGCACACTGGGCACTTAAACCCCCTTCCTAACCAGGCCAATTTTCAGCTTTCAGTGCTGTCACACTTTGAATGACAATTACTCAATCATGCAACACTGTACCCATATGAATTTTTTGTCCTTTTTTTTATACAAATCAAGCTTTCTTTTGGTTGTATTTAATCACCACTGTGTTATTTATTTTTTGCGCTATAAATAAGAAAAAAAAATTGTAAAAAATGCATTTTTCTTTGTTTCTGTTATATAATTTTTCTTTTTGGCCAAATTTATACTGCTACATATCTTTGGTAAAAATAACCAAAATCAGTGTATATTATTTGGTCTTTGTGAAAGTTATAGAGTCTACAAGCTATGATGCCAATCATTGAAAATTGATCACACCTGATGTACTGATGGCCTATCTCATTTCTTGAGACACTAACAAGCCAGGAAAGTACAAATATCCCCCAAACGACCCCTTTATGGAAAGCAGACATTCCAAGGTAATTAGTAAGAGGCAAAGTTTTTTCACTTTTTTTCTTTTTTCCCACAATTCTTTGCAATATGAAGATTTTTTTTTTCACAGAATTGTCATATTAACAGGTTATTTCTCTCACATGGCATTTGCATACTTACAGCTACACCCCAAAACACATTCTGCTACTGCTGAGTATGGCAGTACCACGTGTGTGAGACTTTTACACAGGCTGACCACATACAGAGGCCCAACATGCAGGGAGCACCGTCAGGCGCTCTAGGGACATAAATTACACATATAATTTGCTGACAACCTATCACACTTTTGAAGGCCCTGGAGCACCAGGACAATGGAGACGCCCACAAAATGACCCCATTTTGGAAAAAAACACCCCAACGTATATTCGATGAGGCATAATGAGTCTTTTGAACATGTCATTTTTTTCCACAAGTTTTTGGAAAAATGTGGAAAAAAAATGAAAACGCATTTTTTACACATTTTTACGCCACTGACGGGCGCTGATGAGGATCCACTATTAGGGTGGCACTGAGCACTTACTGATGGGCACTGTATTGGCACTAATGGGTACTGTATTGGCACTAATGGGCACTGAAGAGCACAGATGTGGAACTGATGTAGGACAGATGTGGCACTGTAAGGCACTGATGTGGCACTGTAGAGCACTGATAGGGCACAGATGGGGCAGAGAAGAGGCACAGATGTACACTGCTGGGCCACTGTAGAGATCTTCTGGACACTGATGGGACACTGTGGAGCACTGCTGTGGCACTGATGGGGCACAGATGTGCACTGATCGGACACTGCTAGACACTGATGGGGCACAGATGTGGCACTGCTTGGCACAGATGTGGCACTGCTGGGTACTGATGTGGCACTGATGGGGCACAGAAGTGGCACTGCTGGGGGACAGATGTGGCACTGCCGGGCACTTGGAATATATCTAAAAAAAAAACTCAAGCAGCCTCAGGCTGCAGCTTCTCCCTCCTCTCTTCACAAGATCGGTGTGAGGAGATAAGAGAACCGGACAAGATGCCGGTTGTCATCATTGGACGGAGCGATCAGGTGGTAAAGGGCCACTGGGATTGGTCCTTTACCACGATCTGTGACGCGCCGGATCCTGAGAACCGGGCGAGCACAGACACTCCCGTGTTCCACCCCCCAGAAGGTGTGTGGGAAGCACGATTCTGGGAGGACGCCATTGTATGCCCTCCCAGAATTATTCGACCGCACCGTAGCCATCATTCGGCTATGGCCCAGTTAAGCAGCTTTTTCCTGCCGGGAGTAAAATGCATTCAGACAAGAAAATCGAACACCCTGTGTGCATAAGGCGATATACTTCGTATTGTCAAGAGAGCTTAAAAGTCAAGGAATTTGTTTGCAACAAAGCATATTAATTGTGATTTCTAACTCTGGAGCCACACCATCATATATTCTGAATGTTATTATATTATGACAGCATCTTTTGTGTATATTGTATGTCTACAATAAAAGTAATACTGTACTTAATAAAAAAACAAAAAAAATTCATAGTAAATATTTGCAGCATCAGGTGAAAATGTTGTATTAATTCTATGTAATATACAATCCTATACATTTCTTGCATCACACAGAGCAAACCATCCAAGTGGGAAAAAATAAATAAACAATATACCAAGATTAGGAAAAAAAATTTTTATACTGTAGTGGAATTGCACACATGTAATTTCATGTTTGACATGATAAATACATAAAGTAGTATACTGCACATAACTTTTTTTCTGCTTTATCCCTAATTTATTTTGAAAATACTGACTGAATAAACAGGTATAACAACAGATACTTCACATTTTGTGCAGAATATTCTTCTTAGAACAAAGTGCAGTCATCAATGTTAGAAAAATAGAAGTCTTTTACTTAACAGGCAGTTCACCATATTTTGCTGCAAACTCCTTTTGTTCTATTGCCCAACAAGCATTTGTATTATATTGCATAAATCTACAGGGCATTTTTTCAATTTATTTTTAGCATCTTGGGATAGTTCTTAATAAATAACATACAGACGCACACACACACAACAAGTTATTATTCTTACTGCCATTATGAAAAATCGATACTATGTTGGACTGAAGGTGCATTCAAGTTCTATAGGTCACACTATATGTTCTAGAATTTCCGCGATGTTTTAAGTCTTACGCTCTGCTTTGCAAAGTTCAAGGCATCTTCTTTTGATTTCTTCACAAATTCAGACACTTTACTGAATCCTTCTGCCAGGCCTTGGCCTGAGAGCGCACAGCATGGCTGGACATACCAGTCCCGGTCCGAGCAATGCTTTTTCATGTTAAATTTTCGTGTGACCTCTTCTGCATCAAGAGCCCCAGGAAGATCTTGTTTGTTAGCCAAGACAACAACAGGCACATTCTTTATTAGTTCATTCTGCAGTATACGCTGAAATTCCTTTTTTGACTCATCTAGAGTTTCTTTGTTAGTACTGTCCACCACATACACCAGTCCATCTGTATTTTCAAAGTAGTAGCACCAGAGTGATCTTAATTTCTCTTGTCCTCCAACATCCCATAGAGTTAACTGTAGGCGCTTCTCTGTCTGAATCATCTCCACGTTGAAGCCAACTGTCGGAATTGTTGAAAAAGGTTCTTTGAATTTGAATTTGTACAGCACAGTTGATTTACCAGCTGCATCCAAGCCAAGTATGAGTATTCTGGCTTGTTTAATTTTGGTGTGTACAGAGATAACCTGCCCCATGTCTTTCTGTCTTTGTTTCTCGTTTTTGAACAGCAGAAATAGGTGAAATGTTTGGCATGGTGACTCGTGGCAGTGAGAACTGTCTACTTATAGAAAGGCTTATCAGAAAGGTGTATTGTTTATGAAGGTTTAACGTCCACTGCCTGTCACAAAGGTAGAACTGTCAGAAGCAATAAAAGCATAATCGATAAAGGAAACCAAAGTTCAAAGTATGAGAGAGTGAGGTGTGAATACAGCACTTTCTAATACAATAAAACTAGTAAAGTTTACTTTAAAATAAATAGATTATAATAAAACATCTTACCTCTGGTTGCTGCAATACTAAGTAATGGAAACCACAATCTTTTTGTTGTAAATTATTGTTTGCTTCCAAAAAATGTTTTCTCACTTCAAACCTTTTTAAAATGATTCCTGTTGGCACAAATTCACTATACTGTATACAGTATGTACGTAATGAGTGCTACAAGTAAACAATTTACAGTAACATCAGTACATCCTTTGGCTGCAGTCATCAAACCTATTTACAAGGAGATGTAACTGCAATTGCAAATGTATTTACTTAAATGAAGGAAAATGTAATATTGTGATCTCATTCGCTAATCCTGAGACTGAAGCTAGATTGAACTGATTAGCAGAGAGTGGATCTTCACAAATAACAAGCAATCAACTAGTACTGTATATCTACTGTTTTTTTTTTTTAAGACTTGTCCCCCAAACTTATAGCAGCTAATCATGTCCAGAATGTAGACTGTTTTTCCTATAGCAAGAGGGCTGTTAGTGTGCAGTCCCCTACGTTATTACCTTGCTGTACCCAACATCTATTATAATGGGTCTAAGAATAACAGTAGGTTCAGGTTCACCTCTATCATGGGTTTGACTTCAATCCTGGGGGATCAAAATTCACTCGGGAGAATTTTCTTAAACTATAATGCACTACATAGCCTTTGAATTGTGGTCAGCGGGTTTAGAATATCCAGTAAGGGGGCTTTTGGTTAAGTTGGCCTCCTCAGTATAAAAGATGGAGGGCACAGAGCAACCATAGTGCCATTGAACTGAAAGCCCAGGGAAAACTGACAAAATGCATAGGGAAAGATTAGTGTCACTTAAAGAGGCGCTCCAATCTGTAAAATAAATAAAAAAATTCAGCAACTACAAAAACTGTAGCTGCTGACTTTTAATATAAGGATCCCGTGATGTCGGTACCCCAAGCCAATTTGTCAATTGGCTTCGGGTGCAGACGCGGGCATTGTAAGTAAGGGAAACCTTACTGCGCTTTCTGAATGGTCCTGTTGTCTTCTGGTAGCGGAGGGAAGAAGGAGGGGCCGGAAATGTCGTTGATCACCGATCTTACCTGGAAATGGGAGGGGGTACCTGTCAAAACCAGGTACCTCCCCCCCAAAAAAGTGCCAAATGTTGCAGTAGAGGTTCCCCTTTTTGTGAGCTCTTTGGGAAATCAGCTCCTTTGCTGTCTTCTTTTTTTTTTCTTATTATTGGGTGCCCTTTTTGCCTTTAAATTAATTTTTCAGTTGATTTGAGGTCAGTGATCACTGCTAGCTTTTGCCCTGTCCATGGCAAACTTTTTTTTTTTTTTCTGCAAGGTTTCCCCTAAAAAATATGGGGTCTTGTTTCAGGGGTTGGTAGTTTCGTGTTTTCATTTGTTTTGGGGTTATAATGTTTTCTATTTTGTGTTATTAGGGGCATTTTTTTGCTGCAAGCATTGTCTCTAACCACTTCAGCCCCGGAAGATTTTACCCCCTTCCTACCCAGAGCACGTTTTACAATTTGGCACTGTGTCGCTTTAACTGACAATTGCGCAGTTGTGTGACGTTGTACCCAAACTAAATTTGCATCCTTTTTTTCCCACAAATAGAGCTTTCTTTTGGTGGTATTTGATCACCTCTGCGGTTTACATTTTTTGCACTATAAACAAAAAAAAGAGTGACAATTTTGAAAAAAACTATATTTTTAACTTTTTACTATAATAAATATCCCCAAACATGTGTTTAAAAAACACATTTCTTCATCAGTTTAGGCCAATATATATTCTTCTACATATTTTTGGTAAAAAAAATAGCAATAAGCGTATATTGATTGGTTTGCCCAAATGTTATAGCGTCTACAAACCATGGGAAAGATTTATGACTTTTGTATGGCATTTTTATTATTATTATTATTTTTACTACTAACGGCAGTGATCTGCGATTTATAGCGGTATTGCGACGGACGCTTTTTTTTTTTTTTTTATATAATCTTTATTTTAATATTTTTGTTTTTAAATCATGTAAAATCACAACATTTGAGTTGAAGTAAAGCAAAAACCAGCATAACTGGGGAAGCATGGGAAGGGAAATGGGGAGAGGGAGAGGGGAAAAAAAACCAAAAAAAAAACGGTATCATTGCAATGCATATTGAAAGTGCCATCCCAGTGATCCCAGCAGGGGCCCGCACCTCGCTATAGCCCCAATGTGCTGGGGCACAATTCCGCCCCTTGGCCAGCGGGGACCCGACAGGCACCCCCCCCAGGAGGGGGGCTAAAAAAGCCTCCATCATACCTCCATCTAGGGGGAACACCTCCCGTGCTCCCTCCGCGGCCCTCTCAGGTGCAGGTCCCGTCGGGGCACCAGGGTTACAAGATGAGTTCTCCAACCATTGTAAAATTAACAAAAATAAATCAACTAAAGGGAAACAGAACAACAGGTTGCAAAGAACGTGGTGCACAATAGGATAGGTCTCCAATATTGGCCATATAGACCGTGGAGGGGGAGAGATAGAGGGGTACACATTGCACATCTGCAAGCAGGGTGTATGAGAGGGCACAATCAGGCATGCGCATCACCACTAGCAGGTCTCTTCAGCTTCAGTGAGGGCTCCGCTAACTCCAGCAGCGCAACATCCAGGCTAGATGGCATAGGGTCTGGGTCAGCAGCATAAGTCTGCCATTGTGCCCAGATCCCCTCAAAACGGTCACTCCTGTCCTTGCACCTCGACACCCACTCCTCCGCCTCCCTAATGTCTTCTACCTTCTTCAGCCACTCTGTGATAGTAGGAATCTGTGGGCGTTTCCAGTAGAGAGGTATAAGCCGTTTAGCAGCGTTCAAGAGATGAGGGAGTGCGCTTTTCTTGTAGCGGCTCAGAGGAAGGGCAGGGAGGTGCAGGAGAAAGTGAGTTGGGGAAAACGAGATGTCGATCTGCAGGGCATCTTTCATATGGTCGCGAACTTCGAGCCAGAATGGTCTGACCACTGGGCAATCCCACCAAATATGGAGGAGAGTACCTTTCTGGCAACATCCACGCCAGCAGCGGTCTGTGACTGAAGGGTATATACGTGATAATGCCGCAGGCACTCGGTACCAACGGGTCAGCAGTTTGTAATTAGTTTCCTGCGTCTTGGAGTCAATGGAGCTGGAGTGCGCGAGTCTATACATGTGTGCCCGTTGCTCTGCTGAGAACTCGACTCCTAAGTCTCGCTCCCATTCTCGCATAAAGGCTGGTTTGGAGTCAGCAGGGGCTGATCCCAGAAGCTGGTACAGTTCGGAAATCAGATGGGGAGTGGGTTCCTCTTCCACGAACAGCCGTTCAAGGGGGGTAAGAGTGTCTAACCCTCTTATAGAAGCACCATGGGTCGCAATGAAGTGTTGAAGCTTTTTGTGCCTCCACCAGTCCATTGGGAATCGACCATGTCTGTCCCTCAAGGTGTCTAGGGGTATCAGCCCGTCCCCATCCAAGAATTTGCCGCAGCTATAGTTACCATCCGTGACCCAGGATCCAAAAAAGGTTGCCTGTTCCCCAGGAGGGAACCACAGGAATCCTCCCAGCTGTGCTAGCGGGGAGCCGGGGGGTGCTAAGGCATACAGAGCATTAGTGCGGTCCCAGACACGGAGGGCATGAGTGGTCAGTGGAGAAGCTGTCTGTGAGAGCCCTCTGTATTCCCGGGGCAGCCAAGGTGCATACGATAGGTTGCGACCTGCTAGGCTTTTCTCGAGGGAGACCCACATTTTGGAGCCGGTATGATGGCGCCAGTTGAGAATGTGTTGGAGAGCGATGGCTCTATAATAGCGACGTATGTCCGGGAGGCCTAGACCTCCCATCTCCTTAGGTTTCTGCAGTAGGGACACGGCCAGCCTGGGTTTTTTATGTTGCCATATGAAACGAATCATTAGGCTTTCAAGCTGTGTGAAAAAGCTTTTGGGGAGGGTGATAGGCAACATCTGCAGGTAGAAAAGGACCCTTGGGAGGACATTCATTTTAAGTATGTTAACTTTGCCTAGCCACGTGAAAGAGGTCTTGGTCCAGTTTTGCAGGTCTCTACGCACTGTGCCCAGAAGAGTAGGGAAATTAGCTGAGTATAGTGTGTCAAATTGGTCCGTGAGTTGAATTCCTAAATACTTAACAGAGGATTTGACCCAACGGAATGGGAAAGCTTGCTGTAAGTTAACGGCCAGCGGTTCAGGTATGGTGATGGGCAGAACCTCAGATTTGGTGTAATTGATCTTAGAATTTGATATTTTTCCAAAAATGGTAAGTTCTCTCATAAGGTTTGGCAGCGAGACAAGGGGGCTGGTCAGGTGAAAAAGCACATCGTCAGTATAGGCTGAGAGTTTGTGTTCCATGGACCCTACTGTCACCCCACTGATATCCTTACTTGCCCGTACTGTTCTAAGAAGAGGCTCCAGAACTAAGGCGGACAAGAGGGGGGAGAGGGGACACCCCTGCCTCGTGCCATTCCGTATGGGGAATCCAGAGGACAGATGGTCGTTAACCTTGACCTTCGCACTGGGGGACGTGTAGAGGGCCATAATCCATTGGAGCATGTGAGGACCTAATCCCAGGGTTTCCAGAACCGCCTTGAGGTACGACCAGTCTATTCTGTTGAAGGCCTTTTCGGCGTCCGTGGACAGAATGAGGTAGGGGGTAGAGTTGCGGTGGGAACGGGCCCACTGAATGAGCTGCATGGCCCGGATGAAATTATCTCTGGCCTCCCTACCCGATATAAATCCCGTCTGATCGGGGTGAACGATAGATGGTATAATGTGTTTTAGTCGGTTAGCCATAATTTTTGCAAAAATTTTTCTGTCGACATTAAGTAACGATATTTGACGGTAGCTTTGTGGGAGGGTGGGGTCCTTGCCGTCCTTTGGAATCACTGTGATATGGGCCAACAGGGCTTCGGGTGGGATCGGGTGGCCTGTGGCGAAGGAGTTGAAATACATGCACATATGGTTTATGAGTAAGGGAAGAAATTTAGCGTAATATGCCTTGGTATATCCATCCGGGCCAGGGCTCTTTCCATTCGGCAGAGCCTTAACCGTCCCAATAATCTCCTGAGGGGAAATGGGTGATTCGAGGTCTAGTCGTTGCCCTAGTGTCAGAGAAGGGAGCCCGGCCCAAGCGAGGTAGTCGCCAATAGCGCGTAATTTAGCTGTCCGTTCCGCGTGGGAGATATCTTTGTCTAAGTGATATAAGTCTGCATAATAATTTTGAAATATTGAAGCAATCTCAGAAGAGTGAAGGGTCGCCGTACCGCTGGGAGACCTAAGCGTGTGTACATGAGCAGTTATTCGTCACTTTCGGAGTGCTCTGGCCAGCATTCTGCCGCACTTATTACCGTGTTCGTAAAATTTATGGGAAAGATAGCATAGCTGTCTGCGGGTGCGACGGTCAAGGAGGCGTGAGAACAACTCCCTAAGCTCAGTCAGTCGTTTACGGGCCTCAGCGTCTCCCTGGCGTTTATGTCGAAGTTCTTCCTGTTGTAAAGCTGACAGCACCCTCTGAAAGTCTATCTGTCTTTCCTTCTTAAGTCTAGAACCCAAGGAGATCAGTTCTCCCCTGAGTACCACTTTATGGCTATCCCACACGACTCCGTCTGGCAAGTCCTCAGACACATTTTCTGCAAAAAAGTGGGTTATGGTTTCTGAAACCTTAGCTATCACTGAGGCATCGTCCAGAAGACTTTCATTGAGTTTTCAAGACCAAGCCTTCGGGAGCCCGTCCGGGACCCTGATTGTAGCGAAAACGGGGGCATGGTCAGACATGGTGATATTCCCTATGTCAGCTGACTGCAGTAGTTCTAGAGTATCATGATCCACACACATGAGGTCTATGCATGTATAGACATCATGCAGCCCTGAGTAATAGCTATAATCTCTGTCCGACGCGCGCAGAGCTCTCCACGCGTCGATGAGAAAGTTATTCTGCAGCGATTTCTGAAAATGCTTAAGGAAGGCCTGGGAGTGTGTGGGGCGGCCACGGGAGGTATCTGGAAGCGGGTCGGGACTAATATTGAAGTCTCCTCCAAGAATTAGAAGGCCTTCCCTGAAATCAGTCAGCTTTTCTAGTACCGAGTCTATAAAGGAAAGTTGTTGGGTGTTGGGTGCGTAGAGAGTCGCAAAAGTGAGTTTAGTGTTGGCTATGACCCCCTTCACGAATACAAAGCGGCCGTGTGGATCTACAAGGCTTTCTGAAGGTTGGAATGGGCAGGATTTGTGAAATGCGATGGCGGTACCGCGTGATTTAGCTACCGGGGAGTTGCTAAAGAACCATTGAGTATAGAGATGCGTGGGTATCTTGGGGAGGGACTGCTGTCTAAAGTGAGTTTCCTGCAGGAATACTACTTGGGCCCCCAGGCGCTTCAGCTCGAGCCATAGCTTGTTGCGCTTGTGTGGAGAGCAGAGCCCCCTAACATTATAAGACAGTACCTTTAGTGATGGCATACCTGAAGCCGATGACAGCCGGACCGTCTGTACCCCTCAGTGAGTCCCTCGTGGGTGGTGACAGATGAGAACACAACCTGAAGGCTAAAGCAACAAACAGTTAGCAATCAGAGACAATAAGGGGGACACTGATAAAGAAACGGAAAAAAGGAAAAGAAGAGCAGGGGAGGCGGGTGGGGAACGGAAGGGAGGGGAGAGGGGGAGGGAGAAGAGTTGGAAGGAGGGGAGGGGGGATAAGGCACAAAGGTATAATAAGGGCCAGACCTTAGCTAGGAGGTCTGGCGCACCATACAGTAGTAAACTACAAAGTCAGCCCAGGGGGGTAACAAACCCCAAAACCACCTGGGTTTGAGCTTGGTGTCCCGCTAGGGACAGTCACCTAGGTAGGTGAGGCCTAAGTGGGGTCGTGGGCAACCACCAAGGGGACGCGGGACCCGATGCCCCGTCCAGTCCATGAAAACAAATAAACAGGGTGGTGAGTAAGGAGTACCCAAACATGTACCCCCAAGAAGTGCCAAAAAAACAAAAAACAAAAAAAACAAACACAACACGGCATCTAAACACTGGGTTGCATACCAAACCCGCTAGACCAGTATGTAGCAGTAGGATCAGTCAAACGCTAGGGAACGTCACAGGGGCCCCAAGTTCCAGTGTCATGCATGGTGTGGGTCTGTGACGGCAGCATTGCCTCCAGTAGCTCCTATGCCCAGTCCAGGGAGCCATTAGAGAGAAGAGGGTGGGCTCAGGCCCTCCAAGGGACCGAATATAAGTTCATCTGCTACATGGTCAGTCTCTAGTAGCAGAGGGGCCCGGAGAAGGACCCTCGGTCTGCCGTTTGCGGCCACGGGATCGATGTCCACCGGCCCCCGGGATCCACGGTTGAGGTAGCTGGGGGAGCGGGATATCAGGAACAGTGCACCAATCTGGGAAGTCAACCTGGTTAAGTTCCAGGGTGTGCAGGAAGCGAGGGAGGTCATCTTTAGTGCGCAGCACAGCCCATCTGCCATTTTTGGATGCCTGGAGGCTAAAGGGGAAGCCCCAGCGGTATGTAAGGCCCGCAGCTTGGATTTCTGCAAGGAGTGGGTGCAAGGCCCGTCGCTGCATTAGGGTGCGTCTGGAGAGGTCCTGGTAGAAGGACAGCTGGGCTCCATCGAAGTCAAAGACGGGTCTATTACGCATCTTTTGCATGATGCGTTCTTTCAGGGTATATTTGTGGAGCCTGCAAATAATATCCCTGGGATTCTCCGGGTCATCTGATGGGGGCCTGAGCGCCCTGTGGGCCCTGTCTATCTCGATCGGGGTCGAGGGTGGTAGGCTCAGGATTTCACGGAACACCCCCTGCAGCGTAGGTATAATGTCCTTAGGTCCAGTGGCTTTGGATAGGCCGCGTATGCGAATGTTCGCTCGCCTGCTGCGGTTTTCCATATCATCTAATTGGCATAGGAGGGCCTCAATTTGGTGACCGTGGGCAGAGGACTGGTCCCTGAGCTGGGAGATGGCGGGCACAGTATCATCAAGCATCTGCTCCAAAGTCTCTACTCTGTGTCCTAGCTCAGTAGTGTCCGTTTTTAGCTGTTCAATGTCCTGCTTAAAAGCCCTTTCAACCTGGCTGGTAAAACGCTCTAGGTCCTCTTTAGTGGGGAGAGACCACAGATGCTGTCTGATATCCCTGTCGCCTGCCAGGTCTGCTATCACTGCATCCTGATCCTGTGATGTGGTGGAGCGGGGGGAGGCAGGGGGGATGGAGTCACTTACCACCCTGGGAGAAGGGATAGGAGACAACCCTGGCAGCGCAGGCTGAGCCTCGTGTTACTGCTGTGGGGCCGTTCGCTCCGGCGCCATCTTGGATCTTCCCCTCTGCTGGCGGGGGGTGTCAGAGAGGAACGAATCCAGCGATCTCTGTCCCTGCTGGTTTGCGGTTTTGGGCTGTGATGATGCCCGACGCAGTTGTGACATGCCCTGAGTGACAAACGGGGGAAAGATCACCCCTGTAGCTGCTGTTAGTGCTGCGGACCGGACGGAGCTCAGGAACGGCACGTCCTTACTCCTCCATCGTCAGACCACGCCCCCCGCGACGGACACTTTTGACACATTTTTGGGACCATTGACATTTATACAGCGATCAGTGCTATAAATATGCACTGATTACTGTGTAAATGTCACTGGCAGGGAAGGGGTTAACACTAGGGGTGATCAAGGTGTTAACTGTGTGTTCCCTCAGTGTGTTCTAACTGTGAGGGAATATGACTGTCTAGGAGATGAGACAGATGATTGTTTCTACTTAGTAGTGTAGCGTGGCTTCCAGTTCTTCTATGTAGATATAGACTACAGTTGACAAACTAGAAGGAACTTAGCTCCCTCCGGTGTTCAATCTTTAATATTGCATCTACTTATTGTTCTAATGATATCAAAGCAAGGCATGCTGGAACTCGTAGTACAGGGAGAAAGAGACTCCATTTGACATGGATAATAAATAGACTATAGTACCCACAGTGCAACTGTACTCCCAACGTGCGTTGCCTCGTTGCTTGGCTTTCTAGGACTGCTTACTTAAAGGAGGGGAGGAGCTACGAAAAGTCTCTCTGAACTCCGCGCTCAACCAAGCAGGAGGTGTGTGAGGCCTGCTGCCAGAGTGACTAGGCCCAAAGCCTGGGCCTACAACCTCGCGGAGGATCATCAAGCCAGAGAGGGACCTCTTCCAGTGTGACCAGTCCGCGCTATCTTTGGATCAGAGTTGTTCTGTCAAACCGTCATCTACAGCTGCTGTGAGAGGCACCAGAGATCGTGTATCGCGGAAAGGTCGGGGATCGAGCTACCGACCGCAGAGCGTGTCAGGCGGACTAGGCCTGTCCGGGTGAGCGGGAACCTGCCCAGAATCTACAACCTTCTGTTAGGCCTGTGACTTTAGAAGGCCCACCGCCACCCTCAGAAGTGAGCCACATATATTTCAGGACATAGCGCAGTGTGTGTTAACTGCGTAGTTAGGACTGGCGTTACACTGACTGTCAGTTTTACTCCCAAAAGCATTGCGGGAGTTTAGTTCATGTTCTTCAACTCCTGTGGATTACAATTTATAAGTGCACCAACGTTTTGCTAGCGAAGATTCCCACCCACCAGAAACTAGTATAATAATCTGTGTCAGGCCTGACAGGAACTACTTTGCTGGGACACGGAGTGGTATTGCCCGCTAGGGGGAGCTCGCAAGCTTAGAATTGTTATCCATAGAACATAGGAATTAGCAATGGTTAGAATCCTTCTACTAAATAATATTACTGACTCTCGCAGGGCCCTGCAGAGTCATTTAGATCTATATTCATATATATGTATAACATTGTTTTAATCTGTCTATTATCTCTAATATAAATAAAATGGATATTTGTTTAAGTATACATCTGTGTGGAGTACTTTTATGTGCCTGAAGGACCTCAAACGGAGAAAGGTAACACACACATATATATATATATATATATATATATATTTGCATAAGTGTACTTAAGGCAGTATATTTACTTGCAAAATTGTGTTCCCCAGCAACCAGTGGGTTCCACAATATTTGTATATACCAGTTGTGCCAAGGGAGGGTTTGAGCCAATTCCAAGGGGTTGACAGGCAGAACGTAGATCCAAATCAAAACCAGCAGCTCCTACGGGGGTAGTGCTACAGTAGGAACACACAACATGTCTCCTCTCCTCTGACAGCACAGGGATTTGTGTGTTTACATCAGGTCTCCCGCCGTCCAGCGTGCGTGCGTGCCCTCTGGCGGCTCTTAAAGGGAAACCTGTATATATACAGGATTTCGCCCCGGGAGAGCCATTGTGCCGCAGTAAATCTGCGTGAGTTGGTTAAAAACAGCGGGCTTTTGTATCAGGGGTCGTATTTTGTTTTTTAGGGGTTTTCTATCTATTTTTATAGGGCCTTTTTTTAAGTTAGGTTTGCCTTAAGCAGAGAATTAACATATAACTTACCACATAATCTTGGAGCTGTCTTGTTGGCAGTACGCCACTGTACCATTTGAAAGAAGAACAGTTAGGTACAAGAACAATGTGCACCTAAGCCACCTCCCAGAAAAGTAGGGGAAAATTTCCAATGGGGACACTAGTAATGGTGACCTGGGGGCCCCTAAGAAATTCCCTTAATTTGCAGGGATTTCCTCTCACTTGCTTTTTGGCTATGGACAGGAAGTGAAGGAAAAACTCTGCAATGGGACACAGATGGCGAAGAAAAATCTGACAAGGGTCATACCCTCTCTTACTCTACCCAAAATGAAAAAAAAAGTTTTGCCTATAGTTTTACTTTAAATAAAACTGTCCTGCTGCTTGCCAGTTTTACACTGCTGTATCCTCTGAAGAATGTTAAAGGCTAAGTTCACCTAGGAGCATATTACATGTTACACACATATTTAGGGTGCAACATATAGCGCGCTCCTGTTTACCCACCTCCAGACACCAGTGCTCCCTGCTCTTGACAGCAGACAGGGGATCCTCTCTCCACACTCGATGTCACAATTTGAAAGCAGTGCGACTGTGGGGGTTCAGCCCACACAGCCACGTCAATTATTCACAGTTTCCTGTTAATCAAAAAAATACCGTTCTCCACCACGGCAGAAAGCTTGTAGTTCTCAATCAACTGCAAGGGTCCTGGTGAGTGCTCTCGTAGTTCATTGATTCTTCCTGCTGGTCAGTAACTGTCGGCCCATATGTGAGATACAGGCAGACAGCTGACTGAGAGTCTGCAGAATCCTTGCACTGCACCTGCGATCTGATGATCGCAGGTGCAATGATTTACTGCAGTGTAAAAAAAATAATAAATGCACATTTTTTACCTGCAAAAATATGTGCATTTCTTATGTTTTTTTTTTACCAAACTTATTAGGAATAATTTATTCCATACAAAGTAACTTTTAACTTCTCATACTAAAGGCAAAAACACGCTCTATTATCAAGCTTTATTGCAATATCAATCAATAAAATGTTTTGTCTACATGACCATCAACATCAACAAGGTATAGGTAGTAGACCATAAAAACACCAAGGGTTATGCAAAAATATAACAGGTTCTTTATGTATTCCTGTGGAAGTGGTCCAACATGTTTCGCAGTGACACACTGCTTCCTCATGGACTCCACAGGAACATCTTCAAAAATATATAAAAAAATTGGATGAATTTATGCAATTTTTATCAAGAAACCAATTCAATCCGAAATTCACTGTGCAAGCCAGCCAAGAATAAATATATTTTTCGATGTTTCCATCATGGTTAATCCTGATGGTACATTATCTACCACGTTATAGCGAAAAGAAATGGCTGGTAACACAATTTTGCACATGGCTAGTGCTCACCCTCCCCTGTTGGTGAGAAGCATCCACTACGGTCAGTATCTTAGGACACAAAGGAATTGTGCCACCGTGTTTCTCTGAAAATAAGACCCAGCGTTATTTTCCAGGAGGGCTGCAATATAAGCCCTACCCCGAGAATAAGCCCTAGTTTAAAATGCTTGTAAAATCCTATAATCCACTCTATTACTGTATTATATAATGTACAATGTGTGTGTTTCTGTAATATAATTGTGCCAAATACCTTCGGTACAGCGCCGCTCGGCACTCAGCTAACCTTCCGCTGCTCTCCTCCTCTTCTCCCAGCTGTAAGCGGGGGATCTCAGCCCCTCCCTCAGTGCTCGGAGTGGGGAAGAGAGCTCCAGTGGGTCAGCGGCGCTATAACAAAGGTTTTTGGCACAATTATATTACAGAAACACACACATTGTACATTATATACTACTGTAATAGAGTGTATTATAGGATTTTACAAGCATTTTAACTTGGTTCACACTGGAGATTCCTGACAGGCAGGGAGGGGGGGGGAGAGAAGACAGCACATTACATGGTAAGACCTACCTAGAAAATAAGCCCTACTGTCTCTTTAGTTGCCAAAATTAATATAAGACCCAGTCTTATGTTTGGGGAAACACGGTAGTGATTCTGATATCCAAAAGGAAGCAAACAATCTAAGAGACATGCTACTGGCCAGAGGTTACAGTAGGAAACTGCTGAAAATATCTTACCAATGGGCAAAAACTGGAAAAGGAAGAAATTCATTTTTGCATTCAGGCCACAACAAATAATGATACTACAGGAGTGATCACTCGTTTTAGCGACCACCAATATGCGTATAGCCAAATCTTGTCTTGTAATTGGCATGTTATAACAGAAGATTAGACATGATACATATAAATATATCCACACGCTCCCTGAAATAGTACTTAGAAGCAGCGGGTCCATCAGGGACAGACTGGTCCATAGTCACTTTCAGTCCCCTGGATGGTGAGGAAAATACAGCGAGATTGGGAACATTTAAATGTGGAGGGTGTGACCAATGCCCATGGATACAGGAAGGGGAGGTAATTGCCATCCTTTGAAGTGGTACCTTAAACTGTAAACATTACGTTGATTGTCAGACTCAAAGAATAATTTATCATATGGCCTGTGGAGCGTTCTACATTGGCAAGGCTAATGGACCATTCACTATTGTGTACAGGACCACCTGTATTATATATAGGCAGGGGTTCTTTATACACCAATTGGAAGACAAGTTTTTTTTTTTGTTTTCTTTTTAAGTTTTTATTTAGCATAACAAAAATGTTACATACAAAACATCGGGTAGGTAATACATACCGGTATCAATAAATTCACAGTGATTCAGTCAAGGATATCAATGCCATCATTCTGTTAGCATATATTCCTGAATCCCAACCATGCCCCCATACAATATTTACGCTCTTTTTTTTTTTTTATTGATATCTAAACAGCAAACAAAAAACCTCCCGAACAACAAACAATTCAAGCCCCAAAAATGACTTTAGGGAGAAGAGGTGGCACGTCCCCTCCCCCTCCCATACGGGTTAACTCCTCCCCCTTTTCCTACCTTTTCCTATGCACTCATACTCTCACCTTCCAGTGTAACCTCTCCAGCTGGCTCTTGCTCTTAACTTCATTTGCTGCGCTAAGTCCCCAAGGTATTCTTTGAATCTACCCACCTAAACCATACCTTCCTGAACTTTTTGGGAGCCCCTCTGGCCTCATACGTCATCCGATATAAAAGCACATCAGCATTCACTATCTTTACCCACATCCCTAGTGTCAATTGTTCATCATAAATCCATCTCCGGCGATAAGTTTTCACACTCCAAAGTATAGAAGCCTAAGGAATAATTTAGTATGTACATTTACCTCCATAAGGGAGAACATATGTTAGGAAGGACAAAGTTATCAGAGATGAACTCAGTCACCCTGGCCACAGGGGACATATTCTTGGGCATTCCCAGACCATGTGGATAAAAGTTCCCTCTGCCCCCTTACATTTGTGACACTCTGCAGAGTCTCTTTTGTGCATTCGAAATAGTCTGGCTGGTGTGTAGTACATCTGGTGGAGGTATCAAAGCTGGATCATTCTATCAGTGGAGGATATAACAGAGATAAGATATGTATCCAGAACCTCCTGCCATAGCTCCTCAGACAACTCCGCTACAACAGCCATCTAGCGAGACCTAGTCTTGGCAATCAATTCAGGGTTCCCAGGGCCCACTTCCCTATAGTATCTGGAAATCCGTTTAGTTGTATCAGGATCAATCAGGACCTTTTCCAGAGCCGTATTTTGTACCCAGCCCCCCCCCCCCAAAATGTGTCACAGCTGCATGATGCAGCTGAGCATATCTGAAATGCTAAGTCACGTGCGTGGGTGACCCTGCCCCCCTCTGACGCAACCAGGAAATGCCGGGGTTACCCAGTGACATGTACGGGTGACCCCACCCCCCTGATGCAACACAGGTTTCCCGTGATGATTCAGAGGGGGGCGGGGTCACCAGTACATGTCACTGGGTAACCCCGGCAATTTCCCCGTTGCGTCAGAGGAGGCGGGGTCACCTGCGCACGTGACGGGTGGCCCCGCCTCAGCTATAAATAAGCTGTCACGGCGGGAGAGCGTCATTCCGCGGGTGCATCCCATGGAGGCAGGATCGAGTCGGCTTTTTTTTTTTTCTCTGTATCGCTCAAGAATGGATTACATCGCTGGAATTTCTTTTATTTTTTTCTTTTTAATAAAGGACTTGTCTCAAGCTGTCTACTGTGGTTTTTAAATTTTTTGACACATTTTGTTTGTGAAATGGTAGATGTACATTGTACACCGTTATCAATTCACATAGGGGGGGGTGGAATCTGGGGGTCCCCTCAGATTCTGATAAGACCCCCACAACCACTGAGCAAGGGTTGTGGGGATGAGGCCCTTGTCCCCATCAATATGGGGACATCCTCCCCATGTTAAGGGCATGTGGCCTGGTATGGTTTTAGGAGGGGGGGCGATCTCTCGTCCCCCCTCTTTTCCTGCGGCCTGCCAGGTTGCGTGCTCGAATAAGGGTCTGGTATGGATTTTTGGGGGGAACCCCACGTCATTTATTTTAATTTTTGGCGTAGGGTTCCCCTTAAAATCTATGCCAGACCTAAAGGGTAGGGTATGAATTTTGAGGGGGACCCCTACGCCATTTTTTTTTCATTTGGTGCAGGGTTCCCCTTAATATCAATACCAGACCTGAAGGGCCTGATATGTAATTCGGGGGGACCCCCACGCATTTTTTTTACATTTTGGTTCGGGGACCCCCTGACATTTTTTTCAATGACTTTTATCTGTATTGCCGGGACCCGACAATTCATTATAGCCGCGAGTAGTTTTAAATTACTTTTTTTCCTTTAGAAATGTCATTTTGTCCAGGGACTGTTCTAAACACGGGAAACACGCGCTATTTTACAGGCATACCATAGACACCCCCAGGTACGAAATTTAAAGGAATATTTCACTTTTATTGTTTCACTTTAAGCATTATTAAAATCACTGCTCCCAAAAACACGTCCGTTTAAAAAAAAAAAATTTGCATTGATACATGTCCCCTGGGGCAGGACCCAGGTCCCCAAACACTTTTTATGACAATAACTTGTAGATTAACCCTTAAAATTTGCATTTTTGATTTCTCCCATAGACTTTTAAAGGGTGTTCTGCGGCTTTCGAATTTGCCGCGAACACCCCAAATTGTTCGCTATTCGGCGAACGGGCAAACAGCCAATGTTCGAGTCAAACTCATGTTCGGCCCAAACATAAAGCTCATCCTAATGACGCGTACACACAACCGTTTTTCATGACGAGAAAACTGCCATTTTTTAAATTGGTCGTGAAAAACGGTCGTGTGTATGCTCCATAGCAGTTTTCTCGACAAGAAATCTGCCCGCAAAAAAATTTAGAACCTGCTCTATTTTTTCTCATAGTTTTTCCCGTCGTTCTTTTTCTCGTCGCGAAAACTGCTCGTGTGTATGCTTTTCCGAGGGGAAAAAAACGTGCATGCTCAGAATCAAGTATGAGACAGGAGCGCTCGTTCTGGTAAAACTAGCGTTTGTAATGGAGATAGCACATTCGTGACGCTGTAACAGACTGAAAAGCACGAGGCTGAAATGCCCGAATTGTTTCTCACTAAACTTTACGAACACGACATCAGCAAAAGCAGCCCAAAGGGTGGTGCCATTCGAATGGAATTTCCCCTTTATAGTGCCGTCGTACGTGTTGTCGTACGTGTTGTACGTCACCGCGCTTTGCTCAAGCGTTTTTTTTTCCTGAACGTGTGTATGCAAGGCAGGCTTGAGAGGAATCACGACGAATCACGTAGAGAAAAACGTTGTTTTTTTGCATGACAGGAAAAACGGTCGTGTGTACGCGGCATTAGTTTACAGTTTAAAGGACAGGGCTTCCCCCGGCCTCAATTAAATTTTTCCCCTCACCTTACTTGTGTTTTGTCCTGCATGCACATGCCAAGTGATTGGATTTATGTTTATAATGTTGAAATCTATTTGATGTAATGATTATTATGATCTTGTGTAGAATCAATAAGAGCTTATGACATATACTCTAAACATTTGAGATTTGGGAAGTCCTGAAGAAGAGTAGAGCTGTTAACCTTCATCTGCTTATTCTCTGTATAAATCTATCTTCAGTGCATACATATATGTAATACAAGTTTTAATGCCCTATAAGGCGGAAGTTTATGAAATGTTGTAATAAACTTGTTTGATTTTGATTCTTTTTTTGTTTTTGTTTTTTTTCATGAATCCTCTATTGGAGGTATATTTAAAGTCCCCTATTTGTTATGTTTTTATGCATGGTTTCTGTAAAAGTGTAATACACAAATGGGGAAGCAAGCACGATTTGCATTTATTATTTCCTCTTCCTAATTGTAGTAACAGTTCTCTTTTGTCTCTAACACTCTTGCTCTAATTTCCAAGGTCAGTTCCTTTTTAATAGATTTATACTCAGAACATGTATTTTCTGACAGTGTGTCCCTTATGCCTTGTACACACGATCGGAAGTTCAGATGAAAAAAGTTTGATGGACTTGTTTCATCGGAAATTCCGAACGTGTGTGGGCCCCATCTGACTTTTTTCCATCGGTTTAGAAATAGAACATGTTTTAAATTTGTCCGATGGAAAAAAAAACGATAGGAAATTCCTATCGTCTGTGTGGAACTCCGACAGAGAAAAAACCCACGCATGCTCAGAATCAAGTCGACGCATGCTCGGAAGCATTGAACTTAATTTTTCTCGGCTCGTCAGAGTGTTTTACGTCACCGCGCTTTGGACGGTCAGAATTTAGTCTGACAGCGTGTATGCAAGACAGATTGAATGGAATTCCGATGAAAAATTCCATTGGATTTTAGACCATCGGATACTCCGATCGTGTGTACAGGGCATTAGTTTTAAAGGACTTTTGTAGGCAAAGCTTAAAACAGGCCCCTACTAAGGCTTTGATTACACTGCATTGGGTGGAGAAGTGCATTTCATGCAGCGTTTTTCAAAAAGTAATCTACCTGCTATAGGATTACCTGCCAGGAAATCCAAAGGAGAACAACAGGCAGCAGCTGACAAATGCTGTTAATTGTTCTCATGGCCTAACCCTAGGTTTACACATATGCTTTTTTTATTGCATTTTGCAGTTTGCAGAAACGCCCTACAGTCCATTTAACATGGTTTCCTATGGTGCACGTTCACATCTATGCAGGGCTGGCCCAAGACATTGTGCTGCGTGGGCCCAGGAATGAAGTGCTGCCCCCCCTCCATAAAAAAAAATTAGGCACACCAATAGGGTTGCCACCTTTTTTTCAAGCCAAACCCGAACACTTTGGGTGCCCCAAGGAGAGTAATAATGCGGTGCGCATAGCGTGCCGCAGCAACATGTGGGTGTGGCCAAATTGCTTTTGCTGACATCATCACCCTGCCCCCCAGTGATGCCGAACCTGCTCCCAGACAGCCGCCCGCAGCTCCCGGATTGCAACAGATGTGTGTGTGTCTATCTTGGTTACTTGGGGAGCCACAGCCCAGTCTGAATAATGTGTCCAGGTTTCAGTCCACCTGAAACCCAGACACATGATTTAAAACCCGGACTGTCCGGGTGAACCCCAGACAGGTAGCAACCCTACCCACCGAAAGGCCCCCACATTAATTGTTTTATATCATGACATCTAAAACCAAAATTTAATTAATCAGGAAGTCAGATTTACATGCAACAGTGATGGTGGGGTTCAGACAGAGGCGGCGGCGATGGTGGTGAGGGGGGGGGAGTTAGACACAGGCAGGGGTGGTAGGGAGGGGGTTAGACAGAGGCAGTGGTGGCAGGGAGGGGGTTAGACACAGGCAGAGGTGGTAGGAAGGGGGTTAGACACAGGCAGGGGTGGCGGGGGGTTAGACACAGGCAGGGGTGATAGGGAGGGGGTTAGACACAGGCAGAGGGTTGGTAGGGGGGTTAGACACAGGTTAGGGGTGGTGGGGGGTGTAGACAAAGGCAGGGGGGGGTAGTGAGGGGTTTAGAAAAAGGCAGGGGTGGTGGGGGGTTAGACTCAAGCAGGGGTGGTGGGGGGGTTTAGAACCAGGCAGGTGTGGTAGGGAGAGGTTAGACAAGGGCAGGGGTGGTAGGGGGGGTAGACACAGGCAGGGGTGGTATGGAGAAGGGCTTAGACACAGGTAGGGGTGGCGGGGGGGGGTTTAGACACAGGCAGGGTGGTAGGAAGGGGGTTAGACACAGGCAGGGGTGGCGGGGGGTTAGACACAGGCAGGGGTGATAGGGAGGGGGTTAGACACAGGCAGAGGTGGTAGAGACTGGGGGTCACAGGCAGGGGTTTAGACACAGGCAGGGGAGGTAGGGAGGGGGTTAGACACAGGCAGGGGTGTTAGGTTGGGTTAGACACAGGCAGGGGTGGTAGGGGGGTTTAGACACAGGCAGGGGTGGTATAAGGGTTAGACACAGGCAGGGGTGGTAGGGGGGTTAGACACAGGCATGGGTGGTGGGACGGGCTAGACACAGGCAGGGGTGGTAGGGAGGGGGTTAGACACAGAAAGGGGTGGCAGGGGGGTTTATACTTAGGCAGGGGTGGCGGGGGGGGTTTAGACACAGGCAGGGATGGTAGGCGGGTTAGACACAGGTAGGTGTGGTAGGAAGGGGTTTACACACAGGCAGGGGTGGTAGGGAGGGGGTTAAACACAGGCTAGGGTGATAGGGAGAGGGGACTAAGGCAGGGGTGGCGGGGGGTTAAGACATAGGCAGGGGTGGTAGGGAGGGGGTTAGACACAGGCAGAGGGTTGGTAGGGGGGTTAGACACAGGTTAGGGGTGGTGGGGGGTGTAGACAAAGGCAGGGGGGTAGTGAGGGGTTTAGAAAAAGGCAGGGGTGGTTAGACTCAAGCAGGGGTGGTAGGGTGGGGTTTAGAACCAGGCAGGTGTGGTAGGGAGAGGTTAGACAAAGGCAGGGGTGGTAGGGGGGTAGACACAGGCAGGGGTGGTAGGGAGAAGGGCTTAGACACAGGCAGGGGTGGCGGGGGGGTTTAGACACAGGCAGGGTGGTAGGAAGGGGGTTAGACACAGGCAGGGGTGGCGGGGGGTTAGACACAGGCAGGGGTGATAGGGAGGGGGTTAGACACAGGCAGAGGTGGTAGAGACTGGGGGTCACAGGCAGGGGTTTAGACACAGGCAGGGGAGGTAGGGAGGGGGTTAGACACAGGCAGGGGTGTTAGGTTGGGTTAGACACAGGCAGGGGTGGTAGGGGGGTTTAGACACAGGCAGGGGTGTTAGGTTGGGTTAGACACAGGCAGGGGTGGCGGGGGTTAGACACAGGCAGGGGTGATAGGGAGGGGGTTAGACACAGGCAGAGGTGGTAGAGACTGGGGGTCACAGGCAGGGGTTTAGACACAGGCAGGGGAGGTAGGGAGGGGGTTAGACACAGGCAGGGGTGTTAGGTTGGGTTAGACACAGGCAGGGGTGGTAGGGGGGTTTAGACACAGGCAGGGGTGGTATAAGGGTTAGACACAGGCAGGGGTGGTAGGGGGGTTAGACACAGGCATGGGTGGTGGGACGGGCTAGACACAGGCAGGGGTGGTAGGGAGGGGGTTAGACACAGAAAGGGGTGGCAGGGGGGTTTATACTTAGGCAGGGGTGGCGGGGGGGGTTTAGACACAGGCAGGGGAGGTAGGGAGGGGGTTAGACACAGGCAGGGGTGTTAGGTTGGGTTAGACACAGGCAGGGGTGGTAGGGGGGTTTAGACACAGGCAGGGGTGGTATAAGGGTTAGACACAGGCAGGGGTGGTAGGGGGGTTAGACACAGGCATGGGTGGTGGGACGGGCTAGACACAGGCAGGGGTGGTAGGGAGGGGGTTAGACACAGAAAGGGGTGGCAGGGGGGTTTATACTTAGGCAGGGGTGGCGGGGGGGGGGGTTTAGACACAGGCAGGGATGGTAGGCGGGTTAGACACAGGTAGGTGTGGTAGGAAGGGGTTTACACACAGGCAGGGGTGGTAGGGAGGGGGTTAAACACAGGCTAGGGTGATAGGGAGAGGGGACTAAGGCAGGGGTGGCGGGGGGTTAAGACACAGGCAGGGGTGGTAGGGAGGGGGTTAGACACAGGCAGGGGTGGTGGGGGGTTAGAAAACTGTAGCTAACACAACTAAAGTGTTTGTACAAATATATAACACACATGCATCTCCCATTTTATTGCCTTTTTAAAGAATTTTATGATGTGTCTTTTCTCATTGCAGTTATCACACCTTCCCTCTTTTTTCATGTTTCTGTGTCAGAACACAAATCTTGGATGTCACAAGTGTAATTTAAAAATCCTGAAAGATACGAGGCTTGTATTATCTTGGTACAAGATGGTACATTGGAAGGTCATAAAGAGTGTATATCTATCCGCCATTGATTATAAGAGTTGTGATAAACAAGGATACCAGTCAGGGCAACTGAGATAATGAGATAATTTGTTTTAATTATGTGCGCATGTGATCTGTTACCTGGCAAAACCAGACAGCCTTCATCTGACATCAGCTTATGCTATGTGATTTTTTTGAAGAGCACTTTCCACTTTATGTAAAATAAATAGAATGTTCCTGCAGTGGAGAAGTCCATTGGAATAGCCAAAGCTGGGGATACATACATTGTTGTTTTTTTTTCAACCAGGCAATGTGGATGCAGGGACCTCTCCTGCTGTGCTACTGTATTCTGACAATGGGGACAATCCCCCCCAGCCATAATAAACAGATCAGTGCTGCAGTTATTGGCCGCATGAGCTGATGGAATGCTGGTTTTCTAGCAGGACCATTCAACATTTTTCATATTTGCACTACAGCCCATATAACATGGTTTCCTGTGGAACACGTTCTGTAGAGCAAATCTGCAAAATGTAAAAAAGCACTAATAATGCATAGGTGTGAATCAAGCCTAAAGCCGCGTACACACGATCGGTTTTACCGATGAAAACAGTCCGATGGATTTTTTTCATCGGACAAACCGATCGTGTATGGGCCCCATCGGTCTTTTTTCCATCGGTGTCAAAAAATAGAACATGTTTTAAAATTTTCCGATGGATAAAAAACCGATAGCAAATTCCGATCGTCTATGGGCAAGTCCATCGGTTAAAAAACCCACGCATGCTCAGAATCAAGTCGACGCATGCTCAGAAGCATTGAACTTAATTTTTCTCGGCTCATCGGAGTGTTTTACGGCACCGTGTTTGGAACGGTCGGTTTTTTGACTGATGGTGTGTAGGCAAGACTGATGGAAGTCAGCTTCATCGGTTTTCCGATGGAAAAATCCATCGGTTTAAAAACCATAGGAAATCCGATCGTGTGTACAGGGCTTTAGACCTGCTTCTGTTAAACAGACAGCGGTACACACGTAATGAAATTCCGACGGTTGCTGCTAAACTGGCTGCATTTCGGTACGTGTATACCAAGCTTAAAGTGGATGTAAACCCGATTCATGAAATTTGAGCTGGGCACATATATCTGCAGTGTTTTCTTATCTCTCTTCAAAGCACTAAGCCCTGTGTCTTTCTCCTGCTTCTTTCTTCTGTCATCAGCATGATAACTTCTGACAAGTTCTCTGACACAAGAAATAAAACCAGGCTGAATTTTGTGTCAGGGAGGGTGCTATAAATAGATTAGCAGAAAGCTGCTTTACTCACAGTACAGCTCTGAAAGTCTCTTGACTATCTGGAGGGGGTGTGTGTGCCTTTCCTCCAATCAGCTGTCTCCCAGTGTAATCCAAGACTTCTCTCACAGTGCAGAATGAAGAAGTGGAAATTCTAACATGATCTGCACTGTATAAACAGTATATGAAGCTGAAGACAGCAGATATACATGTAAAAGGTATGTAGGAAGATTTGTTTCAACTCTGTGTATCATCTGAGGCTGTTCACTTCACTGGGTATGTGTGAGGGTTTACATCCACTTTAAGCTTAGTTGGGAGCATAGCTGGTTTTGGCCTGAAGCCTCGTACACACGTTGTTTTTCTCGACGGGTTTCTTGTCAAGCTTGACGAGATTCTTGTCAAGCTTTCCTTGCATACACACTGTCAATCCAAAATCTCATCGTTGTAAAGCGCGGTCACGTACAACACGTACGACGGCAGTATAAAGGGGAAGTTCTATTCCAATGGCGCCACCCTTGGGCTGCTTTTGCTGATCTTGTGTTACTGCGTGTTAGTAAAAGTTTAGTGAGAGACGATTCGCACTTTTCAGTCTTCGTGCTTTCAGTTTGTTACAGCGTGATGAATGTGCTATCTCCATTGTGAACGCTAGTTTTACAAGAAGGAGCGCTCCCGTCTCATACTTGATTCTGACCATGCGCGGTTTTTGAAGACTCGGAAAAGCATTCACACGAACGGTTTTCTCGTCCAAATACAGTCTGACGAGAATCACGACGAGAAAACTGAGACTCCCGATGAGAAAAAAGAAAGCAGGTTTTCTTTTTTTCTCGTTGAGATTTCTGGGCAATTTTCTTGACAAGAAACCTGAAAGTCTCGTACACACGCACGGTTTTCTCGGCAAGAAAGCTCTCCCAACAGTTTTCTTGTTGTTTCTTGCCGAGAAAACCGGTCGTGTGTACGAGGCTTGAGTTTGAGAAAGACAATCTACTCTGAATTATCCTTTGGCTAGAAGAGGAGAAAATATGAATAACCCTGTGGCTAGTAGAGAAGAACCAGCTGATTAACAGCAGTCTTTGGAAGTAGTATTCCCCCAATTTTTGTAACTGAAGAAGAAAGTAATTCTATAACAAACTGCTTCCTGACTAAAATAAAACCTATTCCGCAGCAAAGAAAAGTCAGGTCACCAGCCTCGTATTATAGTTAGGCAAGACTGTGTACATTTCAGTATTGGATAAAGAGAAATGCAGAGCAGTTAAAGAGGAAGTACAGTAAACCCTCTTGGAAAAAAAAAAAAAAAAACACCCTGAAAGACAAAGGCATAATGAGCTAGTATGCATAGCATACTAGCTCATTATGAAGTACTTACCTGAAATCGAAGTCCCCGCAGCGATGCTCGTTGCCCTCCTCCGTCGGCGCCATCTCTTCAGGAGTGACTTCCGCATATCGCGGCTCCGGCGCTGTGACTGGCTGGAGCCGCAATTACGTCACTCCCGCGCATGCGCGCGGGTTCCGCCACTAATGGCATGATCGCCGTTAGAAGCGACACGCTCAGTGCGCCTGCGCGCCATTATCTACGATACATGTGCCGTAGACCTCGGTGCCTTTCTTTTGCAAATATCTACTAAACCGTGTAAGTTTAGGAGATATTTGTTGCACCTACAGGTAAGCCTTAATCTAGGCTTACCTGTAGGTTAAAGTGGTCTGTAAGGGTTTACAACCACTTTAAGAAAATGCACATACAGCGGGTAAAATAAGTATTGAACACATCACCTTTTTTCTAGGTAAATATATTTCTAAAGGTGCTATTGACATGACATTTTACCACATGTCAGTAACAACCCATGCAATCCATACATACAAAGAAACTAAAACAAATACATTCAGAAATGAAGTTATGTGTAATAAAATGGAATGACGCAGGGAAAAAGAATTGAACACAGTAAACTGAAATGTATTTAATACTTGGTACAAATCCTTTGTTGGTAATGACAGCTGCAAGACGCCTCCTATATGGAGAAACTAGTCGCATGGATCCCTCAGGTGTGATTTTGGCCCATTCTTCCACAGTCTTCAAATCTTGAAGGTTCCGTGGGCCTCTTCTATGAACTCTGATCTTTAGTTCTTTCCATAGATTTTCTATTGGATTCAAGTCAGGTGATTGGCTGGGCCATTCTAGCAGTTTTATTTTCTTTCTTTGAAACCAAATGAGAGTTTTCTTGGCTTTGTGTTTGGGATCATGGTCTTGCTGAAATGTCCACCCTCATTTCATCTTCATCATCCTGTTAGATGTTCCTCCAAACTTAACTGTTGATATGGTGTTTTTAGGGTGACGTGCACTGACATTTTACCTCCAAACATGGTGTGTATTATGGCATGTAAAGAGTTAAATTTTGGTCTCATCTGACCAGACTATTTTCTCCCAGTATTTCACAGGCTTGTCTAAATGGTCCTTGGCTCTTGGACAGCTCCTCTGATAATTCTTTTCACTCCTCTGTCTGATATCTGGTGAGGAGCACCTGGTCGTTTACAGTGAAATTATATTCTTTCCACTTCCAGATTATGGCTCCAGCAGTAGTCACTGGAACATTCAGAAGTTTTGAAATCCTTCTGTAACTAATGCCATCTGTATGTTTTGTAACATAAGGTTGCAAAGGTCTTGAGAGAGCTCTTTGCTTTTACTCATCATGTGATGTTTCTTGTGTGACACCTTGGTAATGAGACACCTTTTTATAGGCCATCGGTTGAGATTAATTTGCACTGACATAGGCCAGGATTGCTTTCTAATTAATGATAGATTTCAACTGGTGTCTTGGGTTTTCATGCCTTTTTGCACCTCCCTTTCTTCATGTGTTCAATACTTTTTCCCTGTTTCATTCCATTTTATTACACATAACTTAATTTCTGAACTTATTTGTTTTCGTTTCTTTGTATGTATTGATTGCATAGGTTGTTACCGACATGTGGTGAAAATTTTATGTCAATAGAACCTTTAGAAATATATATTACCTAGAAAAATGATGACACGTTCAATACTTATTTTACCCGCTGTATATGAGGACAAACAAGGGAATGCTCCTATAATGTAAACCCACTTTATTTAAAACAATTCTTAAAAACAGATTGCACTCACTTTTAGTAGTGAAAACTTGATAATTTAAAGAGGAAGTAAACCCTCTACAACTTTTTTTGTTAAACATACCCCTGCAAGAGAAAGGCATAATGAGCTACTATGCATAGCATAGTAGCTCATTATGTGGCACTTACCTAAATCGAAGCCCCCAAAGTCCTCCTCGTTCTTCACCGCCGCCATGTCCGCTCGGAGCTTCCTCCTGTTATCGCCGCTCCGGCGCTGTGATTGGCCGGAGCGGCGATGACATCACATGCATGCGCGCTCTGGCCGGTAAGATCCCATTCAGAAAACCAGCAATGATGCCGGCCTTCTAGTGCGCCTGTGCCGTTGTCTACGGCACGCATGCGCTGTAGACATCGGTGCTGTGTTATCTGCAAATATCTCCTTAACCGTGTAGGTTAAGGAGATATTTCATGCACCTACAGGTAAGTCCTAATCTAGGCTTACCTGTAGGTGCAAGTTGTCAAGGTGGGTTTACAACCACTTTAACACCTGGTGGTAGCTGGCATAGGAGTTCCCGCCACCTGCGTGCTACACGTGGGTGCATTTGGCGCCAAGGGCAGAGATTGTGGACTGAGCAAAGAAGAGCAGCATGTCGTCGGTTCTATAGGCCGCAGCTATAACGGGATCCAGGATGTTCCATGTACCTACAACATGGACGCTGCTCAGATTGTAGCCCCGCTTACTGATACGGGGATCCGGCTAAAGCCCCGGGGCCGCTTTACTCTATACACGAGTCGGGATGTAGAGGCCCTGGGCATGCTCTGCTCTGGATGTAACGGACGTCCCTTTGGACGATGCCTCACCTGCGGGGAATTTCTTTTTGAAGTGGAATAACCCACCGAACCACCCCGTGCTTATCGGGTGGACTGGATTTCAGGCACCGTCACTTTCGAGGAGGCCGCTTTCACCCCTACGGTCCAGCCCGCGCGCACTGCAGAGGCCACGGCAAGGAAGTCCGGAGTGGATGTCGCTACCATCACGGAGCCACCGGCGGACCTCCCAGCGGACGCTGCCACCGCCTCTACCTGTGTCTCCATCCCACCCGCAAAACGGAAGGTGGGCTACGTGAAGGCCTCCCGTGGCCGCGGTCGAAGCCTGCCCCAGCGCCTGCCGGAACCTGACCTTGTGAGCGGTGAAGTCTCCGGGAAGTCCACGACAGGGACCGGTAAGGAGGCTGGGGGATAAGTGACTGTTATTGCCAAAAACGACTTACCTGCCGAGGTGTTGGATTCCTCGGAATTGGAATCCTCCTCGGATGTTGGGGACTATGAGGTATTTTTACCGCTCCTATTGCGCCTCAAAGATGCGGCTTGCAGGAGTTTTTTGACCCTCCTGCAAGCGCAACGCTCCAGTGTGAAAGCCCTCGGGCTTTCACATTGGATACAATTAAGCGCCTTTTTTGGGGCGCATTGCAGGCGCTATTTTTAGCGCAATAGCGCCTGCAAAGCGCCTCAGTGTGAAAGGGGCCTAACTGTTCGAGGTTTTACATCTGTGTGGACATTGCATTACTACATACTTTCCTACTCGGACAACGCAGCTGAAGAGGTAACGTGCGAAACCCAAAACTAATCAGCGGCCCTGAAGAGGGTATTTCTACATCTACAAAATAGGGGATAGTTTTATGGCATTTTTATAAAAAAATATTTTTTATTAGTAATGGCGGTGATCTGCGATTTTTATCGTGACCGCGACATTATGGCGGACACATGGGACACTTTTGACACTATTTTGGGGCCATAAAAATGCACTGATACTGTGTAAATGACACTGGCAGGGAAGGGGTTAAACACTAGGGGGCAATCAAGGGGTTAAGTCTGTCCTAGGGAGTGATTCTAACTGTGGGGGGGATGGGCTCACTACAGCATGAGAGAGATCACTACTCCCGATGACAGGGAGCAGTAGATCTCTGTCATGTTGCTAGGCAGAACAGGGAAATGCCTTGTTTACATAGGCATCTCCCCGTTCTGCCACTCCATGACACGAACGCGGTCACCCAGCGGACATACGAGTCTGCGGGACCCACGGGAACGGTCACGGAGCACGAGTGGGGGCAGTAAGGAGTATGCAGTAGGGACAGTGAGCAGTATGTAGTGGGGCAGTATGCAGTGGGGCAGTGAGCAGTGGGGACAGAGGAAAAAACACAGAATTGTACAAATATGTGATAAAGCTAAATAATAAGGGTATGAACCAGATATATAAAGGCCCAAAAGCTACAAGGAGCTATTAGAGACAAAATGAGATTTGAGTAAGAGGACCTGGCAGCAGGATGCACATGAGAGTACAAACATACAGAAGGTATAGTACGGATAAAAATTGTAGTAAAAAAAAAAAGAGGAAAAGAGGAGGTATAAGGCACATGGTGTCAAAACAGGCAGCAGGAGGCACAGAGTAAATAAAGCACATGTAACAATGGCTTCTTGAAGAAGCTGCTGTATTTTACAGGCCTTCATGTGACTGCTCTCCTTAACCACTTAACGACCGCCCACTGTAAATATACGTCGGCAGAATGGCACAGACAGGCAGAATCACGTACATATACGTGATTGCCTTTGTATAGTTGGGGGGTCCGATTGGAGCCCCCTTCTTTACAGTGGGTGGTCGTTTTACCTTCGGGAGCGATCCGGCATGAGGGGACGGCCGTTCGATTCCAGCCCCCCCCTCTCGATCGCTCCCGGCGAATGAGAGAGCTTCCCCTGCCTGTGTACTGTTTACACAGGCAGGAGGAAGTGATGTTATCTCTCCTGCGGCGCTCACATATACCGAGCGCCGTACAGGAGAAGATGCAGTTTAGTGCACAAAACAGCACACTGACACCAGGACACATAGGCACATAAATCGCCCCCCCCAGACACCCCCAGATCACCCCCCAGATCACCCCCCAGCCCCCAGTCACAGTGTCACTGATTGCAGTGACCATTTATTTAGTGATCACTGCAATCAGTGACATTTGTGACTGTAAAAGTGTCACTACATTTAGTTTTAGGTCCAGTGTAGCCCCCTAACCCCCCCCTAATAAAGGTTTAACCCCCTGATCTTTTATAGCGTCGGGTACCCCCATATATTACCTAATAAAGGTTTAACCCCCTTGATCACCCCCCAGGTAACCCTTTCACCCCCTAGCACCGCCGTCGCTAAGCGATCATTTTTCTGATCGATGTCTTAGCGTCGGTGATGCTGATCGGTAGCCAGTAATTTTTATTTAGGTTCGCCGCAGGTTTTTATAGCGTCGGGAACCCCCATATATTACCTAATAAAGGTTTAACCCCCTTGATCGCCCCCCAGGTAACCCTTTCACCCCCTATCACCACTGTCACTAAGCGATAATATTTCTGATCGCTGTCTTAGCGTCCGTGATGCAGATCGGTAGCCAGTAATTTTTTTTAGGTTCGCCGCAGGTTTTTATAGCGTCAGGTACCCCCATATATTATCTAATAAAGGTTTAACCCCCTGATCACCCCCCAGGTAACCCTTTCACCCCCTATCACCACTGTCGCTAAGCGATCGTTTTTATGATCGTTGTCTTAGTGTCGGTGATGCCGATAGGTAGCCAGTAATTTTTTTTTAGGTTCGCCGTCAGGTTTTTATATAGCGTCAGGTACCCCCATATATTACCTAATAAAGGTTTTAACCCCCTAATTGCCCCTAGTTAACCCTTTCACCAGTGATCATCATATAAGTGTTACGGGTGACGCTGGTTAGTTAGTTTGCTTTTTATAGTGTCAGGGCACCCGCCGTATATAACCCAATAAAGGTTTAACCCCCTGATCGCCCGGCGGGTGATATCAATTAGGTTTTAGTGTCAGAGAGGGTCTGCGTCACACCCCAGGCAGCGTCAGGTTAGTGCCAGTAGCGCTAACACCCACGCGTTAAGCATACACCCCCCTTAGTGGTATAGTATCTGAACAGATCAATATCTGATCTGATCAGATCTATACTAGCGTCCCCAGCAGTTTAGGGTTCCCAAAAACGCAGTGTTAGCGGGATCAGCCCAGATACCTGCTAGCACCTGCGTTTTGCCCCTCCGTCCAGCCCAGGCCACCCAAGTGCAGTATCGATCGATCACTGTCACTTGCAAAACACAACACACATAACTGCAGCGTTCGCAAAGACAGGCCTGATCCCTGCGACTCCAGTGCTGTAGGAGGGGATTTCACCACCACAGTTAAAAAAAAAAAAGCATATATGCCGAAGCATTGGGCAGCAGGGGCGGTGGAGCGATTTTGCTCCTAATCCTGTGTACATACGGTCGAAATTCCGACGGAGGCTTGCCCGTGGAAAAGTCTGACCATGTGTACGTGGCATAACTTTTGCGGGAGGATGCCCCCATGCTTTGGCATATATAAATGGTGCATGTATGCCCATCATTAGAAGTGGGTGGATGAAGGGCGGTATTCTAATGGTGGGCATACCCACCGATCAATCTTTTTTTTTCGTTCAGCCAACAGGCTGCATGAAAAAAAAGATTACAATACATGTCCAACAAGGACCAGCAACGTACTGGTATGTTGCTGGACTTTGAATGTTTATACCAGAATGATGCCTGTGGTTTAGGTATCATCTTGGTATCATTCTTTTCAGCCAGCGGCCGGCTTTCATGTAAAAGCAATCCTAGTGGCTAATTAGCCTCTGGACTGCTTTTACAAGCAGTGGGAGGGAATGTCCCCCCCCCGGATATAAAAAGTGCCATTGGGAAATTGGGAAAGCATTTTATCACACCGATCTTGGTGTGGTCAGATGCTTTGAGGGCAGAGGAAAGATCTAGGGTCCAATAGACCCCAGTTTTTTCAAAAAAGAGTACCTGTCATTACCTATTGCTATCATAGGGGATTCTTACATTCCCTGAGATAACAATAAAAATGATAAAAAAAAATATATATGGAAGCAACAGTTTAAAAATAAAATAAAAAAGCAAAATTAATAATAATAAAAAAAAAAAAGCACCCCTGTCCTGCCCTGCTCTTGCCCAATGGCGAACGCAAGCGTCGGTCTGGCGTCATATGTAAGCAGAAATTGCACCATGCATGTGAGGTATCACCGCGAAGGTCAGATCGAGGGCAATCATTTTAGCAGTAGACCTCCTCTGTAAATCTAACGGCGTAACCTGTAAAGGCTTTTAAAAATGTATGTAGTTTGTCGCCAATGCGCATTTGTGCGAAATTTTAAAGCTTGTCGTGTTTGGTATCTATGTACTCGGCCTAAGATCATCTTTTTTATTTCATCAAACATTTGGGCAATATAGTGTGTTTTAGTGCATTAAAATTAAAAAAAGTGTATTTTTTCCCCAAAAAATGCGTTTGAAAAATCGCTGCGCAAATATTGTGTAGAAAAAAAAATGCAACACCCACCATTTTAATCTGTAGGGCCTTTGCTTTAAAAATATATATAATGTTTGGGGGTTCAACATAATTTTCTTGCAAAAAAAAAAAATGTTTTCATGTAAACAAAAAGTGTGAAAAAGGGCTTTGCCTTCAAGTGGTTAGAAGAGTGGATGTAAGCTTCCTAATGTTGTGTATAAAATGCCAGAACAGTTCAAAACCCCCCCAAATGACCTCATTTTGGAAAGTAGACAACCCAAGCTATATACTGAGAGGCATGTCGAGTCCATGGAATATTTTATATGTTGACACAAGTTGCGGAAAATAGACAATTTATTTTTTTATTTTTTGCACAAAGTTGTCACTAAATGATATATTGCTCAAACATGTCATGGGCATATGTGGAATTACACCCCAAAATACATTCTGTTGCTTCTCCTGAGTACGGGGATACCACATGTGTGAGACTTTTTGGGAGCCTAGCCGCGTACGGGACCCCAAAAACCAATCACCGCCTTCAGGCTTTCTAAGGGTGTAAATTTTTGATTTCACTTCTCACTGCCTATCACAGTTTTGGAGGCCATGGAATGCCCAGATGGCACAAAACCCCCCCAAATGACCCCATTTTGGAAAGTAGACACCCCAAGCTATTTGCTGAGAGGTATGGTGAGTATTTTGCAGATCTCGCTTTTTGTCACAAAGTTTTGAAAATTAAAAAAAATAAAAAAAATGAAAAAAACTTTTTTTTCTTCATTTTCAAAAACAAATGAGAGCTGTAAAATACTCACCATGCCTCTCAGCAAACAGCTTGGGGTGTCTACTTTCCAAAATGGGGTCATTTGGGGGGGTTTTGTGCTATTTTGGCATTTTATGGCCTTCGAAACTGTGATAGGTAGTGAGGAGTGAAATCAAAAATTTGTGCCTAGAAATCCTGAAGGCGGTGCTTGGTTTTCGGGGTCCCGTACGCGGCTAGGCTCCCAAAAAGTCCCACACATGTGGTATCCCCGTACTCAGGAGAAGCAGCAAAATGTATTTTGGGGTGTAATTCCATATATAACCATGGCATGTGTGAGCAATATATCATTTAGTGACAACTTTTTGTAATTTTTTTTAATTTTTTTTTGTTATTATTCAATCACTTGGGACAAAAAAAAATAAAAAATTCAATGGGCTTAACAGGCCTCTCAGCAATTTCCTTGGGGTGTCTACTTTCTAAAATGGGGTCATTTGGGGGGGTTTTGTGCTATTTTGGCATTTTATGGCCTTCGAAACTGTGATAGGTAGTGAGGAGTGAAATCAAAAATTTGCGCCCTTAGAAATCCTGAAGGCGGTGCTTGGTTTTCGGGGGCCCGTACGCAGCTAGGCTCCCAAAAAGTCCCACACATGTGGTATTCCCGTACTCAGGAGCAGCAGCAAAATGTATTTTGGGGTGCAATTCCACATATAACCATGGCATGTGTGAGCAATATATCATTTAGTGACAACTTTTTGTAATTATTTTTTTTTTTGTCATTATTCAATCACTTGCGACAAAAAAAAAAAAAATATTCAATGGGCTCAACATGCCTCTCAGCAATTTCCTTGGGGTGTCTACTTTCCAAAATTGGGTAATTTGGGGGGGTTTTGTACTGCCCTGCCATTTTAGCACCTCAAGAAATGAGATAGGCAGTCATAAATTAAAAGCTGTGCAAATTCCAGAAAATGTACCCTAGTTTGTAGACGCTATAACTTTTGCGCAAACCAATAAATATACGCTTATTGACATTTTTTTTACTAAAGACATGTGGCTGAATACATTTTGGCCTAAATGTATGACTAAAATTGAGTTTATTCGATTTTTCTTATAACAAAAAGTAGAAAATATCATTTTTTTTCACAATTTTCGGTCTTTTTCCGTTTATATCGCAGAAAATAAAAATAGCAGAGGCAATCAAATACCATTAAAAGAAAGCTCTATTCGTGGGAAGAAAAGGACGCAAATTTAGTTTCGGTACAACATTGCATGTCCGCACAATTTCCAGTTAAAGCAGCGCAGTGCAAAATTCTGAAAACAGCTCTGGTCCTTTAGCTACAAAATGGTCCGGGGCTTAAGTGGTTAAATAAAAGACAGTTTTTTGGCATGATCAGTCATATTTTCAATTTAATAATGACCAAATTTTCTCAGAAGGATAGATAGCTTGTGCATGTGTACAAGCTCGGAAAGATAGATAGCTTGTGCATGTGTATATTGTATGCAAATTTTGTAATACTCTGTACGTCGTTTATTGTTTTCCTAAAATTGAAGGTAGTTTGTATGTACAGCAATCTTGTTTAATAAAGCACATTAATACAATACAGATTTTTTTATGCTTTATTGCCTTTACAGAAAAGTGTAGCGCTCCCCCCGGAGGAGCCGCTTAAGCATATTTGTTTCTGTACTCTGCCTCTCAACCCCAAGAACAGTCCCAATCCCTCTGGCACACCTAATATGCAGTATTAGTGCAAAACACAGCAGTAGAAAAGAAACAGAACTGTGGTAAACCAGAAGGTATGTTTACTGATAAGATAAAAGCATTTAAAGGTGAGCAACATGAACTTTTACGGTTTAGAGTGGTATCCCTTACAGGAACGTAATCAATAATCAAATAGCAAATACACATCAAATATTGAACATTTAATAGTAAGAACTATAATCTATGTGCTCTACTAAGCACATTCAATGCCTATGTGAACAGGCATACAGGAGAGCAGAGGAATGGCTCTTATGAGTGTCAGACCCCTCTCTACTGCTCATAAATGCAGAACAGTAATTAACAAGTACAATTTTTAGCACAGATAAAACTGTATTGCAATTCAACCTGCTCTTACAGAGAGTTCTTGGTGAATTATAGCTCTATAAGCTTCAGTAAAACAAATCCCTGAAGTGGGGAGGGAGGTAAAAGTAGTCCTGTATTGCTGTGTGGCAGTCCGGTTGATCTTTAAGAGCTAGCTCTTGATGTTTAATTGCATGCAAGGAAATTTTGGATGGTAAAGTAAAGCAACTGACTCAATAAGTTGTAAATAAACAGCAAACAATATTCCTGTGATAATTAAACTGTAACTGAATTCACAGTGATCACTGACTTAAAGATGTTACTTTCTGTGGAACTACAAGCAACAGCAGAGCAATGGAAAACAAAGATGTCTGTATATAGTGTCTATGATGTTTGGTCTAGATCAGGGATATGCAATTAGCGGACCTCCAGCTGTTGCAAAACTACAAGTCCCATCATGCCTCTGCCTCTGGGTGTCATGCTTGCTGCTGTCAGAGTCTCGCTATGCCTCATGGGACTTGTAGTTTGGCAACAGCTGGAGGTCCGCTAATTGCATATCCCTGGTCTAGATCCTTGGAACTAAAGATGATAAGGAATGCCGGAGACAATGGTGTCTATATGCAGTGTCTATAAGATTGGTCTGATGCCCACTCACCACCCTGGAACCAGGGTCGATGGTGATGATGACTAGAATAATGGTAATGATGGTGACGGTCTCTCAGGAACGTCGCTCAGGGGATGACATCCGCATACCTCCCAACATTTAAAAATTCCACTGCGGGACATTCAGTCTAATTTTTTTTTACCTGTCACGAAAGTTAATGAGCGGGAGGGGGGGTGTGCTACAGCGGGACAGCGATTTTTTTTTTACAGGACATCAAAGTTGTTAGAGGACATCTAGGTTGTTGAGCGGGGGGTCCGCAGGATATTGCCGCCTATCGCCCGACATTAAAGTTGATAAGCAGGGGGGGGGGGGGGATATCGTCTTACCTCCTCCCATGCTGCCTCCACTGGCTCCTCTACCTGTGCGGGAAAACTTACTCTATCTTGGGACTGCGGGAAAAGGGTGTCTATGCGGGAAAGTCCCGCAGAATCCGTGCGGGTTGGGAGGTATGCATCCGGCCTCCACCGCACTGCGCCACGGCTCATCCCAATTTGATACCACTACAGGATGAATGGGATAGGAATGGCCTCCAGACTGCCGTTGGACAGCTAGGGGGAGCTGTCCACAGATGTTCCTTCAGATATCCGCTGGATAATTCTGCTAGCGCAGGCCGTGACTCAGCTGCAGCTTACACTATCACAGAATCCCTGCATACAGATCCATGTCGGGTCACAAGAGAGCTATCTAGGCCTAGACCAGCCTTTTTTTTATCCTCTCCCAGCAGTCTGTTTTTCTCTCCTCAGCAGTCTGGAAATTGCAGTCCTAAAACAGTGCAATCTCAATGTGAATTTCGAGTCCTGAAACTACAATTCCCTGTATGCTTTGCTTCCTGGTGTTAATCACTCTGCTGGCAGGATGTGATGACACAGTCTTTGCTGCCACTAGAGGGAAACAATTTCACTGCAGCAATGTTGCAAAGTGTCTTCTGATACTGCAGGTAAGATAGCTGGCTTCTGGCTACAAAAGTATCCCTAAAAGACATAAAGCAAAACATATTGCACAAGGAGGATGTTACAAAGAAATAGCGCAGTAAATTTGCTTTTGCACAAGCATATTTAGGCCACAATTTGTAAAGGGACTGTATAGAAGGTTTATGGATTATTTAGCTATCAAACTTCTGCGCGCTCCTAAAAGTTGTGCTCTAAAATAAGCTTACCGGCACTTCAATATCCAATAACAGCAAAAGCAATCTGCTTTATTAAGTCCAGTGCCAAATCCTCCTAATCTTCTCCTAATCTTGTTCAATATCATACACTCTAAAGAGTACCCTACTTCAGACTCTCAGTTTCCTTTCTTCATCCCACTCACAATGACGCAGCTGTATTTTTTGCTCCCTTTGGATTCAACGCAGCAGCACTATTTCTTCTTATTGACACCAACATAGCGGCATTTTTTTCTACCACTGACCTTGATGCCAGGGCCTTCTATCTACTCCTTCTATCCTACTAATGGCACTGCAGAGTAAAAAGGCTTTTCTACTTTTGAGGCCACACTTTTACCTGCAGAGAATCAAAGACAGTGTGACTGGAAGTTTACGGGGTCAAGGTGTCTTCTAAAGGGTAGTATTGCCCCTCCCCTTGCAAGGCACCCTCCCTGGAATGTTTGGAGGGGGGGTGCATGTTTACTGTCCCACCCCCTTCCCTTGACCTTTCCTTACCAGCCAGGCTGCATGCATGTATATTGTTCTGGCATAGATTATAAAGTTGAGTTTTTTTCTCGGCATAGGCACCCCCCTAAAATCCATACCAGAACCTTATCCAAGATGGGGGTTTGCTATGGATTTTGGTGGGAACCCACAGCATATTTTGTTTAACACGAAGCTGTTAGTGGTTGACCTACACAAAAATGAGAAAACAACAAGAAAAAGTGGAAATTCTATTTTCAAAGCTAAAAGGAACAATCTGAAGGTAGAAGGTGATTGGTTACTATGCAGTATGCACAGCTGTTTCTGATTCTGTGTGCTCTCGTTTTAATACATTCTCTCAGTTGTCTGGCTACTTTTCTGATGGAATACAAAGAAAACAGCCCATTCCTCATCACTATAACCATAGCTCCCAGCAGTTCCAGATTGTGCAGGACTGTCCTGCATTTTCACTTTAGTCCCCTGTAAAGAGATTTTACCCGCATTACCTATTCTCTGTTCACCGGCATTCCATGTCTCTTTCCCCTCATTTTCACTCCACCTACTTGTTGTTCCTCCATTCGCGCCTATCCATTGCTTTAGCAGTGACAGGTAAGATTCATCTTAAAGCTGCTGCACGTTTATCATTTATCCACACCCATATGCTTATGCCACTTTTCAGTGGCCGCGTGCATTCTTCACCACAACATGCATAATGCACCACATTTTGCCCCTTTAAGCAGTGTTCAAATGTTGGGAGGTATGTATGCAAGTGGAGTAGCTTGAAATCCACCCACGAGTGCAAACACACAAAAAACAGATTTAATTTACTAAGTAATTAAAACCTGCGACAGTGTTAGAAATCATTGTACATGGTACAGAATTTGAAGGATTTTTTTTCTTTTTTTATAAGTTGAGGTTTTCAGTTTGAAGTAGTATTAATGCAGTTATTTTTGTACAGTAATATAGATATTGCGTGTGTATTATATCAGAATAGCAAAGATTGGTAGGTATGGCATGACTACCACTATTGGTATTTGTTGTACAGAATTGTGCTATTGAATTGTCTGACCTTTCATCCCTGAGATATTGAGCTTGGTCATAGTCCATTATTCTGTCCTTCTCAGTAATGAAATCTGCAGTGATATGGCAGGGAGTTTCATGTGCATTCCCATGTTTGCAATGGGAGGTGTTCCTAGGCTTCCCTATTGGTGAATTTTTTTTTCTTTATCTTGTTGCCATTTATAAAAACAATGTGACAGTAACATCTACTGTACATACAAGAAAAAAATAAAAATAATGATTTCCTAGACTCATATAATATACAGCTTATTAAACTACTGAATATAATGTCAATTACAAATTCACTACCATTTATGTAAAAATTTTAAAACTATGCTTATGGGTCACTATATACAGTAAAAGTAATAGGAAATAATTAGAAAAACGAATTCAAATCAAGAATACTGTGTGGAACATTCTCAAAGACAAACACAACCAGCTGCCACGTTGATGCTTCCTTTTGCCTGTATATTAAGCATATCTGTGTGTGTCACTGGAAGATCCCAACCAAAGAGTGCATGTTTAGGAAGAACCCTCAACACAATGAACCTATCAATAATTCTAGAATGTGAAGTTAAAGTGGGTCTAAAGGCTTTTTTTTTACCTTAAAGCCTCGTACACACGATCGGATTTTCAGACGGGAATTGTGTGTTGACAGACTGTTGGCCTAAAATCCGACCGTTTGTATGCTCCATTGGACAGTTGTTGTCAGATTTTTCAGAAGGTGCCCAAAGGGTGGGGCTCAAGAGCTGAAAAAACACATAGTACGTCACTACGTTCGTGTTTGTTGGCCGCCAATTGTGTGCCGTTTGTATGCAAGACAAAATCCAGGCACACGCCCTTCGGACAAAAGTCTAAGGCTTTGTCTGCGGAAAATCCGATTGTGTGTACGAGGCTTTAGGCTGCTTTCACACTGAGGCAGTTGGGGCCTTGGCTATTTTTAGCGGCGATTTACCGTAGTTTTTGCGGCACTATTCAGCCACTAGCGGGGAGCTTTTAACCCCCCGCTAGTGGCCGAAATAAAAACCGCCCGCAAAGCAACGCTGCAGCTGCACTTTGCCAGCGGTTCGGCGGCACTGCCTATTGATTTCAATGGGCAGGGGCGCTTTAGGAGCGGTGTATACACCGCTCCTACAGCACCTCAAAGATGCGGCTAGCAGGACTTTTTTTACCGTCCTGCCAGCGCACAGCTCCAGTGTGAAAGCCGAGGTTCTTTCAAGGCACATTCTTTTTAGCGCTATAGTGCCTGCAAAGCAAATCAGTGTGAAAGCAGCCTTTAGTACAGTGGTTCTCAACTCTAGTCCTCAGGGCCCACCAACAGGCCAGGTTTGCAAGATAACTGAAATGCATCACAGGTGATATAATTTGCTGCTCAGGGATTGCAGGATTTTAGTCTGCATCTCTCCAAGGTAATACTTAAAATCTGGCCTGTTAGTGGGTCCTGAGGACAGGAGTTGAGAACCACTGCTTTAGTAGAACTATAGGCAAAATATTTTTTTCGTTTTGGATAGCAGATTTTTTTTCGCCATCTGTGTCGGTGCTTCGTCACATATGGCGACCCATCACATTTGGCTACCCGCTGGACTGCACATGCGTGACGCCGCCATATGCGTTCCAACACTTTTACGACAAAAGACCACAGTAAAACTGTGATGGGTAGCCGAATGTGACGAAACACCGCCATCTTGCTACACTCCGCACTCCTCCACACTAAGGATACAGTGAGAAGGGGACAAGCGGACATCTTTGTACACCCCCCCAGGGTTTTACATTTTACACTTATTTATAACAGTAAACTGAGGTTATATAGTGAAATACAGTACTTAGAACTCCAAATGACTGTTTAGATGTTGAATTTTAAAAGCAGCGGACTTCTGTCAGATTAGCAAACCTGTGAGATCAGCAGGCTTGCCATATATGACAAAGCACCACATTGTGGAGATTTTCGTTCACTTCCTGACCCATAGCCAAACAGGAAGTGAGGGAAAATCCATTGAAATGAAGGGAATTTAGGTCAGCCAAATTAGTCTCCCCATTGAAAGATTTCCCCTCTATTATTTTTCTGGGGACAACACAAAATTTGAGATTTTGTTTTACATTCACTTTTAATGATAACGGTAAACAGAACAAATAGAGAGGGTGAATCTCCTTGATGGGGGCAAACAGAGCAATAAAAAATTACTGGTGTTCTAATCTATCTCCTTTTTATCTAAAACTGAAAAAAAAGTTTTTCCTTTAGTTCTACTTTAATGCATTCTTTGCATTAAGGCAGTGCAGCCCCCCTTCCCCCTCCTTATACTTACCTGAGCCCAATCTCGATCCAGCGATGTGCACATGAGCAGCAGCTCTATCCTTCCTTATAGGCTTTGCTTCCTTATGTTAGAACCTCCCCTCTAGCAAGAAGATCAGTGAACATCAACGTAGTGATATCACCAAATCTCACTCCAAATCTTATGAGACTAGCAGTGACTTAGATCTTACGCTACAAATATACTACAAAAGGGCCTACTTATTCTCACATACCAGGAAATGCACTGATATCATTAGGAGGAATTCTAGATAAAGGTACACTTTTCAGACTACTACTTGGGCAAGATTAACATTCATAGATGTTCCCTAAAACAAATCATCACATGCCTGATAAAGGGATCCTGTGTGGCCCCGAAACATTGCACCCTTACTGCTGTTGATAGGGCAGACATCCAAATGTGTCTTCGTTGTCGCGTGGACATGGCCCGAAGTTATCTAGAGTCACCAAAGCAGCTGGGGTTTTAGTCTGATAAATGCACTCATCCCTGGGGATCAGTGCTTGTTGGCATGTATTCACTCCCGAATCACCACTGTTATCAAAGTAACAGATGAAGCAATCAAAAGAACCATAACTGATTTAATGAGTATTTCACAGTTTCGTTGTGCTAGCTGTGTGTACTTACAAGCATTGCTTAATTTTTGAGACAAGCATATGCTACTGGCAGGTCCAACCAAGTAGCCGGGGGACTCCCCTTGTTCGGGAGATAGAATGGGTGCATACTGGTACTACTGCTGTTATCTCATCTGGTTCGACCATGGTTCTAACTAGGGATGAGCCGAACACCCCCCCGTTCGGTTCGCACCAGAACCTTCGAACGGACCGAAAGTTTGCGCGAACGTTAGAACCCTATTAAATACAATGGACGCGAACGTTCGAAATCTAAAGTGCTAATTATAATGGCTAATATGCATGTTATTGTCCAAAAAAGGGTTTGGGGACCCGGGTTCTGCCCCAGGGGACATGAATCAATGCAAAAATAAGTTTTAAAAACTGACGTTTTTTCAGGAGCAGTCATTTTAATGATGCATAAAGTGAAAAAAAAAAAGTGAAATATTCCTTTAAATATCGTACCTGGGGGGTGTCTAAAGTATGCCTGTGAAGTGGCACGTGTTTCCCGTGTTTAGAACTGTCCCTGCACAAAATGACATTTCTAAAAGAAAAAAAAGCCATTTAAAACTGCTTGCGGCTTTAATGTCATGTCTTGTCCTGGTAATATGGATGAAAATCTTTGAGAAAAATGGCATGGGTAACCCCATCACCCCCCCCCCACCCCAGCCCATTACCAGCCCCTTTGGGTCTTGTATGGATATTAAGGGGAACCCTGCACCCAAAATAAAAAAAGGCCCTATATACTCTGAACAGCAGTATACAGGCGGTGCATGCAAGACAGGGACTGTAGGTTTGTTCTTAAGTAAAATCTGTTTGTAATTTTGAACAGGTACATTGTTTAAGTGTAGCTCCAGCCAAAAAATCTATTTTTAAGCTTTTTGGAAAACATAGGGAAGGGTTATCACCCCTGTAACATTTGTTTTGCTGTCTGTGCCCCTGTTCAGAACATTTCACCTCACTTTCCGTCCCAATGACAAATGTTTTTGAAAAGTGGGGTTTTTATTGAAACAAGGATTGGTGATAAAGCATCAGTAGAGAGGAGACACCTTTTTCCCATATTAACTCTTACAGGAGAGAATTTCCCTTCCTAGGGGTAGATTTCCTCTCACTTCCTGTTGTCTCCTTTTGTTTGCAAGTAGGAGTCGTTTGTAAGTTGGATGTTTGAAAGTAGGGGCCTGCCGTATATACTCTGCTGAAATTTGCCCCTTACATGTTGGTGTTGCCACAACACTGTGAGCCCTCACAGTTACTCTTGGTGGGCGCTGGAACGCCCTGCTGTGAACTATTATATCAGGAATTGTATTTACATGCCATTATTGAACAGTGGTAGGAAAAATTGGGCCTTTGGTGGTGGTGCTGGTGCCACAACACTGTAAGCCCTCACAGTTACTCTTGGTGGGCGCATGAATAGGCCCTGCTGTGAATTATTAGCCCAAGAATTGTAATTGCATGCCCCTGTTGAACAGGGGCTGAAAAATTGGGCCTTTGATGGTGGTGGTGTTGCCACAACACTGTAAGGCCTCACAGTTACTCTTGGTGGGCGCAGGAATGGGCCCTGCTGTGAATTATTAGATCAAGAATTGTAATTACATGCCCATGTTAAACAGGGGCAGAAAAATTGGGCCTTAGGCACTGGTGCCACAACACTGCAAGCCCTCACAGATACTGTACTTGGAGCACAGCAATGAGCCCTGTTGCAAAGTATTGCATCAAAAATTGTAATTACACGCCCTTGTTAAACAGGGGCTGAAAAATTGGGCCTTAGCCACTGGTGCTGGTGCCACGACACTGCAACATCTCCCAGATACTCTAGTTGGAGTGCAGAAATGAGCCCTGCTGCACGTCCAGCTGCCGAAAATAAGGACAAGCGTGTCCCATGGCCATGTGCTGATGACGAAGCACCGCGTCCACGACCAGCACTGTTGTCTCTAGACACAGAGCCTGCTTGCCCTCTTTTATTGGCTCCTGACTGTCTGCCTCTCCTTGTTGGCCTTCCAGACATTCTAATGGCCTGCAGGGAGATGGAAAAACACAGCAATAAGGGGTAGCTTCAGGTGTATACTGTACAGGAGGCACACTATGCCCACTGTAAGTGCTGCAGATGCCTGTTGGTGTAACACAAAAGAAAAAAACCACGAGCAATAAGGGGTAGCTTCAGGTGTATACTGTGCAGGAGGCACACTACGCCCGCTGTAAGTGCTGCAGATGCCTGCCTGTGTTACACAACAGGAAAACACAGCAATAAGGGCTAGCTTCAGGTGTACATTGTGCAGGAGGCACACTACGCCCACTGTAAGTGCTGCAGATGCCTGTTAGTGTAACACAAAAGAAAAAAACCACGAGCAATAAGGGGTAGCTTCAGGTGTATACTGTGCAGGAGGCACACTACGCCCGCTGTAAGTGCTGCAGATGCCTGCCTGTGTTACACAACAGGAAAACACAGCAATAAGGGCTAGCTTCAGGTGTATATTGTGCAGGAGGCACACTACGCCCGCTGTAAGTGCTGCAGATGCCTGCCTGTGTTACACAACAGGAAAACACAGCAATAAGGGCTAGCTTCAGGTGTATATTGTGCAGGAGGCACACTACGCCCACTCTAAGTGCTGCAGATGCCTGTTAGTGTAACACAAAAGAAAAAAAACACAAGCAATAAGGGGTAGCTTCAGGTGTATACTGTGCAGGAGGCACACTACGCCCGCTGTAAGTGCTGCAGATGCCTGCCTGTGTTACACAACAGGAAAACACAGCAATAAGGGCTAGCTTCAGGTGTATATTGTGCAGGAGGCACACTACGCCCGCTGTAAGTGCTGCAGATGCCTGCCTGTGTTACACAACAGGAAAACACAGCAATAAGGGCTAGCTTCAGGTGTATATTGTGCAGGAGGCACACTACGCCCGCTGTAAGTGCTGCAGATGCCTGCCTGTGTTACACAACAGGAAAACACAGCAATAAAGGGCTAGCTTCAGGTGTATATTGTGCAGGAGGCACACTGCGCCCGCTGTAAGTGCTGCAGATGCCTGCCTGTGTTACACAACAGGAAAACACAGCAATAAGGGCTAGCTTCAGGTGTATTACTGTGCAGGAGGCTTAGCAAAAATGACACTGACACGGTCCCCTGCCTATCCTTCTCTGTCCCTGCATGCCAACACACTGTAAATGCACAAGGTTTAGCAAAGAATATCACTGACACTGTCCCTGCCTATCCTTCTCTCTCCCTGCACACAAGGTTTAGCAAAGAATATCACTGACACTGTCCCTGCCTATCCTTCTCTCTCCCTGCACACAAGGTTTAGCAAATAATATCACTGACACTGTCCCTGCCAATTCTTCTCTCTCCCTGCACACAAGGTTAATGAACAAATAGCAAAGACACTGTCCCTGCCTATCCTTCTCTCTCCCTGCATGCCGGAACACACTACACAAGGCCGCCGCGCTGGTGGCCTTTTATAGTGTGGGGCGTGTACTAAACCCCCCTGAGCTATAATTGGCCACAGGCATCCTGCCTGTGGCCAATTATGGCTCTCCACGCTGCCGGCGCTGTGATTGGCCAAGCATGCGGGGTCACAGTGCATGCTTTGCCAATCACAGCGCCAGGATTGCACTGCAATGGCGCAGTGTAATGTGGGCCATTCGTGTCACTCGAATTTGGCGTGAACGGCCCAAATCGTTCGATCTTCATCGAACGATCGAACAGCCGATGTTCGAGTCGAACGTATGTTCGACTCGAACACCGAGCTCATCCCTAGTGCTAACAATACCAAGGTCTCTGGGTTTGATCCCTGTATGGGCCATTTTGCTTTATATTTAACCACTTGTTGTCCGATGACGGAGCGATCAGTTGTCAACATACCGGAGCATGTCTGACTCAGCTCCTCCCCAATCCTCGAACCGATTGGTGCAGCGTACAAGGAGAGGAGGGAGCGGGTGCAGCAGCGCTGTGGGCTGGATCTGAAGTTCCCACAGCGCTGATCTGTGCCCATCCATGGCTCATCCATCCATCCTCATTCATGCTCATCCATTCTTATTCATGCTCATCTTTCCCCATTCATGGCTCATCTTTCCCCATTCATGGCTCATCCATCCCCATCCATGGCTCATCCATCCCCATCCATGGCTCAACCATGCTTCATCCATGGCTCATTCATGCTCATCCATGCCACATCAGTGCTGATCCGTGCCGCATCCATGCCAGATCAGTGCTTATCTGTGCCACATCCATGCAACATCAGTACTGTCAGGAACTAGGTAGAAGGCCGAGATGCTAGGAGGGCTCCTCTTGCGGCCGAGCGCAGCACACTACTGAAGGTGAAACAGCAGATGTGGTGCCTACAGAAGCACGGGTGCCTGGTAGCTGGAACTGGAGACAGGCGTGCTTGGATGGTCCAGGAAGCAGGGACCGGTGGACAGATTAGATAGCGGAGTCAGGAGCCAGGCCAGGGGTCAACACAGGAAGTCAGTCCAGGATCAGAGTCAGGTTCAGGGAGCAAGATAAACGAGTCCAGTGGCCAAGCCGGGATCAGATGCAGGAAGCAGGTGGAGAGAAGTCAGGTGCAAGCCAAGGATCAAGCTAGAGGGTCAAAAGGATCAGGTCAGGACAAGCCGGGTCGGTACACAGATCAGGAACAGCAGATACACAGGACACAGGAACTTAGGACAAGCTGAAGATACACCAGCGATGCGCCATTGTCAGCAGCGGGTTTAAATAGGCTGGGCATAAATCACCCCGGGCGTGCGCCGTTGTGCATGCATGCGCCTAGTCAAGGCGCTGCGCGTCCGCCTGGTCCCGGCGTGCGCCTGCCTAGTTCTGGCGTGCGCCTGCCCAACCATGGTGCCTTGCGTCCTTGTGCGTGCATGCGCATCATAACCTCTATTTCCCTGATAGTGCCCCCCCCAAGGGGCAGCCTCCGGATGCCCAGGCGTGCCCACTTTTCGGATGACTGCTGTGGAATCTCTGTATAAGCCTCGGGGCGTGTACATAACTTGCAGGCTCCCAAGAGTTCTCTTCTGCAGAATAACCCCTCCATTTAATTAAAAACTGAATTGTCCTACCTCTCCATCGACAGTCAAGAATGGACTCCACCTGCAATTCTGTTTCGTCCCCAACCAGGACCGGAGGCGGAGGTACCTCTTCTCTTTCTGGAAAGAACTAGAGATGGCATGTTTAAGCAATGACACATGAAATATGGGATGGATTCTATAAGTCTCAGGTAGAGCAAGTTCAAAGGCTACGGGGTTGATCTCCCGCTTAATTTCAAAAGGACCAACAAACTTTGGCCCCAGTTTTCGGGACGGACATGGCAATTTGAGGTTAAAGTAGTTGTAAACCCACTTTGACAACTTGCACCTACAGGTAAGCCTAGATTAAGGCTTACCTGTAGGTGCCAGAAATATCTCCTTAACATACACGGTTAAGGAGATATTTGCAGATAACCCTGCACCGATGTCTACGGCGCATGCGTGCCTTAGACAACGGCGCAGGCGCACTGAGCGTCCCTGCATAATGAATAGGACATGCCGGTTTTCTGAATGGGCAAATGCCGGCCCCGCGCGCATGCGTGTGACGTCATTGCCGCTCCGGCCAATCACAGCGCCGGAGCGGCGATACCAGGAAGAAGCTCAGAGGGGACATGGCTGCGGCGGCGAAGGGGAACGAGGAGGACTTTGGGGGCTTCGATTTCAGGTAAGTGCCACATAACTCATTATGCCTTTTTCTTGCAGGGCTCTTTTTTTTTTTCAGGAAAAGTGGCAGAGGGTTTACTTCCTCTTTAACTGATGACAGCCAGACTTTGTCCCCAACTTTAAAGGTGGGATCTCCTCTTCTCCTTCTGTCATAATGTTTTTTGTAAGATTCTTGGGCTTTCTTCATTGTGTCCCGGAGTGTCTGGTAATTTGCCTGAATGAAATTTATTCTGTCCTAAACTACCGGAAATTAAGGATTCGGGAATGGTATTGGGTAAGAAAGATGGGTGGAAGCCATAATTCGCCCAGAAAGGTGACTGGTTGGTTGCGGTGTGTACAGAGTTATTATATGCAAATTCTGCACAAGGCAAAAGTGAGATCCAGTCATCCTGAGAAAAGGAACAAAAACACCGCAAATATTGCTCCAGCGTTTGATAAGTTCTTTCAGTTTGGCCGTTGCTTTGTGGGTGGTAGGCTGTGGAAAAACATGTCTCGATGGATAGTGATTTGCAGAGGTTCCTCCAGAACTTAGAGGTGAATTGCACACCTCTGTCAGACACGATGTTGTCCAGTAAGCCATGCAGTCTGACTATCTCCTTTATAAAGACTTTTGCTGTGTCCGTGGCAGACGGTACGAAATGTGCCATCTTGGAGAGTCGGTCTACTACAACCAAGATGGTTGTGAAATTTTCCGAGGGTGGCAGATCTACTATAAAGTCCACAGAAATGTTTTTCCATGGTTGTTCAGGGACTGGTAGTGGTCTCAACAGGCCCCAAGATTTAGCGTTGGACCCCTTGTTCCGTTGGCAAGTCATACAGGAATTGACATATTCCTTGCAGTCAGACCTCAGAGTAGGCCACCACAAGGATCGTTGAATAAGCTCAGTTGTCTTCCGGACCCCAATGTGACCGGGTAGCTGGTGATCGTGAAAGGTCTTTAGAACCTGAACCCTGACCTGCTGAGGGACGAAGATCTTGTCTTGGTGCCACAGAAGCCCCTCCTGATTTCTTAGAGAGGAGCTTTCTTCCTCCGAGCACTGAGTAGATGCCTGCTCAATTGAAATCCTTAAATCAGGTTGTAACAAAAGAAAATTTTGAGAAGACAGGATTGTACTGGGTATGATTTCCTCAGGGGTATCCGGAAACATTCGGGATAAGGCATCAGCCTTCCCATTCTTCGACCCTGGCCGGTAGGTGATATGGAAATTGAACCTAGAAAAGCCTGTCGGGGTCTCAACCGTTTGGCCGTGCGGAGATATTAAAACATTTTGTGATCTGTGAATATCAAGATAGGATGGGTGGCACCTTCAAGGAGGTATCTCCATTCCTCCAAAGCGGTCTTAATTGCTAAAAGTTCACGATCCCCTACATCATAATTCTTTTCTGACTGACTCATCTTCCGTGAAGAGAAGGCCATGGGATGAAGCAGTGCTTTAGGACCCTGACGTTGAGATAGTACTGCTCCAGTGGCCAGCTCCGAAGCATCGACTTCCAGAACATAGGGTAAGGCAGGGTCTGGATGCTGTAAGACTGGTGCAGAGTAGGGATGAGCTCGGTGTTCGAGTCGAACATAGGTTCGACTCGAACATCGGCTGTTCGCAGCGTTCGGCGAACAACGAACGATTTGGGCCGTTTGCGCCAAATTCGAGTGACGCGAACGGCCCACAATACACTGCGCCATCGCAGTGTAATCCCGGCGCTGTGATTGGCCAAGCATGCACTGTGACCCTGCATGCTTGGCCAATCACAGCGCCGGCAGCGAGGAGAGCAATGATTGGCCACAGGCAGGATGCCTGTGGCCAATTATAGCTGAGGGGGTTTAGTACACGCCCCACACTATAAAAGGCCGCCAGCCTTGTGTAGTGTGTTCCGGAGCAGGGAAAGTGAAGGATAGGCAGGGACAGTGTCAAATCTATTCTTTGCTAAACCTTGTGTGTAGGGACAGAGAAGGATAGGCAGGGAGAGTGTCAGTGTCATATTCTTTGCTAAACCTTGTGTGTAGGGAGAGAGAAGGATAGGCAGGGAGAGTGTCAGTGTCATATACTTTGATAAACCTTGTGTGCAGGGAGAGAGAAGGATAGGCAGGGGACAGTGTCAGTGTCATTGTTGCTAAGCCTCCTGCACATTATACACCTGAAGTTAGCCCGTATTGCTGCTTTTTCCTGGTGTGTTACACCAACAGGCATTTGCGGCACTTACGGCAGGCGGAGTGTGCCTCCTGATCATATTACACCTGAAGTTAGCCTGTATTGCTGCTTTTTCCTGGTGTGTTACACCAACAGGCATTTGCGGCACTTACAGCGGGCGGAGTGTGCCTCCTGATCATATTACACCTGAAGTTAGCCTGTATTGCTGCTTTTTCCTGGTGTGTTACACCAACAGGCATTTGCGGCACTTACAGCGGGCGGAGTGTGCCTCCTGATCATATTACACCTGAAGTTAGCCTGTATTGCTGCTTTTTCCTGGTGTGTTACACCAACAGGCATTTGCGGCACTTACAGCGGGCGGAGTGTGCCTCCTGATCATATTACACCTGAAGTTAGCCTGTATTGCTGCTTTTTCCTGGTGTGTTACACCAACAGGCATTTGCAGCACCTACAGCAGGCGTAGTGTGATTCCTGCAAAATATACTCCTGAAGCTAGGCCTTATTGCTGGTTTTCCCATTTCCCTGCAGGCCATTAGAATGTCTGGAAGGCAAACAAGGAGAGGCAGACAGTCAGGAGCCAATAAAAGAGGGCAAGCAGGCTCTGTGTCTAGAGACAACAGTGCTGGTCGTGGACGCGGTGCATCGCCATCAGCACGTGGCCATGGGACACGCTTGTCCTTCTTTTCGGCAACTGGACGTGTTGAGCCGCATCATGCCGAAGACTTGGTAGAGTGGATGACCAAGCCCTCCTCATCCTCCTCATCCTCTCTCACCCAGGCTCAGGGTACTGGCAAAGCAGCTGCCAAAGCGTCCTCTTCCCTGGTGTCAATGTCATCATCAGTCACTCCTTCCCTAGACCAACCTTGTCCTCCTGAGGAGTCCCCCGAACTGTTTGAGCACAGTGTTGGGTACATGCTCCAGGAGGATGCCCAGCATTTCGAATGGTCTGATGATGATACCCAGCTAGAGGAAGGCAGTAGCGTGAGAGCAGAGAGAGGGGATGCTCAAGAAGGACACCAATCTGGCAGTCATGTTCCAGCAGCTGCAGCATACTGCCAGATTGGCTCCAGTGATGAGGAGGGAGGGGATGATGAGGTCACTGACTCCACGTGGGTGCCTAATAGGAGAGAGGAGGAGGAGGAGGAGGATGAGGAGGAGGCACATCTCCAACGAGGCAGGATGCCCTCGGGGGCCAGCGTAAGGGCAGCACACCGACGGAATCACACCGCAGAGCTCCGCCTGTGCAGGGCGCTGCCTCTGCCCGTTATTCAAAAAGTTCTTTGGTGTGGGCCTTTTTTGAGTCGAGTGCATCAGATCGCACAGCTGCTGTTTGCAACATATGTCTCAAGCGTGTATCGCGTGGCAAAAACATCACCAGCTTGGGCACCACATGCTTGACCAGACATATGTTGACCTGCCATGCAGCTCGTTGGCAAGCCTACCTTAAAGACCCACACCAAAGAACAAAGCGGACCTCTTCTTGCACCGCATCAGCTGGGATCTCCAACCCCACTATACGTTCAGTCCTCTCTGAAACCTGCACTGAGAGGAATGAAGGTGTAGAATTAGGTGTGTCACAGCCAAGTACTTGCGGGCACTCTGCTAGCAGTACACCGACGTCCGATTCTAGCAGGCAAATTTCCCTGCCCCAGCTGCTGGACCCTCAAAAGAAGTTCACTCCCAGCCATCCACATGCCCAGTGGTTGAATGCTAGCTTGGCTAAATTGCTAGCGCTTCAACTGCTGCCTTTTCAGTTGGTAGACTCGGCCCCCTTCCGTGAGTTTGTGCAATGTGCGGTTCCTCAGTGGCAGGTTCCCAAACGCCACTTTTTCTCACGGAAGGCGATTCCGGCTCTCTACCGGCATGTGGAAGGCAATGTCTTGGCCTCGCTGGACAGGGCGGTCAGCGGTAGGGTGCATATTACCGCTGACTCAGGGTCCAGCAGGCATGGACAGGGACGTTACCTTTCTTTCACGGCCCATTGGGTCAATCTTTTGGCAGCTGGGAAGGATGCAGGACAAGGTGCAGTAGTGTCGGAGGTTGTTCCACCGCCACGCCTCCAAAATGCTACTACTGGTTGTGACACACCTCTGTCCTCCACCCCCTCCTCTTCTTCTTCCTCCATGGCCTCTTCCTGTGCTTTGTCCTCGGAACCAGCGGTGCTCCGTAGGCGTTCAAGGGGCTACGCAAGTACGCAGGCAAAAAGATGCCATGCCGTGCTTGCGCTGGTGTGTTTGGGGGACAGGAGCCACACTGGGGCAGAGGTTCTGTCTGCTCTGCAGGGGCAGGCCGAGAGGTGGTTGACGCCACGCCAGCTTAAGCCAGGAATGGTAGTTTGTGACCATGGCACCAACCTTCTCTCCGCTCTCCGACAGGGACAACTGACCCATGTGCCCTGTGTGGCTCACGTCCTTAACCTGGTGGTGCAGCGGTTCTTGGGCAGGTACCCGGGCTTACAGGATGTCCTGAGGCAGGCCAGGAAAGTCTGTGTGCATTTCCGCAGATCTTATAATGCCAGTGCTCGCCTGGCTGAGCTGCAAAAGGAGTTGAACCTGCCCAAGAACCGCCTTATATGTGACATGCCCACCAGGTGGAACTCAACGTTGGCCATGCTGCAGCGGCTGCACACGCAGCAGAGGGCCATCAATAAGTACCTGTGCGACTACGGCACCAGGACAGGGTCAGGGGAGCTCGGGTTTTTTTCATCACGCCAGAGGGGCATGATCAGGGATGCATGCACTGTCCTGGCACCATTTGAGGAGGCCACGAGGATGGTGAGCAGTGACAGTGCATGCATCAGTGACACTGTACCTCTTGTCCACCTGTTGGAACATACGCTGCGTGGAATAATGGACAGGGCACTTGAGGCAGAACAGAGGCAGGAAGAGGAGGACTTCTTTGCCTCTCAAGGCCCCCTTTACCCAGACAGTGTTCCTTCTGTCCCACCCATCGTACAGGAAGAGGAGGAGGAGGAGGAGGAGGATTGTGTCAGCATGGAGGTGGAGCCTGGCACTCAGCATCATCAGCAGCAGTCTTTTAGGGATGATTTACAGTCCCAAGAAACCAGTGGACTTGTACGTGGCTGGGAGGAGGTGGCTGCGGATCATGTTGTCCTTAGTGACCCAGAGGACTCCGGACCGAATGCCTCAGCTAATCTACGCTGTATGGCCTCCCTGATCCTGCAAAGTCTGCGGAAGGATCCTCGTATTCTTCGGATCAAGGAGAGGGACCATTACTGGCTGGCCACTCTCCTTGATCCACGGTACAAGGGTAAGGTTGCGGACCTTATCTTACCGTCGCAGAGGGAGCAGAGGATGAGACAACTCCAGGAGGCCTTGTAGAAAGGTCTGTGCAACGCGTTCCCAGAGACTGGGAGGTTACAAACTCCTGGTCCTGGACAACGAGTTACTGAGGCTTCGGTCAGTCAAAGAAGGAGCGGTGGGGAAGGTGGCCGTCTGACCGATGCGTTCAGACAATTCTTTAGTCCGCAGCCCCAAGGTATGATCGGTTCCAGCAACCATCGCCAGCGTCTGATATACATGGTGCAGGAATACCTAGGGGCAAGGTCAGACTTGGACACCTTCCCCACCGAAAATCCTCTGGCTTACTGGGTCTTGAGGATGGATCACTGGCCAGAGCTTGCACAGTATGCAATTGAGCTACTGGCCTGTCCTGCATCCAGCGTTCTTTCAGAACGCACATTCAGTGCTGCTGGAGGATTTGTCACGGATCACAGGGTGCGCCTGTCCACCGACTCTGTTGATCGACTGACCTTCATAAAGATGAACCAGTCTTGGATCACCACCAGCTACCAAACACCTGAAGCTGATATAACAGACTAATTTATTTTCAAATGTCACATCCCTTCAAGACTGATGCTGAGAGACTGTCCTGTTATGTTGACTGACTATCCTCCTCCTCCTCAATGATCCGATTGATGATGATAGCTTGGAAGAACATTTTTGTTTCTGGGTGCCGCCACCAGTGGCTAAGGCCCAATTTTTCAGCCCCTGATTAACAGGGGCATGTAATTACAATTTTTTATGCAATGCTTTGCAGCAGGGCTCATTTCTGCACTCCAACTAGAGTATCTGGGAGAGGTTGCAGTGTCGTGGCACCAGCACCAGTGGCTAAGGCCCAATTTTTCAGCCCCTATTTAACAGGGGCGTGTAATTACAATTTTTGATGCAATACTTTGCAACAGGGCTCATTGCTGTGCTCCAAGTACAGTATCTGTGAGGGGTTGCAGTGTTGTGGCACCAGTGCCTAAGGCCCAATTTTTATGCCCCTGTTTAACAGGGGCATGTAATTACAATTCTTGATCTAATAATTCACAGCAGGGCCCATTCCTGCGCCCACTAAGAGTAACTGTGAGGCCTTACAGTGTTGTGTCAACACCACCACCACCACCACCAAAGGCCCAATTTTTCAGCCCCTGTTCAACAGGGGCATGCAATTACAATTCTTGATCTAATAATTCACAGCAGGGCCCATTCATGCGCCCACCAAGAGTAACTGTGAGGGCTCACAGTGTTGTGGCAACACCAACATGTAAGGGGCAAATTTCAGCTGAGTATATACGGCAGGCCCCTACTTTCGAACATCCAACTTACAAACGACTCCTCCTTGCAAACGGAAGGATACAACAGGAAGTGAGAGGAAATCTACCCCTAGGAAGGCATATTCTCTCCTGTAAGAGTTAATATGGGAAAAAAAGTGTCTCCTCTCCACTGATGCTTTATCACCAATTCTTGTTTCAATAAAAACCCCAAATTTTCAAAAAACATTTGTCATTAGGACGGAAAGTGAGGTGAACTGTTCTGAACAGGTGCACACTGCACAGCCAGCAAAACAAATGTTACAGGGGTGATAACCCTTCCCTATGTTTGCCAAAAAGCTTAAAAATTGATTTTTTGGCTGGAGCTACACATAAGCAATGTACCTGTTCAAAATTACAAACAGATTCTACATAAGAACAAACCTACAGTCCCTGTCTTGTATGCACCGCCTGTATACGGCTGTTCAGAGTATATAGGGCCTTTTTTATTTTGTGTGCGGGGTTTCCCTTAATATCCATACAAGACCCAAAGGGGCTGGTAATGGGCTGGGGTAGGGGGGGGGGGGGTCATGGGGTAGCTATGCCATTTTTCTTAAAGATTTTCATCCATATTACCGGGACCAGACATTACATTAAAGCCGCAAGCAGTTTTAAATGGCTTTTTTTCCTTTAGAAATGTAATTTTGTGCAGGGACAGTTCTAAACACGGGAAACACGTGGCACTTCACAGGCATACTTTAGACACCCCCCAGGTACGATATTTAAAGGAATATTTTACTTTTTTTTTTCACTTTATGCATCATTAAAATGACTGCTCCCGAAAAACGGTAGTTTTTAAAACTTTTTTTTGGATTGATACATGTCCCCTGGTGCAGAACCCGGGTTCCCAAACCCTTTTTAGGACAATAACATTCATAATAGTCGTTATAATTAGCACTTTAGATTTCGAACGTTCGCATCCATTGTATTTAATAGGGTTCTAAAGTTCGTGCGAACTTTCGGTCCGTTCGCGGGTTCTGGTGTGAACCGAACCCGGGGGTGTTCGGCTCATCACTAGTGCAGAGGTAAAGAAAGATTTGAGTTGATCGAAGGCGGCTTGCGCTCATTCAGACCAAAAGAACTTGGTATGCTGGGGGGTTATCTGAGTGATAGGTGAAACAATGAGTGAGTGAGTGAGTGAGAAACTTGTATAGCGCTACAAATGCAAACTAAATCGCCTCAAGGCGCTTTTTCCATTCAGTGTCGTCCTGATCCTTCAGAAGAGGTGGGTCTTAAGTTTTTTCCTGAAGGCCCGATGGTTTTCTTCCATGCTGACGCCTTATCCCGAAACAATGGTGGAAAAGTTCTTTATAAACCTCCTGTAAAAGTTGGCGAAGCCGATGAATCTCTGGACACCCTTCTTGTCGGATGGTGCCGGCCACTCCAGGATAGCTTTGACCTTCTGAGGATCCATAGCTATTCCACCAATGGTGATGATGAGCCCCAAGAACTGGATTGACGTCTTCTCGAACTCACACTTTTCATCTTTAGCGTACAGACCGTGAATTCTGAGGATGCTCAGCACCTTTTTTACGTGCGTTCTGTGAAGTTCCAGAAAGGCAGAGAATACAAGAATGTCGTCAAGGTAGACGACAACAAAATGGTCTAAGTACTCCTGGAAAATGTCATTTATGAAATATTGAAATGTGGCTGGGGCGTTACATAGTCCAAATGGCATTATTAGATATTCAAAATGTCCAAATCTTGTTTTGAATGCTGTCTTACACTTGTCCCCTTCCCGTATGCGGATTAGGTTGTAAGCTCCGTGTAGATCTAGCTTGGTAAAGATACGGGCCGTGCGAAATCTCTGGAAGAGTTTGGGGATGAGGGGGAGCGAATAGCGTTTTTTAAGGGTAATCTTGTTTAGTTCCCTGTAGTCTACACAGGGCCTTAAAGTCTTGTCTTTCTTCTCAATGAAGAAGATACCGGCAACAGCAAGGGATGAGGAAGGGCGGATACATTTTTTCTCAAGGTTTTCGTCGATATATTGCCTCAGTGTCTCGAGTTCAGTTTCAGAAAGGGGGAAGATCCGTCCGAACGGAATCTCTGCTCCTGGCAGCAACTTGATGGGGCAATCATAAGAACAATGTGGGGGTAGAGTATCCTCTTTCTTCTTGTCGAAGACATCTAGAAAGTCCTGATAGGCTGCGGGAATTAGACATGGGCAGTGCTTCAGATCGTACCGAGCAGGTCGGGAGGTTTGCATGCATTCAGACTGGCATTCCCGTAGGCGTCTATCAAGCTGAATCGTAAGTTGAATGAGACCTTCTAGTGTTGAAGGGGTCTCTACTCTGGCTAGTTCATCTTTGAGGGGATCGGACAGCCCCAACCGATACTGAAATCTCAAGGCAGCCTCATTTCAAGCTGAATCTGTGGCCCATGTGCGGAATTCCACCATGTAATCCTCTGCAGGGCAATGGCCTTGCCGTAAGGTATGCAGAGCAGCCTCAGCAGTGGCTAACCGCAAGGGGTCATCCTATAACCGAGCCATGGTTTCAAAGAACTGTTCCACAGAGTCTATAGCAGGATCTTTCTGTTCCAATAGACCATGGGCCCATGCTTGAGGGTCACCACTTAGTAGTGAAATGATGAACCCCACTTTTACTGATTCAATGGAAAAAGTCTGTGGCTGCAGGTCCAAGTACAGATAACAGGCGTTTATAAAGGACCTGAACTTCTTCTGATCTCCAGAAAAGCGTTCTGGTGTTGGTACTCGTGGCTCCGGAGAGGGCATCACCGCAGTGGGGGGAGTCACCGGTAAACTGGCTGAGGGAGAATACGAAACTGTGGAGACCGGTGTGGTTGGTGGATGCAGCAGGCGGTCCTCTAATTGGGAGTGTTCCTCCCGAAGTCTCTGGATGGCCCGAGAGAGAGCCATGACGTGCTGGTTTACGGTTTCCAGTGGGGAGACATCTCCGTCGGCCTCTGACATGGTGTATACTGTCAGAAACTAGGTAGAAGGCCGAGATGCTAGGAGGGCTCCCCTTGCTGCCGAGCGCAGCACACTACTGAAGGTGACACAGTAGGTTTGGTGCCCACAGAAGCACGGGTGTCTGGTAGCTGGAACTGGAGACAGGCGTGCTTGGATGGTCCAGGAAGCAGGGACCGGTGGACAGATTAGATAGCGGAGTCAGGAGCCAGGCCAGGGGTCAACACAGGAAGTCAGTCCAGGATCAGAGTCAGGTTCAGGGAGCAAGATAAACGAGTCCAGTGACCAAGCAGGGATCAGATGCAGGAAGCAGTCGGAGAGAAGTCAGCTACAAGCCAAGGATCAAGCCAGAGGGTCAGAAGAATCAGTTCAGGACAAGCCGGGTCAGTACACAGATCAGGAACAGCAGATACACATAACACAGGAACTTAGGACAAGCTGAAGATACACCAGCGATGCGCCATTGTCAGCAGCGGGTTTAAATAGGCCGGGCATCAATCACGCCGAGCGTACGCCGTTGCGGCACCACGCGTCTGCCTAATCCACGCGTCGGAACTAGGCAGGCACGCGCCTGCCCAACCATGGTGCCACGTGTCCTTGTGCGCGCATGCGCATCATAACGTCTATTTCCCTGATAAGTACTCATCCGTGCCACATCTATGCCACATCAGTACTTATCCGTGCCATATTCATGCCACATCAGTGCTTATCCGTGCCACATCCATGCCACATCAGTACTCATCCGTGAAACATCTATTTCACATCAGTAATTATCCGTGCCACATCCATGTCACATCAGTGCTCATTCACGCAGGGGCGTCCCTAGAGCATTTGGCACCCGGGGCGGATCCTATATCTGGCACCCCCCCACCTTAAAATGTAAAAACACCCCACTGTGCCCCCTGCATACCTCTGTATCCTTCAATATCTTTTTGTCACTACTGTGTACCCCCTCTCCACAACTGCACCTCTGAACCCCTTTACATTACACAGTACCCTGCACCTCTGGACCCCTTTACATTACACAGCACCCTGCACCTCTGGACCCCTTTACATTACACAGCACTCTGGACCACTTTACATTACACAGCACCCTGCAACTCTGGACCCCTTTACATTACTCAGCACCCTACACCTTTGGACCCCTTTACATTACACAGCACCCTGCACCTCTGGACCCCTTTACATTACACAGCACCCTGCACCCCTTTACATTCCACAGCACCCTACACCTCTGGACCCCTTTACATTACACAGCACTCTGGACCACTTTACATTACACAGCACCCTGCACCTCTGGACCCCTTTACATTACTCAGCACCCTACACCTCTGGACCCCTTTACATTACACAGTACCCTGCACCTCTGGACCCTTTTACATTACACAGCACCCTGCACCTCTGGACCCCTTTACATTACACAGCACTCTGGACCACTTTACATTACACAGCACCCTGCAACTCTGGACCCCTTTACATTACTCAGCACCCTACACCTTTGGACCCCTTTACATTACACAGCACCCTGCACCTCTGGACCCCTTTACATTACACAGCACCCTGCACCCCTTTACATTACACAGCACCCTACACCTCTGGACCCCTTTACATTACACAGCACTCTGGACCACTTTACATTACACAGCACCCTGCACCTCTGGACCCCTTTACATTACTCAGCACCCTACACCTCTGGACCCCTTTACATTACACAGCACCCTGCACCTCTGGACCCTTTTACATTACACAGCACCCTGCACCCCTTTACATTACACAGCACCCTACACCTCTGTACCCCTTTACATTACACAGCACCCTGCACCTCTGGACCCCTTTACATTACACAGCACCGCACCTCTGGACCCCTTTACATTACACAGTACCCTGCACCTCTGGACCCTTTTACATTACAACGCACCCTGCACTTCTGAACCCCTTTACATTACACAGTACCCTGCACCTCTGGACCCCTTTACATTACACAGCACCCTGCACCTATGGACCCTTTACATTACACAGCACCCTGCACCTCTGGACCCCTTTACATTACACAGCACCCTGCACCTCTGGACCACTTTACATTACACAGCACCCTGCACCTCTGGACCCCTTTACATTACACAGCACCCTGCACCTCTGGACCCCTTTACATTACACAGCACTCTGGACCACTTTACATTACACAGCACCCTGCACCTCTGGACCCCTTTACATTACACAGCACCCTGCACCCCTTTACATTACACAGCACCCTACACCTCTGGACCCCTATACATTACACAGCACCCTGCACCCCTTTACATTACACAGCACCCTGCACCTCTGGACCCCTTTAGATTATACAGCACCCCGGACTTCTGAACCCCTTTACATTACACAGCACCCTGCACCTCTGGACCCCTTTACATTACACAGCACTCTGGGCCCCTTTACATTACACAGCACCCTGCACTTCTGAACCCCTTTACATTACACAGCTCTTGTAGCTCTGGGCCACTTTACATTACACAGCACCCTGCACTTCTGAACCCCTTTACATTACACAGTACCCTGCACCTCTGGACCCCTTTACATTACACAGCACCCTGCACCCCTTTACATTACACAGCACCCTACACCTCTTTACCCCTTTACATTACACAGCACCCTGCACCTCTGGACCCCTTTACATTACACAGCACCGCACCTCTGGACCCCTTTACATTACACAGTACCCTGCACCTCTGGACCCCTTTACATTACAACGCACCCTGCACTTCTGAACCCCTTTACATTACACAGTACCCTGCACCTCTGGACCCCTTTACATTACACAGCACCCTGCACCTCTGGACCCCTTTACATTACACAGCACCCTGCACCTCTGGACCCCTTTACATTACACAGCACCCTGCACCTCTGGACCACTTTACATTACACAGCACCCTGCACCTCTGGACCCCTTTACATTACACAGCACCCTGCACCTCTGGACCCTTTTACATTACACAGCACCCTGCACCTCTGGACCCCTTTACATTACACAGCACTCTGGACCACTTTACATTACACAGCACCCTGCAACTCTGGACCCCTTTACATTACTCAGCACCCTACACCTTTGGACCCCTTTACATTACACAGCACCCTGCACCTCTGGACCCCTTTACATTACACAGCACCCTGCACCCCTTTACATTCCACAGCACCCTACACCTCTGGACCCCTTTACATTACACAGCACTCTGGACCACTTTACATTACACAGCACCCTGCACCTCTGGACCCCTTTACATTACTCAGCACCCTACACCTCTGGACCCCTTTACATTACACAGCACCCTGCACCTCTGGACCCTTTTACATTACACAGCACCCTGCACCCCTTTACATTACACAGCACCCTACACCTCTGTACCCCTTTACATTACACAGCACCCTGCACCTCTGGACCCCTTTACATTACACAGCACCGCACCTCTGGACCCCTTTACATTACACAGTACCCTGCACCTCTGGACCCCTTTACATTACACAGCACCCTGCACCTCTGGACCCCTTTACATTACACAGCACCCTGCACCTCTGGAACACTTTACATTACACAGCACCCTGCACCTCTGGACCCCTTTACATTACACAGCACCCTGCACCTCTGGACCCCTTTACATTACACAGCACTCTGGACCACTTTACATTACACAGCACCCTGCACCTCTGGACCCCTTTACATTACACAGCACCCTGCACCCCTTTACATTACACAGCACCCTACACCTCTGGACCCCTATACATTACACAGCACCCTGCACCCCTTTACATTACACAGCACCCTGCACCTCTGGACCCCTTTACATTACACAGCACCCCGGACTTCTGAAACCCTTTACATTACACAGCACCCTGCACCTCTGGACCCCTTTACATTACACAGCACTCTGGACCCCTTTACATTACACAGCACCCTGCACTTCTGAACCCCTTTACATTACACAGCCCTTGTAGCTCTGGGCCACTTTACATTACACAGCACCCTGCACTTCTGAACCCCTTTACATTACACAGTACCCTGCACCTCTGGACCCCTTTACATTACACAGCACCCCGCACTGAACCCCTTTACATTACACAGCACCCTACACCTCTGGACCCCTTTACATTACACAGCACCCCTGGAACCTTTTACATTACACAGCACCTCGAACCTCTGAACCCCTTTACATTATACAGCCCCTGTACCTCTGGACCCCTTTACATTACACAGAACCCTGCACCTCTGAACCCCACAGCTCTGGACACCTGCATGTTACACAGACCCCCTACAGTGCAAACCCGCTCCCTACAGTACAGACCCCCCTACAGTACAGACCAACCCCCTAACAGTACAGACCAACCCCCTAACAATACAGACCAACCCCCTAACAATACAGACCCCCACCTCCTAACAATATGGACCCCCCTACCAATACAGACCCCCCCTACCAATACAGACCCATCCCCTAACAATACAGACCCCCTACCAATACAGACCCACCCCCTACCAATACAGACCCCTCTACCAATACAGACCCACCCCCTAACAATACAGACCCACCCCCTACCAATACAGACCCCCCTACCAATACTGCCCCCCTAACAATACAGACACATCCCCTAACAATACAGACCCCCTACCAATACAGACCCACCCCCTACCAATACAGACCCACCCCCTAACAATACAGACCCCCCTACCAATACTGCCCTCCTAACAATACAGACCCCCTACCAATACAGACCCACCCCCTACCAATACAGACCCACCCCCTACCAATACAGACCCCCCACTACCAATACAGACCCACCCCCTAACAATACAGACCCACCCCCTAACAATACAGACACCCCCTAACAATGCAGACCAACCCCCTAACAATACAGACCCACCCCCTACCAATACGGACCCCACACTACCAATACAGACCCACCCCCTAACAATACAGACCCACCCCCTACCAATACAGACCCCCCTACCAATACAGACCCCCCTAACAATACAGACCCCCCTACCAATAAAGACCCCCTACCAATAAAGACCCCCCTACCAATACAGACCCCCCTACCAATACAGACCCCCCTAACAATACAGACCCACCCCCTAACAATACAGACCCACCCAGTCCCATAATGTACCTCAGATGATCACAGCACTAGTGGACTGGTCGGGTCCCCTCCCCCTGTGTCGACATAAAGGAGGAGGGGGAGGCGGCTTCACTCTGCTTGGCTGTGCCGAGACTGACCAGAGTTGTGAGTCGCGACAATGGAGAGAAGGGGATCTGACGGGTCAGGTGTCACACTCCGGTGCGGCTCCCCCCCGCAAAGCCATTACCTCAGGTTCTCTCCGGTCTCCGCGTGTGTTCAGCCTCGCGCGCCGCTGCCTAAACACGCCCACTGCATAGGCAGGCTAAACCCGCCCGCTCAGCCCTGCTGTCTCCGCTTCAGTCGCGGAGGGGGGGTGCCTTCCGCTACCTAAACCCACCCACTGCCTAGGCTAAACCCGCCCGCTCAGCCCTGCTGTCTCCGCTTCAGTCGCGGAGGGGGGGTGCCTGCCGCTACCTAAACCCACCCACTGCCTAGGCTAAACCCGCCCGCTTAGCCCTGCTGTCTCCGCTTCAGTCGCGGAGGGGGGGTGCCTGCCGCTACCTAAACCCACCCACTGCCTAGGCTAAACCCGCCCGCTTAACCCTGCTGTCTCCGCTTCAGTCGCGGAGGGGGGGTTGCCTGCCGCTGCCTAAAACCGCCCGCTGTCTCCGCTTCAGTCGGAGGGGGGGGCGCCCGCCTGACACCCCCCAGTGTGTGGCACCCAGGGCGCCCCGCCCCCCACTTAGTACGCCACAGCATTCACGTCACATCAGTACTCATCCGTGCCACATCAGTGATCATCCATGCCACATCAGTGCTATTCTGTGCTACATCCATGCCACATCAGTGCTCATCTGTGCCACATCAGTGCTCATCCGTGCCGCATCCATGCCACATCAGTGCTCATCCATGCCACATCCATGCCACATCAGTACTCATCCATGCCACATGCATGCCACATCAGTGATCATCCGTGCCACATCCATGTCACATCAGTGCTCATCCGTGCCCACATCCATGCCACATCAGTGCTCATTCGTGCCACTACAGTGACCATCAGTGCCACATCAGTGCTTCACAAAAGTGTAATAGGTAGTGAAATTATATTAGAAATTTATATCCCTAGAACACCTGATGGTGCTCCCTACATACTGGGCCTCTCTATGTGGCCAGGCTGTGGTAAAGTCTCACACATGTGGTATCACTATACTCAGGAGAAATAGCAAAAATTATACCCCAAAATAGATTCTGCTATGTACATGCTATGTGTTAGAAATATCATATAAATGGACAACTTTGTGTAAAAAAAAAAAATGCGTATACATTTTCTTTCCGCATTTTCCAAAAACTTGTGGGAAAAAATAACATGTTCAAAAGACTCATTATGCCTCATCGATTATATGTTGGGGTGTTTAATTTCTAAAATGGGGTAATTTTTTGGGTGATGCCATTGTCCTGGTGCTCCAGGGCCTTCAAAAGTGTAAGAGGTAGTCTAGAAATTAAACGTGTGACCCGAGCCAAGTTGCAGCTAAATTTCAACAATTCTATAGTACCCTCTATAAATCTCAAGGTACATACACACATGGTGAACTGCAGTCCTATTTGGCCACCATTCAGTTTCCTCTGCTTAACCAAGAGCAGGTTAAACTATTAGAATCGCTGATTACGGCAAATGATATTACTGAGGCGATTGCCCAATTGGCCAAATCTAAAGCACCAGGACTGGATGGTCTCCCTTTGGAATTTTATGCTACCTACTCTGATATACTTTGTCCCAAGCTAAAGGCCCTGTATCAATCTATCTTTAACACAAACGTACTCCCTGAATCTATGCAGGAAGCCCAAATTATAGTACTCCCCAAACCTGGTAAGGACCCCCACTACACTGAATCTTATTGGCCTATTTCCTTACTGCAGGTGGATATTAAATTCTTAGCTAAAATATTAGCAACTAGGTTAAACAATGCCATACTGTCGCTTATTCACATGGACCAAACGGGGTTCATGCCGGGGAAGAACACTGCTATGAACATTAGGAGACTGTACATGAATATTTAGGCGCGGCATGATAACTCAGGAACCAGGGTGGTGGTGGCGCTAGATACGGCCAAAGCTTTTGATTCAGTTGAGTGGCCCTACCTATGGGAATGTCTACATAACTATGGCTTTGGACCGCATTTCATAAAATGGGTGCAACTCCTATATCAGACTCCCAAGGCGAGAATCTTTGTCAATGGATGGATGATGATCGGAGCAGTTTCCTTCGGAGAGGGGCACTCGTCAGGGCTGTCCCCTCTCCCCATTGCTATATGCCTTTGGCCGCTGAACCACTGGCTATCGCTATCAGGGCACACCCAGATATTCAGGGTTTGCGTCGGGGTAACACAGTTGATAAGATAGGCCTGTACGCGGATGACACTATCCTATATCTAGCGGACCAGGGACCGTCACTGCAAACTGCGCTATGAATTATTGAACAAATGGGTGACTATTCGGGACTGCGCATTAATTGGGACAAGTCCCAAATTCTCCCCATAGATGTCTTTCCCCCCCCCTATGGTGACCCCTCCAATGCCACTCTCCAGTGTCCAGGATTAGATACCTAGGAATGGAGGTTACCAGGAGTTTGTCAGACTACACTCCCCTGAATGTGACACCGCTTTTTGATAACGCAGACATGGGTTAGACTACCATTGGGGGTGATGGGGCACGTGAATATTATTAAAATGATTATTTTGCCCAAAATCCTGTACATGGTGTGGCATGCCCCTCTATACATTCCCTTAAAAATCTTCAAACAAATGGAAGCTATTCTGAATTCATTTGTTTGGGGTAATGGTAGACACAAGCTAGCTTGGCACATTTTAAAGAATCCAACGGATATGGGAGGTGTTTCCCTCCCAGACCTCCATGCTTATTACTTGGCCTCACAGCTCTCTCATATATACCACTTCAATACCTCGGAAATCCAACGTTATAGGTCTTTAGTTTGCGATAAACCCGGGCACCCGGCGCACACGCCCCTTCAGGCTACCCTCCGTGGGAAACAAACACAGAAGCAGGCCTTAAGACATAACTCGAGGATGTTACTGCATCACCAAAGGATTTGGGAAGTGTCCCTTAAAAAACAGAATGTTGGGAAATTTTATTCTCATACCCCTTTGTGGCTTAACAGCCATATGCCAGAACTAGCGGGGATCCCCGACTCTGTGGTTTGGGCCAGACACGGAATAATATTCTTACACCAAGTCCTATCAAACCCTGGGCTCAAACAGTTTCAGGCACTTAGAGAGAAATTCTCACTCCCACAGCACTTAGCTTTCAAATACCTGCAGCTTCGTCATGCACTCCGAGCCCAGCTGACATCTCTGGAGGTAGAGACGGAACCCCCACCGGTGCTAGATATTGTTTTGGGGAGTGACACCTCCAAGCTTTTTTCGAGCCTGTACTACACTATCAGACGTCGGGGTACGGTAGCCGTTACTCAGAAGGCTAAGACAGCTTGGGAACAGGACGTAGGCCCAATAGAAAACGCAGACTGGGACAAAATACTTGAGGGAACCAAGACTACGTCTCCTAAGCTGTCAGATAGACTGACGCAACTTCACATTGTTCACAGAGCCTACCTAACACCACTGAGGATGGCCAAATTCCAACACTCATCCAATCCGACCTGTTGTCTGTGTCAGTCCACATTTGGCACGTTTTACCATCTTATTTGGAGCTGTCCAAGTATTCAGACTTACTGGACGCAGGTTGTCTGCTTTCTGCATGACAATATGGGATCCCCTGTGGTACTTGACCCTAAGTTGTGTATCCTGGGGCTATTGCTTGAGGTTGAGGTAGATGAATATCAAACAATTTTCCTCTTTGAAGCATTATTTTTAGCACGTAAAGTGATTGCCCAGAGGTGGATGCAGGATCTGCCCCCCACTCTACAGATGTGGAAAAAGGCGGTTAATGACACTTTGCCATTCAAAAAGCTGATTTACACACACAGGGGCTCCACACAAAGTATTCCAAGATATGGGATAGATGGCTATAGGATGGGGAAACGTGTCTGATTCTGTCTTACCCAGAGGTTGTTCTACATTAAACTGCTCCTTTGTCCCTGTGAACATGTGTATTGACTAGTGGTATCTAAGTAAACAAAGTGATCACGCATTTCACCATATGAAACTGTACTTTTATTGACGAATGTGCTTGACTATCTTGTAATCTGTGCTTTCAATTAATAAAGTTGGATTTTCCAAGTAAAAAAAATAAACAAATTAAACGTGTAATTTATGCTCCTAGAACGCCTGATGGGGCTCCCTGCATGTTGGGCCTTTGTATGTGGCCAGGCTGTGAAAAAGTCCCACACATGTGGTATCGCCATACTCAGGAGGAGTAGTAGAATGTGTTTTGTGGTGTATTTGCAAGTATGCATATGCTGTGTGAGAGAAATAACCCATTAATATGACAATTTTGTGAAAGAAAAAAAAAATCTTCACACGGGACTGTCCGTGCTCGCCGGGTTCACGAGACCCGACATAAAGTGAGCCCTTAACACTTAACACACCCTCAACACTTCCTAAACCTAGTTTTCTTACATTTAAACTTAACCATGTAATTAATCCCCCTAAATATTCACCCTTACACTAACCTTGCATAATACCAATCTTTTTACCCTAGATCAGGGGTCTCCAAACTATGGCCCTCCAGTTGTTCAGGAACTACAATTCCCATCATGCCTAGTCATGTCTGTGAATGTCAGAGTTTTACAATGCCTCTTGGGTCATGTAGTTCTGCAACAGCTGGAGGGTCGTAGTATGGAGGTCCCTGCTCTAGAGGAACGCTTGAAATAATATTTAGGTTTTAGGGAACAGCCTGCTAAAAAATATATCTACAGGAGGGTGCATGCGCGTGGCAATGGGAGCAGTCATGCTGTGAACGAGCTCCGCACACCGCCGGCAATACCACAGCTATAACTAGCGCAGGAGGACCGGGAGACATCCAGTGACATCCCGTGACAAGTAGCGGGTCACCTGCCATCGTCCCCTAAATCGCCCCAGGAGCCATTAGAGCATGCAGGATCCCCGGGCTCCTCACTGGATAGAAACATGGCAGAACTAGCTGATTCTCTATTCAGCCAATCTAGCCCTGCTCCGAGAGAACCTTCATCTGTTCCCTTTGCAGGAGACACAGTGCTGCTGGCCCGTTTCTCTACATTGCTGCAGCAGGAACTTTCTAAAGCATGCTCAATTATAACCACTGACATTAAGCAGGACATACAGAGTTTTGGACTCAGGCTAGATACCATTGAAAATAAGGTGGAAGGATCGGTGGCCAGAATCAATCAGAATACCAGAGTTGTTGCTGAACTCCAAGAGCGATTGAATGAGGCCCACTCAAAAATTGAAGACCTGGAAAATAGGTCTCGTGGATAAATTGTGCGGGTCCGAGGACTACCAGAAAGTCACACAGACCTGGAAGGAGCAATGCAGGCTCTCATGACAGAACTGATTCCGGATATCTCACCCCATCAGTTGGAGATAGATAGGGTTCATAGGGCCCTGACGGCCCCCAGGTCGTATGGGCTTCCGCAAGATATAATAATGAAACCGCACTACTACAAGATTAAAGAAAAACTGATGATGGCTTCCAGGAATCGACAGGATCTGACACTGTTTGGGACCTCTATCCAGTTGTTTGCAGATCTGGCCCCTTCCACAGTGCAAAAACGCCGAAACCTGAAACCCCTCTTGCAGCAGCTGCTGAACCGCCAGATAAAATATCGATGGTCTTTTCCGTTTAGGCTGTCTTTTACCTATAAGGGGATACCCTACTCCTTTACAACCATCTGTGAAGATTTGCTACTGGAGCCACCCCTTGTCCCCGATCTGGCACACCCAACGCTCTAGGTGGGGCGGGAAATCTACATCACCACCTACCTGAACAGCCAAAGGGGTATATTGGAGGGGTATATTGCTTTCCCATTCTGGTTTCCTTCCCCCTCCCTTCTTCTTAATTGACAGATGGGCTTGCCCCTGGATGGAACACATCGTGGCCTGCATCGGGAGGGGAGGGACCGTTTGGCTGCTTTTGGGTTCCCAAAGTTCAGCTCTACCAACATGGCTATTTTTTGGGTTTTATTTGTCTTAGTTAATGCTCCTTTTTTTTTTTTTTTAAGATTGCTGTCCTATAGTTACTAGGTCGGCTATGCTGGTACATAACATTGTTAGGTGACCGGATGGCCCGGCCCGCCGCCCCCCCGGATACACGGGGGGGGGCGTTACGGCTTGGGCTATCCCATTGTGGGGTTTCTCACATGTATGGTTAATGATATGTTTACCTACCCTCCTTTAGACTTATAGCAAATATGGTTAAAGTCGAGGTGGACTCGTACGCCACTCGAGTGACCTTGCCCCTGTCTTCGGATGGGAGCAACCTCATGATTGATTCCCCGGGATCATGACCCGGGAAGGGACTCGTCCCGATGTTGCTAATGTTATTTAGCAAAATTATTGTTCTCAAGTTTAGGCTTTAGGCCTTACAATTGTTCACTAATTCTCAATACTCTTTTTCCTTTACTATTCTTTCCTTTGATCCTGACCTCATGCTCTGCTCCTGCCGTGATCTTATGGATTCTTGGATTGACTTGGTTCTTCTGCCACTGGAGCTGGGGGGCTCTGCATCAATGTCAAGGTGAGTGTGCTCTGCCAAACCACGATGACGACTGATTACTCCACCAAATACTCCATAATCACACACAATGTACAGGGTTTTAATTCCCCTCCCAAGAGAGTAAAGGCATTCCATGATTATTATAAACAGAAGGCGGACATACTGCTTCTACAGGAGACCCATTTCTCAGGTATCTCAGTGCCCGATACCCACAGTTCTACCTTTCTTCTGATACAGAGAAAAAATGGGGAGTTGCAATATGTTTCTCACGGAAGGTCCCCTTTACTCCCATCACCATAGTTAAAGATAAAGGGGGTAGATACCCGATGGCAGTGGGACGTATTAATGACCAACTGACCTCCATAATCTCCTACTACACTCCCAGCTCAGGGCAGCTGGAGTTTTTTCATGATATGTTAGCGATACTTCTCCCGAAGGCACAAGGACAAGTGATTATGGGTGGAGACAGTAACTTACCTTTAGATCAAATATTAGATAAATCATCTCCCAACAAACCCCTATTCAAGCATGTACCCAGAAATAGTAGTACAGTGGCTCAACAACTACATAGCAACAACCTAATCGACGCGTGGCGCAAAGACAATCCTTCTACCCGAGACTACACCCATTACTCACATGTACACGGGACATATTCCCGGATTGATCAAATTTTTATAGCCTCCTCGTTGATACCATACGTGACCTCGGTTAAAATTCTGGCAACTCCATGGTCAGATCATGCCCCTGTCCAGTTATCACTCTCAGACCTGTGGAAAAAACCATGCCCCTCCCCATGGTGTCTTAATGCGTCCCTGTTGAATGACCCAATAGTACAAGTCTCCCGGCGCAAGAGAACGGGGCCTATATTCATGTTATCCCAAAACCGGGGGAAAGACCACGGGCTCTGCGCGAATATCGCCCAATTTCATTGATAAATACCGACTTAAAAATTATGACCAAGGTCTTGGCGGCTAGACTAAATTTGTTTCTTGCGCAATATGTCCACCCGGATCAGGCAGGGTTTGTCCCTGGTCGCCAAGCTTCTGATCAGACTAGAAGAGTCATAGACGCCATTTCAGCGAAACATTCAGATTGGGATAATGGAGGACCCAGGAGGGGAATGCTGTTATCCCTGGATATACACAAGGCTTTTGATTCCTTGTCGTGGGAATACCTCCTCTATGTTTTGACTAAGCTGGACTTTGGGTCGGGATTTATGTCTATACTTCAAGCTCTTTATAGTTCCCCAACTACTTCCTTAATGGTAAAGGGATACTCCTCTAGCCCCATTTCTATCCATAGGGGGACTCGTCAGGGGTGCCCTTTGTCCTCGTTACTTTTTGTTTTAGCTCAAGAATCGCTCACTATAAAAATATGCAATTCTACTAACATACAAGGCATTACATGTGGCAATTATGAACACAAATGTGTCCTTTTTGCGGACGACATCTTAATGATGATCTCGTTGCCAATCACCACTCTGCCCAACTTATATGCAATACTCAAACCATTCACAGCAATCTCGGGTCTTAAAATAAATCACGATAAGTCTCAGGCCATGAACATCTCTTTAAAGTAGAATACGCTCTTGACACTCAAACAATCCCACAATTTCATTTGGCACACAGAGGCACTCCCATATTTGGGCATAAACCTCACCCCGACATTTCGCACTTTGTACTCTAAAAATTACCTGGCATTATTCAGATGTTTGACAGCTGACTTGGCCAGATTGCTACTTCACCCACCGTCGTGGTTTGGCAGACTACATTCCGTAAAGATGAATGTTCTTCCAAAAATATTGTACCTGTTTCGAACGCTACCAGTATCGATGCTCCGTTTGGAACTGTTGGCCTTCCAGAATAAACTTACTGTATTTATCGGCGTATAACACGCACAGGCGTATAACACGCACCCTAACTTTAAGAGGGAAGTTTCAGGAAAAAAACTTACAACAGCCCCCTGCGTATAACACGCAGGCACAGTTTACCCTCTATTTTCAGGGTAAAAAAGTGAGTGTTATACGCCAATAAATACAGTATATCTTTTATCTGGGGAGATAAGAGGCCTAGGGTGAATAAGCGCACACTATTTACCCCTAAGAGGAAATGTGGGCTGGATACCTCAGATCTGCTAAAATACTATTACGCAGCACAGCTGGCTCAACTAGCCAGGTTCCACTCTACCAAGCCCCACCCTATATGGATGCAGATGGAGATGTATGCATGTAAGGGAAGGCCGATATCGCATATCCTATGGTTATCGCCTAAGGAACGGCCCCCAATTCTGTGCCCGGCACTATCCTCATCCCTGAACATCTGGGATAGATTAACGAAATCATACAAGTTTAAATCCCAGCATACGCCATTAGCCCCCATTCTCGGAAATTTGAATTTCACCCCGGCCTCACCCCCAGTACATTTGATTGGTGGACCAGCAAAGGGCTCCTACGAATAGCTGACTTATGTGACCATAAGAGCATACTGACGAGACAAGTTTTAATGGAGAAATATCAAATGCCGCTCTCGGAATACTTCCGATGTGCACAGATCTTGCACTTCTTAAGCACTTTGTCGCGAAATTCTAAATAGCTACTATGTCCCAGATGGAATACTTGTGTCAGAACTTCGATAAAATCAGGGGACATATTTTAGAAATGTATACTGTCTTAACTAATTCCTCTATTAAACAGGCTTACATGGTAAAATGGGAGACAGACCTCCAGGAGACTATTGAATTGGATGAATGGCATAATATAGCTCAAGGGGCCTTGAAGTCGCTCATAAATACATCAATTATTGAAGCCAATTACAAAGTGCTTTTGCGATGGTACATGGTCCCAGCTAGGCTGGCAACATATGTGCAGACAGCATCCCCACTGTGTTTCCGCGGATGCGGACAGCAAGTAACCATGTACCATGTGTGGTGGCAGTGCCCTAAGGTACGACATTACTGGATTAGGGTGTACAATTTTATTTACACCCTCAACCAGGTGAACCTAGTGAAATCCCAGAGACAGGCACTGCTGGGAGTAAGGTGGAGACGGCATCAAAATCTCAGAGACGTCTCATAACATTTATATTTATATCAGCAAAAATTATTATTGCGAAATCCTGGAAAACGGCAGCTTTGCTATTTGCACAACTTAAGCAAAAACTTTCCTAGATTATGATTAATGAACATATGACAGCGATACTACAAGATAAAATGCAGATGTTCAAGAAAGTTTGGCACCCATGGGTTGAATACTTGACGGGGGACCCCAGATCTTTACCCGATTAGAGCTGTCTCTGACTGGTGGGAGTTGGAGCACGGGGTCACTTTCGTCTTCTCTATTTTCTCTACTTCCTTACTTTTCTTTCATTCTACCCCTTTTTCCTCCTTTATTTATTTTTATTTTTTATTTTATTCTTTTCTTTATTTATTTTTGTTTGTTTTTCTCTCTTGGTTCTTGCTATAGTTATATGAGAGTCGTCTGATTTGTGCTCTATAATCCCTGAACAGCGAGTACCTCTGCAAAATGTATTTTGAGCTCAGGGAGCTGAGTGGGGTGATATCCTCACTATACAGCTATTCACCTCCTCTTTCTTATACGTGAAGGGGTCCATATGTACGTCCTTAATATCTGTATATATACATAGTGTGAGGGGGTTAGCTCGGCAGCGGGTGTGTGTGACCCCCGGGATGGGCTCCCCACACAAAACAGGCCCAGCAAACGGAGGTTGTGGTTTTCAAAATCAAAAAAGGTGCGGTTTATTTTCTATTTACAGTGACAAAACACAGCAAAGCAAAAGAAACATAACCAAAATAAATCCTGGTCAAGTTGACCTCTGACTAAACATACAGGTTTCCTAACTAACAACTGGGATCAGCCTAGTGCTGTCCTAGTCCCTAAGTCCCTGGTTTTAAATGTCCAAGCAAATAGCCACACAGGCTTTGTCTCACCGCACAGGGGTTCACTCTCCCTAGACAGTCCACACAGGTCTGGTTCCAGGCATGAGCTAACATCTAATGAAGCTGGGAGTTCTTATAGAGGCCTAAATGAGCTGACAAGCTTCAGCTGGTCTCATCAACTCCCTGTCTGCACGACGCCCAGCCCTCTCCCTAGAGGTATGAGTCATCCATGAGCCCACTAGCCTTATACAACTCTCCACCTAGTTGTATAAGTCGGCGTAAAGCCTGAATCTGGGCGAAATATATCTACCCCCCTGGATGCAACCAGGTGACTTTACCTTCCTGCTGTCACATACCCCCCCTCTTGTTTTAACCTCGGGGTTGGAACACCAGCAATCAGGCATTCATGTACTCGAGACAAAGCATCCACATTCCCCATTTGAACGCCAGGGCGATGCTTTACTGTGAAGTTGAATTCCTGGAGGGCCAGGAACCACCTATTCACTCTTCTATTTGTTTCCTTGTTTTGAGCCATCCACTTTAACGGAGCGTGATCCGTAACCATGTCAAAGTGCCTACCTAGCAGGTAGTACCGAAGGGAATCTAGAGCCCACTTCACCGCTAAACACTCCTTTTCAACGGTGGCGTAATTTACCTCATGGGACTTCAACTTCCTGCTGAGGTAAATGACTGGGTGCTCTTCCCCGTTCCAGACCTGGGACAATACTGCTCCTAACCCCACATCTGACGCATCACTTTGTACGACAAAGTCTTTAGAGAAGTCGGGTGAGTACAACACTGGCTGGCTACATAAGGCTTGTTTCAAGAATTGGAATGCTGCCTCAGCCTCGGGGGTCCATTTAATCATGACCGACCCTTTCCCCTTCGTCAGGTTGGTTAGGGGCACAGCCTTAGAAGCAAAGTGGGGAATGAATCGCCGATAATACCCAGCGATTCCCAGAAAGGCTCGTACCTGCTTCTTGCTGTTGGGACGTGGCCAACTCTGGATGGCCTCGACTTTGTTGAGTTGGGGTTTTATTACTCCCCTCCCAATGGTGTACCCAAGATATTTGGCCTCCTCCTGCCCAATGGTACACTTCTTGGGGTTAGCCGTAAACCCCGCTTCCCGAACAGAGTCCAGGACTGCTTGCACTTTTGGCAGATGTGAGGCCCAATCTGTGCTATGGACAATTACGTCATCCAGGTAAGCCGCAGCATACTTCCGATGGGGCCTCAGCATCTGGTCCATTTTCCGCTGGAATGTGGCCGGCGCATTCTGTAACCCGAACGGCATTCTTTTATATTGGAACGCCCCGTCTGGGGTTACAAATGCGGTTTTCTCTTTGGCCGACTTGGCCAGGGGGATTTGCCAATACCCTTTTGTGAGGTCAAGAGTCGTCATGTATCGGGCTGTTCCCAGCCGGTCGATCAACTCATCTATACGTGGCATGGGGTAGGTGTCAAATTTTGTAACTTTGTTCAACTGACGAAAATCGTTACAAAATCGCCAGCTCCCATCCGGTTTAGGCACCAACACGATGGGACTAGACCAATCACTTTGGGACTCCTCTATCACCCCTAAGTTCAGCATTTTCTGTACTTCCTCCCGTATTGCCTCCCGTCGAGCCTCTGGGATCCGATAGGGTTTTAACTTCACCCTTTCACCGGGCGGGGTAATGATGTCATGCTCTACCCCAGATGTTTGTCCCGGCAGCTCAGAGAATACCTCCTTGTTGCGAAGCACAAACTCCTTAACCTCCTGTTGTTGGGGTTGTGACAAGGTGGCTGCTATTCCAACCTCAGGAATCACGCAACCAGTTTGAGCTGGTGACCAAGTGTCTGCGACTAGGGACTCTCTATCCCTCCAGGCTTTCAACAGATTAACGTGATAGATCTGTTCGGGCTTTCGCCTTCCTGGTTGTCTGACCTTGTAATTCACTTCGCTCACTTTTTCCATTATCTCGTAGGGGCCTTGCCATTTGGCAAGGAATTTACTTTCAACCGTAGGGACAAGTACCAATATCCTATCCCCCGGGGAAAAGGTACGGGTCTTGGCTCCACGGTTGTACACTCTCTGCTGTGCCAACTGCGCTTGGGCCAAATGTTCCTTCACGATGGGCATTACCTGTGCAATTCGATCTTGCATCAGGGCGACATGCTCAATCACACTCCTGTGGGGAGAACTCTCACTTTCCCAAGTTTCCTTGGCAATATCCAACAGCCCTCTTGGGTGTCTCCCATACAGTAACTCAAAGGGGGAGAATCCCGTAGAGGATTGGGGCACCTCCCTAATAGCAAACATCAAATAAGGAAGTAAACAGTCCCAATCCTTTCCATCTCTATCCACCACTTTCTTCAACATTTGTTTTAGGGTTTTGTTGAATCTTTCAACCAGCCCATCGGTTTGGGGGTGATACACAGACGTACGCAATTGCGTCACTTTGAACAATTTACACAGCTCTTTCATAACCCGGGACATAAAGGGTGTACCTTGGTCCGTAAGCAGTTCTTTACAAATACCCACCCGGCTAAAAACAAGAGATAGCTCTTTGGCTATGGTTTTGGCCGAGGTATTTCAGAGAGGGATCGCTTCTGGATAACGGGTGGCATAGTCCATTATAACTAATATGTACTGGTGCCCCCTAGCGGACTTGATTATAGGACCTACCAAATCCATGGCGATCCTCTCAAACGAGACCTCAATGATGGGTAGAGGGACCAGCGGGCTACGGAAATGTGGCATCGGGGCCAACCTCTGACACACAGGGCAGGAGGAACAATAATTTTCTACGTCCTTCATCACCCCCGGCCAATAGAATCTCTGTAATACCCTCTCTCGGGTTTTCTCTGTCCCCAGATGACCTCCAAGAATGTGCCCATGGGCCAACTCCAACACCAACTTCCTGTAAGGTTTGGGCACCACAAGCTGCTCAACGGTTTCTTCTGCCCTTTTTGCCACCCGATACAGTAGGTCCTTCTCTACGCTGAAGTATGGGTAAGTGCAGGTATTATCTGGGTTCACTAACTCGCCATCTATTTTCACTACGTTTTCCCGTGCCTTTATTAGGGCGGGGTCTTTCAACTGTTCTGTGGCAAAGTTTTCCCTGTGAACCTCAAGATCAGAAAACTCCACAGACGGTAGGTTTTCGTCTGAGGAGGTGGGCTCCTCTCCAGTTTCTTGAGTCTCCCCTGCCAATACTGATAAGGGAAATTCCGGAGAGTCCTCACCACTCTCAGGGGAGTTCTGGCTATCACATTCCTGGTACATAGGGGCACCAGTGAGGGGCTCAGGATCATCCCACAGTTCCCAGAACTTCGGAAAATCCCTTCCCACAATGGCGTCATGCGGTAACTGAGATACTAAGCCCACTGGATGAGAGAGGGTACCTTTGGGGGTCTCGAAACACACTGTAGTCACTGGATACTCTCGGGTGTCCCCATGCACACAAATAACAGCTACCTTGCTATTCCCAGAGACCTCTGTTTTAACTAACTCAGCCTTTATCAGGGTCACAAGGCTACCTGAATCCAGCAATACCACAACATTTCTACCATTAACACACATTTTGCATAAATGTTTCTCAGTTCCTCGAATGGCAGTGCATGCGACTGTCGCACACAGCGACTGACGTCTGCCCGTCAGAAAGTCACACTGCATGGGTTCCTCCACAACCGGGCAATTGGCTGCAATATGTCCCGCTTGCCGGCAGCGGTAGCAAACGATCCTTCTTGCCGCCTCTTGAGCCGCTGATTTCCCAGGCTGTTCTCGCCAAACTTGGGGTAGAGCTCCCACCCTCTCACTCTCTCCACCCTCACCCCTTGGAATCCTCTTATCCGCCCCTGGGGATGGTCTGGTCTTAGGGTGGAAAGTCCGAGTGTCTCTGGAAGAGGCCGTCAGGTTCTCTGTAGCCAAGTATTTCTCCACACGATCCACAAGACCATCGGCCGTCTCTGGGTCTCCATGGCTTACCCACTTTTGGATGGCAGTAGGAAGAGCTCTCAAAAACCGATCCATTACAACACGTTCCACAATCTTTGGTGCGGACAAAGTCTCTGGCTGTAGCCACTTTCTGCTCAGGTGAATGAGATCATACATTTGAGACCTGGGGGGTTTTCCAAGCTGGAAAGTCCAGTTATGCACACGCTGAGCCCGGACAGCCTGGGTGACACCCAGCCTTGCCAATATTTCAGCTTTTAGCATCACATAGTCTTTTGCTTGGTTAGGCTCTAGGTCATAGTAAGCTTTCTGCGATTCACCAGTTAACAGAGGAGCCACCAGTCCAGCCCACTGCTCCTCAGGCCACTTTTCTCTTTCAGCGGTCCTTTCAAATGTGGTCAAAAATACCTCTGGATCATCCTCTCCAGTCATTTTTGTCAATAAACGACTCACCCCAAAGGACGCGGTATTAGTGGGACGGCTTTCCTCACTGGTCTGCGGACGTTGCTGCATTACTGCTTCCATCTGTTGTTGTAGTCTCTGCTCTTGCTTCTGCAACAGGTCTATGAAGCGGGCCTCAGATTGCTGCTGGGCTCGTTGCTGAGCCTCCAGACTCTGTTGCAAAGTTGCGTTTGTCTGCTGCTGGGCTGCAAGGCTCCTTTGCAAACCTGCATTTGTCTGCTGTTGATTGGCATTTGCTAGAGCCAGCTGCTTCAGTATCTCCTCCATGCTGGCTTAAAAAAAAAACTGCCACTGGTTCTCCACCAACTGTGAGGGGGTTAGCTCGGCAGCGGGTGTGTGTGACCCCCGGGATGGGCTCCCCACACAAAACAGGCCCAGCAAACGGAGGTTGTGGTTTTCAAAATCAAAAAAGGTGCGGTTTATTTTCTATTTACAGTGACAAAACACAGCAAAGCAAAAGAAACATAACCAAAATAAATCCTGGTCAAGTTGACCTCTGACTAAACATACAGGTTTCCTAACTAACAACTGGGATCAGCCTAGTGCTGTCCTAGTCCCTAAGTCCCTGGTTTTAAATGTCCAAGCAAATAGCCACACAGGCTTTGTCTCACCGCACAGGGGTTCACTCTCCCTAGACAGCCCACACAGGTCTGGTTCCAGGCATGAGCTAACATCTAATGAAGCTGGGAGTTCTTATAGAGGCCTAAATGAGCTGACAAGCTTCAGCTGGTCTCATCAACTCCCTGTCTGCACGACGCCCAGCCCTCTCCCTAGAGGTATGAGTCATCCATGAGCCCACTAGCCTTATACAACTCTCCACCTAGTTGTATAAGTCGGCGTAAAGCCTGAATCTGGGCGAAATATATCTACCCCCCTGGATGCAACCAGGTGACTTTACCTTCCTGCTGTCACAATAGTCACATATGGACGATTGGTATTGCTTTATTATTAAATAGAGGCTCTATCTCTGAAGCCTCGTACACACGAACGAGTTTCTCGGCAAAAACCAGCAAGAAACTTGCTGGCAGAGATTTCTTGCCGAGAAATTCGTTCGTGTGTATGGTTTCTCGTCAAGAAAAGCGACAAGAATCTCAACGAGAAAATAGAGAACCTGCTCTCTATTTTCTCGTCGAGATTCTCGTCAGCCTGTTTCTCGACGAGAAAATTGTGTGTGTGTACACTTACCTTTTCGCCGGGAAGCCCGCGCATGCTCGAAATGACTTAGACGCATGCGCGGTAGCTTCCTAGGCATAGGTAGGGTGAACAAAGATGGTGGCGACGGCATCGAATGTGACGAGCGCATGCTCGTCGTATTCGATGACGTCACCGCATTCCCTCCATTCAAAGAACCGCGGGTTCTTTGAAAGGAGCATGTGTACACTCGGCCGGGACAAGTTTCTTGTCCAAGAATCTCGTCGAAAAAAACGACATGTTTTTTTCGACGAGAATCTCGGCCGTGTGTACGAGGCATAACTGTATATACCTGATACATAGTATTAGCTTTTGACTATATCTGAAACTCCAAAAGAGCTTTGAGAATACCTCATATGAATGAGGGTACCCGCAATACTGTTCAATGTAGGGATATCCACTCATTGTTTGGATGACTCTGGATTTTGTATACATTTTATACTGTACTTGTTCTTGCATCCAAGATTGTATTCTTTGTGAAAATTGCAATAAAAAACATTGAAACGAAAAAAAAATATATCTACAGATCACAGTACATTAGCATGATCAGTAAGTTGTAGGACATATTAAAGTGGTTGTAAATCCACTTTTACAAAAAACAAAAAACAAAAATTCTCCCCATAGATGTCTTTCTCCCCCCCTATGGTGACCCCTCCGTTGCCACTCTCCAGAGTGTCCAGGATTAGATACCTAGGAATGGAGGTTACCACGAGTCTGTCAGACTACACTCCCCTGAATGTGACACCGCTTTTTGATAACGCAGACGTGGGCTAGACTACCATTGGGGGTGATGGGGCGCGTGAATATTATTAAAATGATTATTTTGCCCAAAATCCCGTACATGGTGTGGCATGCCCCTCTATACATTCCCTTAAAAATCTTCAAACAAATGGAAGCTATTCTGAATTCATTCGTTTGGGGTAATGGTAGACACAAGCTAGCTTGGCACATTTTAAAGAATCCAATGGATATGGGAGGTGTTTCCCTCCCAGACCTCCATACTTATTACTTGGCCTCACAGCTCTCTCATATATACCACTTCAATACCTCGGAAATCCAACGTTATAGGTCTTTAGTTTGCGATAAACCCGGGCACCCGGCGCACACGCCCCTTTAGGCTATCCTCTGCGGGAAACAAACACAGAAGCAGGCCTTAAGACATAACTCGGGGATGTTACTGCATCACCAAAGGATTTGGGAAGTGTCCCTTAAAAAACAGAATGTTGGGAAATTTTATTCTCATACCCCTTTGTGGCTTAACAGCCATATGCCAGAACTAGCGGGGATCCCCGACTCTGTGGTTTGGGCCAGACACGGAATAATATACTTACACCAAGTCCTATCAAACCCTGGGCTCAAACAGTTTCAGGCACTTAGAGAGGAATTCTCACTCCCACAGCACTTAGCTTTCAAATACCTGCAGCTCCGTCATGCACTCCGAGCCCAGCTGACATCTCTGGAGGTAGAGACGGAACCCCCACCGGTGCTAGATATTGTTTTGGGGAGTGACACCTCCAAGCTTTTTTCGAGCCTGTACTACACTATCAGACGTCGGGGTACGGTAGCCGTTACTCAGAAGGCTAAGACAGCTTGGGAACAGGACGTAGGCCCAATAGAAAACGCAGACTGGGACAAAATACTTGAGGGAACCAAGACTACGTCTCCTAAGCTGTCAGATAGACTGACGCAACTTCACATTGTTCACAGAGCCTACCTAACACCACTGAGGATGGCCAAATTCCAACACTCATCCAATCCGACCTGTTGTCTGTGTCAGTCCACATTTGGCACGTTTTACCATCTTATTTGGAGCTGTCCAAGTATTCAGACTTACTGGACGCAGGTTGTCTGCTTTCTGCATGACAATATGGGATCCCCTGTGGTACTTGACCCTAAGTTGTGTATCCTGGGGCTATTGCTTGAGGTTGAGGTAGATGAATATCAAACAATTTTCCTCTTTGAAGCATTATTTTTAGCACGTAAAGTGATTGCCCAGAGGTGGATGCAGGATCTGCCCCCCACTCTACAGATGTGGAAAAAGGCGGTTAATGACACTTTGCCATTCAAAAAGCTGATTTACACACACAGGGGCTCCACACAAAGTATTCCAAGATATGGGATAGATGGCTATAGGATGGGGAAACGTGTCTGATTCTGTCTTACCCAGAGGTTGTTCTACATTAAACTGCTCCTTTGTCCCTGTGAACATGTGTATTGACTAGTGGTATCTAAGTAAACAAAGTGATCACGCATTTCACCATATGAAACTGTACTTTTATTGACGAATGTGCTTGACTATCTTGTAATCTGTGCTTTCAATTAATAAAGTTGGATTTTCCAAGTAAAATAAATAAATAAATTAAACGTGTAATTTATGCTCCTAGAACGCCTGATGGGGCTCCCTGCATGTTGGGCCTTTGTATGTGGCCAGGCTGTGAAAAAGTCCCACACATGTGGTATCGCCATACTCAGGAGGAGTAGTAGAATGTGTTTTGTGGTGTATTTGCAAGTATGCATATGCTGTGTGAGAGAAATAACCCATTAATATGACAATTTTGTGAAAGAAAAAAAAAATCTTCACACGGGACTGTCCGTGCTCGCCGGGTTCACGAGACCCGACATAAAGTGAGCCCTTAACACTTAACACACCCTCAACACTTCCTAAACCTAGTTTTCTTACATTTAAACTTAACCATGTAATTAATCCCCCTAAATATTCACCCTTACACTAACCTTGCATAATACCAATCTTTTTACCCTAGATCAGGGGTCTCCAAACTATGGCCCTCCAGTTGTTCAGGAACTACAATTCCCATCATGCCTAGTCATGTCTGTGAATGTCAGAGTTTTACAATGCCTCTTGGGTCATGTAGTTCTGCAACAGCTGGAGGGTCGTAGTATGGAGGTCCCTGCTCTAGAGGAACGCTTGAAATAATATTTAGGTTTTAGGGAACAGCCTGCTAAAAATTATATCTACAGGAGGGTGCATGCGCGTGGCAATGGGAGCAGTCATGCTGTGAACGAGCTCCGCACACCGCCGGCAATACCACAGCTATAACTAGCGCAGGAGGACCGGGAGACATCCAGTGACATCCCGTGACAAGTAGCGGGTCACCTGCCATCGTCCCCTAAATCGCCCCAGGAGCCATTAGAGCATGCAGGATCCCCGGGCTCCTCACTGGACAGAAACATGGCAGAACTAGCTGATTCTCTATTCAGCCAATCTAGCCCTGCTCCGAGAGAACCTTCATCTGTTCCCTTTGCAGGAGACACAGTGCTGCTGGCCCGTTTCTCTACATTGCTGCAGCAGGAACTTTCTAAAGCATGCTCAATTATAACCACTGACATTAAGCAGGACATACAGAGTTTTGGACTCAGGCTAGATACCATTGAAAATAAGGTGGAAGGATCGGTGGCCAGAATCAATCAGAATACCAGAGTTGTTGCTGAACTCCAAGAGCGATTGAATGAGGCCCACTCAAAAATTGAAGACCTGGAAAATAGGTCTCGTGGATAAATTGTGCGGGTCCGAGGACTACCAGAAAGTCACACAGACCTGGAAGGAGCAATGCAGGCTCTCATGACAGAACTGATTCCGGATATCTCACCCCATCAGTTGGAGATAGATAGGGTTCATAGGGCCCTGACGGCCCCCAGGTCGTATGGGCTTCCGCAAGATATAATAATGAAACCGCACTACTACAAGATTAAAGAAAAACTGATGATGGCTTCCAGGAATCGACAGGATCTGACACTGTTTGGGACCTCTATCCAGTTGTTTGCAGATCTGGCCCCTTCCACAGTGCAAAAACGCCGAAACCTGAAACCCCTCTTGCAGCAGCTGCTGAACCGCCAGATAAAATATCGATGGTCTTTTCCGTTTAGGCTGTCTTTTACCTATAAGGGGATACCCTACTCCTTTACAACCATCTGTGAAGATTTGCTACTGGAGCCACCCCTTGTCCCCGATCTGGCACACCCAACGCTCTAGGTGGGGCGGGAAATCTACATCACCACCTACCTGAACAGCCAAAGGGGTATATTGGAGGGGTATATTGCTTTCCCATTCTGGTTTCCTTCCCCCTCCCTTCTTCTTAATTGACAGATGGGCTTGCCCCTGGATGGAACACATCGTGGCCTGCATCGGGAGGGGAGGGACCGTTTGGCTGCTTTTGGGTTCCCAAAGTTCAGCTCTACCAACATGGCTATTTTTTGGGTTTTATTTGTCTTAGTTAATGCTCCTTTTTTTTTTTTTTTTAAGATTGCTGTCCTATAGTTACTAGGTCGGCTATGCTGGTACATAACATTGTTAGGTGACCGGATGGCCCGGCCCGCCGCCCCCCCGGATACACGGGGGGGGGCGTTACGGCTTGGGCTATCCCATTGTGGGGTTTCTCACATGTATGGTTAATGATATGTTTACCTACCCTCCTTTAGACTTATAGCAAATATGGTTAAAGTCGAGGTGGACTCGTACGCCACTCGAGTGACCTTGCCCCTGTCTTCGGATGGGAGCAACCTCATGATTGATTCCCCGGGATCATGACCCGGGAAGGGACTCGTCCCGATGTTGCTAATGTTATTTAGCAAAATTATTGTTCTCAAGTTTAGGCTTTAGGCCTTACAATTGTTCACTAATTCTCAATACTCTTTTTCCTTTACTATTCTTTCCTTTGATCCTGACCTCATGCTCTGCTCCTGCCGTGATCTTATGGATTCTTGGATTGACTTGGTTCTTCTGCCACTGGAGCTGGGGGGCTCTGCATCAATGTCAAGGTGAGTGTGCTCTGCCAAACCACGATGACGACTGATTACTCCACCAAATACTCCATAATCACACACAATGTACAGGGTTTTAATTCCCCTCCCAAGAGAGTAAAGGCATTCCATGATTATTATAAACAGAAGGCGGACATACTGCTTCTACAGGAGACCCATTTCTCAGGTATCTCAGTGCCCGATACCCACAGTTCTACCTTTCTTCTGATACAGAGAAAAAATGGGGAGTTGCAGAATGTTTCTCACGGAAGGTCCCCTTTACTCCCATCACCATAGTTAAAGATAAAGGGGGTAGATACCCGATGGCAGTGGGACGTATTAATGACCAACTGACCTCCATAATCTCCTACTACACTCCCAGCTCAGGGCAGCTGGAGTTTTTTCATGATATGTTAGCGATACTTCTCCCGAAGGCACAAGGACAAGTGATTATGGGTGGAGACAGTAACTTACCTTTAGATCAAATATTAGATAAATCATCTCCCAACAAACCCCTATTCAAGCATGTACCCAGAAATAGTAGTACAGTGGCTCAACAACTACATAGCAACAACCTAATCGACGCGTGGCGCAAAGACAATCCTTCTACCCGAGACTACACCCATTACTCACATGTACACGGGACATATTCCCGGATTGATCAAATTTTTATAGCCTCCTCGTTGATACCATACGTGACCTCGGTTAAAATTCTGGCAACTCCATGGTCAGATCATGCCCCTGTCCAGTTATCACTCTCAGACCTGTGGAAAAAACCATGCCCCTCCCCATGGTGTCTTAATGCGTCCCTGTTGAATGACCCAATAGTACAAGTCTCCCGGCGCAAGAGAACGGGGCCTATATTCATGTTATCCCAAAACCGGGGGAAAGACCACGGGCTCTGCGCGAATATCGCCCAATTTCATTGATAAATACCGACTTAAAAATTATGACCAAGGTCTTGGCGGCTAGACTAAATTTGTTTCTTGCGCAATATGTCCACCCGGATCAGGCAGGGTTTGTCCCTGGTCGCCAAGCTTCTGATCAGACTAGAAGAGTCATAGACGCCATTTCAGCGAAACATTCAGATTGGGATAATGGAGGACCCAGGAGGGGAATGCTGTTATCCCTGGATATACACAAGGCTTTTGATTCCTTGTCGTGGGAATACCTCCTCTATGTTTTGACTAAGCTGGACTTTGGGTCGGGATTTATGTCTATACTTCAAGCTCTTTATAGTTCCCCAACTACTTCCTTAATGGTAAAGGGATACTCCTCTAGCCCCATTTCTATCCATAGGGGGACTCGTCAGGGGTGCCCTTTGTCCTCGTTACTTTTTGTTTTAGCTCAAGAATCGCTCACTATAAAAATATGCAATTCTACTAACATACAAGGCATTACATGTGGCAATTATGAACACAAATGTGTCCTTTTTGCGGACGACATCTTAATGATGATCTCGTTGCCAATCACCACTCTGCCCAACTTATATGCAATACTCAAACCATTCACAGCAATCTCGGGTCTTAAAATAAATCACGATAAGTCTCAGGCCATGAACATCTCTTTAAAGTAGAATACGCTCTTGACACTCAAACAATCCCACAATTTCATTTGGCACACAGAGGCACTCCCATATTTGGGCATAAACCTCACCCCGACATTTCGCACTTTGTACTCTAAAAATTACCTGGCATTATTCAGATGTTTGACAGCTGACTTGGCCAGATTGCTACTTCACCCACCGTCGTGGTTTGGCAGACTACATTCCGTAAAGATGAATGTTCTTCCAAAAATATTGTACCTGTTTCGAACGCTACCAGTATCGATGCTCCGTTTGGAACTGTTGGCCTTCCAGAATAAACTTACTGTATTTATCGGCGTATAACACGCACAGGCGTATAACACGCACCCTAACTTTAAGAGGGAAGTTTCAGGAAAAAAACTTACAACAGCCCCCTGCGTATAACACGCAGGCACAGTTTACCCTCTATTTTCAGGGTAAAAAAGTGAGTGTTATACGCCAATAAATACAGTATATCTTTTATCTGGGGAGATAAGAGGCCTAGGGTGAATAAGCGCACACTATTTACCCCTAAGAGGAAATGTGGGCTGGATACCTCAGATCTGCTAAAATACTATTACGCAGCACAGCTGGCTCAACTAGCCAGGTTCCACTCTACCAAGCCCCACCCTATATGGATGCAGATGGAGATGTATGCATGTAAGGGAAGGCCGATATCGCATATCCTATGGTTATCGCCTAAGGAACGGCCCCCAATTCTGTGCCCGGCACTATCCTCATCCCTGAACATCTGGGATAGATTAACAAAATCATACAAGTTTAAATCCCAGCATACGCCATTAGCCCCCATTCTCGGAAATTTGAATTTCACCCCGGCCTCACCCCCAGTACATTTGATTGGTGGACCAGCAAAGGGCTCCTACGAATAGCTGACTTATGTGACCATAAGAGCATACTGACGAGACAAGTTTTAATGGAGAAATATCAAATGCCGCTCTCGGAATACTTCCGATGTGCACAGATCTTGCACTTCTTAAGCACTTTGTCGCGAAATTCTAAATAGCTACTATGTCCCAGATGGAATACTTGTGTCAGAACTTCGATAAAATCAGGGGACATATTTTAGAAATGTATACTGTCTTAACTAATTCCTCTATTAAACAGGCTTACATGGTAAAATGGGAGACAGACCTCCAGGAGACTATTGAATTGGATGAATGGCATAATATAGCTCAAGGGGCCTTGAAGTCGCTCATAAATACATCAATTATTGAAGCCAATTACAAAGTGCTTTTGCGATGGTACATGGTCCCAGCTAGGCTGGCAACATATGTGCAGACAGCATCCCCACTGTGTTTCCGCGGATGCGGACAGCAAGTAACCATGTACCATGTGTGGTGGCAGTGCCCTAAGGTACGACATTACTGGATTAGGGTGTACAATTTTATTTACATCCTCAACCAGGTGAACCTAGTGAAATCCCAGAGACAGGCACTGCTGGGCAGTAAGGTGGAGACGGCATCAAAATCTCAGAGACGTCTCATAACATTTATATTTATATCAGCAAAAATTATTATTGCGAAATCCTGGAAAACGGCAGCTTTGCTATTTGCACAACTTAAGCAAAAACTTTCCTAGATTATGATTAATGAACATATGACAGCGATACTACAAGATAAAATGCAGATGTTCAAGAAAGTTTGGCACCCATGGGTTGAATACTTGACGGGGGACCCCAGATCTTTACCCGATTAGAGCTGTCTCTGACTGGTGGGAGTTGGAGCACGGGGTCACTTTCGTCTTCTCTATTTTCTCTACTTCCTTACTTTTCTTTCATTCTACCCCTTTTTCCTCCTTTATTTATTTTTATTTTTTATTTTATTATTTTCTTTATTTATTTTTGTTTGTTTTTCTCTCTTGGTTCTTGCTATAGTTATATGAGAGTCGTCTGATTTGTGCTCTATAATCCCTGAACAGCGAGTACCTCTGCAAAATGTATTTTGATCTCAGGGAGCTGAGTGGGGTGATATCCTCACTATACAGCTATTCACCTCCTCTTTCTTATACGTGAAGGGGTCCATATGTACGTCCTTAATATCTGTATATATACATAGTCACATATGGACGATTGGTATTGCTTTATTATTAAATAGAGGCTCTATCTCTGAAGCCTCGTACACACGAACGAGTTTCTCTGCAAAAACCAGCAAGAAACTTGCTGGCAGAGATTTCTTGCCGAGAAATTCGTTCGTGTGTATGGTTTCTCGTCAAGAAAAGCGACAAGAATCTCAACGAGAAAATAGAGAACCTGCTCTCTATTTTCTCGTCGAGATTCTCGTCAGCCTGTTTCTCGACGAGAAAATTGTGTGTGTGTACACTTACCTTTTCGCCGGGAAGCCCGCGCATGCTCGAAATGACTTAGACGCATGCGCGGTAGCTTCCTAGGCATAGGTAGGGTGAACAAAGATGGTGGCGACGGCATCGAATGTGACGAGCGCATGCTCGTCGTATTCGATGACGTCACCGCATTCCCTCCATTCAAAGAACCGCGGGTTCTTTGAAAGGAGCATGTGTACACTCGGCCGGGACAAGTTTCTTGTCCAAGAATCTCGTCGAAAAAAACGACATGTTTTTTTCGACGAGAATCTCGGCCGTGTGTACGAGGCATAACTGTATATACCTGATACATAGTATTAGCTTTTGACTATATCTGAAACTCCAAAAGAGCTTTGAGAATACCTCATATGAATGAGGGTACCCGCAATACTGTTCAATGTAGGGATATCCACTCATTGTTTGGATGACTCTGGATTTTGTATACATTTTATACTGTACTTGTTCTTGCATCCAAGATTGTATTCTTTGTGAAAATTGCAATAAAAAACATTGAAACGAAAAAAAAATATATCTACAGATCACAGTACATTAGCATGATCAGTAAGTTGTAGGACATATTAAAGTGGTTGTAAATCCACTTTTACAAAAAACAAAAAACAAAAATTCCCCCCATAGATGTCTTTCTCCCCCCTATGGTGACCCCTCCGTTGCCACTCTCCAGAGTGTCCAGGATTAGATACCTAGGAATGGAGGTTACCACGAGTTTGTCAGACTACACTCCCCTGAATGTGACACCGCTTTTTGATAATGCAGACGTGGGCTAGACTACCATTGGGGGTGATGGGGCGCGTGAATATTATTAAAATGATTATTTTGCCCAAAATCCCGTACATGGTGTGGCATGCCCCTCTATACATTCCCTTAAAAATCTTCAAACAAATGGAAGCTATTCTGAATTCATTCGTTTGGGGTAATGGTAGACACAAGCTAGCTTGGCACATTTTAAAGAATCCAATGGATATGGGAGGTGTTTCCCTCCCAGACCTCCATGCTTATTACTTGGCCTCACAGCTCTCTCATATATACCACTTCAATACCTCGGAAATCCAACGTTATAGGTCTTTAGTTTGCGATAAACCCGGGCACCCGGCGCACACGCCCCTTTAGGCTATCCTCTGTGGGAAACAAACACAGAAGCAGGCCTTAAGACATAACTCAGGGATGTTACTGCATCACCAAAGGATTTGGGAAGTGTCCCTTAAAAAACAGAATGTTGGGAAATTTTATTCTCATACCCCTTTGTGGCTTAACAGCCATATGCCAGAACTAGCGGGGATCCCCGACTCTGTGGTTTGGGCCAGACACGGAATAATATACTTACACCAAGTCCTATCAAACCCTGGGCTCAAACAGTTTCAGGCACTTAGAGAGGAATTCTCACTCCCACAGCACTTAGCTTTCAAATACCTGCAGCTCCGTCATGCACTCCGAGCCCAGCTGACATCTCTGGAGGTAGAGACGGAACCCCCACCGGTGCTAGATATTGTTTTGGGGAGTGACCCCTCCAAGCTTTTTTCAAGCCTGTACTACACTATCAGACGTCGGGGTACGGTAGCCGTTACTCAGAAGGCTAAGACGGCTTGGGAACAGGACGTAGGCCCAATAGAAAACGCAGACTGGGACAAAATACTTGAGGGAACCAAGACTACGTCTCCTAAGCTGTCAGATAGGCTGACGCAACTTTACATTGTTCACAGAGCCTACCTAACACCACTGAGGATGGCCAAATTCCAAAACTCATCCAATCTGACCTGTTGTCTGCGTCAGTCCACACTTGGCACGTTTTACCATCTTATTTGGAGCTGTCCAAGTATTCAGACTTACTGGACGCAGGTTGTCTGCTTTCTGCATGACAATATGGGATCCCCTGTGGTACTTGACCCTAAGTTGTGTATCCTGGGGCTATTGCCTGAGGTTGAGGTAGATAAATATCAAAAATTTTCCTCTTTGAAGCATTATTTTTAGCACGTAAAGTGATTGCCCAGAGGTGGATGCAGGATCTGCCCCCCACTCTACAGATGTGGAAAAAGGCGGTTAATGACACTTTGCCATTCAAAAAGCTGATTTACACACACAGGGGCTCCACACAAAGTATTCCAAGATATGGGATAGATGGCTATAGGATGGGGAAACGTGTCTGATTCTGTCTTACCCAGAGGTTGTTCTACATTAAACTGCTCCTTTGTCCCTGTGAACATGTGTATTGACTAGTGGTATCTAAGTAAACAAAGTGATCACGCATTTCACCATATGAAACTGTACTTTTATTGACGAATGTGCTTGACTATCTTGTAATCTGTGCTTTCAATTAATAAAGTTGGGATTTTCCAAGTAAAATAAATAAATAAATTAAACGTGTAATTTATGCTCCTAGAACGCCTGATGGGGCTCCCTGCATGTTGGGCCTTTGTATGTGGCCAGGCTGTGAAAAAGTCCCACACATGTGGTATCGCCATACTCAGGAGGAGTAGTAGAATGTGTTTTGTGGTGTATTTGCAAGTATGCATATGCTGTGTGAGAGAAATAACCCATTAATATGACAATTTTGTGAAAGAAAAAAAAAAATCTTCACACGGGACTGTCCGTGCTCGCCGGGTTCACGAGACCCGACATAAAGTGAGCCCTTAACACTTAACACACCCTCAACACTTCCTAAACCTAGTTTTCTTACATTTAAACTTAACCATGTAATTAATCCCCCTAAATATTCACCCTTACACTAACCTTGCATAATACCAATCTTTTTACCCTAGAGCAGGGGTCTCCAAACTATGGCCCTCCAGTTGTTCAGGAACTACAATTCCCATCATGCCTAGTCATGTCTGTGAATGTCAGAGTTTTACAATGCCTCTTGGGTCATGTAGTTCTGCAACAGCTGGAGGGTCGTAGTATGGAGGTCCCTGCTCTAGAGGAACGCTTGAAATAATATTTAGGTTTTAGGGAACAGCCTGCTAAAAAATATATCTACAGGAGGGTGCATGCGTGCGGCAATGGGAGCAGTCATGCTGTGAACGAGCTCCGCACACCGCCGGCAATACCACAGCTATAACTAGCGCAGGAGGACCGGGAGACATCCAGTGACATCCCGTGACAAGTAGCGGGTCACCTGCCATCGTCCCCTAAATCGCCCCAGGAGCCATTAGAGCATGCAGGATCCCCGGGCTCCTCACTGGATAGAAACATGGCAGAACTAGCTGATTCTCTATTCAGCCAATCTAGGCCCTGCTCCGAGAGAACCTTCATCTGTTCCCTTTGCAGGAGACACAGTGCTGCTGGCCCGTTTCTCTACATTGCTGCAGCAGGAACTTTCTAAAGCATGCTCAATTATAACCACTGACATTAAGCAGGACATACAGAGTTTTGGACTCAGGCTAGATACCATTGAAAATAAGGTGGAAGGATCGGTAGCCAGAATCAATCAGAATACCAGAGTTGTTGCTGAACTCCAAGAGCGATTGAATGAGGCCCACTCAAAAATTGAAGACCTGGAAAATAGGTCTCGCGGATAAATTGTGCGGGTCCGAGGACTACCAGAAAGTCACACAGACCTGGAAGGAGCAATGCAGGCTCTCATGACAGAACTGATTCCAGATATCTCACCCCATCAGTTGGAGATAGATAGGGTTCATAGGGCCCTGACGGCCCCCAGGTCGCATGGGCTTCCGCAAGATATAATAATGAAACCGCACTACTACAAGATTAAAGAAAAACTGATGATGGCTTCCAGGAATCGACAGGATCTGACACTGTTTGGGACCTCTATCCAGTTGTTTGCAGATCTGGCCTCTTCCACAGTGCAAAAACGCCGAAACCTGAAACCCCTCTTGCAGCAGCTGCTGAACCGCCAGATAAAATATCGATGGTCTTTTCCGTTTAGGCTATCTTTTACTTATAAGGGGATACCCTACTCCTTTACAACCATCCGTGAAGATTTGCTACTGGAGCCACCCCTTGTCCCCGATCTGGCACACCCAACGCTCTAGGTGGGGCGGGAAATCTACATCACCACCTACCTGAACAGCCAAAGGGTTATATTGGAGGGGTATATTGCTTTCCCATTCTGGTTTCCTTCCCCCTCCCTTCTTCTTCATTGACAGATGGGCTTGCCCCTGGATGGAACACATCGTGGCCTGCATCGGGAGGGGAGGGACCATTTGGCTGCTTTTGGGTTCCCAAAGTTCAGCTCTACCAACATGGCTATTTTTTTGGTTTTATTTGTCTTAGTTTATGCTCCTTTTTTTTTTTTTTAAGATTGCTTTCCTATAGTTACTAGGTCGGCTATGCTGTTACATAACATTGTTAGGTGACCGGGTGGCCCGGCCCGCCGCCCCCCCCCTGGATACACGGGGGGGGGCCGTTACGGCTTGGGCTATTCCATTGTGGGGTTTCTCACATGTATGGTTAATGATATGTTTACCTACCCTCCTTTAGACTTATAGCAAATATGGTTAAAGTCGAGGTGGACTCGTACGCCACTCGAGTGACCTTGCCCCTGTCTTCGGATGGGAGCAACCTCATGATTGATTCCCCGGGATCATGACCCGGGAAGGGACTCGTCCCGATGTTGCTCGTGTTATTTAGCAAAATTATTGTTCTCAAGTTTAGGCTTTAGGCCTTACAATTGTTCACTAATTCTCAATACTCTTTTTCCTTTACTATTCTTTCCTTTGATCCTGACCTCATGCTCTGCTCCTGCCGTGATCTTATGGATTCTTGGATTGACTTGGTTCTTCTGCCACTGGAGCTGGGGGGCTCTGCATCAATGTCAAGGTGAGTGTGCTCTGCCAAACCACGATGACGACTGATTACTCCACCAAATACTCCATAATCACACACAATGTACAGGGTTTTAATTCCCCTCCCAAGAGAGTAAAGGCATTCCATGATTATTATAAACAGAAGGCGGACATACTGCTTCTACAGGAGACCCATTTCTCAGGTATCTCAGTGCCCGATACCCACAGTTCTACCTTTTTTCTGATACAGAGAAAAAATGGGGAGTTGCAATATGTTTCTCACGGAAGGTCCCCTTTACTCCCATCACCATAGTTAAAGATAAAGGGGGTAGATACCCGATGGCAGTGGGACGTATTAATGACCAACTGACCTCCATAATCTCCTACTACACTCCCAGCTCAGGGCAGCTGGAGTTTTTTCATGATTTGTTAGCGATACTTCTCCCGAAGGCACAAGGACAAGTGATTATGGGTGGAGACAGTAACTTACCTTTAGATCAAATATTAGATAAATCATCTCCCAACAAACCCCTATTCAAGCATGTACCCAGAAATAGTAGTAAACTGGCTCAACAACTACATAGCAACAACCTAATCGATGCGTGGCGCAAAGACAATCCTTCTACCCGAGACTACACCCATTACTCACACGTACACGGGACATATTCCCGGATTGATCAAATTTTTATAGCCTCCTCGTTGATACCATTTGTGACCTCGGTTAAAATTCTGGCAACTCCATGGTCAGATCATGCCCCTGTCCAGTTATCCCTCTCAGACCTGTGGAAAAAACCATGCCCCTCCCCATGGTGTCTTAATGCGTCCCTGTTGAGTGACCCAATAGTACAAGTCTCCCGGCGCAAGAGAACAGGGCCTATATTCATGTTATCCCAAAACCGGGGGAAAGACCACGGGCTCTGCGCGAATATCACCCAATTTCATTGATAAATACCGACTTAAAAATTATGACCAAGGTCTTGGCGGCTAGACTAAATTTGTTTCTTGCGCAATATGTCCACCCGGATCAGGCAGGGTTTGTCCCTGGTCGCCAAGCTTCTGATCAGACTAGAAGAGTCATAGACGCCATTTCAGCGAAACATTCAGATTGGGATAATGGAGGACCCAGGAGGGGAATGCTGTTATCCCTGGATATACACAAGGCTTTTGATTCCTTGTCGTGGGAATACCTCTTCTATGTTTTGACTAAGCTGGGCTTTGGGTCGGGATTTATGTCTATACTTCAAGCTCTTTATAGTTCCCCAACTGCTTCCTTAATGGTAAAGGGATACTCTTCTAGCCTCATTTCTATCCATAGGGGGACTCGTCAGGGGTGCCCTTTGTCCTCGTTACTTTTTGTTTTAGCTCTAGAACCGCTCACTATAAAAATACGCAATTCTACTAACATACAAGGCATTACATGTGGCAATTATGAACACAAATGTGTCCTTTTTGCGGACGACATCTTAATGATGATCTCGTTGTCAATCACCACTCTGCCCAACTTATATGCAATACTCAAACCATTCACAGCAATCTCGGGTCTTAAAATAAATCACGATAAGTCTCAGGCCATGAACATCTCTTTAAAGTAGAATACGCTCTTGACACTCAAACAATCCCACAATTTTATTTGGCACACAGAGGCACTCCCATATTTGGGCATAAACCTCACTTTTCGCACTTTGTACTCTAAAAATTACCCGGCACTATTCCAATGTTTGACAGCTGACTTGGCCAGATTGCTACTTCACCCACCGTCGTGGTTTGGCAGACTACATTCCGTAAAGATGAATGTTCTTCCAAAAATATTGTACCTGTTTCGAACGCTACCAGTATCGATGCTCCGTTCGGAACTGTTGGCCTTCCAGAATAAAGTTACCAGTATATCTTTTATCTGGGGAGATAAGAGGCCTAGGGTGAATAAGCGCACACTATTTACCCCTAAGAGGAAATGTGGGCTGGATACCTCAGATCTGCTAAAATACTATTACGCAGCACAGCTGGCTCAACTAGCCAGGTTCCACTCTACCAAGCCCCACCCTATATGGATGCAGATGGAGATGTATGCATGTAAGGGAAGGCCGATATCGCATATCCTATGGTTATCGCCTAAGGAACGGCCCCCAATTCTGTGCCCGGCACTATCCTCATCCCTGAACATCTGGGATAGATTAACGAAATCATACAAGTTTAAATCCCAGCATAAGCCATTAGCCCCCATTCTCGGAAATTTGAATTTCACCCCGGGCCTCACCCCCAGTACATTTGATTGGTGGACCAGCAAAGAGCTCCTACGAATAGCTGACTCATAAGGGCATACTGATGAGACAAGTTTTAATGGAGAAATATCAAATGCCGCTCTCGGAATACTTCCGATGTGCACAGATCTTGCACTTCTTAAGCACTTTGTCGCGAAATTCTAAATAGCTACTATGTCCCAGATGGAATACTTGTGTCAGAACTTCGATAAAATCAGGGGAAATATTTCAGAAATGTATACTGTCTTAACTAATTCCTCTATTAAACAGGCTTACATGGTAAAATGGGAGACAGACCTCCAGGAGACTATTGAATTGGATGAATGGCATAATATAGCTCAAGGGGCCTCGAAGTCGCTCATAAATACATCAATTATTGAAGCCAATTACAAAGTGCTTTTGCGATGGTACATGGTCTCAGCTAGACTGGCAACATATGTGCAGACAGCATCCCCACTGTGTTTCCGCGGATGCGGACAGCAAGTAACCATGTACCATGTGTGGTGGCAGTGCCCTAAGGTACGACGTTACTGGATTAGGGTGTACAATTTTATCTACACCCTCAACCAGGTGAACCTAGTGAAATCCCAGAGACAGGCACTGCTGGGCAGTAAGGTGGAGACGGCATCAAAATCTCAGAGACGTCTCATAACATTTATATTTATATCAGCAAAAATTATTATTGCGAAATCCTGGAAAACGGCAGCTTTGCTATTTGCACAACTTAAGCAAAAACTTTCCTAGATTATGATTAATGAACATATGACAGCGATACTACAAGATAAAATGCAGATGTTCAAGAAAGTTTGGCACCCATGGGTTGAATACTTGACGGGGGACCCCAGATCTTTACCCGATTAGAGCTGTCTCTGACTGGTGGGAGTTGGAGCACGGGGTCACTTTCGTCTTCTCTATTTTCTCTACTTCCTTACTTTTCTTTAATTCTACCCCTTTTTCCTCCTTTATTTATTTTTATTTTTTATTTTATTCTTTTCTTTATTTATTTTTGTTTGTTTTTCTCTCTTGGTTCTTGCTATAGTTATATGAGAGTCGTCTGATTTGTGCTCTATAATCCCTGAACAGCGAGTACCTCTGCAAAATGTATTTTGATCTCAGGGAGCTGAGTGGGGTGATATCCTCACTTATACAGCTATTCACCTCCTCTTTCTCATACGTGAAGGGGTCCATATGTACGTCATTAATATCTGTATATATACATAGTCACATATGGACGATTGGTATTGCTTTATTATTAAATAGAGGCTCTATCTCTAACTGTATATACCTGATACATAGTATTAGCTTTGACTATATCTGAAACTCCAAAAGAGCTTTGAGAATACCTCATATGAATGAGGGTACCCGCAATACTGTTCACTGTAGGGATATCCACTCATTGTTTGGATGACTCTGGATTTTGTATACATTTTATACTGTACTTGTTCTTGCATCCAAGATTGTATTCTTTGTGAAAATTGCAATAAAAAACATTGAAACGAAAAAAATATATATCTACAGATCACAGTACATTAGCATGATCAGTAAGTTGTAGGACATATTAAAGTGGTTGTAAATCCACTTTTACAAAAACAAAAACAACACCTGCAAGACAAAGGCATAATGAGCTAGTAGGCATAGCATACTAGCTCATTATGTAATACTTACCTCAGATCAAAGCCCCCGCAGCCATCCTTGTACACCGCTCGGGCAGCCGACATCTCTCCCGGGGGTTAATTTCGGGTCTCGCGGCTCCGGCGCTGTGATTGCTCACGGCATGGCCTCCTTTAGGAACGGCACGATCGCCTTTGCTAAAGTGCTCCTGAGCCGTTGTCATTTTTGTAAATATCTCCTAAACCGTGAAGGTTTAGGAGATATTTCGAGCACCTACAGGAAAGCCTTAATCTAGGCTTACCTGTAGGTAAAAGTGGTTGTAAAGGATTTACAACCACTTTAAATTAGAAGAAAAAAGTAAAAGACATAACTAGAATATTTGACAGTCTGAGAGGATTTGTTTTCAACGCTCTCCTGCTGTCAGGAGCATGTAGCTGTTCCTTGATAGCTGCTGGCCTCGATCCAGCATCCTGGTTTTGGCTGTGATGCATTCTCCCTGTCTGCCTGTCCTCCTGTAAGGTGATTGATGTAGCCAGTCTCTGGGTGGAGACCAAACCTGATTTAGGCCAGCCAAGCCTGCAGTCTCATGCTTGTGATAGCGTTGTAACACGTGCTTCAAGCTCCCTGTTTGTCTGCCATGTCTGCTAGTTTGGATTCCCTTGTTTATGACCTCAGATTGGAACTCTGACTATTCTCTGAATTCTGCCTGCCTTTTGACTACAGATTTGACCTTGACTATTCTGAAACTTGCCTGCCATGTACCTGGACTGTCATTGAACCATTCTGCCTGTCTGCAAATTAAATCACTGGCTCAGGTTAGGCTGCTCACGACAGATGGGGCTAGCCTCCAGTAATTTTTTGGTTTACATTAAAAAAATGCAGTTGGGGGACCAGAAAACACCTTCCCTTCATCAGAGCTTTAATTAAAACAAGAAACTTGAATGGATTAAAAATAGGGCTTTGCTAAACGAATCTAGGAGGGAAAGTTGATTACTGGATTAGGAGAGTTACTGGCCAGCAGCATATGTGTGAGCAATCAAGATGATCTTGATTGCTTTTACTAGCTGTGCAAAAATGTCTCCCTCTACATTTAGCATCAATGGCCCTCTCACATTGGTGATCAGTGGAAAAAAAAACCTTTACATTGTTGACGAATGTAGATCTCCCCTAACACTGGAAGTTGATGGCAACATACCTCCTCACGAAACCCATAGCAATTTATGTAGGAACCCTAGGGTTCCAAATAACCTTGATTGAGAAAGTCTGTCCAAAACTAAGCCCTATATTTCTATACTGTGCCTGGTGCTGGTGCTAACACCAAGCTATCATAGCCAATAACTACTGATGAAAATTGAAGGTCTCTTCTATATGCCAGCTTGGGGCATCTGTGTCTTACTTTACCAACTGGCTGTCCCAGTGTCCACACTGTTTTCTTGCTCCACACCATCTCCTATTGCCACCTTCACAGTGAGGCAATAGGACATATGTAAGGATCATGTTATTTGGTTGTAAGTGCAATTTTATTTATTTTATGTTTACAAAAGTGGTTTAATGCAGTATGCAGTGTGCCCTGTTTTCATTTTAATTTCCAGAAAAAATAAATACAATGAACACTCCCATAGTAGAGAAAAAACAGCTTTTGCTGCAATACTTACCATTAATCTGGAGCAGTACTGCTTTTCTGCTACAAGATGTCCCCAGTCTTCCAGGTCAAATGATGACCAGTTTAATTTAACTCACTCCTCTGAGTCTAGACTATCATGGATTTCCCCCTGTTGTGACATTACCACACAGCCTGTGCCTAGAGAGTATATTTGCACTGAGCGACGCTCACACATCATTGCACACTAAATGTATTTTTTATTGTAAAGTGCAGAGGGGCTCAGGAAAGGATGGAAGGCAACAGGGGGATTTAAGCAGACTTTCAATTTATTGACTAAGAAATGATGAGCACTTGCAAGTATCAGACGCATTCACACTTTCTTAATATGTTGGAAGGCCTGATTGTTCTCTGCAGAAAATAATTTGCCCAAGCTGTGTATTACAACTACAGCAGGACAAGAGGCAGCAATCCTTCAATGATATGATGATTGTTAATTAAAAAAAAGATTTGGACCACTCAATAAATGCTATAGAGAGAAATGGTCAGTATAACTGTACAAAGTCAGACATCGATCGCTTAGAAATAACATTTGAAAAGGTCACAGTAGTGTTTAGTGAGAGACAATCATGTGTTGACAGATACATTAAAGTAGGAGCAGGGTATGCTAATAAACCAGCAGTATACGTGTGTGAAAATTCAGACTAACAGAAACAGGAACATAGAAAAAAAGAATAAAGTAATACAGCTTTGCGACTTTTTACTTTGCTGATTTTCAGAGCCTGCGCTGGCTTTTTCTCAATATGTTATTAAGCAGAAATTTATAAACTGCTGAAATTAAAAGAAAAAGTAAAGTAGCTTTTCAAAGTGGTGAAAAACATTATATCAAACCATTAAAACAAAAAAAGGAAATATTTGAAAAAATAGCTATAATTAATTAACAACTAGTGAAATTGGGTAAAAACAATACATTTTCTAATGAATCTATTAAATTTGCCATTTTTTTTGCCATTTTTTTTCCCCCCAAAGATACAATTTCACCTCTTGGTGAAGTGGTAAAATCAAAAGAAATGTGTAAGAAAACAAAACACAAACTTAAGTTTTTATAAATAAATCAAAGTGCAAAATGGTGATGACTGGAGCTAATCATTTCTGCCTTTTACAAACAGGTCCCATAATACCAATATTGGTACAGTATACCCTATGTGTTTATGGACAATGGTTGTACTATACACTTTACCCACTAGGTGGCAGTGTTTTCTAGCTATGTTTTCTCTCTTTGAGAGTAGCAAAACTGTAAAAAGAATAGCATTGTCTTCCTAAAACTGAAGATGTTTACATGTCATATCTCACAACACAGACCCAAAAAACAAGGGGTTTGTTCTTCAATTTGGGACAGTGAGCAGAACCATGGAATTTGTACTTTTATTCTTTTATGCCTTCATAGCCATCTGGGCATCCAGACCTGCTAGTTTGCAAATAGCTAAAGCCTAAAATGACTAAGCCATTACTCCCCCTTGCATGTATAAATCTGTTGTTGGCTTGCTGGCTATTGTCAGAGCGAGGTATAAATAAAACACAATGACTACATGGCTTGAAGTGAACCAACGTGTAAAAACCGGTCAGCTGTTATTGTTGGTGGCTGCAAGAAAGCAAAACGCGCTCAGAAACACAAAAAAATACAGCATTCAATTCTTGCATAAAGTGATTATAGCCATATTAGCACTTACATATATTTACATGTAGTGCTTGCAACAAAAGAGTATGGTAGGTGAAACATTTTCTTTGCACAAAAGCCATGTACACACGATAGGTTTTACCGATGAAAACAGTCCGATGGACTTTTTTCATCGGACAAACCGATCGTGTATGGGCCCCATCGGTCTTTTTTCCATCGGTGTTTAAAAATAGAACATGTTTTAAATTTATCCGATGGTTAAAAAACCGATAGCAAATTACTATCGTCTGTGGGAAACTCCATCGGATAAAAAACCCACGCATGCTCAGAATCAAGTCGACACATGCTCAGAAGAATTGAACTTAATTTTTCTCGGCTCATCTGAGTGTTTTACGTCACCGCGTTTGGAACGGTCGGTTTTTTGACTGATGGTGTGTGGGCAAGACTGATGGAAGACAGTTTCATCGGATTTCCGATGGAAAAAAACATCGGATTAGAATCCATAGGATATCCGATCGTGTGTACGAGGCTTAACAGCCATTTTTAGGACAAATTTAGAGATTATAATAGAACTGAAGACAGAACATTTTTATTTTGGATACAGTAAAGGAGGGTTATAACCCTGTCAATATTTTAGTGTCCCATTGGTGGGATAGCCAAACCAAAAAGAGAGAGGAAGCCTCTCCACAGTGAAGGAATTCTTGGTTGTCACATGAATCTCCAGAACTAGTGTCCCCAATGGAAGAGTTCCCCTCTACACCTGTTTTGGCAACAATTAAAAATTTTGGATTTTCTTTCACTTTTGGTGATAATGGTCACCAGGACAAATAGAGAGGGTGAATCTCCCTAACAAGGACACAGACTAATAAAGACCTGACAGGTCTTCTATTCCCTCTCCACTCTATTAGAAACTAAAAAAAGTTGTAGTTGAGTTCCACTGATTCACAGAGGTAATGCCAATACAATACTTTACAAATAGCAGTAACGGCCTTTGAAAATTAGGGAACTATGGTGTCTAAGAAGGTTGATTATTTTGATTTTAATTTAATTGATGGGTTATATGTGTTGTAATATGTTGGCCGATTTATGTAGGATATTATAAACAATATTAACCCTTTCCCTCCTAGCCATGGTGTCCCTTTAGCAGAGTGTTTATGCCAATGGATCAGCTGTCACAGTGGTCACATAATTGGGAGCTGTTACTGCTGGCTACTGATCATTAGCAGAGACACTGCAAGGGCATTTTTGTCACATTCCCAGAGTTCAGCATTAATACGTAACCAGAGATTCCCAGAGCTCCATGGGTCAGCTAAGGAGTCAGCACAACTGTAGCAGCCAACCTTGAGGCACTTCTTTCTGTGATTCAAATTTAGGATTAAGCAATCTGATAAAGAACTCTTTGCTGTGAGTCATTCAGCTGTGTGAAATATCAGCTTGCGCTACTGGGGTCTGTAAACAACAGACTTTTGAAGTTGCAAACCGCTAAGTTAGTAAAAAATATTTTCTAAATGGGAAAAACTGGAGATGATCATTTCTGATCCGTGTTCTTATACTAACAAACAATAAACGCATTATATAATATAGCCACTGGGCGGCAGTGTTTTCACTCTTTGTGAGTAGCTAAACTGTCCTCTGTACAGCATTGGCTTACTAAAAGTATTTCTTATCACAACACAAATCCAAAAACAAGGGTTTTTTCGGCCTTCCTTCATAAAGAGATAAGGGAAAATATGACAAGAGGGAAAGAGCTCCTTTTGCTGGTTACGGAGTATTAATAAACAGTATTTCCTGACAGACTTCATGGCAGCCTACGTGTGGGTTAATCCTGCCCCTCATACCTCATAGGACCCTTCTCCCATAAATCTTTGCTCTGGGCCAGAGGCCGTGTTCCTTTTTTTGTCCTCCTCCTAGGACCAAGATATAGTCTTACCTTTTCATTAAGTTTTTCTGTAATCCAGGCCTGGCGGTGTGCACGGCCATACGTTGGTGGTTAGCGGTGATCCTCTCTGCAGTCCAGCAATCCTAGCTATTAGCAGGTGGACATGGGCAATATGATGTGATACCATGAAGAGCTTACTAACCTGGCCATTGGCAGGCAAGCGGCAATATGGCCAAACGTCCCAGCTATTAGCGGGAGGCTTTGTAAACGCCCGATCGTGCGGTGGGTCGAGTGTACAGCTCCTCAGTCCCAGGTTCTGGTCCAGATCGTGCCGTGGTGGTGGTAATGTACAAAGATATTCCTTTTATATGGCAGCCGTATCTCTGTGTTTTGTGTGTCTCCTTATTTTCTACCAAGCTCCAGTGAGTGGCCACGGCGGCTGGAGCGCAGCTGCGTTCCAGCTCGCCGTTTCAGGAAGTTGCTGCGCATCCGCAAGCCACGAACGAAGATTCCGTGCTTGGTTCGTGCAGGCGCAGTATCGCCTAAATGGCGGCGGCGGCGGTCGCGAATGCGATTGGCCGCCACCGGATGGCAACCGCTGTGGGGCGGTGACATCGTTAACGGTGGCAGATTTAAATAGCTGTCAAAGCAGCTATTACTTGGGATGACTTGCAGGCTTTTGCGGTATTTACCCAGGCACTGGGCTCTGGTTTACAAGGTAAATTGTTTGCTGCAGGCTCCCTGGGTGCTGGCTATGTTTTGTTATGTGCTCTCTCATGCCTGTTGTCACTCCTGTTTCTCATAAGGCTTTAATGATTCATTTCACTTTCAAACTGCCTTGCCATGGATCTGTCACCGCCCTCTTGTGGCCAACCCTTGCGCTGCAGGTAGGATTTATTTATTTTCTACCTGTGATGCTTGGGTTCACTCATTCAGGAGCTCTTAACCCTTTCTTTTTCACTCAGCTCTTCTAGGTCTGAACACCAAAGCACGGCAAAGACCGTCCTAGGTCTCAACGTTGTCACTCCTCTTCAAGCTCCAGACGTCAGATCTTCCTTTAGATCTAGGTACCACAGATAGGAGTCTAAAACCACCTCTGGGCGTCACTCTCACCGCCACTCCAGCCGCTCTGTGAGGAAAGCCTGCTGGGTATGCGGGGCCCAGGTTCCTAAAGGCAAATTGCTCTGCAAGCGATGCTTTTCTAAAGTCGCATAAGAAAGAGAGGGTGGAGACCAACAAGTGGAAGCACTGGTCAGAAAGGTGGTCCATGAGTCCCTGAGTAAAGGGGATTCTGGTCATACCCACAACCCTGCTGGCGACACTATGTCAGTCCCTATTAGGGATGATCTCAAGGCTCCAGGCCCTTCACAGCCGAGCCATTCCTCAATTGAAGCCTCAGACAGTGAGGTGGTGGTAGATGAACCTGGTGCAGGTTTTGAATTTGCCCTAGTACCACAGCTGGTCAAAAGCTGTCAAAGAAGCTTTGAAATGGAAGAGCCAGTGGAGGCACCCTCCAAACAGAGGAAATATTTTAAACACCTCAAAAAAGAACACCCTAATTTCTCCTTTTTGGGTGAACTCAGCGCAATAATTACCGACGAATGGGGTGGTGTTGAAAGGAAGAATTGCCTGTTAATGAAGGTATCAAAAATGTACCCATTTTAAAGCAAGGATGTAAAACACCTGGAGTCAGCTCCTCTCATTGACTCAGCCCTAATGAGGATGGTGAGGCATGTCACACTCCCATTGGAGTGGAAAATTTATACCGACCTCAAGCGGATCTACATTACAGCGGGTATGACCTGCAAACCGGCTCTAGCTCTCGCAGCCCTTTCTAAAGCGATGGAAGTCTGGGCAGACGACGTAGATGCTTCTCTGAGGAGCATCTTGGAAGAACTGGCCAGAAGCTCACCTATTCATGGGCTAAGGTTGACGCTGGCTTTTCTCGTGGGGCTTCCCTAGACATAATTCGCCTGGTGGCTCGGATCATGCTGACATCTGTCATGGCTAAGCGTGCCTTGTGGCTGCGCCCATGGGTAGCTGACCCTGCCTCCAAGCAGGCATGGTGCAGGATTCCATTTGGGGGTTCGTCCCTCTTTGGGAACATATCGGACAGTGCCATCACTCGTGCCACAGGGGGCAAGTCGGGGTTCCTTCCCCAGGATCGCCGTCTGCTAAACCAGAAGAGAACACAGCCCAGGCAAAGTTCAGATCGAGCAAGGAATGCTCGCTACTATAGGCCTGGCCGTGAGTTCAAGAAGACCTGGAAGAAAAAACAGCCTTCAGGCCAGAAGTTTTCAAAAGGGGCATCTTCCGGTGGACAAGAATCCCCTAAGTCTTTATGATATTGCACCTGCCTAAAACAGAGCGAGTCGGCATCCTTGCCTCTCTCGGAAGAGAAAAAGCGAATTCTCCTGTCTCTCTTGTGGCTCAGGGCGCTGCAATTCCAGTTCCAGATGACAAAAGGTTTTAAGGGGTCTACTCGCCCCTCTTTATGGTGTTGAAGAAAAACGTCTCCTGGAGGCCAGTTATAGACCTAACCCACTTGAATTATTTTATCTAGAAGGAGAAGTTCAAGATGGAGACACTACTCATGATCAGTCAAGCAATCCAACCAGGCGATTGGCTTGTCTCTATAGACCTGAAGGACGCCTACTTCCATGTTCCGATAGCGTCAGAATTCCAGAAATACCTTCGCTTTGCTGTCGATCAAATCCGTCTGCAGTTCACCTGTCTCCCCTTCGGGCTTACAACATCGCCTCGTGTGTTTTCAAAACTTGTTGGCTGTCATGGCTCTGATCAGGACCAGAGGTATCCGTCTGTATCACTATCTAGACGACCTGCTGTTGTCTCGGGACAAGGAGCAGTTGCTAATCCACAGATCCCAGGTCATCTCCACTCTACTCGAGTTTGGTTGGCTTCTGAATCTGGAAAAGAGCCATCTGGATCCTACACAGTCCCTGGTATTCCTCGGGGCACACTTCAACGCTATCAAGAGCACCATCTTGTTACCCCTGGAAAAATCCCAGTGATCCGGGACAGAGTTTGGCTTGCAATGTCGTCCTCATCTCCAAGCCTCTCAATGCCTAAAGATCATTGGCACCATGGTGGCAACAACACCCATGGTAAAGTGGGCTCAGTGGAAAATGCGGCCCTTCCAGAAGGGTTTCCTCAGGCAATATAATCCAGGGCTTCGGGATCACTTTATCCAAATAACCTCATCCATGCGGGAGAGCTTTCCTTGGTGGCTACAACAGAGGAACCTCCTCAATTGTCACTCCATCGCACCTGTGTCTTGGGCCACCATCACTACAGATGCCAGCAACAGGGGCTGACAGAAGTAGCCCAAGGCATATGGAATTTTCCCCCTCACAGGATAGTCTCCAATGTTCTGGAACTCCGGGCAGCGTTCTGCGCTCTGCAGGCCTTTCACCACTTAACAGCAGGAGACTCAGTCCTCCTAGGACTGGACAACACAATGGCAGTCGCATACATCAAGAGACAGGGGGGTACTCGCAGACTCTCCCTGTCAAAGGAAATAGAGCCCATCATGATCTGGGCCCAGAAAAACCTGGCCAACCTGACAGCTGTCTATCTCCCTGGAGTCCCGAACGTTCAGGCAGATTTTCTGTTGAGAGTTTCTCTGGACAACGAGTGGACTTCCCCCCCGAAGTCTTCAGGTGGGTCCTGTCCCTGGGAGTCATTCCGGAAGTAGACTTGTTCGCCTCCCCATGCAACTTCAGACTAGAGAGATACTACACGAGGTCTTGGTATCCCCAGGCTTTTGGGTAGATGCTCTGACAGACCATTGGCGGTTCCACAGGGCCTATGCCTTTCTCCCGGTTCCTGTCATTCTCCGTTTTTTGTCGAGGCTCAGGATGGAAGAAGCAGAGATAGTGGCAATAGTCCCGTACTGGCCAAACAAGCCATGGTTTCCACTGCTGATGCAACTCAGCTTCCGGGACCCAGTTCCTCAACCCTCCAGACCAGATCTCCTATCACAAGGGGCATTTCTACATCAAGGCCCGGCCCATCTACATCTGATGATCTGGTTCTTGAGAGGGGAAGGTTGGAGGCCCTAGGCTGTCCAAGTAGGGCCATCTCCACAATATTAAATGCCAGAAGAACAGGCACCAACAGGGTCTACCAGAGGATTTGGAAAAAGTTTTCAGACTACACCTCTTCCACTGCAGGTTCTTGCAATAACCCAAAGATACATGATATCCTGGGCTTCTTACAATCAGGATTGGATCTCTCATTGTCAGTCAGCTCGCTGCGAGTCCAAATCGCTGTAATCTCTGCCTTTACGGGTGTTTCCTGGGCTAGACACCCTCTTACTCCGTAGTTTTTCAGAGGAGCAATAAGGCTCAGACCTCAGAGCCAAGTTTTTCTAATTGGGATCTTCCTCTTGTCCTGGATTTTTTCTTAGGTAGAGAGTTGGAACATGAAGATCAATCTTCTGTCAAATGACTCTCTCTAATAGTTGTCTTCTTGGTGGCTATAACATCGGCCAAGAGGGTCTCTGAAATCAGCTCTCAGGGATGCAAGGAGCCATTTCTAAACTTTTTAATTCCTATGTTGGGTTCAAACCCCAAAGTGGCATCTGTGTTTCATGACAATCAGGAGATTGCTCTTCCAACGTTCAGATCTACCGAGGATTCCAGTGTTTATCCCTTAGATGTTGGAAAAGCTCTGAGTCAGTATCTTGAAGCTACAGCTTCTTTCCTGCGTGCCTCTTCCAGATCTATCGGAGCATGGATTGTTCAGGCCATTCAGTGGGCCTATAAAGCCAAGCGCTTGGCACCTCCAGAAGCGGTGACTGCTCACTCAACTAGAAGTGTGTCTTCATCATGGGCGGCATCACATCACGTGCCTCCAGAAGTTATTTGCAAGGTGGCCTTGTGGTCTTCAATTAACACGTTCATGGCACACTACTGCGTAGTGGTTTACGTATCTTGTCTATTGATGGTACCAATTAAACCTTTTTTCTTTTGTCCAACACTCTGCCCACCCGGGTGTGTATGGCTAGTTATTTCCCACACGTAGGCTGCCATGGAGTCTGTTAGGAAAACTGAAAATTTATATCAAATACTTACCGTAATTTTCCTTTCCTGATGGACTCCATGGCAGCAGGAGTTCCCTCCCAGTGGCTGGAGTAGGCTAAATTATGGAACACGGCCTATGGCCCAGAGCAATGATTTATGGGAGAAGGGTCCTATGAGGTATGAGGGGCGGGATTAACCCACACGTAGGCTGCCATGGAGTCCATCAGGAAAGGAAAATTACGGTAAGTATTTGATATAAATTTTCCGTTTTACAGTGGTTGTAGAGGATGAAGTTTTTTTTTTTTTACCTTAATGCATTCTCTACATTACGATCAAAAACCTTCTATTGTCAGTCCCCCGCTCCATAGTTCCCCCCAAATACTTATCTGATCCTGATCTCAATCCAGTGCTGTGCCCAAGAGCAGTGATTCTGCTCTCTCTCTCCCTCCTCACTGGACTCAGTGAAGGCAGCAGGCCATTGGCTTCTGCTGCTGTCGATCAAATCCAGTGAGGAGGGAGTGGGGGGCGTCGCCGAGATGCACGATGTCAATGGGCACACAGAGCGCAGCATGGGATCTAGCCCACTAGCGGCTTACAATGTTGGCACATGGAGAAGGAGGAGGAGCCCAGAGCGTGGGGGGCAGATCAGGACTGCTCTGTTCAAAACCATTGCACAGAACAGATAAGTGTGGCATGTTTGCTATTAAAAAAAAACCAAAACTTTACAATCACTTTAAAGCTGAACTGCTTCAGAAAAAGGACAACACTTTTACGTATTGCCTAGCACTGTGACTAGAAGGACAATCTGTCTTTTGGATGCACTAGGTTCTTTCAAGAATCCAAAGCCCTGTACACACTACTATTTTTTTTTCGTTCAACCTGCTGGGTTCAACGAAAAAAAACCTGACAGCTCAGGTTGGAGCTACTGTACTAACAATCTGATGTTAGTACAAAGATCTCCCCTGCTCTTCTATTGTGTTCTGACAAGGGCATTGGTTGAGAGCGCTACATCGGCAGCCAGTCAGCAGACCTTTTTTGGATATGAACCTTCGATAGAAGCCGCCCGAACGGCTTCTGTCAGACCGACTGCCGTATATATGGGCTAAATGTCGGACGTTTTCTATTGAACCAGCTGATGCCGCCTGACATTCGGCCCGTGTGTACTAGGCTTTAGTTGTTACTTAATAGGTTTCAACCTGAACTGTCTGTTGTTTTTGTCTGTATGGTAGTAGCAGTGTAAGCTCTCAGATTACAGGTTGTAAACTAATAACTGCAGAATGTGTCCATGAAATCCAACATAACATGCAGCCATGAAATCCAACTTTGTCAAAGCATTCAATTAGCCTTATATCACAGGTCTGAATAGCAGTCAGATACAGTCAGGTCCAAAAAAATTGGGACATCGACACAATTCTAATCTTTTTGGCTCTATACACCACGACAATGGATTTTAAATGAAACAAACAAGATGTGCTTTAACTGCAGACTTTCAGCTTTAATGAGGGTATTTACATCCAAATCAGGTGAACGGTGTAGGAATTACAACAGTTTGTATATGTGCCTCCCACTTTTTAAGGGACCAAAAGTAATGGGACAGATTAACAATCATAAATCAAACTTTCACTTTTTAATACTTGGTTGCAAATCCTTTGCAGTCAATTACAGCCTGAAGTCTGGAACGCATAGACATCACCAGACGCTGGGTTTCATCCCTGGTGATGCTCTGCCAGGCCTCTACTGCAACTGTCTTCAGTTCCTGCTTGTTCTTGGGGCATTTTCTCTTCAGTTTTGTCTTCAGCAAGTGAAATGCATGCTCAATCAGATTCAGGTCAGGTGATTGACTTGGTCATTGCATAACATTCCACTTCTTTCCCTAAAAAAACTCTTTGGTTGCTTTCGCAGTATGCTTCGGGTCATTGTCCATCTGCACTGTGAAGCGCCGTCCAATGTGTTCTGAAGCATTTGGCTGAATATGAGCAGATAATATTGCCCGAAACACTTCAGAATTCACTCTGCTGCTTTTCTCAGCAGTCACATCATCAATAAATACAAGAGAACCAGTTCCATTGGCAGCCATACATGCCCACGCCATGACACTACCACCACCATGCTTCACTGATGAGGTGGTATGCTTTGGATCATGAGCAGTTCCTTTCCTTCTCCATACTCTTCTCTTCCCATCACTCTGGTACAAGTTGATCTTAGTCTCATCTGTCCAAAGGATGTTGTTCCAGAACTGTGAAGGCTTTTTTAGATGTTATTTGGCAAACTCTAATCTGGTCTTCCTGTTTTTGTGGCTCACCAATGGTTTACATCTTGTGGTGAACCCTCTGTAATCACTCTGGTGAAGTCTTCTCTTGATTGTTGACTTTGACACAGATACACCTACCTCCTGGAGAGTGTTCTTCATCTGGCCAACTGTTGTGAAGGGTGTTTTCTTCACCAGGGAAAGAATTCTTCGGTCATCCACCACAATTGTTTTCCGTGGTCTTCCGGGTCTTTTGGTGTTGCTGAGTTATTTCTTTTTAAGGATGTTTCAAACAGTTGATTTGGCCACACCTAATGTTTTTGCTATCTCTCTGATGGGTTTGTTTTGTTTTTTCAGCCTATTGATGGCTTGCTTCACTGATAGTGACAGCTCTTTGGATCTCATATTGAGAGTTGACAGCAACAGATTCCAAATGCAAAAAGCACACTTGAAATTAACTATGGACTATCTGCTCCTTGTAAATGGGATAATGAGGGAATAACACCTGGCCATGGGACAGCTGAGCAGCCAATTGTCCCATTACTTTTGGTCCGTTAAAAAGTGTGAGGCACATATACAAACTGTTGTAATTCCTACACCGTTCACCTGATTTGGATGTAAATACCCTCAAATTAAAGCTGAAAGTCTGCAGTTAAAGCACATCTTGTTTGTTTCATTTCAAATACATTGTGGTGGTGTATAGAGCCAAAAAGATTAGAATTGTGTCGATGTACCAATATTTATGGACCTGACTGTATAATATAAACACTGCTCAACATAGTGGTCTGGAAGTCAAAGTGATTATAAAGTTCAGTTAGGCCCCTTTCACACGGGCACCTCCGCTATGCAGAATCCGCTTGCTCAACGAGCAGGCGGGTGACAGGTCCGTGTCCACTCCACTATGCAGACCGGCCACAGACACAGTCCGGTTCTTCTCTATGGGGCAATTGGATGGAAACAGACTGCCTATCCGTTTATATCCGATACCATCCAAACCGATCCGCCGGACGGATGGAAAATAGGAGCACCATCCGTCTGTCTTTTGTGGACAGGATTGATTCAGATGGTGGCGGGTGTCAGCAGGCATGTGTCCGATGACATCTGCCGCGCCATAGAGGAGAATGCAGGGTTCGATCAGGTCCGCCTGAAAAAATTACAGACGGACCTAATCGGACAGCTTGTGAAAGGGGCCTTAGGTATTTATTAAAAAATAAAAAACAATATGTGTATTAAAATTCTACTGATGAAACCCATCTTTATATGATCCCTCACAAAACACAGCATTAGCCAGGAGACCAAGGGGGAAGTGTCTAGACAGCTTACTGGAGGCACTGGGAGGACTTTAGGAGTGCTGATGATGTCCTTCACAGCACTAGCGTTGCTAGCCAGGTGCGGGGGGGCGGGCCGCACCCGGGTGACACCCACCAGAGGGGTGACACCCGTGGGTAGCGCAGCGGCCACACTGACATCGCCCGTCCGCTGCCCTGTGCCTTAGGCTCACGCTGCGGTTGTGTCCCTCAGCGGAGCGGAAGGAAGCCGCCGCCCCCTCTGCCTCCTCTATGTTTACATCCACAGAGGAGGAGGAGGAGCCCGCGCTCGAGAGACACACCGCTGTGTGTATCTGCCGCTCTGTTCTGAGGTCTGAAAGGTAAGGGGGCATCTTTACTGATGGGGGGAGGAGGGGGTGTCTGTACTGCTGGGGTCTGCACAAGAGGGAGTTTGCACCAGGGGGGGGGCTGTAACTGAGGGGGGTGTCTGTACTGAGGGGGGTCTGGTACTGAGGGGGGTGTCTGTACTGAGGGGGGTGTCTGGTACTGAGGGGGGTGTCTGTACTGAGGGGGGTGTCGGTACTGAGGGGGGTGTCTGTACTGAGGGGGGTATCTGTACTGAGGGGGTGTCTGTACTGAGGGGGGTCTGGTACTGAGGGGGGTGTCTGTACTGAGGGGGTGTCTGTACTGAGGGGGGGTCTGGTACTGAGGGGGGGGTCTGGTACTGAGGGGGGTCTGTAACTGAGGGGGATCTGTAACTGAGGGGGATCTGTAACTGAGGGGGTGTCTGTTACTGAGGGGGGTCTGTTACTGAGGGAGGTGTCTGTACTGAGGGGGGTGTCTGTACTGAGGGGGGATTGGTACTGAGGGGGGTGTCTGTACTGAGGGGGGGGTCTGGTACTGAGGGGGGTGTCTGTACTGAGGGGGGTGTCTGTACTGAGGGGGGGTCTGGTACTGAGGGGGGGTCTGTAACTGAGGGGGGGTCTGTAACTGAGGGGGATCTGTAACTGAGGGGGTGTCTGTTACTGAGGGGGGTCTGTTACTGAGGGGGGTGTCTGTACTGAGGGGGGTGTCTGTACGAGGGGGGTCTGTAACTGAGGGGGTGTCTGTAACTGAGGGGGTCTGCACTGAGGTGGGGGTGTCTGTACTGATGGAGCGGTCTGCACTGAGGTGGGGGTGTCTGTACTTATGGAGCAGTCTGCACTGAGGTGGGGGTGTCTGTACTGAGGGGGAGGTTCATACTGAGGGAGGCGGGTCTATATTGATGGCGGGGAGTCTGTACTTAGTGGAGCGGGTTTGTACTGAGGGAGGGGATCTATACTGTGGGAGGGGGGTCTGTAGTTAGTGGAGGGGGGTCTGTAGTTAGTGGAGGGGGGTCTGTACTGAGGGGGGACTATAGTTGTTGGGGGGTGACACCATTTTTTTTGCACCGGGTGACACCAACCAAGTGACGCCACTGCTTCACAGTCGAATGAACAGATGACACAGGGGGTTGCAATGGAGGGTGGTGGTGTCTTCATCCTTTCTATGCATTGTGGCAGCAGTGTATGACTTTAAATATTGTGCATATGTATTTTAAATGTGTATTTAACTGTTAGACTGGAGCCACACAGACACTGAAGTCTGGTTTAAAAAAAGTAAGTATTCTTAATTTACTTCTATTGTTTTCAGCCTCCTACACATCTCCAAAATCATTTTTTGTTGTTGCTGTGATTTAACTTCCTGTTAGAGGGGGGCTACATTCCTTCTCCATGGTCCCACTGTATATAGGAATGTAGCCTCTTGCTTGAGATGGCCCAAGGGATTTGTAGTGTGCATAGAGCAGGCATGTCCAAAGTCCGGCCCGCGGGCTAATCACGGCCCGCGTTCCGGTTTTGAACGGCCCGTCTGTTATCTGGGCATATATATCTTTTGTGGCCCCCAACAATCTCCCAGCACCGGGGCCACAAAAGATATATATATGGCATCACTAAATAGTGGATCTTGTGCCGAATCCGGACCCAGTAGTGGCCCGCAGCCTTGCTAAATTGTCAGTGTTCTCTCTCCTCTGCCAGCTCTCGCCTGCCCGCCGCTAACATAATTAATTACATGGGAGGCGCGGCAGGTCTCTCCTTTAGATCATTGCATCAATCCCCCTTCCTCCCCCTCCCACACACCTTATTCACACAAGCCTGGAAGCGCTGCAGGTCCGGACAAAGGGCGGGATCTTTCAAGTTACAAAGCAGGTGATTGGTTGCTAGACAGTGGGGCGGTCCCAGCAACCAATCACCCGCCTTTAACTTGAAAATTCCCGCCCTTTGTCTGGACCTGCTATGCGTGCTTCCCGGCTTGTGTGATTAAGGTAGGGCAGTGTGGGGAGGGGGAATGCTGCGTTGATGAAGTCTGACTGTAATATCGAGGGAGGACTGTGATGAAGGGAGTCTGTAATGGGGGGAGTCTGTAATGGGGGGGGGCGTCTGAAATGGAGTGGGGTCTATGAAGTGGGCTCTGCAATGGGGGGGATCTGTGATGGTCTGGGGATCAGTGATGGACTGGGGAATTCCCCACCACAGATCCCCAGTCCCTCACAGATCCCCAGACCATCACAGATCCCCACTCCATCACAGATCCCCACTCCATCACAGATCCCCAGTCCCTCACAGATCCCCAGTCCCATCACAGATCCCCAGTCCCATCACAGATCCCCAGTCCCATCACAGATCCCCAGTCCCTCACAGATCCCCAGACCATCACAGATCCCCAGACCATCACAGATCCCCAGACCATCACAGATCCCCAGTCCCTCACAGATCCCCAGACCATCACAGATCCCCAGACCATCACAGATCCCCACTCATCACAGATCCCCACTCATCACAGATCCCCAGTCCCATCACAGATCCCCAGACCATCACAGATCCCCACTCCATCACAGATCCCCACTCCCTCACAGATCCCCAGTCCCTCACAAATCCCCAGTCCCATCACAGATCCCCAGTCCCATCACAGATCCCCAGTCCATCAGTCTGTGATGGACTAGGGATGGTCTGGGGATCTGCTTCACAGACCTGAACTTAAAAAAAAAAACGTTACGTTTTTTTCCTGAAACTTCCCTCTTTAACGTGAAACACACAGAGCTCACCTCTTTACTCACACGCAGCCACAAAGGCAAGACAATTCTTGTTGGGTGGTGTATTAGTGCTCGGACGAACACACTTAGACCAAATTTTAATGGTTCAAAGAATGTCAGGCAAAATGGTTGGCCCTCACGCATGTTCACTTCATCAAATCTGGCCCTCTTTGAAAAAAGTTTGGACACCCCTGGCATAGAGCATTGCACATGGCTACAACTAGCAAGCTCATGGAGGACCATACAAGTAAGCAGAAAAACACAGTAAAGCCTCATACACACGATCGGATTTCCATCGGACAAAGCTGTGGAATTTTGTCCGGAAGGGCGTTGGCCGTCAACTTGTTCTGCATACAAACGGCAAAAGTTTTGTCGGCTAACAAACAGAAACTACGTGGGTTTTTCTGCTCTTTAGCGCCACCCTTTGGGCAACTTCTGCTAATGTTGTGCTTTGGTTAGCACTGCTTCTGAGCATGGGTGTTTGTACTTTGGATTTTTTTCAGACGGACTTGTGTACACACAATCGAATAATCTGACATCACACATTTGTTGTCAGACAGTTTTAAAGCATGCTATAAAACATTTGCTGTTGGAAAATCCGACAACAATTGTCCGATGGAGCAAACAAACGGTCGGATTTTCCGACAAAACTATGCCATCACACATTTGTAGTCGGAAAATCCGATCGTGTGTACGAGGCTTTAGAAGCAATTTTATGAAAAATAGATTACAGGGCCATTAAATAGTGAATATGTATGGTTTATTTTTGGAGAAAAGGGATATAGTTCACTGAAGATGGCGGTTGGGAGTTAAAAAAAAAAGACAAGGACAAATGTTTAATTGCCCTTTTGCTTACATCTGAAGGTCAAACAATCATTAGCATTTCCGTAGTAGTCTGTAGAAAGCAATACATTAATTTATTCTACTAAGCAATGAATTGAAAATATGATTAGAGGTCTGTATCAGGTCTACACTCAGGCACTGTCCTGATAAAATGCTGTATTCATCTGTGTGCACAAATGCCAATAAAACACAGTTTGCCATACTATTGACATTCTGCCTGTCTGTCTGTCTGTCATAGTGACCTTGGCTTCCCTTAGTGGCCCACAAACCCTTATTTTAGTAGTCAATGTATGAGTTACTGAAATCACAGATGGGCCAATTCTTTTTCCACTCAAGCAAACATTAGTCAATTTTTTTCTGAGTGATTATATTAGGAAAACAGATCTTATATGGGGTAATGTGTCTAGTCATTAAAAGGTCAGTCCAACCAAAACTAATAGTTCCGTTTTTGGTGTATGCTGGAGAGTTAAACCACCGGATATTTACCAATTATCTCTCAGGTTCCCTATAGGTGAGATCTTTGCACTTGAGTTCCTAGGTCTGAACACTTGAACATTAAAATGGGTTTCTAGTATTCCTTCTGGATTTTGTACTTATGTTATATTATGCAGAATTCAACAAGGGGTGCTGGAACAAGCAAAGCTGGGCAGAGGTGCTGAAAACTCCCAGGTGAGCTGGGAAAGGGTTGGGAATGATAGCAGGCAGATCTTACTGTTGGGGTATTGAAGACAAGTAACCACAGCCTGCTCAGCCAACAAGGCTGAAGCCTCGTACACCGAAATCGGTCGCCGTGGAAACCCGCGCATGCTCAAAATTACTTTGACGCATGTGCGGTAGCTTCCTAGGCATAGGTAGGGTGTAGCAAGATGGCAGCGACAGCATCGAATGTGACGAGCGCACGTGGCATTCAAAAGAACGGCGGTTCTTTTGAAAGGTACGTGTGTACACTCGGCCGGGACAAGATTCTTGTCCAAGAATCTCGTCAGGAAAAACAAAGTTTCTTCCTGACGAGATTCTCTCGGCCGTGTGTACGAGGCTTTACTTTTGAGTGGCTGACTCTCTATGGCCAGCTCAAAGTGGAACTTTAGTGGATTAAAAATGACAAATAGGCAGGATTTTTAAAGCAGAAGAGATATACTTTGTCTAACTAAAAATACTTACCTGCCTGTCTGCACTACAATTTCTGTTTGACTATACTCCAATGGGACTTAAAGGGCAACAAAGTCTATTTTATGACTAAATCATTTTACTTTTTTTAATGTAGCAAGATTTTACCATTGCAAGCATCTTAAAGTGGAGCTCCGCCAAAAAAAAAAATATTAAAAGCCAGCAGCTACAGCTACAGCAGCTGCTGACTTTTAATATTTGGACACTTACCTGTCCTGGAGTCCAGCAACGTCCGCAGCAGAGGACGAGCGATCGCTCGTCACTCTGCTGCCCCCTCCGCCATCCTCGCTGAGGGAACCAGGAAGTGAAGCCTTGCGGCTTCACTGCCCGGTTCCCTACGGCGCATGCGCGAGTCGCGCTGCACCGTTCTGATTGGTCCTCCTGTGTTCTGGGATCCGAGTGTCTCCCAGAACACTACGGGAAGTCTGGGGGAAGTGACGTCACTCCCACAGATTCCCCAAGAGAGGACTCCCGGATGTGGGTGAAAATACCTGTCTTAGACAGGTATAATCACCCCCCTCCCCCCTGAAAGGTGTCAATTGTGACACCGGAGGGGGGGAGGGTTCTGATTAGCAGAAGTGCAAATTTAGGGTGGAGCTCCACTTTAAAGGACTGCAATCTGTGCTGTGAATAAGTTTGGCTCCCTTCGGTGTTTATTTCATGCTAGTTAGTTACAACTTGTTTTGGTTCAGTTATCGAGAGACAAAGACTCCATTACAGTAAGTAGCACAGAGACTACATTGCCCACAAGGCCACTGTGCTACTATAGGGCAGTGCACCGCGCAAAGCCCGATGGGAGGAGCTATTTAAGACAAGCGCGCGGGATAGCATGCTCTCTCTGGACGCCATCTTCAAGCCGGCTGGAGGCCAGTGTTGAGGCCTGTTGTGAGTGTGCCTAGGCCCGAGAAGCCTGGGCCTATTGGGACTGAGAGCGGATCGCCTAGCCAAAGAGGGATTCCTGCGGACAGTCTCGCTGATCAACCGGAGGAGGATCGGTCTGCAGCCCGCAGCATCCAGAGCCTTTTATCCATTGTTATCCAGAGAACGGCCGGGTGAATAACAAGGGGCCTTGTGTCACCGAGAGACGGACCATTGAAGGAGGGCTCCGGACTGAGAGGAAAAGCAGCAACACAAGGCCTCATCTGGTGAGCGGGCACTTGCCCATCAATTTAGTTAATTGACTGCCAGGAGTGTGACTATCACAAGCTTTACTTGTGCTTGCTGGCGTTTGCATCTCCGCACGTAGAAACTCAACGCCGGGGGGGGGGGGGGAATTAGTACCCCTTGTACTGTTAGCTTGTGTGCTTCAATTAGCAGTTTCTTCCCTCACCTTATCTTTTGGATTACAAATCTTTAAGTACACCAACATGGCTAACCGAAGATTAACTGACCCTTAAAGGAACAGTCATCTGCTTTTCTATCCTTGCAAGTGGTTGCTACAGGACACGCACCCATTGAACTGACCACCAGGGGGAGCCATAGAGTCATGATTCTGCAATATTAATGATAATTGTTTGTATCACCCCGTGTTTTCTACTGTTTACGTGAGACTTTGTGGAGAGGTGCCCCAGTGTTGATATTACTGCACTGGGAGATTCCTCCACCATACCCTCGCTCAAGTCTGGCCCTCAGGTTACGTTATTGGGGTCCGATTTCAGAGGTATTTTGAACCAGTGGTATTTCATTGATTTATACAGGGAGCTGTATGTATTGAACGCTTATTGTATAACCATTGTTTCATTCCTTTACCAAGTAAACATATCACTATTGGTTAAGCTACAATTTGTGTGGGACTCTGTCTTTGCAGCTGAGTGGCAGGTGAACAACACCAAGGTAACAACCTTTTATTGCATTTATTGTTGTGTGTGTATCATTGAGGTCCCTTACAGCCAATTGGGGTCCCCAATCATATTATTGTCCATTTGTGCCAGAGGGGATTTGAGACAAATTATGGGGGTTGACAGGCAGAGTGCAGGCCCAAAACTAAACCAGTAGCTCCTACGGGGGTAGTGCTACATATGTATAATAAAACATTTGTTTAATTAAAATCAATGACAAATACAAAAAATAATTATCCAGATCCAGATTAATAAAATTGGTTTAGGTGCCACATCCCTAATTTTAAAGATACGCTTCAGCATACAGTATGGTCTCTGGACTGGGAGCTTGATTTCTGTCCCAATATTAATATGATGATGCAAATACTTTTGGATTACCTAGTGACTATTGGCATGTCCGGTGTCTACTTGGTCTATTGATCTAATGGATGCCTTTCTGTCCGTTTACTTCAAGGCTTCATATAGTGGTTGTTTGTTTCTGTGCCAGCAAATTCCTACCTTGTACAAGATAAGTCCTAAAACATTGTAATTTTTTTTGAAGCACTCCAGTTTTTGCTTGGGGGTTCTTTCTTGGCATCCTCTGTGCCTCCTAGGCTTTGATAGGGACCTGTTCTTTGGGATTCACATAAACTTCAAATTTTGATTGAAATTTTACAGTAATGCCGTGTACACACGACCGTTTTTAATGACGAGAAAAATATATTTTTTTTAACATGGTCATTAAAAATGATCGTGTGTGGGCTTCAGAGCATTTTTCACGACGTGAAAAAACGGCCATGAAAAAATTGGAACATGCTCTAATTTTTCACGTCGTTTTTTACATCGACGTTTTTCTCGTCATGAAAAACGGCCGTGTGTGGGCTTTAACGACATGAAAAAAAATGCGCATGCTCAGAATCAAGTATGAGACGAGAGCGCTCGTTCTGGTAAAACTAGCGTTCGTAATGGAGATAGCACATTCGTCACGCTGTAACGGACTGAAAAGCACGAGGCTGAAAAGCGCAAATCGTCGCTCAACAAACTTTACTAACATGAAGGGTGGCGCCATCTGAATGGAACTTCCCCTTTATAGTGCCGTCGTACGTGTTGTACGTCACCGCGCTTTACCCGAGCATTTTTTTCCACGATAGTGTGTAGGCAAGGCAGGCTTGAGAAGAATCACGTCAAGAAAAATGCAGTTTTTTTCAATGACATTAAAAACGGTCGTTTGTACGTGGCATAACACTCAAATCTTGTTCCCCCAGATGAAGTTCAATTGAATGGAAACACGTTGGGGTTAACTGCTATTTGTACCAGTTTGGGGTGATGTTGGTATATTGTATCGGACCATTCTGGTCATTTTATATATATGTGTTTTTAAAAGTTGAATACAATCTTGTTAATTTTATACACTTGTTTTTTGGGTGCCTAAAAATTCCCATTTTCTTTCTACAGAATATTCTTTGGTTTCGTTTGTATTGAGGTGTTTTCACCAGATGACATCACAATCCATTTTGAAAGCCACTGTATCAGTTTATACTTGTACCTGATGAAACATATCTGTCATCTCGCATGCTGCATAGTGTATGTTTTTTAAAAGATAAACGTATGCAGGTGTTCTTTGAGAAAGACACAATACAATCTACTGTCTTTAATGATCCATTTAACCATCTTAAAAAAGAAGTTAAAGGCAGAGTCTGTTTTACAGCAAACCAACATTCCTGCGGTTGCAGAAATATGACTGTTCTAATTTTTACACTTCTTGGGATAAGAAAAATAGCCTTAGGCAGATTGTAATGCTTCTATTATCCATAATGGCATCGGTACATGCTGGTTTGTGAAATGCAAATCTCTAATGGCCATTCTCTTTTCCTTTAGGCAGGACAGTCATCACAATGTGAAGATCACCATGTTCATGGAGGATTATAGAATAATCTAAAAGCTGTTTATCTGAAAAAATTAAAGTAAAATATTGTTGGTGTGCTATTTGTGAGCATTTTGTGTGTCATAATAATAAATCCCTAGCTTAGAAAGGGGGTTACCTTATAACCAACCTATCTGATATTACCCAAATAGCAAGAATAACCTGCCACAAATTTGTGGCAGTGTTGAATTGTAAGTCTGTTAACTTGCTGCACATTTTCACTGCCAGCAGGTTGTACACTTGCAGAGCACTTGAAGCACAAGTTCCTGTTGACACTTTTCCAATTTGTAGCAAATTTGCGTGGCAAGTCTCTAGCAAGTGGTGAGTCTACAGGAAGAGCTCTGCAAGTCTACAGCATGAAAATTCAGCCACAGTGACCCCCTGTGGTGGGATGTCTATTGCACAACATAACTGAACCATAACTTGCAGCAAACTTGCAGAATGTTTGCAAAGAAAGTTGATCTGGAGTCATGCAATACGGACTTGCTGCAATTGTGCAACAAACTGGTGAAGCCTGGCAAGTCTAGCAATAGCTTAGCAAGTCATTTTCAAACTTGCAGAACAATTGCTTGCTGTCTGGGTATAAGCTGCCTTTTATTGATCACTGCTGTGCTTTTTCCTGCCTAGGTGATGAAAAGCAACAAGACTGTAAATTCATCATAGATCTCATATATTATATGGAGGAAATAGTATGGGGAACACAACTCATTTCCATTCTTACTAGCAAAATCTATACACAGAAGGTAAATAAGGAAAGTAAAAACCTGGTATATGCCACCAGAAAGAGGGCACCAGCAAGGAGAAGGTTTTACTATACTTTATAGTAGACATTGCCAAAAAATGTAACCCTTATCAAAATTGCATCCTTGCTCTCCAGAGCTGGGGCCCCCAGTTTGGTTCCCTCCATTTGAGGTGCATATTTGTTTGTTTCGTGATTTCCTCTAAGGTCACAAAACATCCTGATAGCTTTATTCATTTTCACACAATTGTTCACCTCTGTGTTTTTACGTCTACCATTCCGATATCCAATGATCAATTCCCTTAGAGGTGGCAGTCACTGATATGAATGGATCAATGTTCTATGAACAATTAGGAACTAGAGTCAGCACCATATAATCAGAGCCCTATTGAGAAAAAAGACAATTTCAGATGACGAATATGTTAAAGCGGAAGTAAACCCATTGATTTAACAGTTTCAAAAAGCAGTTACATTCCCGGCATGCCATGAATGCTAACTGTCCCATTGGTTGTGCTCTCAACCAAACTGTCAAACCATCCAATGGCTGGTGTCATAACTGATCACATGTGCCGTATCATGACAGTTGAAGATTAAACAGAGGCCAAGATGGCAGCTTCCTTGCCTGAAAATGATAGGAGGGTTTACTTCCACTTTAATAAACAAACGCACAGCATTTTGCTTTGCCATATATTTACCGAACGAGTGATTTAATCTATTGGTTTGATTTTGATTGATGAACCTTTATGTATCTAAACAAAATCTAGGATAATACCATCTCGAAAAAAGTTAATCAATTAAAAAGTGAGTTTGACCAGCTGTGCTTTATAAAAAAAAAAATTCAACTTTGGTTATCTGACCCTTGCAGCATAATTCTGTTTCTGTACAATATGGCCTGATTAATAGATTTCATAAGAACTGTCAGAAAAAGAAAAAGACAGGAAAGAAATACATAAAACTGGCTAAAGTTTTGATTTTCCATCCGTTCACAGTCAGGTAGCTAGTTTCCACTCACTAATAGTACAGTAGGACTTCTACAAAGATCAGTTCAAGGGAATTATGTTCAATCTTCAGACAAGTAACAAAGGACCCCAGGGCGACGGCTTCGAATCTTGAGGCATCTATTGCATGTATTAATGTTTGCAGTTATAATGCTATCATACGAAAAACATAGGAAGCACAAAGCAAACAACTGCGCTATAAAAACAATCTGCCTGCTTCTTGTTTCTGAAGACTAATTGTGTTTTACAGCATTACTTGAACAATGTTTTACGAATAGATGAGCCAAAAATAAGCTGTTTAATAAATATACATATGTTTCTAGCAAGCAACACAGTATATGCCAACACAAAAACCTTGTCCCTACTGTGAAACATAATGAAGTGACTATAATGGTCTGAGGCTTCTTTGCTGGATGTGTTGCAATTATTAGGGAATTAACGAGTTCCAAGTAGTATGAGATATTTATAGCACAGAATGTCGGGATGGCTCTAATTTAATGGGTAGCTCCACTTTTGTGGGGGAAAAAATAGCAAATAAAAAAATATATATAATATATATGTAGTGGGGTGTTCAATTTAAGGTAGTGTCTGAGTGGTAATTAGGCTCAGACACATTGATTGTTAGGGTTAATGGACCATTTTTGTTCATGGGTGATAGTGTTGGTGCACAGTTCCCTGTGGCCTACGGGTGGCGCTGTCGCCATGGGCCAGGGTTGAACCACCAATCCAGGGCTGCACCTTTTGTGTCCCCTCTTGGCAGTAGTACGGCAGGGCGGGGAACCTGCTGTGCCTGTCGGGAGAGGGTATAAAAGGGACGGACATCTTCCGTTGAGGTTTGTCTTCGTCCATGCCCAGGCACCTTCAGTCTGGGTGTGTGTGGTCCGCGCCCAGGTGCCTTCGGCCTGGGCATGAGGAGGATCGTCTCCGGGGGCCTTAGGCCCGGAGGTGGAGTTCCTGTTCCATCCCAGACACCTTCAGTCTGGGGTGAGGTACTATTTTGAAGGCCCGGGGCCCAGAAACCTTCGGCTGGGGTCCGCTAGGGATCGAGGACTCCCAGGGTGCCGCCTTGCGAGGGGACCCGTATCTGAGATGAGGAGGCCAGGGAGGTAACCCTTTCCGAAGACCCAGCGCAGAGTCATGGTGACGGTGAGGGCCTCTGGTAACTCTCCGGAGGGATATTTTCTCCTTGACATGGGCCAATACTTTGAGAAGGAAGTTCACTAGGTCAGTGGCAGTGACCCTACTCTCCAGGTCAGTGGCAGTGACCCTACTCGCTTCAAGTCAGTGACAGTGACTTCATAGGGCAAGGCCCTATTCACCCGGTCAGTGGCAGTGACCCTACGCTTCAAGTCAGTGGCAGTGACTTTATTCACCCGGTCTGTGGCAGAGACCAACCTCATGGTCTGTGGCAGAGATCGTGCGCCAAAGCTGTTTGAGAAACCTAAACAGTCTAAAGAGTTGAGCTCTGTTTGTGCCTGGACCTCCTCCACACCTAGGCTGACCTGTATCTTCGCTCCAACCTGTCTGCTCTCAAAGAGGCTGTTTATTATCCTGTGTGAAATAAATGTTGAGTTGGACTTTCAGCTAGTGTGGACATTCACATTCCTGGGGAAAACAAGGACTTGCTCTATCTAAGGTAGAGGTGAGATCATTCTTGGGAGGACTTTGACTGTGGCCGCAGACAAGGCCCAAAACTAACACCGCTCAACCTCCTCACACAGGAGGGTACGGGCTTGTGGTGCGGTGTGCCTCTCTCTGCCTGCGAGAAGCCTAATTAAATGCAGGTTGGGGAGAGGTGGGTGCGCTACATATACAATTGTTACACAAGCTATGAATGTTATTCATTTTTTACCTTTCCTTTTCCATCTGCAGCTGCTGTAATTTTCTGCAAAATGCAGTGCAATATGGCTACCTGGAAGCCTTCTGTACACAGCTGGTGTACAAAACTTCCCCAGAAATGTAATTTCCTGCTTGTGGAATTGGCCTACTGATTTTTAGTCAGATTTTAGGCAATATTATTTTTGATGAGATACTCCCAAAGGGTTAACTACTTTTAAACAGATGCAGACCCTGTAACTTTCCTCATTAGAACTCTGAAAGTGCATCAGCTGATTAATATTGAAAAAGTTACTCCCATGCAGATTCGCTCTGCACAAAAAGCTTAATCTTCAGAGTAGAAACAGGTAGGAATCTGCCGAAAAGTTTGTTAAAATTCTTGCAATGTGCATTGATCACTCAGCAACGATTGTTTTTTTTCTCATCAAAAGTGGACTTGCACTTTAAAACCTAAAACAATCTAGGTCATGTTTCAAGACAATAATTAAAAAAGCAAAAGAGTGGCTTACATAAGAATTTCTGTATGTTAGACAGACCAGGTCCTAATCTCTGTCCTATGGAGATGCTGTGGTGTAAAGTTTTATAGCAAGACACTGCTAAAAAAATACCACAAGTTGTAAAGTTATGTATACAGAAGGCGGGAAGTCTTCTTTTACTGCTGTGCAGGTCTGAGCAACAGGAGAAGTTACACTAGTCACTAAAATATATTTCCATCAAGTATATAAGTTTTTAGGTTTAGGCCCATAGTTCAGTAAAGTTAAGGCAATGCAAAATGTTCGTTTTTTGGTTTTTAAATAATACTGTTTATATACATTATCCTGAATGAGATGAAGATCAGATCTCATTTTAAAAGCTTTTCATAGAGCAATCCAGTTAATCAACAATTGTAATCATCCCATTGATTACAATTTTCAGGATGGAAAAAAGTCCGGTTTGAAAACCGGAGAAAAGAAAACTAAAGGTAAAACCTATAGGAAAATGCAATCGTAAATACTTAGATATCTAATCGGGAAAAGTCCAGCTCCAGCTATCATTCTTCACTTTTTCGGTCAATCTTTTTTCTATGAATACAGAGGAATATTTAAGATCATATACAGATTTTCCTAAAAAACTGTAGTTGTTCCAACCCCCCCCCCCCCCAAAAAAAAGAGTGATTTAAATGTAAAGACATTTCATATTCACAACAAACCCCTTAGTGATACCCATTCTGATGAAGATCACGGCAGGGTGAAGTGATACAGAATCCAAAGCCCTTGCTGTTTAGCATGAGGATGTCTCCTGAGTGGTCTCATTGCCCAACCTTACAAAGTGCTCTTTTGGCTTAATAGCCCCACATTTCCACAGTCACATTGCAAAATCTTGTGGAAAGTCTTTGCAGTAAAATGGAGGCTGTCATAGCTATAATGAGTGCGGGAACCTATATTATGTTATTTGTGTTCTATGTTATTTACAATAGGTCATCCACTCAGCTCATACTGGTGTGACAGCCAGGAGTTCACAAACATTTGCCAATATAAAGTAGTTGTTACTGAATGATTTTACTTGTTGGCTGTATTTAATCTATACAGCACACGCGTCATGAGAAGTATGTGAGCAGCTCCTGATGGCCTTTTCCCCAATTGGGAGGCTATGGCAATATTCAATCTTCTAAATCAGTTGGCTCCAAACTTTGTTTGCTTTTATCTGGCCCTTGAGGCGTTAGTCCCCCCACCGTCAGCAACAGTGGATAATAGTTCCTCCCTCTGGCACCAACAATGGGGCACAATTCCTCCCGTTGGTACCAATAATGGGACACTATTCCTCCCACTGAAACCAATGATGGGGCACTATTCCTCCCATTGGTACCAATAATGGGACACTATTCCTCCCACTGAAACCAATGATGGGGCACTATTCCTCCCACTGACATCAATGGCGGGACACTATTCCTCCCACTGACATCAATGGCGGGACACTATTCCTCCCACTGACATCAATGATGGGACACTATTCCTCCCACTGATACCAATGATGGGGCACTATTCCTCCCATTGATACCAATAATGGGGCACTATTCCTCCCACTGAAACCAATGATGGGGGACTATTCCTCCCACTGACATCAATGGCGGGACACTATTCCTCCCACTGACATCAATGGCGGGACACTATTCCTCCCACTGACATCAATGATGGGACACTATTCCTCCCACTGACACCAATGATGGGGTACTATTCCTCCCACTGACACCAATGATGGGGCACTATTCCTCCCACTGACACCAATGATGGGACACTATTCCACCCACTGATACCAATGATGGGGCACTATTTCTCCCACTGACACCAATGATGGGGCACTATTCCTCCCACTGACACCAATGATGGGACACTATTCCTCCCACTGACACCAATGATGGGACACTATTCCTCCCACTGACAACAGTGAAGGGACACTATTTCTCCCACTGACACCAATGATGGGGCACTATTCCCTATTCCTCCCACTGATACCAATAATGCACCACTATTCCTCCCACTGACACCAATGATGGGGCATTATTTTTACTGCTAATACCAACAATGGGACACTAATACTCTCCCCATTACCAATGATGAGGCACTATTACTCCCCTAATACAAATAACGAGGCACTATTACTCCCCTAATACCAATGATGGGGCACTATTACTCCCTCTAGTACCAATAATGGGGCACTATTACTTCCCCTAATACCAATGATGTTGCACTATTACTCCCCCTAATACCAGTGATGGGACATTTTCTACTCCCACTGACAACTCCAGCCCCTCTAAGGTTTGAAGGACAGTAAACTGGCCCTTTGTTTATAAAGTTGGAATAAACCTAAAATATATGGGATTTTGTAGGCAATTAAAAATGAAATTTCATATATATATATATATATATATATATATATATATATATATATAAAGTTGATATTTATTGTACAACAATTTACATAAAATATCTCATGTTGAAAATACAACAATGTTGTATTTTCAACATGAAATTTTTTATGTAAAGATTTTTTATGTAATTTTTTCTACAATAAATATCAATTTTGTATATATATGAAATGTAATTTTTAATTGCCTACAAAATCCCATATATTTGAGGTTTATTCCATATATTGTCAAGAGATGGTGGCAATTTACATGTGTGGCCCTGTGAAACACCCAATTCTTGTTTATAAAGTTTGGAGACCCCTGTTCTAACTCACAGACCGGGAACAAGCATGCAGCAAATGAATGCCAGATGATTAGTCTCTATAATTGATCTGGGTTAGTAATTCAGAATGTATTAAAAACGAAGCATGAGCCAGACAGCTATCAGTTTAGCCAACAATGGCAGGCTACACATTTCTCTCATAATAAAATTGCTTTAAGATCACAGCTTTCCTATGTCCAGGTACATCTGATAAAATGACTAAATACATATCACGAGTAACTCTGCAGGTATGTAAACATGTCCCTACTTCATCACACAATTGATACAGTCTAGTGCTTGCATTCCTTAGATTCTTTGTTAATGTGTAACTAACCAAATATGTTTATCAGCTTAATTCAATAAACATGTGCAGTGTTATAGCAGTTCTATCTATGAACTGTGCGCTACATTAAAGTAGGGGGACTTTCACCACCTTTTGTGCTTGTGGCTTGTGGGTCTCATGTTGCACCAAGGTGAGCTGCTAGACTTTGCGGCTCTGCTAATGAAAGCAGTTACAGCAACAGTTTTTTTTCTTTTGGGATAAAGGTTTTACATAAATGAACAAAAGCTGATGATTGTAAGCATGTCAGTGGTAAATAGTTTCAATACTCTAGCTCAGGGGTGTCCAAACTTTTTTCAAAGAGGGCCAGATTTGATGAAGTGAACATGCGTGAGGGCCGACCATTTTGCCTGACATTCTTTGAACCATTAAAATCTAAGTGTGTTCATTCGAGAACTAATAAACTGCCCAACAAGAATTCTCTTGCCTGTGTGGCTGTGTGTGAGTAAAGAGATGAGCTCAGGCATATTATTTGGATATACTGTATTTATTGGCGTATAACACGCAACTGTGAAGCAAAATAAGGGTCAGTGCCCATCTGCAGCCTCACAAATGCCCATCTGCAGACCCACCATTGCCATGAATGCAGCACCCCCCATTTGCCATGAATGCAGCACCCCCAATTGCCAGGAATGCAACACCCACCATTGCTAGGAATGCACCCACCATTGCCAAGAATGCACTCACCGATGCCAGGAATGCAGCACCCACCATTGCCATCAGTGCAGCCTGATTGATGCTGATCCATCTGTTGGAGGGGACAGGACTAGCACCAAAGATTACCTACAGGAGAATCTCCTGTTTACACGGCGGCCTCTTTAATAGAAAGTCCCGCCTCCTTTGATGGACAGAACAGTCGTCCAATGGCAGCGCCGGAGACAGGACTTCCTATTAGAGGCCGCCCGTAAACAGGAAATTCTCCTCCTGAATGTACGTCACTCGTCCCACCTCCTCCCTGTCCCCTCCAAGTCAGCCAGCATATATATATTTTGTGGCCCCGGCGCTGGGAGATCGTCGGAGACCACAAAAGATATATATGTCCAAATAACCAGTTGGGCCATTCAAAACCGGAAAGCGGGCCGGACTTTGGACATGCCTGCTCTAGCTGCTACATTTTCAGGAAAACTTGTTCTGTTGAAAAAAACAGACCTTCTGGCTTGATTACCAGGTGAAAATAGAAGAAAGTAAGCCTAAAAAAGAAAACGAATGCAGCCATCACATCTAAGAATTGGTAAGCTGCAATATAATAAATGTTTGCTTTTGGGTTTAATACCACTTTAAGCTCTGTTTCCCCTTGATAAGTCAGGGTGTAGTAATGACACGTAGAACACTCAGAGCCATACAAAATTAACCAACTTGTTACCAGCATTCCAAAATGCAGAATTGTATTACTCCAGTCTGCAAGTTTTTACTGAATCCCACTGTATTTTTCTCAGTGTTTTTACAGCAATCTCCAGCATTAAGTACTCTTCCTAGACACAATGATTTTGTGTATGTGAAATGTCAGGGGATATTCAAAGAAAAGTAAGTAGTGATTTTTCTGACACAGTGACCTTTTCTTTAAAGGGAACCTGTTAGTCAAAAATAAGATTAGAAATAAAATTTCAGTTAAAGTGTTTGTTACACCAACATTTCATATTCTTAATATGTGTCTGCTGTACTTGTGTTCAAAAGTATCTTGTTCTCTTTGAATTGCTTCTTTTGCGTGAAATGTCTACTGATCCTGCTAGTCCGCCTGCTTTTCCTATTTCAAACTGACCATGCTATGCATAGAAGCACAACCTGTCCTCCAATGGTCAAGACTTGTGCTGACATGCCCCCTGCACAGCTCTTCACTGGGAGGATCGGTGTGCTGCTCTCCCTCTGCTTCCTCCTGACTAGAGATGGGCTTGAGCGTGTTCAAAATCCCACATGCCTGATCCCGCCAGGAAGCCGACACTAAACAGTGCTAATCACAGGCAGTGAGACATTTCCCAGGTTCGCAGCTGCACGCCTGAGCCCATCTCCACTCCTGACACTCCCCATGACAGTCTCTCCACCACCACCTCTCCAAGCTCCTTATGCAGCTGAGAACAGAGGACATGTGATCACTTAGAAAAAGAAAAGGTATTTATAATGTTTTATATATATATATTATATATATATATATATATATATATATATATATATATATATATATATATATATATACAGGGCTTTTTTTCAGGGGGAACTCAGTTCCACCACCTCTGACTCATACACTTGGGGGGGGGGGCTGCGCACCACAATCACTTGTATACACAGAAGTCCGGTTTCTGTTTTTACAAGTGACAGCTCTGCACTCTGTATGTAATGCAATCCTGGAGCATATTTACTAAAGGAATATACAATCCTAATTCCAAGAAGCTGTGTAAAATCAGAACGCAATGATTTGAAAATCTCATACATAGCAAATGTTTAAACTGAGACCAGTTACTGGAATTGTGGGAGAGAATTGTTGTTCCATTCATGCCTGAGCATATACTGCACTAAAACCTGGATATATCTTTCAACATTGATGGTGACTTTCCAGATGTAAAAGTATGCACTAATGCACCCCAAATCCATCAGAGATGCAGGCTTTTGAACTGAGCACTTTAGTCTGGAGGACTTGCCGCCCATGGTTGCCAATTTATTTTTTAATTTTGGTTTTTCTGACCACAAAACAATTTTCCACTTTGCAGCAGACCATTTTAAATGAGCTTTGGCCCAGAGAAAACGGCAGTGTTTCTGGATTATGTTCAGATATGGCTTCTTTGCATGACAGAGCTTTACCACCTGTCATTTTTGGAGGGCACGGAGAACTGTGTTCACAGACAATGGTATTTGAAAATATTTCTAACCCCATGCACTGATGTCCATCACAGAATCATGCCTGTTGTTAGTGCAGTCTGAAGGCTCAAAGATCACGGGCATTTTGGCCTTGTCCCTTGCACACAGAGATTTCTCCTGATTTTCAGAATTTTTTGTTGATATTATGTACTGTAGATGATGATATTTTTAAAGTCTTTGCAATTTGTCATTGAGGATCATTATTCTGAAATTGTTCAACAATTTTTAGATGCAGCTTTTCACAGATTGGTGAACCTCTGCCCATCTTTACTTCTGAGATACTCTGGGGGTTATTTACTAAAGCTGGAGAGTGCAAAATCTGGTGAAACTCTGCATTGCAACCAATCAGTTTCCAGGTTTTATTGCCAAAGCTTAATTGAACAAGCTGAATTTAGAACCTGATTGGCTACCATGCACAGCTGCACCAGATTCTGAGTGCACCAGTTTTAGCAAATCTCCCCCTTTGACTCTCTAAGGCTGGCCATACATTATTAAATTTTCTTCTATAGATTTCCTTTAGATTTACCAAAATCACATAATATGAGGTCGAATCTAAGCACTTGCAATTTGTGTGTAATCAGGCAGGCCCTTGTACTACACAGTTGAAGGTAAATCTAAAGAAAATTGAATAAGAGAATTATATGGTGTATGGCCAGCTTAAGATGCTATTTTAATACCCAATCATGTTTTTGACCTGTTTATTGCCCAATCCCAACTTTTTTGAGACATGTTGCTGCTATTCATTTCAAAATTACCTTATTCTTTCCTTAAAATGGTACATTATATAAATGTAAACTATGGGTTTATGAGATTTGTAAATCATTGCAATCTGTTTTTATGTCGATTTTTCAGAGCGTCCCAACTTTTTTGGAATTGAGGTTGTAGGTTAACTTAGCAAAGTAAAAGTTTACTGAGCGTAGCAAACAAGATAAAGTAGTATTTACTTTAATCAGCCAGTCATATGCTACCAAAAATCCAGTTATTTTAATTTCCACTGATTGGGTATTTAAAAAAAACACAAGTTCACTATATTTACTATCATACAGTTCAGTTCACTATCATGCAAAGTAACCATACACTATTCAGTTTGAACATTCACTTTACTAAGTGAACAGTCTCTATCTACTCCCTTAGTAAATCAACTCAATTCTCTATGCAGATTTATACAATATGCTTTATGATTATATAAATGTTAGGTTCAATATTGTTAGGTATGCTGACATAATATATATGTAGGTTGAGGAAAGGGAACATAAATGGCTTATACAATGATATTTTGATATGAATATCCCCCCAAATATTTTGGGCACAATTTCCTTCCTCGAATGCTCAAACACATAAGGCGTCTGTTGGCTGATATCTGCAATTTGGATAAGAACTGGAAGAGCTACAAACATCTGCCAAACCCCAAGGCAGCAGCTTTAAAACTGCATGTTGAACAAACACAGGGGTGAAAGGGACCTTATCAGGAGAATTACTCTGAATATTTTACCTGCTTCTTAAAATTTATAAACAGTATTTTAAATACTTGCTTGGCACTTTTAATTGAAACATATGTGATTTTCCAGATACAGTATATTCTGATGCAAAGCAAACAACAAATAAGTCTTGCTAGGGGGGTAAACACTTCCTTTTAATACAGAGAATTGCTTTTTAACAGTGTAACAATGTTGGATCTCATATGTACTTTTTATGTGCTCATAGTCTTACAGTGGATAGATACCTTAGCTGCATGAGTCCATGTTATGGTTTGGGACATGGATATGAGGCCATGGGACAACTTTAATAACATTTCCACATTTTTCCTACTTAGATAAAATAAAATCGTTTGCCCGAAGTCCATCTGTACATATGTATATATATTTATATATATAGATTGCAGACAACTCATTGTTCATCTGTTTTGCTGCTATTCCTGAACTTTACTACCATAACTGTTATGTTATCGGGACATCCTCTGTAGAAGGATTGTAACACAATGCTTTTGGCTCCAAAGTGAGGTTCATCCAGGCGCTCCTTAATGAACCGGACAGCTTCTTCATTGCTGAAAGCGTCCCACAGGCCATCAGACGCCAAGATCATGAATTCTGGCTGTAGCTTGTCAAGGTCGAAGCTTAAGATATCGGGGTCTGAGATAATGACATTTAGGTTCTTCAAAGGGTAATCCCCCAAAGAACGGGACATCGCCAAAATCCCTTGAACACGCCAAGATCCATTGAAACTGATGAAGCCACCTGCACAACGAAAAAAATGAAAGGCAGGTTAGCAAAAAACATAAGCTACAAAATTTCATGCATACATAATATGTTCCCTATGGTATTGTTATCACCGTGCTTACTTTCTATACATAATTTTAATGATATCGAAAAAGAGCCCTCTGCAAATTTGCATATGAATGGTGCCTTACATTTTTAAATCTACTTGTCTTTCAAAAGAAACAACTTCTTTTAACAAAAGAATAATAAAACATAATGCAATGATTTCACAAAAAGTGTGCGTGCATGTATTCTTGCAAATCTGTGTAACCTTTAGCGTTACCCATATTTTATTTTAACTATAGGAAATATAGCCTACTCTGTTCATCAGAATTAAGCTGGCCATACACTGTTAGATTTTAATTTGTTTGATTTTCTGACCGTCCGTGGGGGTTACCGTATTTGCCGGCGTATAAGGCAGCTGGGCATATAAGACGACCCCTAATATTCAGTTTAAAACAGTGGTTTTGTGCTCTACTCACCGTATAACCCCCTTGTGCGGTAATACCGTTCAAAAATGAAGAGACTGCAGCCTGCCGGGTGCTCTGTAAAGCTGTATGTATTCAGTATATGCGCCGCTCAGCCAATCCCGGCGGGCGATGCACTCTGTTGACGACTACAGAGCATGCTAAACCTGCTCGGATTGGAGTAACAACCTCTGCCAATCCGAGCAGGCTACATAATGTAGCCCGCTCGGATTGGCAAAGGTTGTTACTCCAATCCGAGCAGGCTTAGCAGGCTCTAGTCATCAACAGAGTGCATTGCCCGTGGGGATTGGCTGAGTAGCACATATACTGAATACATACAGCTTTACAGAGCACCCGGCGGGCTGATATCAATCGGGCAGCTGCTTCACCCGGCGTATAAGGCGACCTCCGGTTTTTGGCTGTGTAATTCCGGTGTAAAAGGTCGTATTATACGCCGGAAAATACGGTAAATCAACATTCGTTATAGAAACATAGAAAAGTGACAACAGAAAAAAGTCCAAGTGGTTCATCAAATCTGCCCCATTTGTTTTTTAATTTGTACACGCTTTTGTATTTTTTTTTTCTGAGTATAGAGCTATGTTTGTCCCAAGCATGTTTGAATCCAGTCAGTGTTGACTGACTGACTACCTCTGCTGGAGCATCAAATACTTTTGGTAAAACAATACTTCCTAAAACTTCTAAGTTATGAACTTTCCTCCTGCTAGTTAGGAGGTCATGTCCCTGTGTTCCTGATCTTGGCTTCATATTGAAAATACTGCTTCCTGAACCTTATTCACTGCCTTCACTGGATGTATTTAAAGGTTTCTATTATGTCTCAATTTTCTCTTCTTTCCTCCAGACTGTACATATTACATTTCTGAAGTCTTTCCTGTTATGTTTTATCACTCAGACCTTTCATCATTTTTGTTGCACATCTGTGGGACCGGTTTTATCTTATCAAATCTTTTTGTAAGTGAGGTCTTCAGAAGCAGACACAGTATTCTAAATGATGTCTAACTAAAGATCTATATAGGAGAATCAGGACCTCCTTCCTCCTGTTGGTGACCCCTTTAGTGATGCGTCCTAGAATTTTATTTGTTTTTCCCACTGCCTGGTCGCACTGTTCGCTCATTTTGCAATCATCTGAAATAAGCATCCCCAAATATTTTTCCTCTGTAGTGCTAGACCCCAATATTTTACTCTGTCAAGGGATTCTTTTTTCTTAGGTGCATTATTTTACATTTAGAAACATTGAACTTCAGTTTCCACTGCTTTAACCTCCCTGGCGGTATGATTCTGTCAGATTTTAGGTGCTAAAAGCGGTACAATTATTTTGCATGGAAATTTGGCGTTTTATATTGTAGGCCTGCAATTCTTAGGAATAACTCACTTAAATCTGTCCAAACCAGAGTCTAGTAGACATCCCGGGTATGATAAAGTTTGAAACACAAAATCATAAATTATAATATAATAAATAACTATAAATAATTATAACAAATAATAATATAATAATAATAAAAATTATTCAATAATGTAATCAAATCAAAAACACTGAAATTTGCTCAGTTGCAGAATTGTCGCTGTCATTAGATTTAGTGTTTGATGACGAATTTCCCCCACAAAGCGCTATTGCTCAATTCTGCGAGTGATTCTAATTTATTATCTTTGTTTTCTAGCTGGTCTAAAACCACTTTTGACATAAAGGGACACATTTTGGTTGCTATGGACTATCGCCGATTGTTGCTTCCTCCAGCGTCTTCCTGGTTACAAGCCTGTGGAGCGCACACGTCACTTCCGGTTGTTTGATGCGTGGTCACGTCTGACGAAGTCAGGAAGTGATGAAACGCGTCAGCCCGTGACCATGCATCAAACAACCGGAAGTGACGTGTGCGCTCCACGGGCTTGTAACCAGGAAGACACTGGAGGAAGTAACAAGCGGCGATCTTCAGGGTCAAGTTAGTTTAAGCGTTCACACTTGATACATTGCCTGTGTTTTATCTATGTCGGGTATGCATATTTTGTGAAGGGGTTACTAAAGGGGGTTTTCTCATTAAACTTTCAAAACGGTATTGCCCTATGTGGATGTTTTATTTTCCTCACATGTGATCACGATACCTACCAACAAGTTAAACCCATGGTGAAAAGCCTTAACGCTGGAAGTGGATGGTGATTGAATGCTCAGATTGATCTTATATTTGGTGAGTGCATCCCCAAAAGGGGAACTCTATCCCCCCACGCGGTGAACATCTCTGGGTGAAAGGAGCACTTATATTAGGACGTTTGACCAATCACAACCATCCTCATCCGTTTTACTATCTGTTTCTTATATGAACTGTCATATGGAAGTCTTTCAAATGAACATTTGATTGCAGCGCTGCTACAGTGTTCATTTGGACTTTGTTTAGGAGTTTGAGTATTACTGTTTATCTTAAATTATATTACTTACATATAGATTAAATAGAACAGGACCCAGTACAGAGCCTTGTGGTACACCAATAGTGATGGGTCTCTGTCCCCAGTGAACCCCATTTACAACCACACTCTGGTATCTATCCTTTAGCCAACTGCATATCCACTACTCTATCAACTATTTCCTACTCTAACGAAAACAAAAAAATAAGTTTGGCTGGATTTGGGCATTAAAAACCTGCCATGTAAAGTACTTTTTCAGTGAAGAAAATAATCTAAAACCTTTTAGGATCTTAGCATACTTAATTGCAGATCCTTACCTTCTTCTTTTCCATAGGTAAAAAGGAAAGTAATTTGTGTGCACTTTCAACAAAAAGTTTTGCTGAATGGGAGGCTATGCCAGTGCTGTAATAAGAATTAGGCCTCATGCCCACGGATGTTTTTACAGCAGCGTTTTTGAGCGTTTTTTACAGCTTAAAAACGCCTGTCCATGTTAGTCTATAGCTTCATGCTCACCTAGACGTTTTTGAGCTGCAAATAGCATAGACGTTTTTAAGCTGTAAAAAAAAACCAGGACCAGTGCGTTCCTCAGCGTCGGAGTTAGGCAGAAAAAAACATGAGCGTCAAAAAACGCCCAAAAACGCTCAAAAACGCGCACTAACGCGCGGTCGCGTTTTTTAGCTCCGACGTTTTTTGTTTTTTTTTAAAAAATAAATAAATAAATTTACAATAACATGGACAGGCATTTTTAAGCTGTAAAAAACGCAGCTGTATCACTTTAGATATACAGTATATGCATGTATCTCACTATTGTGGAACCAGGCTGCCTGTAATTTGACCTCAAGATCTGTGAAGGGTAATCTGTGAGCTAATTACAAAAACAAGGGGATTAGGACTCCAGGATATCCTGACTATAAATTAAAGATAGTTACCATGGTTGCAGAAAGAATTTTTTTTTTTTTTTACAGTTACAGAATATCTTGCCCAGAAAATAGAAAAGATATGTACAAAGGGATAAAATAACAATTATACATATTAGTTATCAGTTTTACCAGAAGTGGTTACAAAAAAATGATTTCCTTTAGCTGGATTCACAGGAGGTATTCAATGTATATAACATTCTGCAGCTAGTAGTAGTTAGATACATTTAACTGGACTTGTTCTGTAATTCCGGAATCATTTCATATCTTACCCAAGCCAATTCTTCAATTTTTATGAGTGTCAGGAAACCTACCCAGCATTTACATCCATAAAGGTAGCATTGACACCATATTAACACCTTGCTGCATTGACACCGATGCTGCGTCTGTCCCTCGCTGGCTCCAGACTGAGAACTGAGCGATCAAACACCACTGATCACTCAGCTTTCAGTATTCAGGCTGCAGAGAGCTGGTGAATGTCAGTCACTGGCTCTCTGCTCTGCCCCTCCAGCACTCATTGGAGCACTGAGCTGTGGAGGGGGTGGGAGCAGCTGGCGGAGGCTCTTAGTGGCTCACTGAGAGGCTGAGCCAGCTGCTGGTCCAGGCTTCTGGGTGGATCCCGATCATATGGTGGGGATCTTTTCAGAGCCTAGACTGGCTCTGAGACGTCAGCCCACAGCAGGATTTAGCCCGTTGTGGCTGAAAACAGGCCACAGGAGTGCAGAACGAACTGCACTCCTGCGATCCATAAGAGAAGTACAGCCAAAAAAGCTTAGGCTAAACTTCTCCTTTAATTCAATCCCCATGAAATGTGTCTAGGCAGATGTTTTTTGCCCAAGAACAGGATGGGAGGTTTCAAAGTTGTGGAACCATCCAGATTTAGCTACATAATCCCATTCTTGGCATCAGGAAGTCTGCATAGGTGTAAAACATTGATGTACAATGCTTAGGGTAAGAAATGTGGCCAAAACCTTGGGGTAGAGATGTTAAAATGGCATTATATGTAGGAGACAGATGATGTCAAAGGCCCCCATTTATATCAAAGATGGTTAACCTAGTTTGACTTTCACGCCTCTTGCAAATCAGTTGTACTCTCTGTTCAAAATGTGTTTTCCTGTAGTGTTCAATTCATAGTAGTGTATAGTGGTGTATAAGTAAGTAGATGGTTAACCTGCAATAGACATTTCTGTAAGAGTTTTAATACTGATTTTAATGCAGTATTAACCCGAAAACCAAAAATTTAATATATTGCAGCTTGCCAATCATTAGCCCTGATTCTGATGCTCTGCGTGCCGTGTGTGCACGGGCATGGTAGCCCTTCCATTAGAATGGGCTGCTGTGTCTTAATTTTCTACAGGGAAAAGGTACCTGCACCTTTTTAAAATGCAGCAGCGTGGAAATCGCATTTTGTGTGCGGGAAATTGCACTGGGTTTTTTCAGTGTGTGGGGGTGCCATTAAGAGTTAATGGCACCCTGTATGTATCCTATGCAGCACTACGTTTTGCGTGTGGTTGCATGTGGGTGCAGGAATGCGTGCGATTTACATGCACTCTGGCACCCGCATATATTTGAAAGTAGCCTTAAATGTAGTGACTGTATTCGTTTATTTTTAGGCTTCTGTTTTTCCCTTGTGATCTGGCCAGTAACATACCTCCTGTATTATACTGACACCACATCTGCATAGATTTGGACAGCAACATTTGCCCTTGGTCTCTTAGTGTTGCTAACAGCGAGGAGCTACCTGACGGTATCCCACATGGTAAAGAAATATATTTCCATATATTTAGAAAAAAATATATATATATATATTTATGACATATACAGTAAAACCTTGGATTGTGAGCATAATTCGTTCTAGAAACGTGCTTGCAATCCAAAGCACTCGTATATCAAAGCAAATTTCCCCATAAGAAATAATGGAAACTCAGATGATTCGTTCCACAACCATTAATTTCTAAGTCCTTCAGTTTATAGCCCATATAAAAATAAGGTGCTGAAGGTGCCTGGGCGTGGACCCCGATCGGAAGATGTCCGCCCCTTTTATCCCCTCTCCCAGCATGCACAGCAGGTTCCCCGCCCCGCTGTACTACTGCTGCGAGAGGACAAAAAGGGTACAGACTTACAATGGTGGTTCAACCCCGGCCTATGGCGACAGCGCCACCTACAGGCCGCAGGGAACTGGACACCCTTGTATACTCCACTGGCATAAATTGGTCCATGAACCCTAACAATTGCTGCAACCGAGCCATTTATCACTCAGATGCCTCCCCTAAATGTAACCACCCGCTACACAAATATTGGGGGAAAATGCATCTATTGCAGAGATGTACTGCACCTTATTTTATTTTGGCCTGACATGCACTTTAACTTCCCTTCCTGAACCAGAGTCTCAACAGAAAGTGAAAGGAAATCTCTATAAAAGTGTAGAGAATTTCCTCCTAATGGCCCGTACACACGATCTGAATACAGTATCAAAATTGTCGTCCGAGGAAGAATCGTACGATAATCGGATCGTTAGTACAGAGCTTCCGAGAGCCGATCATGACAGTTCATCCGATATTATTTGATCGGACATGCACAAAAATGTTCCTCGTACAATACCAGATCGTACGATTTTCGTTTAGTCAGTACAGTTGTCGTCCGAAAATACAATACAAATACACTACAACACATGACATCACTTCCGATTTTTTTTTCTGTCGAACGAGAATTTTTGTGACTTTAATAACCTATTTAATTTCTACTATTAAGCAAAAAAAGTCGTACGATCTGTCGTACGATATTCGGATCGTTTAGAAAGCTGTCTCTGGAACAGGTGTCTACATTAAAAAAATTTACATTACCTCTTATACCTCTTGGTCAGGTGACAACCCTGGAATTTTTAACTTACCACCACTTTCTTTCCTAACGACCTGAGGTCACCAGGACTAAAAGAGAGGGTGAATTTACCTAGTGGGGACACAGCAGTAAAAGCCCAACAAAGGTTCTACTTCTTACCTACTTAATCCAAAACAAAATCATAAAAAGTTTTGGGTATAAATACACTTTAAATAGGTTCTACTCTAAATAAAACACCCTAACCTTCAGTAAAAAAAGACAGTTTGTGCGCAAATGCACTGCAACGCATGTATTGCAGTCCCATTCATTTTAAAAAGCCCCCCAAGGCACTAACACGATTCTCTGCAGAACACATGTATTGCAATGTACTACAGTGCACAGACATGAACGATTTGTGCATTGCATTAAAAAAAAGTGTCATGCACTATTTTATATGCTTGCTGCCCATTTAAACTGGCTGCCTAACACAATCCACATAAAACGCAAGATAACGCATTTTTGAACTGTTTCTTAGCTAACAAAGTTATTTGTTTTTCAACTACCCTTATTGTAGATAGTGGTGAAAACTGAGCATGTATGTACACCTGTTCTGACAAAGCGCACATTTACTCCTCTTTCTTATACAGACCAAGCTATTGCTAGCCTTAGGCCTGGTTTACACTGGGGCGACAAACGCTCCGACATTGGGAGCTAATGTCGCATGACGTATGAAAATCAATGTTTCCCTATGAGAGCCGTCTTAACTGGTCCGACACATGTCGGTCCGACTTTGAAAATGCTTCCTGTACTACTTTGGTCCGACTTTGATCCTACTTCAGCCCATTCAATATCATTGAAGTCGGATCAAAGTAGGATCCTTGTCCTAACCATCCGACATTTGACATCCGACATGGTGATTACAGCAGCAGTAGAAGGAATTTATCTCACACTGGGATTGTTTTGATTGGTCAAAGGACAAGTCAGACTAGCACAAAGTCGGATCAAAGTAGTATCCTGTTCATGAATGTCGGATGGATGTCGGACCAATGTAGTACTGATGTAGGACCGATGTCGCAGAGCAAAGTAGGATGAAAGTCGTATGACTGTCGTGTCGTATCAGTGTGAACCCAGCCTTAGGCTGGGTTCACACTGGTACGACACGACAGTCATACAACTTTCATCCTACTTTGCTCTGCGACATCAGTCCTACATTGATCCTACATTGGTCCGACATTGGTCCGACATCCATCCGACTTTCATGAACAAGATATTACTTTGATCCGACTTTGTGATAGTCTGACTTGTCCTTTGACCAATCAAAACAATCCCAGGGTGAGATAAATTCCTTTTACTGCTGCTGTAATCACCATGTCGGATGTCAAAAGTCGGATGGTTAGGACAAGGATCCTACTTTGATCCGACTTCAATGATATTCAATGGGCTGAAGTCGGATCAAAGTCGGACCAAAGTAGTACAGGGAGCATTTTCAAAGTCGGACCGACTTGTGTCGGACCAGTTAAGACGGCTCTCATAGGGAAACATTGATTTTCACACGTCATGCGACATGAGCTCCAAATGTCGGAGCGTTTGTCGGACCAGTGTGAACCCAGCCTCAGCAGACTATGCATGGTACTGAGTGATCTCAGATTTCCAATATCAGATCTGAATGAGCAAAATAATTTTCCTCCAATGTATGGCATCTAGGTGTGCTTTAGTATGATGTACTTAGAGCAGGTTGGATATTGTCTTAAGCTGGGTATACACACATAGTTTTTATTTGTTCAACCAGCGTTTTTAATGAAAAAAAACTGACAAATCCCCCCATCAACACAAATAATATGTGATGCAGGGATCTCTAATGCTGAGCTATTGTATTCTGACAGGGGGACTCCCCAAGCCAGAATACACTGGTCAGCGCTTGCAGCCATTTGACAGGAGCCAGTCGTTAGGCTGGCACATTAGACTGGCTTCTGTTGAACAAAAAAAGGTGAATACATACCAAAAGTCTGAGGGTTCCTGCCGAACCGTCTGAATTTCGGTACATGTGTACCTGGTTTCACAGTGCATATTTACAGTATTTTAAAGCGGTAGTAAACTCTTTTTTGGAACTTGTACCCTACAGGTAAACTTACAATCAGGCTTACCTGTAGGTACAATGAATATCCCCTAAACGTGCACCGTTTAGGAGATATTCAAATTGGAAATAGCCATTGACAACAGCCGTGGATGCGCAGTGACGCTCTGCATTCAGGGCACACGGTATGCCGTTGAATGCAGAGCACCATCCCGCAGCCAGGGCTTCTGCGCGCATGCCTGGGAGTGACATAATTGCGGCCGAAGCCCCCAAACCTGGAAGAAAAACTGGGTGAATATGGACAGCGCTGCGCTGGAGGGCTCATGTGCAGATAAATGTGTTATAATGTGCTAGTAATTATTATTTCTTTCTGCCGGTTTACTACCACTTTAAAGAGGAAGTAAACCCTGATGGGTTTTACTTCCTCTTTTGCTTGCTGCAAAGCCTGCAAATGAAAAGCATAATGGGCTAGTATGCATCGCATACTAGCCCATTATGTGCCACTTACCTGCAAAAGAATCCAGCGATGTCCCCTGTGTAGGCAGCGTCCATCTTCTGGCCCCTCTTCCTTCTGGGCCGCGGACTCCAGCTCTGTGATTCGCCGGAGCCACGTGACGCACGACAGCCGCTATTAACGGCACAGGCTTGGGAAGAAACGGCACTTAGTTTCGTTTCTTCCCCGCGAATGCGCCGTTTGAATTTTCAGCGGACTACAAGTGAAATATCCCCTAAACGGTGCACGTTTAGGAGATATTTCCACTACCTATAGGTAAGCCTTATTCTAGGCTTACCTATAGGTAGAAGTCCAAAAAGTGGGTTTGCAACCACTTTAAGATGCTTCTTGTATATAGTGAACACACTACAGGGCACCATTAGGGGAAGTGAAGACACCAGTCTGTACATATTCAAAACAGTACTACTATATGTTATTTTCTGCTGATCCTGCGTTTGGCTAGTGCTTTTTCCCTCCATCCAGGAATCCAACAAACAAAAGATTCAGTATTAGCCTGAGCTATATCCAAGTGTTATGCTGATCACAGCACATTGCAGCAGTGTACACAAATCTTTGGGATGCTTCCTAAACCTAAGGGGAGTAATCATAGGGAATAAATGGGAACATCACGTACACTAAACATCACTGTGTGAATGCTGGTTTTCAGAGTTTAGGTTTTTAGGTCATACCTAACTGCACATAATGTTTTCAGAATTTAATAGATTTTCAGTTTGTTTGCTCAGTTATTAGGTTTTGTGCAATACGTAAGTTTTATGTGCTTACTAACATTCCATTTGAGCCTTCAATACAATGCATAACTTGTCCGAAATGTTTTTTTTTTTTTCCTTTTATTTGCAGCATACACATGAGAGTTTGGTTATAATCCTGTTGTTAAGGCAATACCACATTCTGTTGAAATGCTATTATTATTACACCACAACTTGCTTATTGATTTTATGATACTGCTGTACAGTTGTAAGGGGATTTTGTCACCTTGCAGGACCTGCTGTAGAAGGGAGGCCAAAGCAGAAGAAAGTCTAGAAAATAAGGTTTATTCATTTAGTTGGTCCTTATCTAATAGGACAAAGCTACTTATAATTATGAATTTTCTTCCAGCAATGGCTGCAGGGTACTTCTCAGGGTAGATTTCCTGATGGTGACAACAGTTGACTATACTTGACTACTCTAGTCTCCATTGTAAGCCCACATGACATGGTGAAAATGCAGGGTCACTACTGGGAGACAAAATAATGTAGGCTCATTCTTACCACTTGCAGTGCGGAAGCATGCATTTCTGTGCGTGTCCCGCGATGCACCGCACAGCAGCGCCCTGCCACTCTCATCCTTTCTAAACTACTGCCATAGTGGTTATTAGGGATGAGCCGAACACCCCCCTGTTCGGTTCGTACCAGAACCTGCGAACAGACCTAAAGTTCACGTGAACTTTAGAACCCTATTAAAAATGGACTCAAACGTTCAAAATCTAAAGAGCTAATTATAAAGGCTAATATGCAAGTTATTGTCCTAAAAAGGGTTTGGGGACCTGGATCCTGCCCCAGGGGACGTGTATCAATGCAAAAAAAAAGGAGCAGTGATTTTAATAATGCATAAAGTGAAACAATAAAAAGTGAAATATTCCTTTAAATTTCGTACCTGGGGGGGGTGTATAGTATGCCTGTTTCCCTTGCTTAGAACTGTCCCTTCACAAAATGTCATTTCTGAAGGAAAAAAAGCCATTTGAAACCACTCGCGGCTATAATGAATTGTCGGCTCCCGGCAATACAGAGAAAAGTCATTGATAAAAAAAAAAAAAATGCGTGGGGGTCCCCCCAAATTCAATTACCAGGTCTGGTATGGATATTAAGGGGAACCCTGCATAAAATTAAAAAAAAATGACGTGGGGTTCCCCCCAAATATCCATACTAGACCCTTCAGGTCTGGTATGGATTTTAAGGGAAACTCCACCCCAAATAAAAAAAAAAAAATGGCGTGGTGTTCCCCCATAAATCCATACCAGACCCTTTATCCAAGCACGTAACCTGGCAGGCCGCAGGAAAAGAGGGGGGGGGACGAGAGATTGCCCCCCCCTCCTGAACCGTACCAGGCCACATGCCCTCAACATGGGGAGGATGTCCCCATGTTGATAGGGACAAGGGCCTCATCCCCACAACCCTTGCCCGGTGGTTGTGGGGGTCTGCGGGCAGGAGGCTTATCGGAATCTGAAAGACCCCTTTAACAAAGGGGGCCCCCAGATCCCGGCCCCCCATGTGAATTGGTAAGGGGTACATTGTACCCCTACCATTTCATGAAGAAAGTGTAAAAAAAATGTAAAAAAAAACACACAGACACCTTGGAAAGTCCTTTATTAAAAATAAAAAATAGAAAATAAAAAACACATTCCAGCGATGTAATCCAATGTCCCGCTGCGATCCGATGTCGAGCGCTGCAGTCTCAACTCGAAACGTCATTGGCTGAGCGGACCTACACTTCGGAGGAAGTTCCCCATCAGGTCCGCTCAGCCAATGACGTAGGCGGGGTCTGAGGGGGCGGGGGCGCCCTCGTATTTCAGACCCCGTCTACGTCTTGGCTGAGCGGACCTGATGGGGAACTTCCTCTTCAGTGTAAAAAAATGAATAGACCCGCCCCTTCTCACATTTCCCATCAGGTCCGCTCCTGATGGGGAACGTGAGAAGGGGCGAGTCTATTCATTTTTTTACACTGCGGCCTGCCAGGTTGCGTGCTCGGATAAAGGGTCTGGTATGGATTTTTGGGGAAACTCCACACCATTTTTTTAAATTTGGGGTGGAGTGCCCCTTAAAATCCATACCAGACTTGAAGGGCCTGGTATGAATAATTGGGGGGAACCCCACGCATTATTTTTTTAAATTTGCGGCAGGGTTCCCCTTAATATCCATACCAGACCTGAAGGGCCTGGTAATTGAATTTGGGGGGACCCCCACGCATTTTTTTTTTTAATCAATTACTTTTCTATGTATTCCAGGGAGCCGACAATTCATTATAGCCGCGAGCGAGTTTTAAATGACTTTTTTTCCTTCAGAAATGACACTTTGTGCAGGGACAGTTCTAAGCACGGGAAACAAGCGCGACTTTACAGGCATACTATACACACACCCTAGGTACGAAATTTAAAGGAATATTTCACTTATACTGTTTCACTTTAAGCATTATTAAAATCACTGCTCCCGAAAAAACGGCCGTTTTTAAAACTTGTTTTGCATTGATACATGTCCCCTGGGGCAGGACCCGGGTCCCCAAACACTTTTTATGACAATAACTTGCATATAAGCCTTTAAAATTAGCACTTTAGATTTCTCCCATAGACTTTTACTGGGTGTTCCGCGGCTTTTCAAATTTGCCGCGAACACCCCACATTGTTCGCTGTTCGGCGAACATGTGAACAGGTAATGTTCGAGTCGAACATGAGTTCGACTCGAACTCAAAGCTCATCCCTAGTGGTTATCTATAAGGATATACATGCCTCCTGCATGTATCCTTACCTGTCAAATATCTCCCCTGTCTGTTATGAGACCCGAAAAACTGCAGATTCTGTGGATGGGTCTGTTGTCTGGAGCTCGGTGGGTGGAGTCGTGATGTCAGTGGACTCCCCACCCACCTCTACACTCCCTTTGTCAACATGCATTTTCTCCCGTGTATTTCTTACACTGAACTTCTGCTATGATCACTAACATCCAGTCAAAACCCAGAAAAGTCACCACATGACTTCAGCATACCCAATCATGCAGAGGTGTGGAGCAGCCAATCCTGGGAGAGCTGGAGAAGAAAGGAGGAGGGAATCTGAAGTACACAGAATGTCTCTCAGGCTCATGCATAAGATATGTAAATCACCTGTCACTCACAGCAAGGGGGAAGAATTGACTCTTATTTCTCTGTGTGTCAGTTTTTATCTCACTGAAAAAAGATAAGAGGACTGCTCAGAGCTGGAATAACTATTTGTGGTAAGACTGGGCACAGTTAACATGAAATCCTATACTGTACAAGGTGCAAGCCTTAATTAAAAAAAAAAAAATCGGGTTACATCCACTTTAACCACTTGACCACTGGGCACTTAAACCCCCTTAATAACCAGACCAATTTTCAGCTTTCGGTGCTCTCACATTTTGAATGACAATTACTCAGTCATACAACACTGTACCCATATGACATTTTTGTCCTTTTTTTCACACAAATAGAGCTTTCTTTTGGTGGTATTTAATCACTGTTGGGTTTTTTATTTTTTGCGCTATAAGAGAAAAAAGACTGAAAATTTTGTAAAAAAATGATTTTTTTTTCGTGTCTGTTATAAAATTTTGCAAATTACTATTTTTTCTTCATAAATTTTGGCCAAAATTTATACTGCTACATATCTTTGGTAAAAATAAGTACAAATTGGTGGATATTATTTGGTATTTGTGAAAGTTATAGAGTCCACAAGCTATGGTGCCAATATCTGAAAATTGATCACACCTGAAGTACTGACGGCCTATCTCAATTCTTGAGACCCTAACATGCCAGAAAAGTACAAATACCCCCCAAATGACCCCTTTTTGGAAAGAAGACATTCCAAGGTATTCAGAAAGAGGCATTGTGAGTTTTTTGAAGTTGTCATTTTTTCCCACAATTCTTTGCAAAATCAAGATTTTTTTTTTCTCTTTTTTTTTTTCACAAAATTGTCATATTAGCAGGTTATTTCTCACACACAGCATATGCATTCCACAAATTACACCCCAAAACACATTCTGCTATTACTCCCGAGTATGGCGATACCACATGTGTGAGACTTTTACACAGCGTGGCCACATACAGAGGCCCAACATGCAGGGAGCACCTTCAGGCGTTCTGGAGCACCCAGGCCAATTCTGACATTTCTCTCCTACATGTAAAAATCATCATTTATTTGCTAGAAAATTACATAGAACCCCAAAACATTATATATGTTTTTTTAGCAAAGACCTTAGAGAATATAATGGTGGTTGTTGCAACTTTTTATCTCGCACGATATTTGCGCAGCAATTTTTTTAACGCGTTTTTTACGGAAAAAAAATGTTTTGTGCTTAAAAAAAAAAAAAAAACAGTAAAGTTAGCCCAATGTTTTTGCATAATGTGAAAGATGAAGTTACGCCGAGTAAATAGATACCTAACATGTCGCCCTTAAAAATTGCACACACTCGTGGAATGGCGCCAAACTTCGCTACTTAAAAAATCCCCATAGGCGACGCTTTAAATATTTTTACTGGTTACATGTTTTGAGTTACAGAGGAGGTCTAGGGCCAAAATGATTGCTCTCGCTCTAACGTTCGCAGAGATACCTCACATGTGTGGTTTGAAAACCGTTTTCATACGTGGGCGGGACTTACGTATGCGTTCGCTTCTGTATGCGAGCTCACGGGGACAGGGGCGCTTTAAAAAAAAAATAAAAAATTATTCTTCATTTTACTTTATTTATTTTAGTTTGACATGTTTTTCCGCCCTAAACATTTTTTTGATCACTTTTATACCTATTACAAGGAACGTAAACATCCCTTGTAATAGGAATATGGCATGACAGGTCCTCTTTACAGTGAGATATGGGGGAGGGGGGTGTCAATAAGACCCCACATCTCACCTCTAGGCTGGGAAGCCTGAAAAAAAGACAAAAAAAAAAAACAACAATCCTGGCTTTGATCGTAGCGGTGAGTCGGTAGAAGCACCGGAGGGCGGCGGGGGGGGGGGGGGACATCCCCTCTCGCCTCCCGTAAGAATGATCAAGCGGCGGAACAGCCGCTATGATTGTTCTTATGGTGTAGGGAATCGCCGGCTGAAAAAGCTAATATCTGAATGATGCCTGTAGCTGCTCCCATCATTCAGATATCCCCGCACAAAGTCAAGGACGTCATATGACGGCCGGAGGGCGGGAAGTGGTTATTGCAGAGTATTGCCGGGCATTGCGGAGTATTGCCGGGCATTGCGGAGTATTGCTGGGCATTGCGGAGTATTGCCGGGCATTGCAGAGTATTGCCGGGCATTGCGGAGTATTGCAGGGCATTGCGGAGTATTGCGGACTATGGCAGGGTATTGCGGTGTATGGCAGGGTATTGCGGTGTATGGCAGGGTATTGCACGGGTATTGCACAGGGTATTGTGGAGGGTATTGCACAGGGTATTGTGGAGGGTATTGCAGAGTATTGTGGAGGGTATTGCAGAGTATTGTGGAGGGTATTGCAGAGTATTGTGGTGGGTATTGCAGAGTATTGTGCAGGGTATTGCAGAGTATTGTGCAGGGTATTGCAGAGTATTGTGCAGGGTATTGCAGAGTATTGTGCAGGGTATTGCAGAGTATTTTGCAGAGTATTGTGCAGGGTATTGCAGAGTATTTTGCAGGGTATTGCAGAGTATTTTGCAGGGTATTGCAGAGTATTGTGCAGGGTATTGCAGAGTATTGCACCAGGGTATTGCAGCGTATTGCACCAGGGTATTGCAGAGTATTGCACCAGGGTATTGCAGAGTATTGCACCAGGGTATTGCAGAGTATTTCGCAGGGTATTGCAGAGTATTTCGCAGGGTATTGCAGAGTATTTCGCAGGGTATTGCAGAGTATTTCGCAGGGTATTGCAGAGTATTGCACCAGGGTATTGCAGAGTATTGCACCAGGGTATTGCAGAGTATTGCACCAGGGTATTGCAGAGTATTGCACCAGGGTATTTTGCAGAGTATTGGCAGGGTGTATTGCAGAGTATTGGCAGGGTATAGCACAGGGATGGCTGAGCAGGGATGGATGGATGGCTGGATCTGTGACTGCAATTGTCACAGATCCAGCCCACAGTGCTGCTGCTGCCATCCGCTCCCTCCCCCTCCCCTCTCACACTGTACCGATCGGTACAGAGAGGGGAGGGAGGAACCGGCGTCATCAAATGACGCCGGTCTGTTTACAAGTGATTGCTCCGTCATTTGACGGAGCGATCACGTGGTAAACGGCCGCTATCAGCGGGGATTTACCGCGATTCGTGATCCGCCGGGTCCTCTGGACCCGGCGGTCACGGAGTTTCCCGTGTGCGCGCCCCAGGGGGCGCGCGGGAGCGCGATTCTGGGAGGACGTTATATAACGTCCTCCCAGAGTTAAGCAACCACCTTGTCGACGTTATTTGTCGGCAGGTGGTTGTTAAGTGGTTAACTTGACAATAACCCTATGACTAATTTACATATATGTGTGTGTGAATATATACAGTGGGGCAAAAAAGTATTTAGTCAGCCACCAATTGTGCAAGTTCTCCCACTTAAAAAGATGAGAGAGGCCTGTATTTGTCATCATAGGTATACCTCAACTATGAGAGACAAAATGTGGAAACAAATCCAGACAATCACATTGTCTGATTTGGAAAGAATTTATTTGCAAATTATGGTGGAAAATAAGTATTTGGTCAATATCAAAAGTTCATCTCAATACTTTGTTATATATCCTTTGTTGGCAATGACAGAGGTCAAACGTTTTCTGTAAGTCTTCACAAGGTTGTCACACACTGTTGCTGGTATGTTGGCCCATTCCTCCATGCAGATCTCCTCTAGAGCAGTGATGTTTTGGGGCTGTCGCTGGGCAACACAGACTTTCAACTCCCTCCAAAGGTTTTCTATGGGGTTGAGATCTGGAGACTGGCTAGGCCACTCCAGGACCTTGAAATGCTTCTTACGAAGCCACTCCTTCGTTGCCCGGGTGGTGTGTTTGGGATCATTGTCATGCTGAAAGACCCAGCCACGTTTCATCTTCAATGCCCTTGCTAATGGGAGGAGGTTTGCACTCAAAATCTCACGATACATGGCCCCATTCATTCTTTCATGTACACGGATCAGTCGTCCTGTTCCCTTTGCAGAGACACAGCCCCAAAGCATGATGTTGCCACCTCCATGCTTCACAGTAGGTATGGTGTTCTTTGGTTGCAACTCAGCATTCTCTCTCCTCCAAACACGACGAGTTGTGTTTCTACCAAACAGTTCTACTTTGGTTTCATCTGACCATATGACATTCTCCCAATCCTCTTCTGGATCATCCAAATGCTCTCTATCAAACCATGTACTGGCTTAAGCAGGGGGACACGTCTGGCACTGCAGGATCTGAGTCCCTGGCGGCGTAGTGTGTTACTGATGGTAGCCTTTGTTACGTTGGTCCCAGCTCTCTGCAGGTCATTCACTAGGTCCCCCAGTGTGGTTCTGGGATTTTTGCTCACCGTTCTTGTGATTATTTTGACCCCACGGGGTGAGATCTTGTGTGGAGCCCCAGATCAAGGGAGATTATCAGTGGTCTTGTATGTCTTCCATTTTCTAATTATTGCTCCCATAGTTGATTTCTTCACACCAAGCTGCTTGCCTATTGCAGATTCAGTCTTCCCAGCCTGGTGCAGGTCTACAATTTTGTTTCTGGTGTCCTTCGACAGCTCTTTGGTCTTCACCATAGTGGAGTTTGGAGTGTGACTGTTTGAGATTGTGGACAGGTGTCTTTTATACTGATAACAAGTTTAAACAGGTGCCATTAATACAGGTAATGAGTGGAGGACAGAGGAGCCTCTTAAAGAAGAAGATACAGGTCTGTGAGAGCCAGAAATCTTGCTTGTTTGTAGGTGACCAAATACTTATTTTCCACCTTAATTTGCAAATAAATTCTTTCCAAATCAGACAATGTGATTGTCTGGATTTGTTTCCACATTTTGTCTCTCATAGTTGAGGTATACCTATGATGACAATTACAGGCCTCTCATCTTTTTAAGTGGGAGAACTTGCACAATTGGTGGCTGACTAAATACTTTTTTGCCCCACTGTATATATACACACACACACACACACATACAGTTTCTCACATTTACAGTTTCGCACAAAAGTGAGTACACCCCTCACATTTTTGTAAATATTTTATTATATCTTTTCATGTGACAACACTGAAGAAATTACACTTTGCTACAATGTAAAGTAGTGAGTGTACAGCTTGTATAACAGTGTAAATTTTCTGTCCCCTCAAAATACCTCAACACACAGCCATTAATGTCCAAACCGCTGGCAATAAAAGTGAGTACACCCCTAAGTGAAAATGTCCAAATTGGGCCCAATTAGCCATTTTCCTTCCCCGGTGTCATGTGACTTGTGACTTGTTAGTGTTACAAGGTCTCAGGTGTGAATAGTGAGCATAGTGAGTGTTAAATAATGAAGTTGTCGCTCTCACTCTCTCATACTGGTCACTGGAAGTTCAACATGGCACCATATGGCAAAGAATTCTCTGAGGATCTGAAAAAAAGAATTGTTGCTCTACATAAAGATGGCCTAGGCTATGAGAAGATTGCCAAGACCCTGAAGCTGAGCTGCAGCACGATGGCCAAGACCATACAGCGGTTTACCAGGACAGGTTCCACTCAGAACAGGCCTCGCCATGGTCGACCAAAGAAGCTGAGTACATGTGTTCAGCGTCATATCCAGAGGTTGTCTTTGGGAAATAGACATATGAGTGCTGCCAGCATTGCTGCAGAGGTTGAAGGGGTGGAGGGGTCAGCCTGTCAGTGCTCAGACCATACGCCGCACATTGCATCAAATTGGTCTGCATGGCTATTGTTCCAGAAGGAAGCCTTTTCTAAAGATGTTGCACAAGAAAGCCCACAAACAGTTTGCTGAAGACAAGCAGACTAAGAAAATGGATTACTGGAACCATGTCTTGTAGTCTGATGAGACCAAGGTAAACTTATTAAGTTCAGATGGTGCCAAGTATGTGTGGTGGCGACCAGGTGAGGAGTACAAAGACAAGTGTGTCTTGCCTACAGTCAAGCATGGTGGTGGGAGTGTCATGGTCTGGGGCTGCATGAGTGTGTAAGAAATAGTGTCTCTTTGGCAAAGGAACTTTGTACAGCCCAGGACAGGAAGGAGGATGGTTAGCTTTTATGATCTGTCAGGTTGGTGGTAAGGGGTGATCATGAGTGTATATTTTAATATTTGATGTCTCTAATTCCGATTAGAGCAGTATACTGAATTTTGGCTTACAGCTCAAATGACTGTCTGCACAAGTACGTGAAGCTGCACTTTGCTATGTTTTAGCAGCTCTGTCACTGCTTTCATTAACTGAACTGCAGAATCAAGTAATTTACATAGCAATAACTACTTTCGGTTAGATATACTGTAGATGAAAAGACAATCAGATAATCAGATTGGAGAATAGATAATGGTTTCTTTTTGATTTGTAATAAAAAAGGCTCGTCACTCTTCTTGGCTGCCAGCTGTATTTTTATAAAGCAGACATGAACAATAGTGGTGTCAGCTGTTCCTAGTTTTCAGAATCTTATGCCGCATACACACGATCGGTTTTTCTGATGAAAAAAGACCGATGGACTTTTTTCATCGGACAAACCGATCGTGTGTGGGCCCCATCGGTCTTTTTTCCATCGATATAAAAAAATAGAACATGTTTTAAATTATACCGATGGAAAAAAAAACGATAGCAAATTCCGATCGTCTGTGGGGAACTCCATCGGAGAAAAAACCCACGCATGCTCAGAATCAAGTCAACGCATGCTCAGAAGCATTGAACTTCATTTTTCTCGGCTCTTCTAAGTGTTTTACGTCACGGCGTTTGGGACGGTCGGATTTTTGACTGATGGTGTGTAGGCAAGACTGATGGAAGTCAGCTCCATCGGATTTTATTCCATCGGAAATCCGATCGTGTGTACAGGGCATAACTGTTGACTTTGCTGTTTATAACACAGAACTGAAACATTGTTGTAATACAAAAGCAAATAATATTAATGATATAATACAGTAACAGTAACACAAAGTAATACTGAAGAAATTTTCATTTTTCCCCTCTATATCCAAAACTACTGTATTTATCGGCGTATAACACGCATAGGCGTATAACACGCACCCTAACTTTAAGAGGGAAGTTTCAGGAAAAAAACTTTCCACAGCTCCCTGCGTATAACACACAGGCACAGTTTACCCTCTATTTTCAGGGTAAAAAAGTGAGTGTTATACGCCAATAAATACAGTACTTATTAAGAAAGCCATGCAGTAACTTTAACAGCCTCCGTTTAAAACTGGTCACACAAATATTGCGTCGTTGGTGGTTTGCTGCATTCATCCATTTATTATTTTTTGCAGTTGAAATTGAAATGGAAAGTTCTTTTAAATTAGGTAAGAGAGAAAGGAAGGGATAGAGTAAAAAGGAGAAGAGAAGAGGTGAGGGAGGGTGAGAGGAGAAGGGAAAAGAGAGACAGGACAGAAAAGAAGAGAAAGGGCTATGGGGAGAGGAGAAAACAACCCTTTACATCCTTTTTAAACTGGTCCCCACCTCAAAATTTTAAAATGTGCCCAGTCCCCAAACATGTTAATGGCTAATTAGTTTCAATCTAGTCCCTCTGATAGGGCCTCTACCATTAATGCTTCTTCATGAGATCCCATATCACCACCAATGTGTGAGTATATTAATTTCCAAGGCTTTATTATAAAGCATTCTGTAAAGTTATACATTTTCTTCTGTAAAAAGAAGTGGAACAGTTTAAAGCGGTTGTATACCCGCTGCTGCTTTTTTTTTTTTCATACCTGAAAGGCAAAAGGCACATACTAGCTCATTATGAAATACTTACCTTAGAACGAGGCGTCGGGAACTTACCTGGTCCACGCCGAGGGAGATGTCATCTTGCCTCGGCGTGTCTTCCGGGTATCGCCGCTCCAGCGCTGTGAGTGGCTGGAGCGGCGATGTCGTCACTCCCGCGCGTCGGCAAGGTCCGGCGGCTGCCGGGCTTTAGCCAAGAATCCCCGCAGTCAGCGGATTATTGCGAGGGGAATATCTCCTAAACCGTACAGGTTTAGGAGATATTCTTTTTACCTACAGGTAAGCCTTATTATAGGCTTACCTGTAGGTAAAAGTTCAAAAATAGGGTATACAACCACTTTAAAACAGCCACCATCAGATTTCGTGTTAACTTGACTAATGCCAGTTTAGAATACAAAAGCTGAAGGAGCTATACTCCTTCATACTTCATTTATCCAACATTTTCTGACATCCTAAAACACGTATTTCGATTCTGTATGTGTAAAGGGTATTTTTTCTTGAATAGCTTGCAGCAGAGAGTGAAAGTTTAAGCATATATAATCTATCCAGACAGACGGCATCTTACCAGCTCTCTTAATCCGCTTTCTTTCTTTTAGTTGATATGGTTTGTGATCATGTGATAAGGGAATGGCATTTCCGTCCTTGTCACACAAGACTCCACGTGAATCTCCAACATTTGCAACTGTGAGCTCCTTGTCTGACAGCAAGGCAATTAGGCAGGTAGTACCTGTAACGAAAAAAAAAAAATCAAACATTGTGAAGTTTTTTAAATCAGAGATATTATTCAGAAGTGTAGCAACTTTACAATGGCACAATGTGGCTGTTTGACTACCATGTAAGGTCTAAAGACATTATATTAAAGTAAGTATTCTTACAATAGTAACTATTGCTCTCAGCCTCTTTCAACGCTCTAAATTTCTCTCTTTTTTTTTTTGCTGCTGGGATCTGACTTCCTGTTAGAGGATGGCTACATTCATTCTCCATGGTCTGACTGTATGTAGGAATGTAGCCACAGTCTCTTGCTTTCTCCCCAGATGGACTATGCGAAATGCAGTGTGCATAGAGCAGTGCACTTGACTGCAGCTAACATGCACTGCTCGTTCCAAAGAAACAAAGTGGAAAGTAGAAAAGCGGAGGTTTTGGGAACTCACATAAAAAGTTACGAGGTGGCAAAAAAACTTAGTAAAACACTTTAATGAAAAATAGATTACAGGGCTATTAAAGTGGAATTGCAGTCTATTCCGAACTATGCTTAAACCTGCTTCTACCCTTCTTCTAAATCCTATTCTAACTATCCTGTGAAAGGAAGGTGCTTATACTTACCTATTCTGAGGGTGCTTCTGTCCGAACACATGATCTCCTCAGCAGCTGGCTTCAGGGGAGAGGAGGGATCACCAACAATGGCTAAACTGCCTGTGCAGTGACGTCACCCATAGGCTTCTATGGGGCATCTGTTGTCGGCTGTTCCTCCTCTCCCCTGAAGCCACCACTGGGGGCTTATAATGTAACTGCCCTCAGAATAGGTAAGGCTCCTTTCACACTGGGGCGGTGGGTGCGTCGGCAGTAAAGCGCCGCCATTTTTAGCAGCGATTTACCGTCAATTTTGCAGCGCTATTCGGCCGCTAGCGGGGCGCATTAACCCACCGCTATCGGCCGATAAAGGGTTAAAACCACCGCAAAGCGCGTCTGCAGTATACACACCGCTCCTTCACCGCTCCAAAGATGCTGCTAGCAGGACTTTCTTTACCGTCCTCCTAGCGCACCGCTCCAGTGTGGAGAGACAGCAGCGGCTGTTTCAGGGAGCTCTGCAGGCGCTATTTTTAGCGTTATAGCACCTGCAAAGCGCCCCAGTGTGAAAGGAGTCTAAGTATAAGCATCTTCCCTTTATCGGGTTAGTTTGAATAGGATTTAATAGGGAGGAGGTGGTAGCAGGTTTAAGCTTAGTTGGGATTAGACTGGAATTCCGCTTTAAGTAGTGGATGTGTATGGATTATTTTTAAAGACTAAGAATGTGGTTCTAGGAGATTGTATGTTAATAGAATGATTCAATATAATCTATACATTATATACAGTAGCAGTATTTTACCTTCAAAATTATACAGATCTGTTACTATAGTGAGCAGTGTCATTTAATCTCTGTAGTTTTTATTAATATGTATTTCAGGTCATTCATATGCTTGAGAATGTAAATGATTTATAAACCAATGAAGTTAGTCAATACAGGTTTACCTGTCTTTTTTATAGCGGAGATGTCAACCTCCCTCCCATAGTTCTAAACAAAGGCTTCAATTTGTCAAAATAAATAAATAAAGGAAACAAAGGAGCGATTCAGTACTTTTGTGTGATGAATAAACCACAACAACTTGGCATCTCTCCAGTGAGCCCTGGAGGGGAAATTATATAATTGTGTCTAACCTATAATACATATACTATATATTGAGTTACCTGCCATGGAACTAAAATACCATTATACAGCGTTAGCCTTTTTAGCTATATAGTTTAAGAAAAAAAAAAAAAAAAAAGCAAATGAAAATATTATTTGAACATATACACTATATTAACAAAACTATTAGGACACCTACCTTTACACGCATATGAACTTTAATGGCATCCTAGTCTTTGTCTGTAGGGTTCAATATGACTGCGCACCAGTGCACAAAGCAAGGCCCATAAAGACATGGACGAGTGAGTTTGGGGTGGAGGAACTTGACTGACCTGCATTGAGTCCTGACCTCAACCCGATAGAACACCTTGGGGATGAATTAGAGAGGAGACTGCGAGCCAGGACTTCTCGTCCAACATCAGTGCCTGACCTCACAAATGCGCTTCTAGAAGAATGAACAAGCCCCTAGCGTTCATGCGGGGCTCCATGGGACAGTACAGAGTGCTGCTGTGGTTCCTGCCATCTTCCGCCCCCCCCCCCCTGTTTATGGTGAATTGGGTTGCTCTGGGTGATGGCAGAATTCGGAGCGGCATAGCAACGGCTACTGATTGGCTGATTGAGCTGGGCAGTGGTTTTAAAAGCCGTCAGCTTTCCCGCTCCGTTTCACAGCCTGAGGGGACGCCGCAGAAGCAGGGACCGTGCTGCTCCCACCCTCCCTCCCTTATGAATAAAATGTTTTGTACTGTCATGACGTTTGTTAGTGGGGTTTGTCATCCAGTTCAGTTCTGGATGGACTACGTGTTATTAATAAATTAAATAATTTATTGGTTATAAATTTTAAGATTATATTTTATGTTACTGGTGATTGTTTATATTTGGGTAACCCCTTAATAAACGTTGTGGCCATTATTAGCCAAAATAAAGCTTGGTGTGTGTTTTATTTACTTAAAATAGTAATAAGTACTTTGTGCTGTCCCATGGTCGAACATTCCCATAGATACACTCCTAAGCCTTCCCAGAAGAGTTGAAGCTGTTATAGCTGCAAAGGGTGGGCCAACTCAATACTGAACCCTACGGACTAAGACTGGGATGCCATTAAAGTTTATGTGCATAGAAAGGCAGGCGTCATTACTTTTGGTAACTATAGTGTATGTATTTAGCTGTACCATCATTTTGACGTATTACAGCCAGGAAAATAATCCAATACCACATATGCAGGTCCTCTGCAGAATTCGACACCCAAGTAATGTTCCAGAAGCGAAGAGAAGTGTAACAGATTTCAGCTTGTTTAGTAGCCGACACTAGTAAATGCCAACTCATAATGACCAGAGGCACCTACTCATTTACTCTGTCCTATGGGATATTACTGCTTATCTAATTCCTTACGCTTTAGTGGATCTTGGGTGAATATCAATAGCTGCTGGCCTAGATAAGAGAAGTGCTTAGTGACTCAGAAGAAGCCCGAGGCGGCAGCAAGACACAGACAGAACAATGAACATTAGTAGAAATATGGGTCACTAAAATATACTAGTACACAAGCTATTATGTGCTGCTTGTGGGGTGTACATAGAGATATAAAACACTGTAAAATGCCTTGGGTAGCACGAAATACGATTCTAAGAGCAGCCACATTGTTTATTTTGGACAGTAGGAGAAAAGAGAATCTCCTATTAATAATTTACACCCTGTCCCTTTGTTGTGATGGTCCTGCCCCTTGCAGCTGTTGATCCAGATCATTTGGAAGCTGCACATTGTGTCTGCACCAGTAAATCATGCCCGCCGCGGCACATGGCCTCCTGGCAGCCCTACAACAATAAGCTCTTACTGACTCTTTATTTAACAGATGATCATTTACCCAAGTGCCAAACAGCCACACATTTTTATCCAGCACAAAAGGCAACACTTTTCCTGGACTGTAAACTGAATGTGAGAGGAAACCTGCAGACACCGCTTTTGGCATCTGCTTATATTCAGTAACTAAATATTTCTGTATGCCATGAACTATTCTCCAAGGAGATTATGCAGGATCACATATGCTTGGCCTGAGATCTTTACTAAGTTCAGGTTTGGATATGACACCATAGGAACATCTGAGTCTGCTTCAGATGAGCCCGTAGGCAGACAAACCATTGTTTACATTGGCCACTTCAAAATGCAAACAAATGCAAATTGAGTTCTGATCCTAATCCTCTTATACAGCTTTACATTTACTAACATGGTCTCTCACTGCCATATGATTGCCATACACTGATTTCCAAGCCAATCAGCACATTACCTGATTATTGATAAATCAATCAACATAAATATTTATTTTTTGGGTAGGGTTTAACCCCTTCCTTACCGGGCCATAATAATATGACGCCGGCAGGAACCCTCCCTCCCTCCAGGTAGACGTCATATGACGGCCTTTCTTCCCGGCCGTCTAGGAGGCGCGCGCCCGCGGCACCGCTCGTGACCCGATGCGAGTGCCCGCCGGCTGCGATAACCGCCGGGCACCCGCGATCACGGCAGGAATGTGAAACTGTGTGTGTAAACACACAGATCCACCTCCTGTCAGAGGTGAGGAGACCGATGTGTGTTCCCAGTACAGAGGAACACAGATCGGTCTCCTCCCCTTGTGAGTCCCCTCCCCCTACAGTTAGAATCACTCAATAGGGAACACATTAACCCCTTCAGCGCCCCTGCCAGTCACATTTACACAGTAATCAGTGCAGTTTTATAGCACTAATCGCTGTATAAATGTGAATGGTCCCAAAAACGTGTCAAAAGTGTCCGATATGTCCGCCGCAATGTCAGTCACAATAAAAATCGCAGATCGCCGCCATTACTAGTAAAAAAAATAAAAAATGACATAAATCTATCCCCTATTTTGTAGACGCTATAACTTTTGCGCAAACCAATCAATATACAGTTATTGCGATTTTTTTTACCAAAAATATGTAGAAGAATACATATCGGTCTAAACTGAGGAACAAAATAGTTTTAAAAAAAAAATTGTGATATTTATTAAATCAAAAAGTAAAAAATATTGTGTTTTTTTCAAAATTGTCGTTCTTCTTTTGTTTATAGCGCAAAAAATAAAAACCGCAGAGATGATCAAATACCACCAAAAGAAAGCTCTATTTGTGGGGGAAAAAAACATAAAGATTTCATTTGGGTACAGTGTTGCATGACCGCGCAATTGTCATTCAAAGTGCAACAGCGCTGAAAACTAAAAATTGGTCTGGGCAGGAAGGGGGTGAAAATGCCCTGTATGGAAGTGGTTAAAGAAATTTTCCAAAATATGTTTTTTTTTTCTTTTTTTGTCATGTAAATAAATATTACACAATGTATATAATATCGTGTATTTTGTGGTTAGCAAATGGAGCTCTTGGTTCCTTTTTTTTATCTCCTTACAGCCAATTGAAAAAAGCTGTGACCTCAATAGCTCAAGTTAGAATTTCTACAGAAGTAAATGACTCATCCCTTATGTTTAGTCTAAAGTTACAGTCAGGCAAACACAGCCTCAAGAGATATAAAACAACATTTAAAAAACATATAGACTTAGTAAAGAAGGATCTCATTTATTCTCTTCCAGGTAAGTAACTGGCTTTAGTTAAAGTGATTGTAAAACCCTCAGACTTGAAAAACAACCCATTCAGTTTAAAATAGAAATGAAAGGGAAAACGTGTGTATACATATAAAAAAAAAAAATACATGCCTTTCTCACTTTTTTTTTTTTAGAACTGATCATATACCCTCTGTTCTTAGCTGCATATGAGCTGAGGGGAGAAGAAACAGCAACCCACTGATCTTCCCAGTGAAAGGCTGTGCAGGGGTGGGGGTGTCAGAACAAGTCTGATCATTGGAGCAGAGCAGGCTGAGTTCCCAGCACAGCTAGAGAACTGACTTTGATGTGTTCTCCTGCTTAGTGTGATCAGTGTTCTGAGGGGAACAACAGGGAGTCCACAAAAAAGAAGCAATACAAAGAGAACAGTTGACAGTTTAGGTCAATGCGTTTCGCCCCTCCTTGATGATGCCCTGGAGGAGGGGCGAAACGTGTTGACGTAATTTCCGGCCAACCTTAGAACCAGTGACGTCGCTTCCGGTTCTTGTGGAACGCACGCCGTTGTGAACCCGGGACACACTGACGCTCGTTTACTATTGAAGTCCTGTGAGTCTTTCAAATAACAGCCCTATGATATATTGTTCTTAAGCGGTACTTCACAAGATTTTTTCCTTCTCTTCCTCACATGGTATCCCGATCTCTGTTGCTACTATTGAGTCAACTGCTGAACCTCACCGAATTGTACCGGACTTAGATGTTGGGTGACTTTTTGATATTTTCTTTGTTTCTGTTTATTGTTGAAACCACAGAATTTTACTGGACATTATTTTTTTTCTTTGGATATTGCTGTTCCTTTTAGGTTTGTGGGGCCTCATAGGGATAATCATTTGCATGTAACCAGTTTTATATACTCAGTCTAGTCTCCTAGCACAGTTTATGTACTGATGATATTTACCTATGTAGCGGGTATTTGAATTTAGGAGAAGCATCTGGGTGGTAGTGTAACCCAGATGCACTGATTGCTAGGGAATCGGAGACCTTTTTTTGGTTCTTGGAGGACTCTGGTGGTGTGAGGTTCCCTGCGGCCTATAGGTGGCATTGTTGCCGGGGTTGAACTCACACCGCGAGACTGTGCCTTTTTGTCCTCCCCTGGCGCTGGTACAGCGGGGCGGGTAACCCGCTGTGACGCAAAGGGAGAGGAGATAAAAGGGGCGGACGCCCCTACCACGGGGTTCAGAGTGCAGAGTCGGAGGACGCGGCCGCACCCAGGCACCTTCCGCCTGGGTGCTGGCGTTCTGGAGTTCCGGGCCCAGGTGCCCTTGACCTGGCTGGAGCGAGAGATGGAGTCCATCTCAGGCACCTTTAGCCTGGGGTGAGGTACTATGGCAGATGCCTGGGGCTCAGTACCTTCAACTGAGTTCCGCGAGGGTGGAGGAATCCGAGGGGGCCCTAACTCCTTGGGTGCCCGTGTCTGAGTTTGTGAGGTCTGGTGAGCAGAACTTCTCTGAAGAGTCCGGCGCAGCATTGCTGGTGACAGAGAGGCCACCGGTACCTCCCTTGGACGGATATCCTTCCCCTGACAGGGGCCGAGCTAGCAAAGGTAATTCATGTTCTATTTCACATAGTCAGTGGCAGTGACTATTCGCCACTGGTGATACTACAGTGGTTAGCTTTATCTGGAAGGATTGTGCCTTGGCCTACTCCCACTGAACTGTTGCAAAGGTCCCAACTTGACTGTGCTGTATGTTTATTTGCTGAAAGAATAAAACTGTGTTGGACCCATTTCAGTGTGTGGAATTCTGGTTACTAGGTGCAAAAGAGTCAAGGACGAAGGACAGGAATTGACTCTAGGACACCTACACAAAGCCTGATCTTTCTAACCTTCACCTCGTCACTATGGAGGACATGGGCCGTGGTGTATCTTATCCCTCCCCCCGGTACTAACACCCCTAGACAGAGAAAAGACAAGCTGAGAATGAGAAGGGGTGAGAGGGGTGAGGTCGCTACACCTAGTTTTGGAACTATTAGTGGAAATACTTGGTTCCATACATTTAGCACGTTCTTGTGCCACCATTATTGATTCACTTCAATCATTTTGTTAGTCTATCACCAGTGTATATTTTATTTAATCCCAGTGGGTGTTCTCATTCACTGATGCTTTTCACATAAATTTAAGTGTTGTGCACTTAATTATATCCGCTAGCGCTGCATTCTATTTGTTTTACATCATTTTAAGGCGATAGTGCCTTATTTTGTAGCAGCTGCGTATATAAGTAATTTATTTATTTATCTTTACTTGCATCCTAAGCGCGAGTTTTAGTTTTGTTTAATTTTAGTTTGAGGGTTATAGTTATAGGGTTATAGCGACCTCTTGTTTGCATATCCAACTCTTCTGTGTCAGGATCCTCTACAATGAAAACCAATCTATCCTGTGCTGAGAGATAGTAGAGCCCCCAATTCCAGATCTACTGACAGATCACGTTACGTATTCTGACATTTACTATTGGATGTGTCTACAAAAGCTATATGTGGCTTTCTCCTCCTCCTCATCTTGGTTTTTGCTACACTATGGCAAATGGAGAAAACTACAGTAAATGTGCAGCTGCTGCCTCTGTTGAGGCTTTGGCAAAAATCTCAATTCACCAAGCATAACAATCGTTTGTCATAATGAACATTATTTTCAGCAATGAAAACTAACAATAACAGTGACGCTGCTAAAAATAATTATCAATATGGCATATAACACATGCATTATAGATTTGTGAATTGAGCCCACGGTACTGTGGACTACGCTTCTGGGAGGAAGAGAAGTGCTAGTCATGTGAGAGCTCCAGCATAGGTTGTATATGATGGGCTTAGGCTGAAGAACTCTTTCTCCTGATTTGTAAAAGGGGGGAGGTTACTAAAGATGGCTGTGTACATTCCAATTTCACTGTACAATCTCATTAAAATTCCCCCAATTATGTACTACAGGGGTCTGCCTAATTGGATACAAAATAAATGCATTGTTTAGGTAGGAAATTACCTATGAATAGTGTACTTTATCTAATTGCTGAGATATTCATTGGCAGAATGTATTGTGTTCATCTCCCTGCCTGTAGACCATCATGGATGTATGCTTGATGGTGTTCTCTTTAACATTACCCCTGTGATGGAAGGGATTATCTTTGGTTTTAGTCTGTGCTGGAAGACTGTATATGTTGCTTTACCCCTGCGATGGAGGGCATTATCTGTTGCTTTATCCCTATGATGGAAGGCATTTTCTTCGGTTTTAGCTTGTGATGAAAGGCGATGTTTTGCTTTACCCCAGTGATGGATGGCATTATCTGTTGCCTTACCACCTGTGGTGCAAGGCAGTATCTGTGGCTTTACCCCTGCGATGGAAGGTATTATCTTTGGCTTCATCTCTGGGATGGAAAATGTTTTCTGTGGCTTTATCCCTGTAAATGGAAGGTGCTATCTGTCACTTTATTCCAGTGATGAAAGGCATTATCTGTGGCTTTATCTCACCCACTGTCAAAAGTGTCCCACTGTCAGAATACACTTGTCAGCTCTGTCACCTATAGCCAGAGAGAAATTTTTCCAAAAGGCTCATTTTACACAAGTCGACCAATAGATTGACTTGTGTACAACCAGCCTGCCCATACGTGCATTTAAATTCAGCCGGTCCCTGCTGAATTTAAATGCACGTATGGGCAGGCTGGTTGTACACAAGTCAATCTATTGGTCCGGCCCCTGCTGAACTTGGTCAAATTTCCATCCATGTATCACCAGCTTAACTGATGACTTTCAATTTGGGTTTTCTCATGTGGCTGCTGATGTTCAGTTTGGCTTTAAACTACAATTGCCCATAACCCCCGGTTTTGGACTAAAGTTAGAGCACATTACTGAAGTTAATTAAAGTTGTTGCATTAATGAATACAGACAAATCAACTCACCTGGATTTTTCATCTGTTTCATACTTCTTTCCCTATATAGGCCAAGGGTCTCCAAACCGTCTAAAAAAAAGGGTCAGTTTACTGTCCATCAGACTTTGGGAGAGCTGGAGTGTACAAAATGCCCCAACATTAGTGGGAGTAGACAATGGTGGTGGTGGGAATATAAAAAAAAATACATAGTGCCTGTGGTCAGTAGGAGGAGGAATAGTGTCCCATCATTTGTATTAGTTGGAGGAATAGTGCCCCATTATTGGTGTCTATCATTTTGATGGTAATTTATGTGTGTTCTAATTGTGCTATCACCTTATTTGCTGTAATACTTCAGTTTGATTGTATCCATGTATATTGCCCTTGTTGCCATCTGTTTTAAGCATTCCATACTTTTATTTTTGAAACCTTCACAGAATTAATAAAATCTCCCCATGTTAGAGGCTTTTTCTGCTTAAGAGTGGAAAGTATATTCTGTAATGACCATGTATACTACAATACAAATAAGGGTTGCTGGTGCTATACCTTCCTATTTCAGATAAAGTATGTCATTTCACCAAATAGTACATTGTGTTAGACAATTATATATTGTGTAATGGTACCTGCATGTATGTGATTATCTACTGGAAATTACACTTTTCAGTGGCCATGATGGACAGTGATTTCTCAGATCCGTGAAGTAGGCTTTATACCCAGCAATGTTTGGCTGCCATCTGTTCCTGTCAGCTTCCTGCTTGTCATGTAAGCTATGATCTATCGAATATAATATATAACTATACAAAGACAAAGTCCAATGAGCCATGCCTTGTAGAAAATAATGGAAAACTCTTTGTCTAGACTGCGCTGCATGGGAAAACCACAATTACCGTATTTATCGGCGTATAACACGCACCGGCGTATAACACGCACCCCAAGTTTAGGAGGGAATTTTAAGGAAAAAAACTTTTAGGAGGGAAATTCAAGGAAAAAAAACTTAAATTTAAATGCAGCATGCAGCCTTGCCCAGTGTCCATCTGCAGCCTTGCCCAGTGTCCATCTGTCCATCTGCAGCCTTGCCCAGTGTCCATCTGCAGCCTTGCCCAGTGTCCATCTGCAGCCGTGCCCAGTGTCTATCTGCAGCTGTGCCCAGTGTCCATCTGCAGCCGTGCCCAGTGTTCATCTGTCCATCTGCAGCCGTGCCCAGTGTCCATCTGTCCATCTGCAGCCTTGCCCAGTGCCTTTGCGATCGTGTCAGTCCCGGCGTTTTTTAAAATTTGGCGCCGTTTTCTGTGGAGAGGAGCGAGCGGGGCCGAGTGTACTTCGGCTAGACTCGGCTCCTCTCGCAGTCCCGCCCATCTCCACTGACTGCGCCGCTGACAGAGAAAGCCGAGTGTACTTCGGCTAGACTCGGCTCTGCTCACAGTCACAGGCAGGACTGCGAGAGGAGCCGAGACTAGGCGAAGTACACTCGGCTTTCTCTATGTCAGCGGCGCAGTCAGAGATGGGCGGGACTGCGAGAGGAGCCGAGTAAAGCCGATTGTACTTCGGCTTCGGCTCCGCTCGCTCCTCTCGCTCGTTTTCAGCAGGGGAATTCGACGGAGTATCGGCGTATAACACGCACCCACGATTTTCCCCTGATTTTAAGGGGAAAAAAGTGCGTGTTATACGCCGATAAATACGGTATATGTTTCTAGTAACAAGTTATCCTTCCTAATTGAATTCAAATGCTTATAAAAGTTAACAGTTAATACAAAATATTCAAAAATAATAAATTATGATTTACATTTTAAATTAATACATGAAATATATCTAAAGCCAAAACATATTTTTAGTTTTGAGTAGAGTATCCAAACAATTAAAAACCCTGTCAGGGGTTGATGCAGTTATAGCAGAGGAATTCACACAAAGTTGGTAAAGTCTGATAGAGAAGGAATATTGAAATCTGTAAACTTGTTGAAAGCCTACAAGCAATAGACCTATTGATTAGGCACCTATTTTTATCCAATGTTGTCACAAGGACTTTTTCCTTAGCTTAGTGAGTGAGGCAAAGCTCTGTTGACTTCCATCATCTGATCAGGTGCAAGCAAAAATACAGCTTTTTTAACATTTTTCCTTCCACCTGATTAAGGATTGTTTCCAAAGTGAAATTTTACCACATTCAATAAATTCCCTTGCAAAGTGAAACTTCCCTTGCAAAGTGAACCGGCTATTTGCCTTTTGTAAATCAGTCCCATAGGAGTTGATTTACGAAAAGGCAAATAGACTGTTCACTTTCTATAGGGGTTGATTTCCTAAAGGCAACGGAATTTTCCCTTCTCTTAGTGAATGAGGTGAAGCTCTGATTCTGCTGGGGGTAGAAGATTGTATAGAAATGTGTAAACGTCTTTAAAAATAGTTTGTCACCTCTTTGGATTGGGAGATGAGGGCGCTGTTTCCCAAAGCAATACAGGAGATGTAGGATTCTAGTCATACAGTATATCCCTAAGTGCTTCAGCTAAAGATCTGTTAATCTTGTTGCCAAATGAAAAAAAACTTGTATGTGCATTTTCTGGGCTTTTATTTTTTTATTTTTTTATAGAGCATTGTTTAGCTGATCCTGGAGAATTTTTATTTTAGTGCATGTGAATTGGACTAAAGATTTTTCATGTTAGGTCTCAAGAGTGTAAATCTGCTCTAGAAAGTCAGAGATCTTTTGAAATTGTAGTTTTTTGAGCCTGGAGGCCTAGGCAATCATACTCCTTCTTATATCATTTTTTTTTAGTCTTCCAAAGGTTTGTGGGGTTTACATCTGAGTTTGATGCCTAAGTTGTTGTTCAAATATGGAGCCCAGATGCCAGAGGCGTAACTAGAAACTTCTGGGCCCCGGTGCAAGAAATCATTAAGGCCCCCCCCCCCCCTGAAAAAGCATGATTTTGATACTTTTTTTTTTGAGGGGGGTGGCAACAGTGGTACTTGAGGGGGGTTGGCAGCAGTGATGTTTAAGGGGGGTGGCAGCGGTGTAACTTGAGGGGGAGGTGGCAGTGGTGGCGTTGAGGGGGGTGGCAGTGGTGGCATTGAGGGGGAGTGGCTGCAGTGGTACTTGAGGGGGTGGCTGTGGTGGTACTTGAGGGGGGTGGCTGCGGTGGCAGTGGTGGTGCCATCCTCTCCCACCACCACCTGTGCCTCTTACTGATCCCATCCTCCCACCACTGATCTCATCCCTATCCCCCCATCACCTCTGTTGTAGAAGTAATGGGGGGGATAGGGATGAGATCAGTGGTGGGGGGATGGGATCAGTAAGAGGCACAGGTGGTGGAGGTTGGCATCGATTGCTCAGCTCTGCAAAATGTCACTTACAGTCAATCAATCAATTCCCCGGGAATTCCATTTGATCGGTCACAGTCACCGTGCCTTCTAATCTCCCGCCAGGATGCCTTCTTGCCTCATGGGTAGATGGTACAGGTACTCCACGCAGAGATGAAAGATCCTCCCCGCCTTTTCTCATTGGTGTCAGCAGGTCTGCTGACTTAATTTTTCAGTGTCTGCCCCCAGTCTCAGCGCTGCCTCTGCCCAGGCCCGGATTTACTCCCTTTGCCGCCCCAAGGCCAGGTCCTTCACACACACACACACACGCCATCACAAAAGGGGGACTCCCCAGAGAGCCTCTTCATACATCAGGGTCCCCAGAGAGCCTCCCCTTACATCAGGGTCCCCAGAGAGCCTCCCTACTTACATCAGGGTCCCCAGAGAGCCTCCCTACTTACATCAGGGTCCCCAGAGAGCCTGCCTACCTACATCAGGGTCCCCAGAGAGCCTCTCCTTACATCAGGGTCCATAGAGAGCCCCTCCTTACTTTAGGGTCCCCAGAGAGCCTCCCCCTACATCAGGGTCCCCAAAGAGTCTCCCCTTATATCAGGGTCCCCAGACAGTCTCCCCTAAATTAGGGTCCCCAGAGAGCCTCCCCTTACATCAGGGTCCCCAGAGAGTCTCCCCCTACATTAGGATCCCCAGAGAGCCTCCCCTTACATCAGGGTCCCCAGAGAGTCTCCCCCTACATTAGGGTCCCCAGAGAGCCTCCCCTTACATCAGGGTCCCCAGAGAGCCTGCATACTTACATCAGGGTCCCCAGAGAGCCTCTCCTTACACCAGGGTCCCCAGAGAGCCTCCCCTTACATCAGGGTCCCCAGAGAGCCCCTCCTTACATCAGGGTCCCCAGAGAGCCCCCCTTACACCAAGGTCCCCAGAGAGCCCCCCCTTACACCAGGGTCCCCAGAGAGCCCGCTTACACCAGGATCCCCAGAGAGCCCCCCCTAACATTAGTGTCCCCAGAGAGCCCCCCTCTTACATTAGTGTCCCCAGAGGCCCCCTTCCTTACATTAGTGTCCCCAGAAAACCCCCCCTCTTACATCAGGGTCCCCAAACAGCTGACTCCCCCCTTGCAGAGGTTCCCCTGTACCTGGCTGGTGGAGGTGGGAGGCGGCGATCAGCAACTCTATGGTGTCAACAGGCAGGGGGATCTCGCTGGGGCTAGTAGTTCTATATCCGAATGTACCGTATACAGCAGAGGGGGGAAGGGGGCCTCTGACCCGGGCATCGGCAACAGTGTACAAGCAGAGTGAAAGTGAAACTGATACCTCCCCTCTCCTCTCCACTGTGTACACTCACTGACACTCGAGAGTACTACAAGCCCCAGGGAGATCCCGGTCCCCACACAGGTACCATAGAGCTGCCGATCGCTGCCTTCCACCTCCTACCACATCTCCCCACTGCACTCTAAATGGCCTGCCAGAGGTGCAGGGGGAGATGCCGGGTCTTGGGGGGTTGCCGCGGTGCTGCCCCTGGCTGCATCCACTGCCTTGTCAGGAATCCGGCCCTGCCTCTGCCTTCTCTGTCCCTCAGCGGGCGAAAGCACCCGATCCCCGCGGCGGAACGGCTCCTCACACTGGCGGGTGGTGGGCCCCCTGGACTTGGCGGAGCTACAGGGCCCAGTTGCAACTGCGACTGTTGCGACCCTGATAATTCCGCCAATACCAGATGCTCATTCCTGTACAAGCAGGAACTGATAAAACTAGTTCTGCCTAATCACTGAATTGCCACGGCATATGTAAATGCTATAATTTAATCAATTATTAAAATCAACAGATCGACAGAATTGACAAACACCAACAGGCCCATTTTCAAAGCAGTGGAATGGCATTAATATGGCTATACCAGTGTTTAGAAAGAAAAAAAAAAAAAGAAGATTGACAGCAGAAAAGGCTCCAGTGGTCCATCACGTCTGCCCCTTTTTGATTTTTTTTAATGTTTTTCCTATTTTCTAACCTTTTTGAGTATAGATTTACAGTGCATCCGGAAAGTATTCACAGCACTTCACATTTTCTAAATTTTATTATGTTACAGCCTTATTCCAAAATTGAATAAATTCATTATTTTCCTCAAGATTCTACAAACAATACCCCATAATGACAACATGAAAGAAGTTTGTTTGAAATCTTTGCAAATTTAATAAAAAAAAAAAAAAAAAAGTCACATGTGCATAAGTATACACAGCCTTTCCTCAATACCTTTGGCACACATTACTACAGCCTCAAGTCTTTTTGAGTATGATGCTACAAGCTTGGCACACCTATTTTTGGGCAGTTTCTCCCATTCTTCTTTGAAGGACCTCTCAAGGTCCATCAGGTTGGATGGGGAGCATCGGTGCATCTCCAGAGATGCTCAATCGGGTTTAAGTCTGGCCTCTGGCAGGGCCACTCAAGGGCATTCACAGAGTTATTCCGTAGCCACTCTTTTGTTATCTTGGCTGTGTGCTTAGGGTCGTTGTCCTGTTGGAAGATGAACCTTCGCCCCAGTCTGGGGTCCACAGCGCTCTGGAGCATGTTTTCATCAAGAATGTGTCTGTACATTGCTGCATTCATCTTTCCCTCCATCCTGACTAGTCTCCCAGTTCCTGCCACTAAAAAAAAAAAACACAGCATGATGCTGCCACCACCATGCTTCACTGTAGGGATGGTATTGTCCAGGTGATGAGCTGTGCCTGGTTTCCTCCAGACATGATTCTTGCCATTCAGGCCAAAGAGTTCAACCTTTGTTTCATCAGACCAGAGAATTTTGTTTCTCATAGTGTGAGAGTCCTTAAGGTGCCTTTTGGCAAACTCCAGGCGGGCTGTCATGTGTCTTTAACTGAGGAGTGGCTTCTGTCTGGCCACTCCACCATAAAGGCCTTATTGGTGGAGTGCTGCAGAGATGGTTGTTCTTCTGGAAGGTTCTCCTCTTTCACAGAGAAATGCTGGAGCTCTGTCAGAGTGACCTTCGGATTCTTGGTTACCTACCTCACTAAGGCCCTTCTCCCCCGATCGCTCAGTTTAGCCGCATGGCCCACTCTAGGAAGAGTCCTGGTGTTTCAAAACTTCTTCCATTTATGGATGATGGAGGTCACTGTGCTCACTGAGACCTTCAAAGCTGCAGAATGTTTTCTGTACCCTTCCCCAGATCTGTGCCTCCATACAATCCTGTCTTGGAGGTCTACAGACAACTCCTTGGACTTCATGGCCTTGTTTGTGCTCTGACATGCACTGTTAACTCTGGGACCTTATATAGATAGGTGTGTGCCTTTCCAAATCATGTCCAATCAACTGAGTTTACCACAGGTGGACTCTAATCAAGTTGTAGAAACATCTTAAGGATGATCAGAGGAAACAGGATGCACCTAAGCTTGATTTTGAGTGTCATGGCAAAGGCTGTGAATACTTACGTACATGTGATTTTTTAGTTTTTTATTAATAAATTTGCAAAGATTTAAAACCAACTTATTTCACGTTGTCATTATGGGGTATGGTTTGTCGAATTTTCAGGAAAATAATGAATTTAATGCATTTTGGATTAAGGCTGTAACATAACAAAATGTGAAAAAAGTGAAGCGCTGTTAATACTTTCCAGATGCACTGTATGTTTGTCCCAGGCATGTTTTAATTCCCTTACTGCTGACTGACCCATTGCCTCTGCTGGACGTCTGCTCCAGGTATTAACTATGCTCATGGGCGTCCGCTCCATAGGGCAAGGGGGGTCAATTGCCCCCCCCCTGGAAGTCAGAGTGAAGACACACTTGCCCCCTGTGTTGCAATGGCCGCCGCGACCGCCTCCGCGGCAGCCGTGGACTTTTTTCTAAGTCTGCAGACTGCTGCTGGCCTGGGGGCTGGGGCTGCTCTCAGTCTTTTCCGACTATCCGTCCCTCCCTCCTCCCCCCCCGGCCCGAGCATCGGATTGGCTCTGCTGCTCGGGCCTCTGCTTAAACAACGTGACCCGGCTGTTTCGTGATTAGCTGCTGCCTCAGCCTGCCTCTGCCTGTGTAAATGTGCCTATGCCGATCCAGCTGGCACATCGCTGGCTCCTCCCACAGGTGCGTGGCGTGCAGTGGCCGAGACAAGAGACTGAATACGCTGCCAGTGCCTGCCCTGGGCCTATCGCTGAAGAACTACAGGTAACAGCAGTGCCTGTGCCACGACACCACTGTGTACATCTTTTTGTATTGCAATGTATTGCAATACATCTGTTGTGGGCGGCCATATTTTGATCTTGATGAAAACAACCTATACAGTATAGGATATTTTCCTAAAGACCAAAATATGGCCGCAACAGATCTATTGCAATACATTGCAATATAGAAAGATGTACATTCTCTAGGCTATATTTATATGGACATGGTGGAGCGAAGCTGAATTATCCTCAAGAGCTATTTCACACTGCCAGCTGGCCGCATTATCGGTAAAGCACCGCTAGTTTTAGCGGCGATTTACCATCGTTTTAGTGTCGCTATTTGGCCACTAGTGGGGCGCTTTTAACCCCAGCTAGCAGTTGAAGACAGGGTTAAATGCAACTGTGTATCGCCGCTGCCGAAGCGCTTTGCAGGCGCTTCGGCAGCGGTGTCCATTTATTTCAATGGGCAGGGGTGGCGGAGGAGTGGTGAATACAGCGCTGCTCCACTGCCCCAAAGTGGCATGGATGACCTTAAAATTATGCCCCCCCCCCCCCTGAAAAAAGTTCAGCGGACGCCCATGACTATGCTTTTGGTAAAATAAAACACGGCACTATTATAAAGCACAGTGCTGTGCTTTACAAATGTTCTCAACTCTTTACTTTCTTTGGAACTCTAAAACACTATTCATGAAACAAAAATAACGAACTTTGTCAAAGGGAAGATAGACCGTTGACTTTGACAGGTCTTTGACTGGCCTCCCCTCATATTACACAGTGTTCTCTGCAGGTTTCACACCACGGCCCACATTTTATGAATCATTAATAAAGTGTAGGCGCAGATTCAATTCAACAGAAAGGGATCTAAAACACACACAGTTTGCATGATATATTGATCTATAACTGCCATTTTATTGATACTCTATATCTATATCTAAGGTAAACCACCAAAAAATGATCATTGTGTCATCAATTCCTGCTTCCTAACAGTGGCTGAACATTAGGCTCCCATAACAAAGGTAATACTTAGATACACGTATACCATTCCTCCACCAAAACCACAAGCTGGAATAATTAATGCTCTGCTGAATACCACTTCTTGCTTTTAATCACCATTCTCATTTATCTCAATTAAAGTTAAACACTGGTTCACCACAATGCTAAACAGAAGCAGTAAGCAACATTTATCTTTTCTAAGATCCAAACGTGGTATTGAGCACCTCGTCCCAGATTAGGCAGTGTATTTAGACAGCAATTTAAAGTTACTGCATTGCAATGTGCTGCAATAAAACAGTGTTACACAGCGTATGGTGAGGGGCTTCAGGTTTATGTGGATTATTCCAAGTACAGTAAATGACTGCACATCAAAGCTACTGGGTAAACGTCTTCATAGGAGCAGCTGTGGCCTTTTAGACCAGTTTTTCAGTCCTTTAATGTTCCTGCTGACCGCCAAGTGAACCTTTAACCCCCACTGTGCTGGTGAGTCAGTGATAACCGCAGACAGGCTGAGAATGGATACACAAAAAAATATATACAAAGTCGCGTTCTTGTTATTATTTTACAGATCAATGCGTGTTAGGAGAAATGATTTTCTCAAAATACATGAGCCCCACCAGCTATTTTACACAGTTAAAAGTAAAAGTCACCACAGGATGCCCCCTATTATTTTTCTTAGCTAGAAAATCTTTCTCTGTAGAGTTTTTGCTGAAACTAGTTTTACTTTGTAACTATAAGTCTGATGTCCTTGATTCTCGGGCTAAGCACTTCAACTGTCACCCCTGTGTCCAATGAGAGTGCCTTATCAGATGGGAGGATGGAATTTGGCGGGGTAAGGTCTCTAGTAAAAAAGTTAGAAAAGGAACACAAAAGATGCTACCAGTGCCTACCAGAGGTCATAGCACGTGTCTTGTGTCTGCTCATAGGCAGAGCTGTACCTTGTAAACATTTAAAACGTCTGAGAGGTCTTTATACTTATCTCTGTCTTGCATTCTAAGTGAGGAGCTCCACTCCCAGAAGTGATGGTGATACAAATGAAATTGGCAGCAGTATGAAGGACATGGGAGGCAGTGGGAAACAAGTTATTCAGCAAAGGATTGGTCCAGACAGCAGGCAGAAATGTGGCCAATAAACAGACCAGGGTTAGTACAGGCAGGAGACAGAGGCAACACTACACTGGTGTAGCGGTGATAATGGACACTGTAACTGGCGTGACGGTGATCAGGGACACTGTAACTGGTGTGACGGTAATCAGGGACACTGTAACTGGTGTGAGGGTAATCAGGGACACTGTAACTGTTGTGGCGTGATTAGGGGCACTGTAACTGTTGTGGTGGCGATCAGGGACACTGTGACTGGTGTGGTGGTGATTAGGGACAATATGACTGGAATGGCAGTAATTAGAGACAATATGGATAGTGTGGCAATGATCATGGACACTGTAACTGGGGTGGCAGTGATCAAGGACACTGTAACTGTTGTGGTGGTGATCAGGGAAACTTTAACTGGTGTGGTGGTGATTATGGACAATATGACTGGAGTGGCAGTAATTAGTAGACTTGTGCACAACGGAAAAATTTGCTTAGTTTCGGTTTGTTTCTTTTCGGTCGTGTTGATTCGTAATCGTTCGTAATTTTGCTAGACAAAATTTTTTGTGATCAGACTAATTCGTATTTTCGCAAGCGACATTTTTTGTTGAATCGGAACGATTCGTATTAATGTAAGCCTTATTTTCCGTTGATTTATAATTCCTACTTTCGGTAGAGTACATTGTTTTTTGTTGATTCTGGACACAACTCCTACTTTCGTAACTTTTTTTGGGTTTGTTGATTCGTAATTTTCCGTGTCTTTCTCACAACGACGCTGCCTATTATGCCTAATGTGCTTCAAATGGATTTGTACTTTTCTAAATACATAGCGGTTATTTGTAACGATTCGAAATCTCGTATTTTACATGCGGCTATAGCCTCCGCCCCTGTACACCATTTTGAGAGGGAGTTCAGCACGGTGAGAGAGAAGCAGAGAGCAGAGCAGAGTGTTATTGTGCTTCGAATGGATTCGTACATTCGTAACTTTTTTCATAACGAATTATGCCGAAGACATTCGGGCATTTGCTATTTGCGATATAATTTATTTCGGATTCGGTTTTATTCGTAATTGCTTTGTTCGGAAATTCGAATGCTTCAGAATGTCCGAAAGTTGCTAAATTCAGACGAATTTCGATTCGTTACGAAACGAATTGCACAAGCCTAGTAATTAGGGACAATATGGCTAGTGTGGTGATGACCATGTACACTGTAACTGGTGTGGTGGTGAACATGGACACTGTAACTGGTGTGGCTGTGATCATGGACACTGTAACTGGTGTGGCGGTGATCATGGACACTGTAACTGGTGTGGCTGTGATCATGGACACTGTAACTGGTGTGGCGGTGATCATGGACACTGTAACTGGTGTGGCGGTGAACATGGACACTAACTGGTGTGGCGGTGATCATGGACACTGTAACTGGTGTGGCTGTGATCATGGACACCATAAACAGTGTGGTGGTGATCAGGGACACTGTAACTGTTGTGGCAGTGATAAGTGACTCTGTAACTGGTGTGGTGGTGATTAGGGACACTTTGACTGGTGTGGTGGTGATTATGGACAATATGACTGGAGTCGCAGTAATAAGAGACAATATGGATAGTGTGGCAATGATCATGGACACTGTAACTGGGGTGGCAGTGATCAAGGACACTGTAACTGTTGTGGTGGTGATCAGGGAAACTTTAACTGGTGTGGTGGTGATTATGGACAATATGACTGGAGTGGCAGTAATTAGTAGACTTGTGCACAACGGAAAAATTTGCTTAGTTTCGGTTTGTTTCTTTTCGGTCGTGTTGATTCGTAATCGTTCGTAATTTTGCTAGACGAAATTTTTTGTGATCGGACTAATTCGTATTTTCGCAAGCGACATTTTTTGTTGAATCGGAACGATTCGTATTAATGTAAGCCTTATTTTCCGTTGATTTATAATTCCTACTTTCGGTAGAGTACATTGTTTTTCGTTGATTCTGGACACAACTCCTACTTTCGTAACTTTTTTTGGGTTTGTTGATTCGTAATTTTCCGTGTCTTTCTCACAACGACGCTGCCTATTATGCCTAATGTGCTTCAAATGGATTTGTACTTTTCTAAATACATAGCGGTTATTTGTAACGATTCGAAATCTCGTATTTTACATGCGGCTATAGCCTCCGCCCCTGTACACCATTTTGAGAGGGAGTTCAGCACGGTGAGGGAGAAGCAGAGAGCAGAGCAGAGTGTTATTGTGCTTCGAATGGATTCGTACATTCGTAACTTTTTTCATAACGAATTATGCCGAAGACATTCGGGCATTTGCTATTTGCGATATAATTTATTTCGGATTCGGTTTTATTCGTAATTGCTTTGTTCGGAAATTCGAATGCTTCAGAATGTCCGAAAGTTGCTAAATTCGGACGAATTTCGATTTGTTACGAAACGAATTGCACAAGCCTAGTAATTAGGGACAATATGGCTAGTGTGGTGATGACCATGTACACTGTAACTGGTGTGGTGGTGATCATGGACACTGTAACTGGTGTGGCTGTGATCATGGACACTGTAACTGGTGTGGCGGTGATCATGGACACTGTAACTGGTGTGGCTGTGATCATGGACACTGTAACTGGTGTGGCGGTGATCATGGACACTGTAACTGGTGTGGCGGTGATCATGGACACTGTAACTGGTGTGGCGGGGATCATGGACACTGTAACTGGTGTGGCTGTGATCATGGGCACCATAAACAGTGTGGTGGTGATCAGGGACACTGTAACTGTTGTGGCAGTGATAAGTGACTCTGTAACTGGTGTGGTGGTGATTAGGGACACTTTGACTGGTGTGGTGGTGATTATGGACAATATGACTGGAGTGGCAGTAATAAGAGACAATATGGCTAGTGTGGAGATGATCATGGACACTGTAACTGGTGTGGTGCTAATCAGGGACAAAATAACTGGTGTGGCGGTTATCAGGGACACTGTAACTGGTGTGGCAGTGATTAAGGAAAATATGACTGGTGTGGCGGTGATCAGGGACCAGTCAAATTTTGATTTTGTTTTAGTTATAGTCTTTTGACCAAAATTACATTTTAGTTTTAGTAATATTTTAGTCTGAATTGTTTTAGTTTTAGTTGTATTTTAGTTGACTAAAATCTCCAGTACATTTTAGTTGACTAAAATCGAATGGGTTTAGTTAAATTTTAATGCTTTATTTAAGCATTTCTTTAGAATTGCCAAACTCATTATATACTCCTGGAGTAAAAATCGAATAACATGTTATTATTTATGGTATTAAGGTTTGAACATGCACTACAGACACAGATTTAGCCGTTGTGATATATAATGTCTTAAATAAATAATAAATAAAACCAAGTTTCATAAACAAACAAATATATTGTTTTTTGACAAGCAGAAGTACAACTTGAAAATATAAAAAACCCAAAAAACTGTAAACTCTATTGGCTGTACCGGCATTGCACATTTTACCTGAATATATTACCAACATTAAATATTAATAAAATTAATAGGAAAATACTTTTTTTTTTTTTTTTAGCAGCTTAGTAGATGCCCCCTACATATTTGTATGTGATATTGCAATTTTAACGTCAAATTTCAATTTAGTTTTAGTCATATTGTCTATTTAGTCTATTGACTAAAATTTCATTTTATTTTTAGTTATATTTAGGTCTTTTAACTAAAATTCTATTTTAGCTTTAGTCATATTTTAGTCATCTCAATTGTTTTAGTTGTATTTTAGTAGACTAAAATAGTATTATTTCATTTAACAAAAATATTTTAGTAGATGAAATTAACACTGTCAAGGACACAGTAACTGGTGTGGTGGTGATCAAAGAAAATATGACTGGTTTGTTGTTTAGAGACACAGTAAGGCCCTTTTCACACATGCAGACCGCTTGTCCATTTTTTATCCATCCATTGACAGATGAAAAATGGACATTAAAGCATCGCTATGGAAAAACTGATGTAAATGGATGATCACGTAGAGGTGTTAGTCACGTAGACGCGTTTCACACATCTGATCTGTGCTTAATCCTTACCAAGCAGTAGTACAATGTCGCCATAGTGACACCTCTGGTGACAGTATGTACAAAAAAAGATACATTTTATTACCATTTTCTTTAACAATTTTTTTTTCCCACATATTGTCACTATTGCAGTGCAGAGTCACCATAGTGGAGGATTGGATGTCCCATTTGATGTAGTCTGGCAAATTAAGGCACCACAAATTGTTATATCTGGCAGATTTTGTTGAAAACAGTAGTAGAGGAAGCAGAAGTGGGGATGTCAGTAAGGTGTGTTGGCGAGAATAAGGAGACAAACACACAGACCCCCACACCTAGTCTTCTTTAACGCCAGATCCATACTTCCAAAAATGAATGAGCTGTGGTTGCAGATTTATACATGCAGTTTGGTCCGGAGCGGTTGTGCCATGAGAATGACTAAGATTTGGCTTCACCCTCTTGTACCTGTTACTGTCATTTTTATCACGATAATAGGAACATGGACTCAGGAAAGCGGACGGGTGGGGGTCTTTATATATGTTCTTAATGACTGGTGCATGGACAGTAAGGTTTTAGATAATTATTGTTCTTCAATGTTAGAATTTGTGTCAATTAAGTGTATACCGTTTTATCTGCCAAGGGAATTTACAGGGGTGATTATCATTGCCCTTAAGTAGGCTATCCACCCTTCAGTCTATTATGAATTCTGCTACTAGACTAATACACCTCACTAACCGATCCGTGACTGCTGCTCCTCTCTGCCAATTCCTTCACTGGCTTCCCCTACCCCACTGTGTAAAATTCTAAATGCCAACAATAACATACAAGGCCATTCACAACATCGCCCCCATCTACATCACCAACCGCATCTGTAGATATTGCCCAAATCGTCCCCTCCGCTCCTCCCAGGACCTCCTGCTCTCTAGCTCCCTTGTTACCTCCTCCCATGCTCGCCTCCAGGACTTCTCCAGAGCCTCTCCCATCCTCTGGAACTCCCTGCCCCAGTATATCTGATCAGCCCCTACCCTGTCCACCTTGAGGCGATCCCTGGAAACTCATTTATTCAGGGAAGCCTATCCCACACCCACCTAACAACTATCCCAGAGCCACCCCCATCAAATCATTCTCTGCAGCTATTACCTTTTGTACCACCACCCCTCCCTTTAGAATGTAATCTCTATGATCAGGGTCCTCCTGTACCTTTTGTATTGAACTGTACTGTAATTGTGTTGTCCCCCCTATACATTGTAAAGCGCTGCGTAAACTGTTGCCGCTATATAAATCGAGTATAATAATAATAATAATAATAATCATTACAGTGTACATACCACCTGACGTGGATACTGAAGAGGCCTTGGATACATGGTTAAAGGTGATAAGCAAAAATCAGAGTACTTATCCTGATGGGGTCCCTGATGGGGGTCTTTGTTGTTGCATTAGATTTTAATCAAGCAAATTTAAGGTCTGCGCTTCCAGGACTCTATCAGTTTGTGAAGTGTGTGACCAGAGGTGAAAATACATTGAATTAGTTCTATTCCACAGTTAAGCAAGCCTAAAGAGCTATCCCACTGTCCCATTTGGGTCAGTTGAATCATCTGTCTTAATTTTTAATTCCAGCATATACCCCTATTAGGTCTGTGTAAACAATGTTACAGAATTATGGTTTACCCAAATAAAAAACCTTGGATGACTAAGAAAGTGTGATGCCTTCTTAGGGAGCATAATAGCGCCTTTAAGAATGGGGTTAACAAGTGTATAATGCTGCAAGAGCTAACCTAAAGCGAGGCATAAAAGAAGCAAAATTGGCTTATAAGACGAAAATGAAGGAATATTTTATTGTGAATAATAATATTTTTTATTCTTATTTATTTTTTCATTTTTATTTATCTGTATATGGTTTTGTACATTGTCACCCAATATTATTTATTGTACTCTATGGTCACAAACATTAGATGGTTTTAGATCATATAAAGAGGTGTGACCAATTTAGTTATTCGTGTATACGTTTTTCACTTAGATACTGTGGTTTGACCCATAAACTATAAACACCATTTTTTCTAAGCACTTTATTTAAAAGGATAGTGCATGGCATTAGCACAGATTTTACACATTGTTATTGGGCACCGCCACCCATACCTTTCTGTATCTACCCAAATTAGGAAAGCTCTTTAGAAAATAATTATTACTGCACAGAAAGTAGTGGGTCATAATCTTCTATCTTTTGTAGAAATCTATGACTCCCACTGTCTTGGTAGAGCAAGAGCAGAGAAAATAATAGAAGATCCAATCCCTCCTGGCTATCATTTATTTAAATTATTACCATTGGGCTGACAGGAATATTAAAGTTAGAACAAATAGGTAGAGAGGGCGTTTTACCACGGGCTATTAAGGCAATACGTGGAAAAAATTATTTAAGCTAGGTAGTTTTTTGGCCAGGGTTATGCCTTGTACACACGATCTGATTTCCGATGGAATAAAATCCGATGGAATTTTCCGTCGGAATTCCGATGAAGCTGACTTCCATCAGTCTTGCATACCCACTGTCATGCACGATCGATTTTTTCGACGGTGAAAACACCGTCGAGAAAATCGACGTGAAAAACGAGGAACAGCTTGTTCCCCCCACACACGGCCGTTTTAAATGACATTTTTTTTTGGTCGAAAAAAACGACCGTGTGTGGGCTCCCCGGCAGTGTTTCCCTATGGGAAAACTGCCACGGAAAAAAACGACGGGAATCGCGACGAGAAAAATTAGAGCATGTTCTAATTTTTCTCGTTGTGATTAATGCCGTTTTTCCTGTCGAGAAAAACGACAAAAAGCCCACACACGATCGTTTTTCTCGTCCAAAGGAAAAAATGTAATTTTTCTCGACGGGAAAAATGATCGTGTGTACGCAGCATCAGACTAAATTCCGACCGGCCAAAACGCGGTGACGTAAAACACTCTGACGAGCCGAGAAAAATGAAGTTCAATGCTTCCAAGCATGCGTCGACTTGATTCTGAGCATGCGTGGATTTTTAAAACATGTTCTATTTTTTTACTCCGATGGAAAAAAGTCCGATGGGGCCCATACACGATCAGAATTTCCGATGAAACAAGTCCATCGGATTTTATTCCATCGGAAATCCGATCATGTGTACAACAAGGCATAAGTGTTTCGCCATCTCAAGGGATTGTTTTTAAGTGATGTTTGTGTAAGATTTTATTGATGTGTAAGTAAAATTTAATTGTGTTTTTAAAAATTCAGGAGTTACTTTCTTTGAAATTTTGTTGCAAATTTCAATTTGCAATGACAATATCTATCTATCTATCTATCTATCACTACTCTGGAAGGGGGGGTGATCATTTTTTTTTACACTCTGATTACATTGATGATCAGTCTATAAGCAATATGTACAACTGTTCAAAGGTTTTATTCATGAAACCTTTGTTTACTACTGTAAATGGTCACAGCTATCACATGGTACAGGGCTGCTGTTACTGGCTCTGGTACCATGTGATCGCTGTAACCAATCACAGAGACCACACAGTAGTAAGCAAGTCCCTACTGTAACTATGATTGCTTTGATTGGTCACCGTTATCACATGGTACCACCAGCCTGGTACCGTGATCAGTGATTTGCTGTGTCTGACAGGGCGGGCTTCTGGGTGGACATACAACGATGTCCTCCTGAATTAGAGAGCATCCACCCACCCATTTATCTACATTGGCCGGGAGTAAAGTGGTTAAACACTGCTTTTAAAAAAAATAGCCCATAACCATTGGAGGTCAGTGAAAACTTAAAACCCACACCACCACCTTTTTTTGTAAATTCCTATTAAGTACAGACAGAAAAGACATTCAACAACAATCCGCACTACATGCAACAGCACCAGTAAGTACTTTTAGGGGAGATAGGTACCTAAATTTAGGGGTTGATCTGGGTTAGTAGCCAGACCCAGATCGCTTCAATTGCTAGGTTTTGTTCTTCTGCTTTTGCCAAGTGTTGTTGCTGGTATACAGTTCCATGTGGCCTGTGGGTGGCGCTGCCATAACAGGTCAGGGTTGAACCGCTAGTGACATTACTGTACCTTTGGGTGTCCTCTCCAGGCAGCTGTGCGGGGGGCGTGGTCGGCCTGCTGCGCATGATGGGAGAGGATACATAAGGGGCAGACGCCATCTTAGGAGGGTAGAAGGAGGGGAGAAGGAAGGGTACTGAGGAGCAGTCCGTCTGCGCCTCGTGGCCCTCCAGGCCATGGGAGTGCGCATGGATGGATCAGTCTTAGGCACCTTTAGCCTGGGGCTGCAACTCTTCATGTAGGCCCAGCACCTTTAGCTGGCCTACCATCTTAAGAGGAATTCCAGGGCACTCGAGGGTGACCCGTTTTGGAGAGGGAGCCAGGGTTACCGGTGAAGGAAGTCACCGCCTTGGATGAGGCCTGGTCACCTACAGAGGGATTCCGCAAGTCCGCCACAGGCATTGTAGCGAGCTTCAACTTGCACCTAGGTCCTTATGCTACAAGTGCTGGGAAAGTTTGGAACTAGGCAAATGGGTTACGATCGTATCCCTAGGAAAGAAAAGTAAAGTTCGTGCATCACTCCGGCTGCTAGGACCGTGAGAGGGAACTATCTGGGTGAGCAGAGTCCACTTAGGATTGAGTGGTGATATTAAGTGCCTGAACCTGCCTCCCTGTTATTCTATTCTTCACTTTCAACTTTCCTGTCCGGTTTCAAGCATAAAAAAAATAAACCTTCAGTCATTGAGGTTTAACCTTGTCTGGACATTGGCCTTTTTGATACACAAACAACAGACTTTTCTCTACACTCTAGAGCAGGGGTCTCAAACTGGTGGCCCTCCAGCTGTTGCAAAACTACAAGTCCCATGAGGCATTGCAAGGCTGACAGTTACAAGCATGACCCCCACAGGCAGAGGCGTGATGGGATTTGTAGTTTCGCAACAGCTGGAGGGCCACCAGTTTGAGACCCCTGCTCTAGAGAAAGGAACCAGCCCAGGAGAGGTAACTCGCTGCGGAACCCAACAAATTGTGAACACCGCTTAACCTCTTCAAACAGGAGGGTACGGGCATATAGTATGGTGTGCCTTATCTTACAAGTGAGCCAGGTGAGAAAAAAGGCTGTGTGCTACATAGTATTACTACACTCTCACATAATGCTAATACATACTCACTCCTAGGACAATCACCACCATTACCTTTAAAGAACAACCCCCCCCCCCCCCACTCTAAATCACAAGCTTTCCTCGGCTGCTGCCTTTTTCATCCTTCCCTTTATCCTTAGATTTGGCTGCAGACCTTCTTCCCCTCCTCCCTTTACTATGAGATGAAGAGGAGGGCTCTCAAATGTAAAACTGTCAGGATTCACATTTGTAATTGCTGTGATTGGCCATCAGCGATCACAAGGCGCAAGGCCACTCCGATTGGCATTTTACCTGTGATCTCCATGGACCAATGAAAGCTCAATCACAAACACGCAAAGAGCACACTGCCTGCCCATGTGTGTTTTCTACAGCATCATTTATAAACGACACTCTAGAAAAATCGAGTGCACCTACCTGCATTAAAAAAAATAATAATATGGCAGCAGTAGGGCAGTTAATATTTGTAGCCACAAACATATTTTGCTCTGTGCAGCACTTCTTCATCACCCTGAAAACTGTTCTACCAGGCTAAAATCTCTGCAAAAGCCAAAACTTTAATTTAGTGAATAGATTGAAAAAAAGGGTGAAAACCTCCAGGATGGTCTACTGTCACTTGGAGAAAAAGTGATTTGATATCTAAATGTTCTCAATTGTCACTGAAACAAGAATAGAGGGGAAATCTTCCATTGATGACAGATTTTTTTTCACTGATGACTGTCTAAGATGGGGATTTCCTCAGCTTCATCCCTGGAATAGATTTTGAATGGATATTTTCCCAATGGGAGACACAGATAGCAAAAAAAATAAGTGCAAAATGTGCCTGTCTGAGGCCTCGTACACACGGCCGAGATTCTCGTTGAAAAAAACATGTCGTTTTTTTCGACGAGATTCTTGGACAAGAAACTTGTCCCGGCCGAGTGTACACACGCTCGTTTCAAAGAACCCGCGGTTCTTTGAAAGGAGTGTACGCGGTGACGTCATCGACTACGTCAAGCATGCGCTCGTCACATTCGATGCCGTCGCCGCCATCTTGGTATACCCTACGTATGCCTAGGAAGCTACCGCGCATGCGTCAAATTCATTTCGAACATGCGCGGGCTTCCGGGAGGACAGGTAAGTGTACACACACTCACTTTTCTCGTCGAGAAACATGCCGAGGAGAATCTCGACGAGAAAATAGAGAGCAGGTTCTCTATTTTCTCGTAGAGGTTTCTTGTCGGTTTTCTCGACGAGAAACCCGCTAGCAGCGTACACACAACCGATTTACTCGGCAAGACATCTCTGCCAGCAAGTTTCTTGCTGGTTCTTGCCGAGAAAATCGGTCGTGTGTACGAGGCCTGACATGCAGTAAATGATTCACCTGTGATCCTGAGAAAAGAATTGGCCTGATAATTGTAACTCTGCTCCAGCATATTTACAAAAGTCAGTAAAACGAGCCTCTTTTAAAAAATCTACGTAAACCATTTCAGATTCTGAAGGAATAAAAGATCAAGTTAAAAAAAATAGTATGCATGCAGAATTTCCAGACAATTATTTATGAAGGAGATGGGCTTTAAAAAAAAAAAATCTCTTATAATTTGTGCTACAGATCACGAAGAGCAGTGCTGTAAGTGTCTGCTAATTGCAAAGAGGCCAGGAATTTGTTTCATCTAATAGGCAATGATGAACAGTTAGATTTTCAGCCTATTTTAAGAAACCTCTGAAGACAAGAGGCTAACAATATCACTCTAATCAGGAGCAAGAAGACAGAAAACACGCTTCATTTAAAACCTCGGTTCTTTTTCAGCAGAAGGTTAAAAACATGATCTAAATGGGTTACGGTAAGACAACACAAAATAGGAATGTTCGGTATTGTGTATGTGGAGTGTGCAATCATTTAAAGTATAACTAAACTCTAGGCCAAAACTCTTTACCTAGGGTTTCATACTAATGGAATAAAAACCTTATTATTTACTGTACCTTTTAACCTCCCTGGCGGTATGATTCTGTCAGATTTTAGGTGCTGAAAGCGGTACAATTATTTTGCATGGAAATTTGGCGTTTTATATTGTAGGCCTGCAATTCTTAGGAATAACTCACTTAAATCTGTCCAAACAAGAGTCTAGTAGACATCCCGGGTATGATAAAGTTCAAAAAACCAAATCATAAATTATAATATAATAAATAACTATAAAATAATTATAACAAATAATAATATAATAATAATAAAAGTATTTTTCAGTGTTGGATGATGAATTTCCCCACAAATCGCTATCGCTCAATTCTGCAAGTGATTCTAATTTATTATCACTGTTTTCTAGCTGGTCTAAAACCACTTTTTGGTTGCTATGGACAATCTCCAGTTTGCAGGTAGAAAGAACAGTTTTTATAATAAAAAAGAGCATGCAGGACACTGGACAGACCACTAGGGACAAAAGGGATGTGTTATTATTTGATACAGTACTGTAATCTGTAGGATTAAAAAAATATTTTGAATAAACAAAATTAGTAGCGCTTCTGTGTATCACAGCACAAATCTAAATACTATAAAAAAATATATACCGTATATACTCGAGTATAAGCCGACCCGAATATAAGCCGAGGCACCTAATTTTACCACAAAAACTGGGAAAACTTATTGACTCGAGTATAAGCCTAGGGTGTGCCTCACTTTGCCTCACTGTGTCCATGCCTCACTGTGTCCATGACTAGACTGACGTTTAACATGGGAGTCTATGGAAGGGGTGTTCGGCTTTGAAAAATCGGTGCTCCCGGCAGTAAGTCCCCTGGACAACAAACTTTGCAAACCTGTAGATGAAGAGTGGGGCTACAGGTGTGCCAAGTTTGGGGTCCAGAGGACCTACGACCGGCCGGTACCGGGTCCCCAAATTCACCAGAGAAATGACCGTTTAACATTGGAGTCTATGGAAGGGGTTCCCGGTTTTGAAAAATCATTGCTCCCCGGCCGTAGGTCCTCCGGACAAGAAACTTTGCACACTTGTAGAGGAAGAGTGGGGCTATATGTGTGCCAAGCTTGGGGTCCATTGGACCTACGGCCGGCCGGTACCGGCTCCCCAAAGCCTGGGAGATCAGGCGCAAAAAGGTGATTTGAGTATAAGCCGAGGGGGGCATTTTCAGCACAAAAAATTGTGCTTAAAAACTCGGCTTATACTCGAGTATATATGGTATATATATGTTCCGTAAAGAAATACATATATGTGAAAAACTATAAAACATATACTCTAAAAATATATGTGCACATACAATAAATTAATAAGTGTCCATAGCGTTCAAATACTGTTTTCAAACCAGTTGTGAAAAAACATTTACAGAAAGTCCATCAGTGAGATAAGTGTTCCAATAATAGTGACTTCAACTAAAATTTGCATAAAAATCTTCCTGTGTTCTCTTGAATAAACCTTCACCACACCAGCATGATTAGTGACTCCACTCCCTAAGGACTTGCACTCACCTCAATAGTTTCCCTCACATCTAGCAAATCAAAGTTAGGCACTTCAGCAAAATCACTTCAAAACGCCATATAGGCATACGACAGGTAGCCGCGATGTATTGCGGTCTCGGCGGACCAATCAATCATTTGTGTCTCACCCTCCTTCATATATGCCCGTCTCTCCACTCCAATCGAAAACACTGTGATCTTCCGTCCAAACACCGGACTGTAGATTCGATGAGCGGTGGAAAAAACCGAACGCTACACACTATAAAAGAACGCCGTGTAGCTTCTCCCAGACTAGTTTCATTGCATAGGACTTCTTCCAATGGGATTGGCTACAAGGACTAGCATCTCCCCCTTTATACTCCGTCCGTGATAGGTCGCGGACGTGATTCATACTGCGCAAATGCGCGCTAGCTGTCCCCAGGACTACAATACATCGGGCATGACCCCATCTGCGGCTAGCGCAACAACATTGCAAGGTGATAATATCAGATAAAATCTGCATATAATCTAAACTGCAGGTGCTTAAAAAGATAGGAAACCTAAATGCCGTATATTCAGCATAACCTAATATGCGTATCAACATAAAATTATCTGGTAATTATCCACAAGAGGCATTATATACAAAATGACAAGTGAGGACAATAAATCACAGAAATTAAAATTAGATAAAATCAAATCACCATAATTAAACATGCGAAAAATATCTAAATGAGCAATAGATCATTGGATCAAAAAGAAAGGGGTCAAATATATATAGTACAGATCTATTAAGGTACATATTTTCTAGAGAGAGCTGACCTTAAAAAACTATAAATAGTCTCTCAAACCTATAAAAACCTCCATCCACATATTCAAAAGGAGCAAAAAATGTATAATGCGTATGCATGCACCCAAATTGAGCATTCACGCATGCACATACATCCTAATCTATTAGTTTTGAAAGAAGTATATTAAAAACCTTTAAAAATTACTAATAAAACAATTCAAATCGAGTTCAATATTTAAGAGACTCTTAAAGCGGAGGTTCCGCGGTCCCTCGTTTTTTTTTTCTAGGTGCATGTAATGGGGTTACAGATAACATGTTAGTACTCACTTGTCCTGCGATTAGAGACGTCCCCCGTCTATTTCCGTTCTAAATAATAACTTTTATAAATAGATCTTGTTCTTTGCCATTTTGCTTGTGGGCACTGTGAAGCCCACAAGCAGAGACTTCCGGGATGCGGTGAATGCATCCCAGCATTCACCGCTGTATCATCAGTGTTGACGGTGACCTGATTCTGCCAGCTCTGTTCTGCGCATGCGCAACACTTTAGCAGATTTCGCCCGCTCTGACCTGCGCATGCGCAACACTTGCGTGTCCATTCACGGCAGATCTCCGAAAATAGCCGAATGGATTATAACCCATATTCGGCGCATGCGCTTTGAGCACAATATTGTGCCACACGCTCCCGATGCTCGCTCCACTCAGCAAGGGGGGCGGGTGTATTACTATTCTAATGAGCGGATGCATGTTTAAATAAAGAAATTGATGGACAGAGAGGGCGGGTAGTTCAATGTGGATGGCCGATTTGAATACTTGTCAGAGAATTGTTAAAAAAAAAAGACATAAGATTTTTTTTAACAATTCTCTGACAAGTATTCAAATCGGCCATCCACATTGAACTACCCGCCCTCTCTGTCCATCAATTCCTTTATTTAAACATGCATCCGCTCATTATAATAGCAATACACCCGCCCCCCTTGCTGAGTGGAGCGAGCATCGGGAGCGTACGGCAACGACTGTCACAATACCCTGTTGATTGCGCAGTCGCAGTCTACAGCTCTTAATGTTCGGCAATTTTCGGAGCTAGAGCGCTGCGCCTGCGCAGTCCAGGGCTGGCAGAATCCGCAACGGCTCCCAGGAGACATTGCGAGCACCTCCCAGAAATCAACGGGGCTCCGAGGAAAGAAAGATACGCCCACTCCCGCGGGAGGAATACCCGGAAGTCCACATTAAAACGACTGATTCACGGTAAGTACAACCACAAGAAAAAAAATCAATAGGAATATGTATATGTATCTGCTAGCAAGATCACTATAAGATAATGCCAGTATTTAGGGTGAACCTCCGCTTTAAGGAGAAATATCCATCTCGTTTCTGCTTGGAGAGGTCTCTGACTCGATTTGAACCTCTCCAAGCAGAATATGTACAATCAATCCCACAAAACTGTAGAAGGGTAGGGTCCTGATTATGTTTCTCTTTGAAATGCAGGGAGACACTATGGTATCGGAAGCCCTTTCTAATATTAGCTAGGTGCTCCGATACCCGTACTCGAAGGAGTCGTTTCGTTCTCCCTACATAGTACAACCCGCAAGGGCACCACAATAGATAAACCACAAAGGAAGAGTTGCACGTAATAAACTGTTCAATTTCAAATATATCACCCTCTTTATTTGTAAGGCTGGTAGTACCTCTGTTGTCAGTTTTCACTGTTTTACAACAGATACATTTGCGGCAAGAATAAAATCCTTTGAAGTTTTTATTCAAATTTTGGCGAGTGGGCGGGTCCAAAATTTTCCATACCACCCGGTCACCAAAGTTAGGTGCCCTCCTATAGATAAATTTAGGATTTTCTGACAAGATTTCGCATAGATGTCTATCTCTGTATATAATGTGCCAATATTTGAGAAAAATCTCCTCTACCTCTTTGTACTGATAATGAAAATCGGATATAAAACCCAGTAGGTATGTCTTATTAGTGATTCCATCCTCTTTTTTCCTTAAACATTGTTCCCTTGGAATTAAAGCTACTTCATTGATAGTGTGCTTAATACTATCTTCCTTATAGCCTTTCTGTAAAAACGTATTGCCAAGGATATTGGCCTGCGTATAATAATCAGTTGTTGTTGTACAGTTGCGACAAATTCTTAGCATTTGTCCTTTCGGAATATTTCTGATCCAAGCTGGATGATGTCCGCTTCCGATTGACAAATAGCTATTCCGATCAGTAGGCTTAAAATAAGCCTTAGTACTGATTGTGGTATCAGATTTCATAATGGTTAGGTCCAGAAAATTCACTTCTTCCTCACTGATGGCATGATCCAAAACTATATTATTGGTGTTATGATTCAGATGTTTGATGAAATCCTCAACTGATTGTCTGGAACCCTCCCAAACAAACAGGAGGTCATCTATGAATCGCCGGTACAGTTTCAGTTCCGGTCTACATACATTGAAGACATGTCTGTCCTCCCACTCTGCCATAAATAAGTTGGCAAGGCTAGGGGCAAACTTCGCTCCCATAGCCACGCCAACCTGCTGGGAAAAAAACTGATCATGATACCAAAAATAATTATGAGCCATGCAGAAGTCCAAAACCTTGCCCAAAAAGCATTTTTGTAAATGGGGTATATCATCCCGTTTACATAACGCCCAGTTGAGCGCCAATAAGGCGTCATCATGTTGAATGATGGTATATAATGAGCTAACATCAGCCGTCACCAAAAAGGTGGTGGCGGCCGGTGTAAGCTCCACCTCCTCCAGCAGTCGCAAAAGCTCATTAGTATCTTTAAGGTAGGCTTTCGTTGTTTTCACACTAGGTTGGAGAAACCGGTCAAGATATTCTCCTAATCTTGCAGTGATCGAGCCTATCCCATTTACAATCGGACGTGCTGGAGGGTTCTCAACGTTTTTATGGACCTTGGGCAAAGTATAAATTATCGGTATTCTGCAGGAGGTTCAAGTACTGGTTTTCCTTTCCATTAATCGCACCATGTTTAAATCCCCATTCAACCAATAAGTTAAGTTGGTTCTTATACGCATCCGTAGGATCTTGAGGTAATTTCCTATATGTGGTTTGGTTGTTTAAAAGTTCCATTAATTGGTTGTGATAGAAGGATTTCTCCATTAGCACAACACCCCCTCCTTTACCCGCTGGTCGGATAATAATTCCCTTTCTTTCCTCCAGGGACTTGATACCCTCTTGGATATAGGTAGGGTTAATCCGTTTTTTTACTGGGAGTTCCTCAATGTCCTTTAACACCATATTTTTAAATACCTCAACAAAACCTGGTGGGACATCTTTACATTTGAACACTACCAGAAGGAGGGGCTTATCTTCAGGAGTTTGAGATGGGAGGTGTCCCCCCAGGATGGTTTGACTGAGTCCAAATACATGGACGAGTGGCTGGAGTTTTTCAATAGATCAGGCAAGGAATTGAAGGGACTGGTTCTAAGAAGGAAACATATCAAATTGGATATACTGAATGAGAAAATTATGGCCCTACAGACCCTATTGGCCCCTCACAGTGAGTCCAATCGGACATTAACATGCGGAAAAATAGGAAAAAATAGATAAGGATATACACAAGAAGAAGGTCAAGAAGTTTACTAGAGATCTGAATGATTTTAAAAGTAATAATATATATTTATGGCAGAATGTGATTACGAACAACACTGGCGACACTACCAATGCCAATAATGGTATGGAAATTAGTGGTATTGGTAACTCAAGCTCTAATAATAGGGAGAGTCCTATTGAGCAGGTTACCACTAGAGTACCCCCAACGAAGAATGACAAACCACAGAATACTAAGGGAAAGAACAATCCCTCTAAGGGGAATACCTCAAATACCCCGAAAGGGAATGTGAGAAGTGGAACCAGGGACCAGGAGGTGAATCAATATGCGAATAACCAACATGATTTCATGCCCAGGGCCCAGGGACAGACCCAATATAATAGAGGTGGGGAGTATATCCCATACATGCAGATGGAATACCAACAGTGGAATCCACCACCCCCTAATCAATATGGGGATGGGAGATATCAGGTTCCAGTGCATAACAGATACCAAGCCCTTGAGTATAAGGACTATGGCAGAAATGGGGGATATCAGCAATCTTTTTTAGACCAACGTGGGGGGGGGGAGAGGGGAAACGGAATGCTTTACCATCACCCCCAATTTGGGAACAACAGGGGGGGGAATCCCGGAACCCAGTATCCCAACAGGAATATGCCATTACCACGTCGAGAAGGAGAGGTTGTAGGGCAGGGAAACAAATTCAATCCCAGAAAAAGAAGGAGGGCCAATTAAAAACAGGAATTTACAACCTGAGCAAAACTGTGCTAAGTGATAATGAAAAAAATGTCTTAAATTTGGGACTCAAATGTGCACCTAAAAAGACAATGAACAAATTTGATGTGTACATCGATACACACAAATTCATTCGCACATTAAATATGAAAAAATATTTTTTGAGTCATCCTAGTGATCCATCCAAAAAAACAAATCAAGTGTCAATACATAGTGACAGTGGCCTGCGCAGAGGATGGAATCACTAATAAGACATACCAACTGGGTTTTATATCCGATTTTCATTATCAGTACAAAGAGGTAGAGGAGATTTTTCGCAAATATTGGCACATTATATGCAGAGATAGACATCTATGCGAAATCTTGTCAGAAAATCCTAAATTTATCTATAGGAGGGCACCTAACTTTGGTGACCGGGTGGTACGGAAAATTTTGGACCCGCCCACTCGCCAAAATTTGAATAAAAACTTCAAAGGATTTTATTCTTGCCGCAAATGTATCTGTTGTAAAACAGTGAAAACTGACAACAGAGGTACTACCAGCCTTACAAATAAAGAGGGTGATATATTTGAAATTGAACAGTTTATTACGTGCAACTCTTCCTTTGTGGTTTATCTATTGTGGTGCCCTTGCGGGTTGTACTATGTAGGGAGAACGAAACGACTCCTTCGAGTACGGGTATCGGAGCACCTAGCTAATATTAGAAAGGGCTTCCGATACCATAGTGTCTCCCTACATTTCAAAGAGAAACATAATCAGGACCCTACCCTTCTACAGTTTTGTGGGATTGATTGTACATATTCTGCTTGGAGAGGTTCAAATCGAGTCAGAGACCTCTCACAGAGAGAAACGAGATGGATATTTCTCCTTAAGATTCTCCACCCGAGAGGGTTAAATATTGAACTCGATTTGAATTGTTTTATTAGTAATTTTTAAAGGGTTTTAATATACTTCTTTCAAAACTAATAGATTAGGATGTATGTGCATGCGTGAATGCTCAATTTGGGTGCATGCATACACATTATACATTTTTTTCCTCCTTTTGAATATGTGGATGGAGGTTTTTATAGGTTTGAGAGACTATTTATAGTTTTTTAAGGTCAGCTCTCTCTAGAAAATAGTAGGGTTTTTAAAACAGCTTACCTGTAAAATCCTTTTCTTGGAGTACATCACGGGACACAGAGCAGCATAGTCATTACTATGTGGGTTATATAGAATTACCTTCAGGTGCTGGCACTGGCAACTTCCAAAACAGGAAGTACCCTCCCCTATATAAGCCCCTCCCATCCGGGAGTACCTCAGTTTTGTAGCAAAGCAATACGTGTCCCCAAAAGAGGGGTGGGAGCTCTGTGTCCCGTGATGTACTCCAAGAAAAGGATTTTACAGGTAAGCTGTTTTAAAAATCCTACTTTCTTGTTCATACATCACGGGACACAGAGCAGCATAGTCATTACTATGTGGGACGTCCCAAAGCAATGCCAAATGAGGGGGGGGATACACCATACATAAGCTGGGCGCCATCAGGCATGAGGATCTTTTGCGGCCTGCAACACACTGCGCCCAAAGGCGACATCCTCCTGACTTCTAACGTCCACCTGGTAGAACCTAGTAAACGTGTGTACTGAAGACCATGTTGCGGCCTTACAAATTTGAGCCAGGGAGGCCTGGTGATGCACTGCCCATGAAGTTCCAACTGCTCTCGTGGAGTGCGCCCTAACTTTGAACGGAGGCGGTCTACTTCTCAAGCCATAGGCTTGTATTATGACCTGTCGAATACACTTGGCTAAAGTCGATTTTTATGCTGCCTGACCCTTTCTGGGGCCTTCCGGCAGAACAAACAAAGAATCCGTTCTACGAATCTGAGCAGTGGCTTTTAGATAAGCTTTAACTGCTCTTACTACATCCAAAGAATGCAATAACTTTTCCTCTACCGAGCTTGGTTTGGGGAAAAAAGAAGGAAGAACCACATCCTGGTTCAAGTGAAACCTCGATACCACCTTAGGAAGAAAGGCTGGGTGAGGACGTAATACTACTCTGTCCTTATGAATAACCAGATATGGCTCTTTACAGGACATGGCGGCTAATTCCGACACTCTTCTAGCCGAGCATATGGCTACTAAAAATATCAATTTTCTGGTGAGTAGAACCAAGGAAATGTGCCGCAAAGGTTCAAATGGCTGCTTCTGCAGAACCGACAGAACCAAATTTAGATCCCATGGGCATATGGGAGCTTTAATCGGTGGAATAATACGAGTCACACCTTGCATAAAGGATTTGACAAGTGAATGCATAGCCAGGGGCCTTTGAAATAGTATTGATAAGGCCGAAACCTGGCCCTTGATAGTACTTAAGGCAAACTTCCTGTCTACAGCCCACTGCAGGAAGTCCAGAATTCTGTCTATAACGTACTTACGTGGATGCCATTTTCTGGCCTCGCACCAAGTGATGTACGCCTTCCAAACTCTATAGTAGATCTGCCTGGATACAGGCTTCCTGGCATTGATTATAGTTGATACCACAGAGTTAGAGAGACCTCTCTTCTTTAGGATGTGGGATTCAATAGCCAGGCCGTTAAACTTAGAGTTAGTAAGGAAGGGTGGTATATCGGTCCTTGCGAAAGCAGGTCCGGACGACGTGGAAGGGTCCAAGGACTCCCCACAGACATTTTGATGATCTCCGCGTACCAGGCCCTTCGGGGCCACGCTGGAGCCACCAGGATCACCGGCTTCTTTTCCAACCTGACTCTGCGAAGGAGTCGAGGCAACAATTGTAGCGGAGGGAATGCATATATCAGTCTGAACTGATCCCAAGGGAACACCAGAGCATCCGAGCCGCAAGCGAGGGGATCCCTTGTCCGGGAGACAAATCTGTCCACCTTTGCGTTGAATCTGGATGCTAGCAGATCTACATCCGGTGTTCCCCACCGCTGACATATTGCTCGGAAGACCTCGGGATGAAGGGACCATTCCCCTGGGCATAACTGTTGGCGACTCAGAAAGTCCGCCTTCCAATTCTCCACCCCTGGAATGAAGACAGCTGATATACATGGGACATGCTTTTCTGCCCATTCCAGGATGTGACTTACTTCCCTCTGGGCTGCACGACTCCTGGTGCCTCCCTGATGATTGATATATGCCACTGCTGTGGCATTGTCTGATTGAATTCTGACAGGGGACCCTTGGAGTCTGGATGTCCAGGCTACTAGGGCATACCGGGCTGCTCGTATCTCTAAGAGATTGATGGGCAGGGTTCTTACTACATTTGACCATCTGCCCTGGAGAGACCATTGCTCCAGTACTGCCCCCCAGCCTATAAGGCTGGCATCTGTAGTGACCACCTTCCAGGATATCGGACTGAAGGGTTTTCCCTGCTGGAGATTCTGGGGGATCAACCACCAGCAGAGACTCTTCCGAACGGAAGGGGACAAAGCCATCGGGAAGTCTAGAGCCTGAATCTTTCCGTTCCAGGCTGACAATATGGCCCTCTGTAAATTCCTTGAGTGGAATTGGGCGCATGGCACAGCTTCGAATGATGCTACCATCTTTCCTAGCAGCCTCATGCACAGGCGTATGGACGGCTGTCTTTTTGCACAAAGCAGACGGACCAAGCCCCTCAAAGAGGATACTTTGTCTAGAGGTAAGAAAATCTTCCTCTGGTCTGAATCCAGCCATAGCCCTAGATATACCAGGTTTTTCACTGGCTGTAGGGCTGACTTGTCCAGGTTGATGACCCAACCGTGAGATTCTAGATACTTGATTGTATCGACAATTACCACTTCTAGCTTGGCAACTGAGTGGTCCATCAACAACAGGTCGTCTAGGTATGCCATTATCGTTACACCTCGTGTTCTTAGATCGGCCAACAGTGGGGCCAGAATTTTTGTGAACACTCGTGGTGCTGTGGCCAGACCGAAAGGTAAGGCTCTGAACTGAAAATGGCGCCCTTCTACTGCAAAGCGTAGAAATTTTTGATGACCTGGAAAGATGGGAACATGCAAGTAAGCATCTTTGATGTCGATCGAGGCTAACCAATCCTCCCCCTGTAGGGCAGCGGTGACCGATCGGATCGACTCCATCCGGAAAGACCGGACGTTTAGAAATTTGTTTAGACTCTTTAGGTCCAATATGGGTCTTATGTCCCCATTTGGCTTCGGGACTGTGAAAAGGTTTGAGTAGAAACCCAACCCCCACTCTTCCATAGGAACCTCCATAATTACTCCTTGGAGCAATAGTTGTTCTAACGCCAATAGGAGAGACCCTCTTTTCAGAGGGTCTCTTGGCATGCCTGACCACATAAAATGGGAAGGAGGAGACTCTTTTAACTCCAACTTGTATCCCAGAGTTACTGCGGAGAGCACCCATCTGTCTTTGATCGTCTCCCGCCAGGTCTCTGTGAACAACTGAAGTCTTCCCCCCACCCGTTTGAGTGGGGGCAGCCCTTCATAGGCTTGACTTGGAGGCTGGTTTAGTACCCCCCTTCGGATCCAGGGTTTCTTATTACCCTGTGACTGTCCCTGATTTTTACCCCCTGAGTTTGACCGAGGAGGCCGTCGGAACTGCTTAGTAGCAGACGTCGCAGGGATAGGAGAGGTAGTCCTCTTAAAAGATGGACCCCTAGACCTCTTCTTACTCGGTAAGAGAGTACTTTTACCACTGGAAATCTTCTGGATATACTTATCCAGGTCCTCGCCAAAAAGGCGCTCCCCATGAAATGGGAAGCTAACTAAGAGCTTCTTACAGGGAGCTTCAGCAGACCAGTTTTTGAGCCACAGAAGCCTACGCATATGTACCAAAGACAGCGTGAGGCGGGAGGCCTGATGGATAGAATCCTTGATGGCGTCAACCGCAAAGCATAATGCTCTAGGCAGATCAGCCAGAGCCTGGGCCTGCTGGTCTGGCAAATCCCTCAGGACCATTTTTATCTGATCCTTTAAAGCTTGGCAGACCCCAATAGCTGCCACTGCTGGCTGTGTAACAGCCCCTGCTGTGGAAAAAGCAGATTTTAATAAAGATTCCAATTTTTTATCTACTGGATCTTTGAACATTTGAACATTATCTACTGGGCATGTCAGTGATTTGTTCACAGAAGAGATGGCTGCATCCACCGTAGGAACATTCCATCTCTGGGTGAACTTTTCCTCCATGGGATAGATCACCGGAAATTTCTTAGGCGGAACAAATAGTTTATCAGGATGTTCCCAGTCCTGGTATATAAGTCCTTCCAATAATGGATGTATTGGAAAGGAGCAATTAACCTGGGGAGCTTTTAGCGACCCCAATGAGGAGACAGCAGTAGTTGATGGTTCAACAAGAGGCATTTTAAATGCAGATCGAACCATGTCAGTTAGGGTCTGGACCCACAATCTTTCAGTCTGTGATGCTGAAAATGGTTCATCTACTGTCGATTCCTCAAAAACAGAGTTAACCTCCTCCTGATCCCCTTCAGGTAGGTCGATCCCTTCCTGGGACTGTTGCTCTGCCAACAGGCACTCTAATGGAGGTGATGGAGATCTGGCGCGCTTTCTTTCCTGCAGAGAAGAAGCGATCAATGCTGCCAATCTCTGCTCCAATCCCTCCAGAGTTGAGGCAAAAACCTCCTCTGTTATATATGCAGGAGCAGGTGGACTGAGGACAGCCGCAGTACCTGGCACTCCCGGGGGTTCCTTATGGGTATTAACCTCTGATTTCTCAGGGGAGGAGGGTGCAGATGACTGCTCCAGATCCTCAGAGCCCGATGGAGACCCCCTACACTTCCTGAGAGGTATATCTCGGAGTTTTTTAGGCGGCATATTCCTTAGTTCAAAGCTGAGGTATTCCAGCCGCAATACACCCCTTTACTGAAATAGTCTAATGCAATTTGCTGCTATGTACATCAGTGGGTGTCTACTAATGCGTCTTTCTGGGGATGCCTGTATCAACCGCCCGCTGTAAGCCCTTATACCATGCTACCAGCTCCTTTTCATGCTCTGTGTCCATAGCAAGCAGCGTGGACTGAGTCCTTTTATCTTGCTGGGACGCCCGCACATGCGCAGAAGCGCTGGGCGCACAGAGCGCGTCATCCGCCAGGCTCCGCCCACTTTTTTGAAGCTAAATCTATAAAAAGAAAGCGTGTGTGCGCGCGCGCGCGTGCACGTGTGCGCTCTTGGCGCCCTGTAGGGCGAGGAGCCAGGGTCCCTGTTTCACCAGGACTCGGGGATGGAAGGAAACTACTTGGCAGCATGACAGAGGAATGCAGCTTCCCTGATAGAGAGCTCACTCATCTGCCTGGACTTTCACCATGGAAGGAATAGTCCCAAGAAAAAAAGACGTTCCACAGCGGCCTCTAGTGGACAAACACAGGTACCGCACTTTTGTCTTTTTTTTTTTTTTTTTTTAAAACCTCCTTTATGAAAAACATTTCCAGGTTTACAGTTTTTAAAACTTCCTTTATGAAAAGACATTTCTTGGATTTCTTAGGCATATACAGCTATTAGCGGGAATACCTTTAGGTAACAGGCAGAAAGACATATTAGGCTTGGGGGTCCCCTCAATAGAACCAAGTTCCTGAGGGGCCCCCACTTACCTTTTCCCCGCCACAGGACTTTGTTTGGTCCACAGAAGCCCAAACTTCACCTCTCACGGCAGGCATTGTACTAGACCTTCAGGGACCGGGTTCCCAAGGATTCCACTCCCCTGGACCTGTATAGCACCCTGCACAGATAGCCTCTTGGTTTTGGGTATGACCAGAGCTCTGGATCCCAGGGTCCAGCCCTCCTAAGAGAGGCATTACAGGCAAAACCCTGCTCTTCTCTGCAAGGCCCGGGTACCGACCGTTTAGCTATGAAGCTTTTTTGGTCGGATCCGGAATAGCTTGCTAAGGCCCAGAGAACCTGTACACAAGCCCAGATGAATACATGTTAACCTTGGCCAACACCTTAGACACTGGCAAAAAACTGAGGTACTCCCGGATGGGAGGGGCTTATATAGGGGAGGGTACTTCCTGTTTTGGAAGTTGCCAGTGCCAGCACCTGAAGGTAATTCTATATAACCCACATAGTAATGACTATGCTGCTCTGTGTCCCGTGATGTATGAACAAGAAATGTACCTTAATAGATCTGTACTATATATATTTGACCCCTTTCTTTTTGATCCAATGATCTATTGCTCATTTAGATATTTTTCGCATGTTTAATTATGGTGATTTGATTTTATCTAATTTTAATTTCTGTGATTTATTGTCCTCACTTGTCATGTGTTGTTGTTGCGCTAGCCGCAGATGGGGTCATGCCCGATGTATTGTAGTCCTGGGGACAGCTAGCGCGCATTTGCGCAGTATGAATCACGTCCGCGACCTATCACGGACGGAGTATAAAGGGGGAGATGCTAGTCCGTGTAGCCAATCCCATTGGAAGAAGTCCTATGCGACGAAACTAGTCTGGGAGAAGCTACACGGCGCTCTTTTATAGTGAGTAGCGTGCGGTTTTTCGACCGCTCATCGAATCTACAGTCCGGTGTTTGGACGGAAGATCAGTGTTTTCGATTGGAGTGGAGAGACGGGCATATATGAAGGAGGGTGAGACACAAATGATTGATTGGTCCGCCGAGACCGCAATACATCGCGGCTACCTGTCGTATGCCTGTCTGGCGTTTTGAAGTGATTTTGCTGAAGTGCCTAACTTTGATTTGCTAGATGTGAGGGAAACTATTGAGGTGAGTGCAAGTCCTTAGGGAGTGGAGTCACTAATCATGCTGGTGTGGTGAAGGTTTATTCAAGAGAACACAGGAAGATTTTTATGCAAATTTTAGTTGAAGTCACTATTATTGGAACACTTATCTCACTGATGGACTTTCTGTAAATGTTTTTTCACAACTGGTTTGAAAACAGTATTTGAACGCTATGGACACTTATTAATTTATTGTATGTGCACATATATATTTTTAGAGTATATGTTTTATAGTTTTTCACATATATGTATTTCTTTACGGGACATATATATATATTTTTTATAGTATTTAGATTTGTGCTGTGATACACAGGAGCGCTACTAATTTTGTTTATTCAAAATATTTTTTTATTATATGTTTTTTTGTGGAGTAGCAGCTAGTAAGGTTTTTCTGGTCTGCATTCAGCAGACCTGCTCCCGAAGCGCAGTGGAGTGTATAAGGGAAGAAGAGGGCAGTTGATTTCTTTTTATACACTATTTTAATCTGTAGGATTACAGTATACTGTATGTGTATTGTGTGTTTCACTTTTTGAATTTGGCGCCGAACTCCGCCCCCGTGGGGATGTTAGACTTGAAAACAAACAGGAACAAGTGAAAGTATAATTATTTCTTCCTTAACCACTTCAACACCGGGCTTTTTTTTACCACTTCCATACCGGGCCTATTCTGGCACTTCTCTCCTACATGTACAAATCATCATTCTTTTGCTAGAAAATTACTCAGAACCCCCAAACATTATATATGTTTTTTTTAGCAGAGACCCTAGGGAATAAAATAACGGTTGTTGCAACTTTTTATCTTGCGCGGTATTTGCGCAATCATTTTTCAAACGCCTTTTTTTTGGAAAAGAAATGGTTTAATGAATTAAAAAATAACAAAACAGTAAAGTTAGCCCAATTTTTGGGGAAAATATGAAAGATGATGTTACGCCGAGTAAATAGATACCTAACATGTCACGCTTTAAAATTGCGCACACTCATGGAATGGCGCCAAACTTCGGTACTTAAAAATCTCCATAGGCGACGCTTAATTTTTTTTTACAGGTTACCAGGTTAGAGTTACAGAGGAGGTCTAGTGCTAGAATTGTTGCACGCGCTCTAACGCACGTGGTGATACCTCACATATGTGGTTTGAACGGCGTTTACATATGTGGGCGGGACTTACGTGTGCGTTCGCTTCTGATCGCGAGCTACCGGGGACAGGGGCGTTTAAAAATGTATTTTTATTATTTATTTTTATATTTTACTTATTTTATTTATTTTTTACACTTATTTTACTTTTTTTTTATCACTTTTATTCCTATTACAAGGAATGTAAACATCCCTTGTAATAGGAATGTGTGTGACAGGTCCTCTTTATTGAGAGATGCGGGGTCAATAAGACCCCATATCTCTCCACCAGGCTGGAAAGCATGAGATCGTGAATTTTTTTTCACTGATCTCATACTTACTAGCCGCAATGGCGGCTTTGTTTACATATGAGGACCTGGGCGTGACGTCATCACATCGCGCCCGGGCCTCCGACGATCATAGAGATGACTGGTGACCATCTGGTCACCAGCCATCTCTATGCTCGTCACGTGACCCACCACCGGCGCCGGACGACTCTCTCCGGGTCCCCGATGGCACGGGAGAGCTCGGAGAAGCACCAGATGGCAGCGGGAGGGGGGGGATGTCGCCTCCCGCCGCCTATAAGAACGATCAAGCGGCGGAACGGCTGCTATGATCGTTCTTATGGTGCGCAGAATCACCGGCACAAGAAAAGGATATCTGAATGATGCCTCTAGCTGCAGGCATCATTCAGATATCCCCCCTCAAAGCCGAGGACGTCATATGACATCCACCCAGGATGGGAGATCCCATCTGTGGACGTCATATGACTATGGCTGGGTAGGGACGTGGTTAAGGTGAGATATGGTAATCTCCAATCCAGAGATTTACATGTTTCGTTCCTTTCCTATCTGGAACTTCTTCAGAACTGGGGCAGTTCTGAAGAAGTTCCAGATAGGAAAGGAATGAAACATGTAAATGTCTTGGGAACAGCACCCTCTACACCCCTAACCGAATCACCCCTCTATCAGCTCGGAGAAGTATATTTTGAGCTACTTGGAGCATCTTATATGGAGATCATCACTGATGGATATCAGGAACACTATCACCTTGGATTTTGACTCTGTTACCACCAACTCTGGATTGGAGATTACCATATCTCACCTTATCCACTTGTCCCCCGCCCACTGTCAATTGACGGCGGGCGGAGGACACTCTCGTTCTGGGAGGACGTCATATGACGTCCTCCCTTTAAAACGAGCTAGGAGGCGCGCGCGCACCCGCAGCGTTCACAAGGCCCCGATGCGCGTGCCCGGCGGCCGCGATTGCCGCCGGGCACCCGCGATTGCCCGGGAAACGAGCAGGAAAGTGGATCTCTGTGTGTAAACACAGAGATCCATGTCCTGTGAGGGAGAGGGGACCGATGGTGTGTCCCTTGTACATAGGGACAACCATCGGTCACCTCCCCCAGTCAGTCCCCTCCCCCCACAGTAAGAACACATTGAGGGAACATATTTAACCCCTTCCCGCCCCCTAGTGGTTAACCCCTTCCCTGCCAATCACATTTATACAGTAATCAATGCATTTTTATAGCAGGGATCGCTGTATAAATGTGAATGGTCCCAAAAGTGTGTCAAAAAAGTGTCCGATGTGTCCGCCGCAATATCGCAGTCACAATAAAAATCGCAGATCGCCGCCATTACTACTAAAAAAAAAAAAAATGCTATAAATCTATCCCCTATTTTGTAGACGCTATAACTTTTGCGCAAACCAATCAATACGCGCTTATTGCGATTTTTTTTTTTTTACCAAAAATATGTAGAAGAATATGTATCGGCCTAAACTGAGGAAAAATTTCTTTAAAAAAAAAAAATGGGTATTTATTATAGCAAAAAGTAAAAAATTGTGTTTTTTTTCCAAACAGGACGCTCTTCTTTTGTCTATAGCGCAAAAAATAAAAACCGCAGAGGTGATCAAATACCACCAAAAGAAAGCTCTATTTGTGGGAAAAAAAGGACGCAAATTTCGTTTGGGAGCCACGTCGCACGACCGCGCAATTGTCATTCAAAGTGTGACAGCGCTGAAAGCTGAAAAATGGCTTGGGCAGGAAGGGGGTTTTCGTGCACGGTAGGGAAGTGGTTAAGGAAGAAATAATTATACTTTCACTTGTTCCTGTTTGTTTTCAAGTCTAACATCCAGGATTTTTGGAGACACAGATCTATACTGAGGAATTGGACATAATTCTCATGAGTGGCACTTCAAAACTGTGAGTAGAACTGCATATCAAACTGCCTGAACTAACTGCCTGGAATACCGCTGTATATGCATAACATCATGTGTGAGTGATTCACTCGCAGGTATACATGCAGGTACGCTTTACCACATTTGGCAACTACAGCAGCTACAACAGTGAGTGATTATATGAACTATGAGTTCTTGAACTATATCATTTCCTAATTATTGGAGTATACCCGCATGAAGTGGGATGCGATTTCCTCTGCTCTATATCGCTCTGACTGAATGCAGCTCACACTCAGGTGATTGCAGTCCTCTATAGATCTGTGAGTCCTATATTTTACTTAATCTTATGGTGATTGATTTACTCCACCTCTTTCCAGAACCCAATATGATCTAAAGGAGAATATAAAAGACTATGTATACACCGCTTATGGTGATCATCTCAGTGGATTTTTATCTACGATCCTTTATCCCTCCTACTTTGGATTAATGACTATGAAGTTCTTACTACACATACTCAGTGTCAGTTTTGAAGTGTGATTATTATATCTTGTCTCCATTCATTGCTCCCGGTTTTGTTCCACTTGGGGCTAGTGAAATCAATAACCTGTTTCAGGATGTCACTGCCCTAGGTAGGAACCTTTTCAAGTTAGGGTATAATTACATAGGGATTCAGTCATTGCTAGGGGGTATTGGGGGTGTCTGTGGCTTTTGGGGGGAGGGTGGATCTGCATGCCGGCACTTTTTCCTCTTTAGGGAGGTTTATCCCTGTTTGAGTCCCCTGTTCACATAGTCGCTGGATTAACTAGGGATTTATTTTTGGGTATGGCTCCCTGCTTCCGGGGGACCGTAGGTTTTATATATGTCTGTTTGGTATTGTCTTTTTGATACATTATTTAGTATCTAATAAATAGCGGTTAACTCTTGAGGGTGTGTATTTGTATATATATTTTTTGTTTTTCTTGTTTGTGGTTATACAATTTTGATTACACCGCCCGACTATTATCGGTGAGTACTGCAATTATTTAATGTAGGCGGGATTCCCATATCTCTCTTTTTTGTATAATAGCAAGGGACGCAGCTGCACAATTACCCATACACTCAGCCATTCACTCATATAGAACTTCATGTAAAGACAAATAAAGCAGATAGAAGTAGCATAGAACCCCGGCCGGAGTATCTGTGTGTAGCCAGATAGTCTAATATAGACAACACTTCATAAACTGCCAAACTCAGTTCTTCACGAGCAGCACGGTGCTGTGTGTCGGGAAGGGTCAGCCGGTGAAAAAAGATGTCTGTAATCCTCCCTGGATTGTATTTGGGCATACGGACAGTTCAAAGACATAGTTAATTCCTTTTCCAAAAGGGAGGGTATGGGCAGACTATCGCTCCCCAGATGAGGTGGATGGGTTGGTGTCTAGTGGACCTTAAGGCTAAGGATTGATTCCCAGTGAAGGATGAGTGTAAAAAGGAGAATCTATGGACAGTTCAAAAGGGTCTCACCACCTATGATAAACGTCAAGTTCTCAATCAACATTGATGCATCCCATCCTGTAGTTCCGCTCCGATCCACCAACTGCCGACAAAAGCTGATCCCCCAGTCAAGGTCCATAAAGACATGGATGAGCGAGTTTGGGGTGGAGGAACTTGACTGGCCTGCACAGAGTCCTGACCTCAACCCGATAGAAAACCTTTGGCTGAATTAGAGCAGAGACTGCGAGCCAGGCCTTCTCGTCCAACATCAGTGCCTGATCTCACAAATGTGCTTCTGGAAGAATGGTCAAACATTCCCATAGACACACTCCTAAACCTTGTGGACAGCCTTCCCATAAGAGTTGAAGCTGTTAAAGCTGCAAAGGGTGGGCCAACGTAATATTGAATAGAAAAGGAACAAAATGCGCCAAACCACGTGTAGTATTTAAGAGTTCATTTAATACAACAGACAAGCCAAATGGTTACTCACAGAGAGAAAGAAATATTCAGGCATGTAGGTAATTGGTCGCATCGTCACTTCCGGTTTACGGAGCTTGCGTTCCACGCTGACACACACTTCAGGTTCCGGTTTCCGGACGCTACTGAGACCGTACGGCGTGAAGCCGAGCCAGCCATTTGGACATCTACAGAGGCTCCACCGCTGCTCCATCTTCCTGCGGCTTGTCACCTCATCGCTGGGACCCAGCTCCTCATACCGTGGACCACAGTGACCCTGGACTCTTTATTACCTACATGCCTGTATATTTCTTTCTCTCTGTGAGTAGCCATTTGGCTTATCTGTTGTATTAAATGAACTCTTAAATACTACACTTAGTTTGGCGCACCTTGTTCCTTTTCTATTTTGTCTTTTAGAGTTGTGCTTCCACTCCCAAGGCTGCTGCCGCCTGTGTATACTGAAAATGACTATATTTATCTCCCCCTCTCTTTTTTAACTATTTTTGGGACTATAAATCATTTTTACAGACATTACTTAGTTGGTTCTTTTCCTTCCTTCCAACTTAATATTGAACCCTACAGACCAAGACTGGAATGCCATTAACCTCCCTGGCGGTATTCCCGAGTGTGGCTCGGGGTGAATTTTTTATACCAAAAGCGGTAACCCCGAGCCACACTCGGGATTGCCTCGCAGGATCCATGTAGAGGTTACTTACCTTGTCCCCTGGATCCTGCGATGTCTCCCCGCTGTGTCTGCGAGCCGCCGTGTCTCGCTCGATTCACAGTGCCGAGCTCCGTTCACTGCGAGCGTTGCGACACGTGGGGATGGAGTTCGGCGCCAAATTCAAAAAGTAAAAAACACAAAACACATACAGTACACTGTAATCTTACTGATTACAGTACTGAATCAAATAATTACACATCCCCTTTGTCCCTAGTGGTTTGTCCAGTGTCCTGCATGCACTTTTATATAATAAAAACTGTTCTTTCTGCCTGGAAACTGGAGATTGTCCATAGCAACCAAAAAGGGTCCCTTTACATCAAAAGTGGTTTTAGACCAGCTAGAAAACAGCGATAATAAATTAGAATCACTTGCAGAATTGAGCGATAGTGATTTGTGGGGAAATTCGTCATCAAACACTGAAAAACACTTTTATTATTATTATTATTATATTATTATTTGTTATAATTATTTCATAGCTATTTATTATATTATAATTTATGATTTAGTGTCTACTAGACTCCTGTTTGGACAGATTTAAGTGAGTTTTTCCTAAGAATTACAGGCCTACAATATAAAACACCAAATTTCCATGCAAAATAATGGTACTGCTTTCAGCACCTAAAATCTGAAATAATCATACTGCCAGGGAGGTTAAAGTTCATGTGCGTCTAAAGGCAGGTGTCCCAATACTTTTGACAATATAGTGTAAGTCTTCTCCAATGAATCCCAAAACATCAGCCATTGACAAAAATGCATACTTTCCAGCTTTCACTACTGCTGGTTAGTTCAGTTTTTTGATCCACAGATGGCACTTGACAAAATCTGTGTATTTTTTTTTTTTTTACTAAGTCTATTTTGAATTGGATTTGGGATACATGGATTTCAGTATTTCTAGGGTGTGGAAATCAACACACTGAATGAGTTCCAACAATGATTTTTCATGCCATGGTTTAGCAAACCTTCATTGTAAGTGTCCGGGCAGTAAAGCACTGTTTCGGCAATAGAGAATAAATTCTTTGTCATTGTCACCACATTTGCAAGCTAGGGGACGAAGCTACACTAGCATCTGGGGAATTGAAGGTTTACATAATACAAGGTACAGAAGATGCCACATCTCAGCCAGGAAGAGCATTACCATATTTATTGTGGTTGAACTCTTGGCATTTTCTCTTCTTTGTTTTAGCTAGCTATGAAAATTATATTTATATGAACTATATTTTAGTGGCATCAAGCTTGAGTGACAGAAAATTTCTAGCATGACAGCTGATGTCTAAAACCCATACTACTTATTTCTTGTGTAAGAAGCAATTGTTTTTTAAAATCTTTCCCAAGTTTTTCTAAACTTGCTAACTGTCCGTGGGTGTTTTCCTTGTCTTACTGCCCCAATATTATGTTTTCTTTCTTTTCCTCACCCACCATCAGTTTCTGTAAAGTTGGAGAAGAAAATGAAGGGAAATCATTTAAAGGGAAATCTATTTTTAATGTGTTTTTTAAAGAATAGTTATAATCTTGCATGTCCCACGAATATAGTTGGGAAAGTTGGGTGAAATACATATCTATCAACTTAGTCACCCACTGGATTAAATTGTAATTTCAATCAGATAACCCACTTGACCTGGTCTGTCTGAGGCCTCGTACACACGGCCGAGATTCTCGTTGAAAAAAACATGTCGTTTTTTTCAACGAGATTCTTGGACAAGAAACTTGTCCCGGCCGAGTGTACACACGCTCGTTTCAAAGAACCCGCGGTTCTTTGAATGGAACGTACGCGGTGACGTCATCGACTACGACGAGCATGCGCTCGTCACATTCGATGCCGTCGCCGCCATCTTGGTATACCCAACGTATGCCTAGGAAGCTACCGCGCATGCGTCAAATTCATTTCGAACATGCGCGGGCTTCCGGGAGGACAGGAAAGTGTACACACAGGGCCGTTTGAAGGAATTTGGGGGCCCCAAGCAAAATGGACATGGAGGCCCCCCGCGCACTCACGCAAAGCCTACAGGAACCACAGCATAGCGATACAGTTTAAGCTCACCCACACTTTATATAAATAAAAAAGGTGGTTTACAGTGCAAATACTGCTGTTGCATATAATCCAACATACTTAAAACACATACACACTCACATTAACATTAAGATGCTGCTTAGGACTGTTTATGGACAGTGGGATGGACAGGGGGACCGTGGGATGGACAGGGGGACTCCGCACTGTAATATCCACATCATCTCCCCCACTGTAATGTCCACATCATCTCCCCCTGTAATGTCCACATCTCCCCCACTGTAATATCCACATCTCCCCTGTACTGTCCACATCTCCCCCTGTAATGTCCACTGTTAAAATAATAAAAATATTCAAAAATAATTATGGAGCGATAAAGTCTCTAATAGTTCCACAAATAAAATAGTAAATACGTTTTCTTGAAAAGTAGTAAAGAATCTGTCAGTCTTTCTATGGCTCCACAAGCATGTACTTGTACATGATTTCTGTTCTGTCCAGTAATCCAGGCCAGGATTAGGATCCCTGAATATTCGTGCGCTTTTCTCCTGTAAACAACTTCCTGGTCACAGCAGCCTGCTTCTCCATCCCAATCCCCACTATTGGAGAAATGTCCAGTATCAGGGTTTTTTTTATTTTTTTATTTAGTAAATACATTTTTTTTAAAAACCCTGATACTGGACATTTCTCCAATAGTGGGGATTGGGATGGAGAAGCAGGCTGCTGTGACCAGGAAGTTGTTTGCAGCCGCGCACTAATATTCAGGGATTCTGATCTGGCTGAATTACTGGACAGAAGTACAGAAATCATGTACAAGTACATGCTTGTGGAGCCAAAGAAAGACAGATTCTTTACTACTTTTCAAGAAAACGTATTTACTTTTTTATTTGTGGAACTATTAGAGACTTTATCACTCCATTAAAAAGTCATTCACTGACTTACCTTTTCCAGAGGCACTGTCTGGCGGGCAAAATATGATCCGACTGCAATGGGAGTTGTAGCACGCCTGCGCTGCCCTCCTGAGTGACTGTGACTGACACTGACTCCTCCCCCCAGGAGCAGGGAGCATCAGCACGTAGCCGCCGTTGTGGACTACAACTCCCATAAGCAATAGCGGCGGCCTGTCACCGCCGGGTGTACCAAGATGGCCGCCGCTCCGGAGCTAGGCCGAAGCCGCGGCCTTTCCTAAGGCTGCAATCCGCGGATCGGCTCCGGGCGAAAATCGAGGACAGTGACAGGCAGCAGGCTGGGGCCCTAGGCCAGCTCGGGGCCCCAAGCAATTGCTTGTTTTGCCTGTCCTGTTCCGACGGCCCTGTGTACACACACTCACTTTTCTCGTCGAGAAACATGCCGACGAGAATCTCGACGAGAAAATAGAAAGCAGGTTCTCTATTTTCTCGTCGAGGTTACTTGTCGGTTTTCTCGACGAGAAACCCGATAGCCGCGTACACACGACCGATTTACTCGGCAAGACCTCTCTGCCAGCAAGTTTCTTGCTGGTTCTTGCCGAGAAAATCGGTCGTGTGTACGAGGCCTGACTCTTGAAATTGTGTGTGCATGTGGCAAAATGTATCACAAGTCTGTGAACATTTTGCTTAAATAAATTAAATCAAATCTTTGTACCACTGTTAAAACTCTACTCCAGTCAACTTGTAAAATGCCCGTTTGGTAGCTTCCCCTTCTATAGTAAATTTATTGCTTTAAAAATCTTATTTCCAGGGGACTATAATAGAAAAAGTAATTGCTTTATTCCTTACTCCTGCTAGGTTTCACCCCACCAGAAGACTGGTCCTATGAAGCAACTTTTATTTGCCAGTTTTGTGGTGGCTCCCTTGCCAACATCATCATGTACAAAACATGTGAGGACCTCAAAGGCCTGCCCACATTGAGGGAGTGCAGGAGAGTGCCAGCTTCTGGGGGAGTAAGGAATAAGGTACCGTATATACTTGAGTATAAGCCGACCCGAATATAAGCCGAGGCACCTAATTTTACCATACAAAACTGGCAAAACATATTGACTCGAGTATAAGCCTAGGGTGGGAAAATGCAGCAGCTACTGGGTAAACAATGCCCATCTGCAGCCTCACTGTGCCCATCTGCAGCCTCACTGTGCCCATTTGCAGTCTCACTGTGCCCATTTGCAGTCTCACTGTGCCCAGTGGTAGTCTCACTGTGCCCATTTGCAGTCTCACTGTGCCCATTTGTAGTCTCACTGTGCCCATTTGTAGTCTCACTGTGCCCATTTGTAGTCTCACTGTGGCCATTTGCAGCCGTACCTTTCATTACTAAAACAACTAAAACAGCGTGTGTCTCCCGCTGTGTAATGCAGTCTGTTTGGCCGTCCATTGAAACAAAGCCCTGCCTCCTCCTCATTCGTCCATGATAGAGGAACACTGATTGGATGCTGGGAAACTGTATTAGTGTTCCACCTATCACAGACGAGGAGGAGGCGGGGCAATTATTACAATGGACAGACGAACAGAATGCATTACACAGCAGGAGACACACGCTGTTTTAGTAATGAAAGGTACGGCTCACTCGAGTATAAGCCGAGAGGGAGTTTTTCAGCCTAAAAAAATGGGCTGAAAAACTCGGCTTATGCTCGAGTATATACAGTAAGTATGTTTCTCTCTTATAGCCCCCTAGATTTAACAAGCATTAGAAGCACACTACGAAAGGGGAAAATACCCGAAGGGCTTTTTAACATGCTGACCGGAGTTCACAGCTATAAGTATCATAAAGCAAATTTTGTGCTGGTTTATGCTACTTTATGAGATTTTCTATATCTATATCTATATCTACATATACATATACACACACAGTATATATATATATATATATATATATATATATATATATATATATACACACATACACACACACACACACATATACACACAGTGTATTCTCATTAAATTACTTAAAATAGGCATTAGTAAAAATGTATTCTTTGTTCATATGATCAGAGCAATTATACACTATTTCTTTGATCAAATTATCCTTTATGCAGGTTTCAATCTGCTCTATGTGCAATGAAAAAACCTGAGGGAGACTTAAATTATAGATAGGTGAATGTTACCTGTACTAATGGCCATGCATTATGGAAAAGCTAAATTTCTTAGTTTAACGTTAATTTGCATGACTGTGGTAATACAGCTAGAAAGATCATTGTAAGAGGTACTGTGAATTGAAGCCATTACATCCTTTTTGTGTAGTTCGATAAAACACGGCACAAGGAGTTCTGTAGTGAAAACTGCTGAGCAAGTGCTCTTATAATAAAGCTCTCTCTCTATGGAGGAACAGAGACCACTCATAGATCTCTAATCAATGGGTGGGAAGTGCTGTTGTTGGCGAAAGTGAAATTTTCCTGCTGAAACTTCTGTTTCTGCACCACCAAAAGTCTAAATCATTTATCTTCAAGAAGAAAGGAATCAGATTCCTTATGCCTTAAAATATAGCTACAATGCTCACAGAAGGCAGGTGAGTAAATAAAGATGGATTTTGATGTCTTACATAAGCAAAAATTAATATATATATATATATATATATATATATATAGTTCTGGTATTTTTACAGAATTTAAAATTACTTACATTTTTGTGAGCAAATGAATGTACAATACAGGTGCCAGTCAGTTCAGTCGAGCATCTCCAAGGGCTTTGGGGGCATGCATTTTAAGTGACAACGCTCACAGATTTTAGGTGGCTGTTGCAAATTTATTTGGGGTGTACTGATGATCCAAAATGTGCCCAGCCCTGGTGTAATACATTGTTCAATATTACCATCTAACCATATATCTAAGGCTGGTGAGAGGCTGAAAAAACCTGAGGACTGAAGTGTCCTTTATGAAATGATCAAATAGGGCATCAGTGAAGTTTAATTAAAGTGGAAATCAAAACAAATCTATACAAGCCCCATTCAGTAAAAACAAATTTTGTTTACTTAACTGTTGACTAAGTAATGTGGCAGGTTTGTGTGAATCACAGAATTGGCCAAAGAGAAGTGGAAATAATGTTGTAGGTAAACAGTTCACATTTGTACTTTCATCTTTTATTCTACTAGGAGGTCAGTCCATGTAAGTCAATAAATCTTGAGTTGTGTTACACAATGCTACCAGTCTAATATGTTTTCATGCACTGGGAGCTGGACGAAGTGTTCAGACAGACGGCATAGCGAAGTGATAATATATCAATCAATAGAAAGACAATGGCACCGTCCTGTTGACTAAATAATGTGTCAGGTTTGTGTGAATCACAGAATTGGCCAAAGAGAAGTGGAAATAATGTTGCAGGTAAACAGTTCACATTTGTACTTTCATCTTGTATTCTGCTTTTCGGGTGGCATTCCAGCTTAAAGTGTATTTATAGCTGTGACAGGGGTCACTTTGGGCACAGGGTGAGCCAGGAAATAATGGACATTGAGAATATGTCTTGGATTGCTTTAAAATGGGTCTGTAATATTAATCCACAATATTTACTGTTTGTTGATCCTGAACTCAACAGGTTAATTGAAAGATGCTGATTTCTTCAACTCCAATCACCTGGATGCCTGTGTAATGTTAATGAATCCAGACTAGCTTCTAAAAGATCTTTTCATTGTGGGGTGTGATAATTAACTCTGTAATTGTGGGTATTGTAAATTAGCAGACAGACAGGCTGGGGAACACAAAGGTTATGCATAGTCATTTAAGATGTAAAGGGATTAGCTAATGAACTCACCTGTTGTCTGCTAAGAGATGTCAGATGTGTATTGGGAGCTCGTTATGTAACCATTGTGTGATGTTGTGGGTGGAGTTGTTCATTTGGACTACAGTATTCTTTTTGTGTATATAAGGGCCTGCTTTTCTCAATAAAAGTGTCAGACAAGTTGGAAACTTAAACACAGAGCGTTGTCTCGTATTTCTGGAAGAATTATTCCTATGGGAAGCGGTCGCCTGACTGTGGAGTGTGTTCGGGAATGGAATATATTTAAACGACGTTGGCCCCTGTCGTTACAATAGCCAAAACCTAGTTTTAGACAGAGTGAGAAAGGGTTATAACCCCTGTCATGTTTTACTACTATTTGCAGCTTTGTTAGAGAAATTGTTACTTACTTTCTGTCCTGGTGACAACTTTACACTAGACAGGAAGTGAAGGAAAATCCGTAAAAGGAAAACCGACAACAATAAATGTAGACAGGAGTTTTAGCATTCCCCTACTTCAAAAAAAGAGTTTTTACTTCTGTTTGTGCTGCTTGTGAAGAGTTTCCTTCACTTCATGTCCCCAGGACATCAATAAAACCAGACAAGGGTTCTAATCTAAAGCTAAAAGTTTTAGCTGTAGATACACTTCTGCTTAGCATCCTACAAAATAAACACTACCTTCCCTAGTCAAACCCCTTTAATATCAGGATGGCAAAAAAGTCTGTACATTTACCAATGCATTTCCACTGATATAGCAAAGTTTTGGAAAGAAGTAATAGCATTTGCCAGTCACACTGAAACTTGAACTAAACATTACAGATGGAACCTTATCATTCTAAACTAATTTGTGGCTACACAGGTAGTTTTAGAAGTTACAATAAATTAGGTCCATTGGCCTTTCTTTAGAAGGTGCTGTGTGCAGTAACTTAGCAACCATATATAGATATTCCAAATATATTTCATTTTCCTTTAGTGTTAAGATTTTTTACACCTATAAGAAGACCGCTAAAAGATGGTGCACTTAAAGTGATAGTAAAACTTTTTTTTTCTTCACCAATGTTTGACGAGAAAGTGGCTATTAGTGGCTGGCTCTTACACTTTAGGAAAGAGGGGTGGGTATTTTTTTATATATATATATTTTTTAATTATTATTTTTTATCTTTTTTTGGGGGGATAGTGTGGCAAATAAAGGACCTCTTGCAAGTGTTTTCTGGTGATAGTATGGCCAATAATGGCCTTATACACAATATTTTTTTTTTTTGTGTGAAGGAAATGAAGATCACGGAAAAACAACTAAGATTGGATTATATGCACTGATATATAGGGGGCAGGGGGTTAGGGTAGAATTTAGGGCAGTGCCCAGGAATGGTATGGTGTAACCGATCGAATTTCATTATAATTAAATTGAGTGCAAGGAGGAAGAGAGTTGAAGAGGGAGGTAACTCTTTTTTGAATTTTTTTTTCTTTCTATTTCGGTGGGGGGTTATACGTGTTATATTTTGGAATGGAATATAAAGGAATGTATTGTATTTATATAGTTTTTATGACACATTGGAATATAAAGTTGTATAATAAGGAATTGATATGTTGAACTCTAAAAATAAAAATAAAAAATTTTGATAATAAAAAAAAGGTAACTTAGCAACCATATATAGATATTCCAGATATATTTAATTTTTCTTTACTGTTAAGATTTTTTACACCTAAATGAACACCGCTAAAAGATGGTACACTTAAAGTGATATTAAAACGTTATTTTTTTAAATAACAAACATGTTATACTTGGTTTTGCACAGAGCAGCCCCATTCTCCTCTATCATAGTCGTCTGGGGTCCCTTCCTGGAGCTCCCAGCTCCTCCACCTTTCCGAGTACTCCCCTTAGCAAGCCACTCCCGTGCCCAGCTGTCTGCGTCCATTGACACAGACAGCGGGGCTTTGCTCCAACCCCGCTCCCATGTCACAGGATTTTATTGACAGTAGCAGGAGCCAATGGCTCTCGCTGCTATCTGCCCTCTTGAGAAAAAGAGAGCAGAAAGAGCCAATGCTCTCGTGCACATCGCTGAACCGAGACCAGGCTCCGGTAAGAATAAGGAGGATGGGAAATCCTGCAGCACAAAAGTTTTTTTTTATCTTAATGCAGAGAATGCATTAAAGCAGTAGTAAACCACTTAACCCTCCCCCCCCAAAAAAAACCCTGCAAGACAATGGCATAATGTACATTGCATACTAGCACATTTTGAAATACTTACCTTAGAACAAAGCCCTCCCAGCAGCGCCCGGTCACTGCTGAGAGGGCTGACATGTTGTCTCGGCCTTTCTTCTGAGTTTGCAAGCTCTGGCTCTGTGAGTGGCCAGAGCCCGTGATGACGTCACGCCCTCACATGCGCGTGGGAGCCCTTGGTTTCCGGCAAGAATTTCTGAAGGTCTGGCACGGTATGCATGCTAGAGTCAGTCACTTTTTGTTGTCATGCCCAATCCCTATAGTTTTTTTGTAACTTCAACACTCCAGCACGGTATGCATGCTAGAGTCAGTGACTTTTTGTTGTCATCCCCAATCCCTATAGTTTTTTTGTAACTTCAACACTTAACCCATCTCCTCTCCCTCAACTTTAGCAGGAATTAATACTAAACCTACCTCTAATAATACCAAAATGAAAGGTCCAACACTAGTTAGCTCTTAACCTATTTCTAACACAACCCTTCCTCTTCTCCTAACTTTAACTGATAATGTATTCCCACAACACTTGATCCCAAGACTAACTAAAACCTAATTTACTATGGCTCAATGAACCCTTAAAATGAAATGATCACCAAAACTACTGGCCCGATACTTTCTTTGCACAAATGTTACAATCCCCTTATGAAAAGCACCTTTGACCAAGTAGTAGTGCTAACAACTAAAAGCTGCCATACATGGTTCAAATTTCAGCAGATTCCTGTTTTAGTGTTTAGTTCTGTATATTTCAGCTGCCATCTTTTTAATTGACTTAAAAAGAGGTGTCTGTGCAAGGCTAAAGACAATTCAAAAAAATATTTTTCGTTTTGTGGTTCGTTTAGGGGACAGTGGTGGGTATGAAGGGGGAATAATGCTGGGGAGGAATATGAGGATGTAAAGGTAAGTGGAGGAATAGAGAGGGAATGCGGGTTAGGTCCCCCATAAAGCAGGAAACATTTTCCAGGTAAGTCCTAATTTATTGTGAAGGAGTATAGGAAAAGTTTTTTTTTGACAACTTTGTGTTTAATCCATCTCTGCTGTAACTTGGTAAACCTCAGCAACGCCATTTGGCTGATTACCTTTATTTTATTATATACATACAAATTTTTGAGGTCATCTTTTCAGTGCCAGGTTTTAAGCCATGACTTCACCATAACAGATTATGTGAAATTATAATTATTGTGACTTGGTTTAGCCCAACAGTTTATATTTTATTGGTATTACCTTGTGGAGAGTTTAGGAAACATTTGCCTGTTGGCAGTTGCCAGTAATTACACAGTGGAAAATGTACAGTATAAAAAGAACTAAATTGAGCACAAATGCTTTATTGGTCCCTAGACTCAGCTGGCTCAGTGAGAGTGCCAAGAACTGCTGAAAGGAGTTCATCAGGAAATAGAGGAGCCTCCGCAGCCTGATAACCAGATTGTTGAAAACAAATCACTGCCATAAATAAAAAGTAGTTGTAGGTGCTGCAGGACAAAAAGGAAATGGATAATGTTTCTCAGAGGGAACAAAGTGATAGTGGAGATGAAAAGCCCAACTGTAAAAAGATCATTCTCTCTAGCCGACAGGAAGCCTTGTACTAATAAATGCAAAGAAGCATCAGTGCTGCTCAATGTACCTATATCTTCACACCAATCTATACACCTACACCTTCATCTAATGGCTATTTTCCGTAATATTTACTGATATTCTTGCAAGTCAACACCCAAACAGGAAGCCATGCTAGGTATTTTAAAGTGGAATTCCACCCTACAATTACTCTATGAACATTAAAAACCATATACCACATTTTGCCAGATTTTGCTCTCTCCAATTTTAGTAAATTAACCCCCGTGAGTTGCATGGTGTCGCTGGTAAATGGCCAGCAGTTTCTAATGCTGATTGCTGAGTGTTGGGAGAACCTGAGTATTGTCAATGTTGGGAGTACCTGTGTATTGTGAGTACCTGAGTATTGTGTGTATCGGTGTATTGTGTGTAACTGCGTATTGTGAGTGCACGTGGGCAGTGAGTACACGAGTGTTGCAAGTGCACATGGACTGTGAGTGCATTGGTCTGTGAGTGCATGTGCACTGCAAGTACACATGGGCTGTGAGTGCATGTGGGCTGCGAGTGCATGTGGACTGCAAATGAACGTTGGCTGTGAGTGCACGTGGACTACGAGTATACTACACGTGGGCTGTGAGTGCACGTGGACTGCGAGTACACTACACGTGGGCTGCGAGTGCACTACAGATGGACTGTGAGTGCACGTGGACTGTGAGTGAACGTGGAATGCGAGTACATGTGGGCTGCGAGAGCATGTGGACTGCGAGTATACTACACGTGGGCTGCGACTTTCACATGGACTGTGAGTACACTACACGTGGGCTGCGAGTGCACGTGGACTGTGAGTGCACGTGGGTTGTGAGTACCTGTATATTGTATTGTTGAGTACCGGTGTATTGTTGAGTATTAGTGTCAGGGAGCTAGTTGTTGGTTAATTTTAACAGGGTATAATCCCCAATCCTTATTAAATTAGTAGGTACAATGCCCGGTGGGTGTGGAGATGCGACTCGGTGTACATCTTGGGGCATGTATGCGTTCCTTGATCATCTGATTGAGGGCGAATACTGCTGTGCAAAATGTAAGCACACTGTTTCCCTGGAAGCCCAGATTCTGAATCCAGGAAAGCAACTGTCAGCACTGAGAAGACCCTCCATACTAAAGGAGAGTCGGTAACGTACCCGGCAGGTGCCGCCAGGGGCCAGCACAGAGGCGGGTGGAGACAAAGAGTTGCAGGCACTAGAAAAGAGTAGATGGGTGACAGTTATGAAGGTTAGAAGGGAAAGTGCCAGGGAGGCCAATTCTGGGCTGGAACATCCCAATAAGTACGCTCCATTGAGTGACATTGGTGAAACCAGTCAGGGACCAGCACTGCTGGAGCTGCCAGGGGAAGAACTCCTCCAGTGAGAGTGGGGCAACTACATGGAAAATGAGGTTTAATGTGGACAAAATGTAAAATGCATTTGGGTGGCAAAAATATGAATGCAATCTACTCACTGGGGGGAGAACCTCTGGGGGAATCAAGGATGGAAAAAGGACCTGGGGGTCCTAGTAGATGATAGGCTCAGCAATTGCATGCAATGCCAAGCTGCTGCTAACAAAGCAAACAGAATATTGGCATGCATTAAAAAGGGGATTAACTCCAGAGATAAAGCGATAATTCTCCCAATCTACAAGACTCTGGTCCGGCCGCACCTGGAGTATGCTGTCCAGTTCTGGGCACCAGTCCTCAGGAAGGATGTACTGGAAATGAAGTGAGTACAGAAAAGGACAACAAAGCTAATAAAAGGACTGGAGGATATTAGTTATAAAGAAAGGTTATGAGCACTAAACGTATTCTCTCTGGAGAAGAGACGTTTAAGAGGGGCTATGATTTCAATTTACAAATACCATACTGGTGACCCCACAATAGGGATAAAACTTTTCCGCGAAAGGGAGTTTAATAAGACACGTGGCCACTCACTTAAATTAGAAGAAAAGAGGTTTAACCTTAAACTGCGTAGAGGGTTCTTTACTGTAAGAGCCGCAAGGATGTGGAATTCCCTTCCACAGGCGGTGGTTTCAGCGGGGAGCATCGATAGTTTAAAAACCTAATAAATAAGCACCTGAATGACCACAACATACAGGGATATACAATGTAATACTGACATATAATCACACACATAGATTGGACTTGTGTCTTTTTTCAACCTCACCTACTATGCACCTACTATGTAACTATGACCAGACCACTTTTTGCAATATGGCACTGCGTTACTTTACCTGACAATTGCGCGGTCATACAATGTTTTGCCCAAAAAAGATTAAAAAAAATTTTTTTCTACAAATAGAGCTTTCTTTTGGTGGTATTTGATCACCAATGTGTTTATTTTTTGCACTATAAATAATTCGACCAACAATATTGAAAAAAATAATATATTTTTAACTTTTTGCTATAACACATATCCAATACATAAATCCATTTTAAAAAATCCATTTTTTTTTCATAAATTTAAGCTAATATGTATTATGCTACATGTTTTTGGTTAAAAAAAATCCCAATTAGCCTACATTGATTGGTTTCCGCAAATGTTATAGTGTCCACAAACTATGGGATATATACTGGAATTTTTATTTTTTAATACTAGCAATGGCGGCTATAAGAGACTTATAGCGGGACTGCGATATTGCAGCAGACAATTGGACACTGACACTTTTGACACTTTGAGGCGGAAAAAAAAGCGCTGTCCCTGTACTAATGACACTGGCTGGGAAGGGGTTAAACATACACTGGCTGGGAAGGGGTAAACATCTAGGGTGATCAAACTGTGTGCCTAGTCATTGTTTGTGTTTTCTATATGTGCTGCTTTTACTAGGGGAAAAGATGGATTTTAGCCCCTGCTTTGCAGGAACACAAAATCCATCCCTTCCCCCCTGTTAGAACAGAACTCTGCCTTGTTTACATAGGCAGATCTCCATTCTGAGTCTCTGCCCGACGATCAGCAGGTGCCTGGCAACCACGGAAGTGCAGGATCACATATACTGTATATACGTGATCTGGTGCACAGCTGCTGCCCTGTAGCAGTAAAACTACTATAGAGCGTTCAGCAAGTGGTTAATGTTCATAGAGTATTTATAGGGTAAAACTCTACTTTAAAGTTTAACTCAAGGCATGTAAAAAAACATTTATTGCTGTTTGCGTATTCCTTTAAAAATAATTAAGTTAATTTTTTTCATATAGCTAGCATAAGTACCTGAATCTATTTTTTAGCCTCTTGTGAGCACTTGAACAAGGGTATTCAGAATGAGTGTTGGTAGTGGTGGTGGTGCGGGGGGAGCAGTGCTGCTGCATGCACCTGTGTGGACAGGGAGCACAGAGTGAGCGGAGTTGATGACTTGTGTGTTTCTGCTCCTTCACTGTCCTATTGGCAGGCTGTGGGCAAGGAGGTGACACCACTACATTCTTTAATTCTATGAGCTAAAGTTGTGTCACCTTTCTGGCTATATTAAATGAGAAAGCTTGTGCAACAAGGAATCCCCAAATTGCAAGGAAGGTGCAAGCTGTACTTTCTGGCTATACTGTCTGCAGTGGCTAGAGTTTTATTGAAAGGACATCTGCCACAAAAAAATAATTTTATTTTAAACGTTAATGTAAAGAATGTGCATAAATGCAACAACAAAACTATTGATTTGTTTCACCAACTTCACTAATTGATTTTGAAGAGTGACAGACTTGGGAAATACAATCAGAGCCTACATGGTGACAGCACAAATTCCATTTGAGAACACTGTCCGGCTTGCATGCCCCATGAATGTGGAAACAATATGTTAGGTTCACATTGTTTGTAGCATAACATTTGAAGAGGATCAGCATCAATGCTATAGGTAGTACTATCACTGTCATGAAAGGTGCTTCCCATTGACCAGTAGCAGATCTATGTAAAGATAGAGCCAATGCTTCTACTAAAGTCAGCACAATAAGTCCCTGGACAGATGGCAGCTTTAAAGTATATTTAAAAAAATTACTTTTTAAAGATGAGCCATTAAGTATCTCTACAGATGTGCATTTCAATCAGACCCTCTCTACTAGTTGTAGGGTTCTAGGGTTGTCCTTGAAAGCCTTAAGTGTTTGGAGAAGACTCACATTGATTCGGGTCAGAATTACCTAGGGGATTCTCTCCTTCTTTCTAGAGCAGTGTTTCTCATCTCCAGTCCTCAAGGCGCCCCAACAGGTCATGTTTTCAGGATTTCCCTCAGATGAAACAGCTGTGGGAATTACTAAAGCAATTAACCTGATCAAATAACCTGTGCAAAACAATGGAGAGCCTGAAAACATGACCTGTTGGGGCACCTTGAGGACTGGAGTTGAGAAACACTGTTCTAGAGTGATTGTTCCCCTCTGTTCCATCTCCAGCAGCCTAGAGTTTTTGGAATGGGATAGGGTCCATCTGGGAACCAATCGGCTATTAACTGGTACAATTTAACCAAGGTAATTATTACTATAAAACTCTACATCACTGATGATCATTGCTTGATACATTCACTTTAGAAGCATGGTAATGATTTTCTGGTGGTTTAGGGTTTTTATTCTTGCGTTATAGGCAATTTTTTCTTGTGTTCCTCCTATGGTCACACAATACCCTGCAATCCTAGTCTTCGTTGGGAATCTTGTATTCAATCAAATCAGCAATGCTCTTGTTCCTGAGAATCTGGTAGGCCTGTCTCCTTAACTCAATGATCAATATATTAATGATGGTTGACTAAATAACATGTGTATTGCAATATACATATGTGATATGCAATACCTGTATTTTGACTCTCTTTATCTATAGTGTCAGCACCAGGGCCGATCCGCCCTATACGCTTGCTACGCAAGCTGCGTAGGGCCCCGAGTGATTACTCGGGGCCCCAGAATCTTCACCGCCGCCGCTAGAGGTCCACGGGCCGGGCGGAGACAATGTCTCCGCCGACCCCCATTTTCTTGTAGACTAAGAGGAGGGTGGCTGCCAATAGGAATTGAGCTGTGGCACCGCCCACCTCCCCGCCCCGCTGATGTCCGTCTGTGAGTGAAATGATGTGGGAAGGGACGGGGGTGGGCGGCGCCGCAGCTTAATTCCTATTGGCAGCCACCTGGCCGGCTCCTCCACTGTCCACTCTGTACTGTAATGGCGGCAGATAGAGTCTCTGCTGCTGGGGCATCACACCTGATGTAAGGGGGGACTCCGCTGGGAATGCCTGGTGTAAGGGGGGACTCCGCTGGGAATGCCTGGTGTAAGGGGGGACTCCACTGGGAATGCCTGATGTAAGGGGGGACTCCTCTTGGAATGCATGGTGTAAGGGGGGACTCCGCTGGGAATGCCTGGTGTAAGGGGGACTCCGCTGGGAATGCCTGATGTAAGGGGGGACTCTGCTGGTAAGGCCTGGTGTAAGGAGGAACTCCGCTGGGAATGCCTGATGTAAGGGGGGACTCCGCTGGGAATGCCTGATGTAAGGGGGACTCCGCTGGGAATGCCTGATGTAAGGAGGGACTCCGCTGGGAAGGCCTGGTGTAAGGGGGACTCCGCTGGGAATGCCTGGTGTAAGGAGGACTCCGCTGGGAATGCCTGGTGTAAGGAGGACTCCGCTGGGAATATCTGATGTAAGGGGGACTCCACTGGGAATGCCTGGTGTAAGGGGGGACTCCGTTGGGAATGCCTGATGTAAGGGGGGACTCCGTTGGGAATGCCTGATGTAAGGGGGGACTCCGCTGGGAAGGCCTGGTGTAAGGAGGGACTCAGCTGGGAAGGCCTGGTATAAGGAGGGACTCCGCTGGGAATGCCTGGTGTAAGGGGGGACTCCGCTGGGGATGCCTGGTGTAAGGGGGACTCCGCTTGGAAGGCCTGGTGTAAGGGGGACTCCGCTGGGAATGCTTTGTGTAAGGGGGACTCTGCTGAGAATGCCTGGTGTAAGGGGGGACTCCGCTGGGAATGCCTGGTGTAAGGGGGACTCCGCTGGGAATGCCTGGTGTAAGGGGGGACTCCGCTGGGAAGGCCTGGTGTAAGGAGGGACTCCGCTGGGAATGTCTGGTGTAAGGGGGACTCCGCTGGGAATGTCTGTTGTAAGGGGGGACTCCGCTGGGAATGCCTGATGTAAGGGGGGACTCTGCTGGGAATGCCTGATGTAAGGGGGGACTCCGCTAGGAAGGCCTGGTGCAAGGAGGGACTCAGCTGGGAAGGCCTGGTATAAGGAGCGACTCCGCTGGGAATGCCTGATGTAAGGGGGGGACTCCGCTGGGAATCCCTGGTGTAAGGGGGACTCCTCTGGGAATGCTTGGTGTAAGGGGGGACTCCGCTGGGAAGGCCTGGTGTAAGGAGGGACTCAGCTGGGAAGGCCTGGTATAAGGAGGGACTCCGCTGGGAATGCCTGGTGTAAGGGGGGACTCCGCTTGGAAGGCCTGGTGTAAGGAGGGACTCCGCTGGGAAGGCCTGGTGTAAGGGGGACTCCGCTGGGAATGCCTTGTGTAAGGGGGACTCCGCTGAGAATGCCTGGTGTAAGGGGGGACTCCGCTGGGAATGCCTGGTGTAAGGGGGGACTCCGCTGGGAAGGCCTGGTGTAAGGAGGGACTCCGCTGGGAATGTCTGGTGTAAGGGGGACTCCGCTGGGAATGTCTGTTGTAAGGGGGGACTCCGCTGGGAATGCCTGATGTAAGGGGGGACTCCGCTGGGAATGCCTGATGTAAGGGGGGACTCCGCTAGGAAGGCCTGGTGCAAGGAGGGACTCAGCTGGGAAGGCCTGGTATAAGGAGCGACTCCGCTGGGAATGCCTGATGTAAGGGGGGACTCCGCTGGGAATCCCTGGTGTAAGGGGGACTCCTCTGGGAATTCTTGGTGTAAGGGGGGACTCCGCTGGGAATGCCTGGTGTAAGGGGGGACTCCGCTGGGAATGCCTGGTGTAAGGCTGGACTCCGCTGGGAATGCCTGGTGTAAGGCTGGACTCCGCTGGGAATGCCTGGTGTAAGGAGGGACTCTACTGGGAATGCCTGGTGTAAGGAGAGACTCTACTGGGAATGCCTGGTGTAAGGAGGGACTCTACTGGGAATGCCTGGTGTAAGGGGGACTCCGCTGGGAACACCTGATGTAAGGGGGACTCCGCTGGGAACACCTGATGTAAGGGGGGCTCCGCTGGGAACACCTGATTTAAGGGGGACTCCGCTGGGAATGCCTGATATAAGGAGGGACTCCGCTGGGAATGCCTGATATAAGGAGGGACTCCGCTGGGAATCCCTGGTGTAAGGAGGGACTCCGCTGGGAATGCCTGGTGTAAGGAGGGACTCCGCTGGGAATGCCTGGTGTAAGGAGGGACTCAGGGCTTCCACTGATTCTGCATTATGGTGAGTTGAATAATTTCATTTTATATTACAATGTAATAATAGAAATAATGCGCTTCAGTCATCCTGACACCATAACAACCATGATGCCAGGATGATTGAAGCGCTAACCCCAGGTGTTTGGAGTATCTTTATCTGCTGATTTGTTAAACTTTCTGGAATACACATATTTCTATTGTGGTGTAGGATCTGGGCCTGCTGTCCCTCCATCTCTCTTTCTTTCTTTTTCTCCCCCATCCCTCTTTCATCTCAGACTCTAACCACATCCCCTCCGAGCCATGCCCATGTAAGCCACGCCCACTATCCCGCGTAAACCACACCCATTTTTTGCCACCGTAGAGGGCCCCTTAGCAGAATTTTGCTTAGGGCCCTAGGGAGGTCAGGATCGGCACTGGTCAGCACTATGCAGCATGCATAAGACTCCTGAGGAAGCCCTCCAGGGTGAAACATGTAGAGCGGAAGCTGCTGCACTGCTGTAAAAATTGCATGTTGTGTGATAAATTTTTATTATCCTTTAACCTGTTATGAAATAAAGTCTATGTTTTATTGAATTTTACACTGTGTGTGAACCACTGGTTTTTGCCACCTTAAAAGTCCAGTTTTTTGCTTCTTTAATTGTTCTCTCTACTAATTGTGATAACTGCAGGTTCAAATTAGCTGTAGTCCATAAGGTCAGATAACTGAAAAGATAGCTTAGATGCATGCATACATTTGAAATATTCAGGCAAATGTTGAACTTTGTAAACATTATCTTCATCCTGTCTTATCTACTGTATGTTCCTATTAAAAAGGGAAGTATAGCTATTTCTAGTGAGAACATGTTTAAGTTAATATTGTGTGTTTACTGTAAACCAGAATGGCAAAAACCACTGAAAATATGCACTTGCTTGTAGCATTATGGCAAGTATTCCCTGACTCTGTCCTGTTTCCCGAATTTACTCTAAAGCCCTGTACACATGATCGGATTTCCTATGGTTTTTTAGCCGATGGATTTTTCCATCGGAAAACCGATGAAGCTGACTTTCATCAGTCTTGCCTACACACCATCAGTCAAAAAACCGACCGTTCCAAATGCAGTGACGTAAAACACTCAGATGAGCCGAGAAAAATTAAGTTCAATGCTTCTGAGCATGCGTCGACTTGATTCTGAGCATGCGTGGGTTTTTTATCCGATGGAGTTCCCCACAGACAATAGTAATTTGCTATCGGTTTTTTAACCATCGGATAAATTTAAAACATGTTCTATTTTTAAACACCGATGGAAAAAAGACCGAGGGGGCCCATACACGATCGGTTTGTCCGATGAAAAAAGTCCATCGGACTGTTTTCATCGGTAAAACCTATCGTGTGTACAGGGCTTAAAGCTTAGTGTTCTACAGTTGCCCATGTAGTTTTCCCAAAAACGTCCCTTACAACCGACACCATCCTTCTGTATCTATTAGATGTGATAAAAAAAAAATATTTCCCTTTATGATTCCAGCCACTTCAAACCTCTTATTTTCTTTACATATCATTTGCTCCTTTTATGTTTCCTTTCACATATCTTTTGTTCCTTTTTGTTTTCTTGTACCTGTTTTTTTTTCCTCCTATGTATGCAGGGTGGAGAATGTAGTTAGAAGAGGGAAGGAATGTCTGATCCAATAAGAAGTGCTATGCTATATTACAATTGGCTGGCTGGGATCACACAAGATAAGTAAATTGTCTGAACCTAGATAGACTTTTGAAGGAAATTCATTCTTTCTGCAGCTTCAGGGATTGTTTTGCTGGTTTTAAGCCAACACTACTGTACTGTATATACAGCATATGCTGTTTAGAAATCATTTTATGGCTCCTGGCACTAAAGATTTGGATCAGCTAGATATCTGGAACATAATGTATCTTTTTTATTAGAAAGCTACAGTTATTTTTGAAAGCTGGCTTTATCACATTCATTTTGCAATACAAATAAAATAGATCCAAACAACATTAGGAATAACTAGGTAAGGCCAAGGACAGCAACAAATACTTAGGAGATAATAAAAAGGACAGAAAATCCCAGCAACAGAGTGTTCATCATTCAAAATGCAATCCATATGGTTACCTGTGGTGAAATCAGAAAGTGGACTCTGTTTTCATCTGAGCTCTATATAATCCCAGTAGCCAGGTTAAGCAGTTTTGTTGCATTACTTTATCACGGAATTGTAGTTTACTGTGGACTAAATTCCATAGTATACAACCTCTCTATCAATGGCTCCCAACTTTTTATTTGAAAGCCTTTAGGGGAAAAAAGCACTTTGGGTTTAGCCAATCCATGTTTCGTCCATAAATTCTACGTGGTCTGTGTAACTGTAGGATTGGCTGAGGTGTGTCCTTTTCCTACAAAGATTGTGCTGAAACGTGTCCCTCTTTGTTATCTCAGAAAGTTAAAAGGTATGCCTATCTGGAAACTATAAAAGGCAGAGCTAAAAAAAAAAACCTTATACATAAAAAAACAGATCAAAAGCCATTGATATTTGCCTTTTCAAGTGTCCAGGGGCACCAGGCAGGGGTGCCCCCTCTCTCCTGGCCTTTTTACTCTTGTAATGGAGCCCCTGGCGATTGTACTGCGCTCCTCTCCCCTGGTCCAGGGCATTAGAGTAGGCACCCTTACCGAGACCAGAGCACTTTATGCGGATGACTTGGTTCTTTTTGTCTGGGACACCAGGCCGTCTTTACAGGCAGCGCTGGCACTTCTGGATAGATTTACATTGGTCTCTGGGCTCAGGGTTAACTGGTCCAAATCCAAAGTACTCCCCTTGCGCTCTCATCCAATCCCTGACCAGGCGGATCACGACATTCCCCTGCAATGGGTTTCCCAGATTAAGTATTTGGGGCTCCAGATTACCAACTCAGTGACTGACTTTATTAGCCTCAATATTACCCCACTGCTCGCTACGGTGTCTAAGAAGCTCCAGGCCTGGAGAAACCTCCCTCTGTCCCTCATAGGGAGGGTGAACTTGGTTAAAATGAAAATCTTGCCCCAACTATTGTATGTCCTTAGGAATTCCCTGGTTTGGATTCCTAGGTCAATTTTCAAATCACTGGATGCAGTGATCTCCTCCTTCTTCTGGCAGAGAGGTGTTCCCCACCTTAGATTGGCGATATTGCAGAAGCCATGGGGGGAGGGGGGTCTAGCGGTATCATATTTCTACAAGTACTTTTTGGCCGGACAGTTGACGGTGGCCCACCCCTGGCTGACTGTTCCCCAGGATGACGCCTCCCTGGAGGCAGCCTATGTAGGCTCCTACGAAGCGCTGTCCCATCTGGTGTACAGAGGTCAAAGAGCTCCTTACCCACTGACATCCTCCATGCGCTCAGTGATGAGGGCATGGGTTGTGGCGCAGGGATTGAGCTCATCTAGCGCAACCAGACTTTCTCCCAACATGCCGTTGTGGAGGAATCCCAATTTACCACATTTCTTTGATTATCCAGATCCGGTAGTGTGGACTAGGTACGGTATTAAAACTTTGCTTCACATTGTCTCAAATGGTACTTTTCTGTCATTTGATGACCTCAAATTAAAATATGATTTGCCTAATTCACATTATTTTAGGTACATCCAATTAAGGCACGCTTTCTATTCACAATTTGGGGGGAAACCCCTTAGCCTTGAGCCCAGTGACCTGGAATTGCTGACCCGCAGCGACACACTATCAAAACCTGTCTCTTGCCTGTATAAGGACTTATTTCATGACACAAACCTCTTATTGGGACCTCGCAGGAGAGCGTGGGAGGCTGCGGCTCCGGGGCTGGACAGGGGTGATTGGGACGACATGTGGGGGTCTGCGTTTCAGTATCTTGTATCTAGCAGGGATAGATTGATCCATTACAAATTTCTGAGTCTATCTCACCCCTGCCAGATTGGCACGGATGTTTGGGACTCGGCAATCGCAGTGCTGGAGATGCACGGCACCCATAGCTGACTTTCTACACATCTTTTGGGAGTGCCTATTAATAAAACCCTATTGGCAAGCCATTGCCTCTTGTATCAGGGCGGTCACTTCCATTACTATCCCCATGTCCATTGAAGTATGTCTTTTACATTTAGTGGAGCCCCTGGCCACTACCAGGGCTATACGGACCCTCCTTACTCTGTTACTATTCTATGCTAAAAAGCGCATTATATTACCATGGAAGAGCAATGTGTCGCCTACTATGGAGTCTTGGAAAGTATTGGTCAATAAGGCAGTGCCCTTCTACAAAGCTACATACTTGAATAGGGGGACCCTAACTAAATTCGATAAGGTTGGGGGGGGGGGGGTGGATGGCTTCCATGGATACAGCATCTGCTTAATTATGAGATACTAACAGATTTTATGTTTTATATATTAATATTTTATTTTATACATTTGAATTTTTTTTTTTTTTACTTATGGTACTGAGAGGTGATTGATTGGGGAATTGGAGGACTAGCGAGTGCTTGCAGAGCCTCTTTGCTGAACATCTGAGGGACAGAAAACTCTCCAGTTCACTAACCCATTCCTTTGTCCGGGGGGGGGGGGGCTGGGAGCGTAATCTCTAACTACAGTATCAGGTGGAAAGGCATGGGGAGCGGCAGGACTGTACACCTACATCATGATTGACCGCCTCTGGATGGAGGTCAGCAAGTTTCTGTACCTGTTTGGGCAAGCATTGGGGGGGGATGTATCACAGGTTTATGTGATGACTTTTCTGTTGTAATTTTATGTTGTATATCCCGGCACTTTTATGGCCGCTTGTTGTCCACGCTGTGTGGCTTGTTATAACCTGTGTTGTATGAAACAAAATAATTTAAAAAATAATTTACAAAAAAAAAAGCCATTGATATTTTATTACCGTATATAGAAAAACAAGGTAAATTGCAGAATGTAAAATAGAGCCTCAAAAAAAGCTGTATTTTCTAGGTTTAAACCAAAATAATCACATTAGAGAAATAAGAAATTGTCAAGTTGGGCGAAAAGCCGTTCTATGTACGAGGACAAGTAGATCTTGTATTCCCAAAGATAATAAACCTTTCTATGGCCAGCTTCTGTACTTAAAGTGGAAGTAAACCCATTGATTTAACAGTTTAAAAAACAGTTAAATTCCCGGCATGCCGGAAATGCTAACTGCCACATTGGTTGTGCTCTCAAGCAAACCAATGGCTGGTGTCATAACTGGTCACATGTGCAGCATCAGGCCAGGTGAAGATTAAACAAAGGTCAAGATGGTAGCTTCCTTGGCTGAAAATTATAGGAGGGTTTACTTCCACTTTAAGGCAAACAAGTGGGTGATAAGTATCCTGTTATTGCCTACTTGGTGGTGGAAGTACTAAGATAATACCAAGTCCCATTTTTTTCTGCAAATTGAATAAGTCCTTTTAAGCAAAGTAAAGAAGACTGTCAAGTAGATAATTATACAATATACTCTAAATTATTCTAAGCAAGATAATGAATATTTATTATTATGCCTAGAAAATTGTATGCAGTAGAGACCAGACCTCTTGGTATTATTTGCATTAGAATGAAAATCAAACTCCCTCCCATATAACTCCTATATTTGTCCTTGTATATAAATGTCACTGGCTTTACTAACGTGATTCACAAGAGAATATTTCATAATGTGTTGGACATTGTTCTCAGAATAATGCCACTTGATTACCATCCAATAATCCCTCCTCTGAGGCCAATAAATCAAGGTTATTTTAGAGTCTACTTGGGGTTCTTTAGCTGTTGTGATCAATAGACCTGAAAATGAATAGTCTTAGCTTACATCAAGAGAGCAGTACCGCCTGCTCTTAACATAAATAATTAGCTGTATTAGCGGTACTGAAAAAGAGAGTTTATAAACAAAGTTGCCTGAGGGCCTTCTAAATGAAAAATGAGTATGTCCCCTGGAAATTTTCTCCTGCGGAACTTGGCACATTCTATAATTGGGTATACAGCTTCAAATCCTTGCAATGCAATTAACTAAACTCAATGACTAATGCCAGCAAAACAACTAATTAAAAATTTCAGTAAGTAAGACCCAGGAACAAAGTAACATAATTTTGATTATTTTATCTGAAGCTCAGCAGGTTTCTTGCTTTCTTATTGCAATCTAAAAGAAGTTACAGCACAATGTGAATGGATTTTTCTTCTTAACAGGCACAAAAGAGCTGTCAGTGCTTATGTCCAATGATGAGTGTGGCTAACATGGTTGGAATATTATTCAGTGAAGAGTAGAAGTCAAGGCAGACCTACTTTACTGTCATTTCCATTTTAATGACACCCAAAGGTCATTTGGAACCGTACAATTCTTTTAGATCTTCAAAAGCCAAATGTAGCCACCATAAAAAAATAATGTCAAGCTGCATTTTTGTCACTTTTCCTTCAGTGTTATAGTCAGTTACATACAGCTTGTTGCAGCTGTTAAATTTTGAAATAAGCATTTAAAACCATAAAGTACCATTGGCATTATGGGGGATGCTAAAAATAAGCACAAGTGTTTGGGTAATGATACGATTTTATGACATAAAAAAAGAAATGAAAAGAAAAAACAGAATTGTATATTGTTCTTTGCTAATAAATCATAATATATGGAAAAATGTACAACAGATCCGTGCTGTGCCTCCCATTGCTAATGTTACAAGTAAAGGTGATTTAAAAATAACATTTGTACGAACAAAGCCTAATAACAGGGCTAACGCCTTTTGTACTTTATCATCACTGCCTTCATATAGAGTTTTTAAAAAGGCTAACATTGTTCTATCCACTCTAAACACCTACAGACACTTTTCTATACAACGAGGGGAGCATGCAGAGCTTATTAATGACATTCAGTATACAAGGAATCAATTCTAGCAAACACATGTTGAGTGAAAAATAAGGAAACATGGAAATAACATTTCTAAAACACAAAATAATGGGAAATTATTATTGTCTTGATGTTGGCTGACATTAACCCACCAACCTGGCTAGTGTTAGGAAACCAACAAGCCCAGATAAAGTGGAATTATGGTCAAACTATAAACTTACATATGTGATATATGCTGTGCCTTGGATAGGTACTTCCTTTGATGTGGTGATATAGCTCTTAGTTCTGAAGTGAAATCACTGCAGTGTTATCAACATACTGTATGCTGGCATTGTTAATAGCCCTATCAGTGAACAGCCACACCTAGCTTCCCACCCGAAGCCATTTACATTGACAGCACATTGCTGTATCTGCTGGAATTTAGGGAAAACCCGGTTCAATCACTTCCACCTCTCCAGCACTGTCTAGCATGAACAATTGGGCTTCCCTGCTCCATTTGCCATTAAAAATGTACCGTATATACTCGAGTATAAGCCGAGTTTTTCAGCACATTTTTTTGTGATGAAAATGCCCCCCCTCGGCTTATACTCGAGTCACCTTTTTGCGTCTGATCTCCCGGACTTTGGGGACCCGGTACCGGCTGTAGGTCCCCTGGACCCCAAACTTGACACACATATAGCTTCACTCTTCCTTTACAAGTGTGCAAAGTTTGTCGTCCGGCGAACCTACTGCCGGCGAGCACCGATTTTTCAAAGCCGGGCACCCCTTCCATAGACTCCCATGTTAAACGGTAATTTCTCTGGTGACTTTGGGGACCTAATGGTCCCCTGGACCCCAAACTTGGCACACATATAGCTTCACTCTTCCTTTACAAGTGTGCAAAGTTTTGGGGGACCTACAGCCGGGGAGCACCAATTTTTCAAAGCGGGGCACCCCTTCCATAGACTCCCATGTTAAACGTCAGTCATGGACACAGTGAGGCATGGGCACAGTGAGCCATGGACACAGTGAGGCATGCACATGGACACAGTGAGGCAAAGTGAGGCACAGTGAGGCATGCAGATGGTCACCCTAGGCTTATACGAGTCAATAAGTTTTCCCATTTTTTGTGGTAAAATTAGGTGCCTCGGCTTATATTCGGGTCGGCTTATACTCGAGTATATACAGTAATTCAATTTAAGACATTTAATGTGACAACTTGCCTTGAAAATGCTTGTTGATCACTTTAAAACAGGCAGAGGACAATAATTATTTTAAAAGCCCTAATAAAACTTGTACAAAGCACTTGCACCACCAAGTCAAAATAGTTGAAAACTATAACAAAGCAGAACTCAGCCCATGCTTATAGCATATCTAAAGGCAAAACTTTATATAGTTTTTAAAAGCGAGTGAGGGGGTTAAAATCCCTGTCAAGTTTGTATTGCTGTATGTTTTCCCATTGAGGATATTTACAATCTCTATTTGTCCTGGTGACCATTGTCATAGCCATACAAAGTGATGGGTAATCCAAAATGTTACATTTATCATTGAGGGCATGATATCATTGAGGGCATGTGAGGGCAAGGGATTTGCCCTCACATGCAGATATTTTCTAGGCCTTCATTTTGTGTTTCCTGAAAAGCAAAGGAAGGGTATTTTACCTAATGGGACATAGGCAGCAAACAAAATGTTGACAGAAGATGTAGTCATCCTCTGCTCTTTTCAAAACCAAAAAAATAAAAAGTGTTGGCTTTAAAAAAATGTAATTGCCTGCTAGAGAAATGCAACCCCATAGATACCAACTGTTCTGACTTTACCAGGGCAGCCCCACATCTAGGAGCTCTATCCTGAAAATGTCTATGTTCCCAGCTGTATCCCAAGACCACAGCATCACCCTTATTTGAGTTACTGAGCATGCACAAACTCAAAAAATGGTATAAACGGAGGGGATTGCAGACAGCTACTGCATAAATAGGAGTGGGACCACCTAAAAACTGGGTATGATCTCCATGGTACCACTCAGAAGGTGTGTGTGACAAGTGTTGGCTATGAGCAGTGGTGACAGCATCCTGATCCTGGAGCAAATTAGTTGACCCTTAAATATGCAAACTTTCTTTGTTCACTAGAGCAATCATTAAGATAGGCTGCTCAGAATCAGAACTGTTAATGGGCTCAGCACAAAATAAACAAAATGCATTTGTCCACTACAAAATCTATTTAAGGGGGCTAATTTTCAAGTAAGACAATTGCTCATTAGGTACCTACTCAGAGCATTTATTTGCCTAACCCATAACCTACCATCAATTTTATGAATGCTAATAATATGATGCTGATAATATGATCACGAAGCTTTGAGTGCACAAATAATAGTATTACACTTCAAGAAAGACTGCTAAAGGCCATAGCAGGGAGTGGAAGGTCCACCACAAATGGTGGTTTGTGTCTTTTTTTTAGCCTTTGTTACAGCATAATTAGCTGTTGTGTTTGTCCTTGTGACCAAAAGAACTACAGGCATCAAATCTCAAGCTCCCTGCTAACTGGAGAGCTATAATAGGGGTGTTGTTTCACATAGAGAGGGTATTTTTCTACAGCATGCTGGCAGGGAACAGGTCTTTTACTCACAATGTGGCTACTTGCTAAGGAAAATAAACTGTTGCATTGTTTTAATGCATCTGGAATATATTTAGCTGATTTAAAATGAAAGTTCATCTAGGCTTTAACACTGTACTGAGGCTTGGCATTAGCAGAAGAAAGTAAAGCTATTAATATTCTGTCTCTGGCTGCACTTCAAGAAAGAGCACTCCTTCCAAGAAGTACATATTTGAAGATACATCTTTAGAAAATAATATTATTCTTTTGTGTACATATACCCAGTGCTGGGACAAGGTCCTTTAGCACCCATAGCGAAAAAGGGCCAACTTCTCTCCCCCATGAGCTGTAAACGACTTCTTTAGCATAATTCGCAAGTCCTTTTTTTTTTGTGCCTCTCTTCTTTTGAGATGCCCTAGGTGGATTCCTCTTATGCCTACCGTGCTGCTCGGCCCTGCATATGCCACATCTTTGAAAAGTTACACTTACTTTTTTTGGTCTTGTTCCTTATGTATTTCTAGGTCACAGTCATGAAAATATAAAATAAATTACTGCCAAACAAATGATGGATTTGCTGACTCGGTAGGAATAATTTAATGTGTCTTATCTACTTCAGGTCATTGTATTATCTGGGTCAGAAACAGTACATAAGCAAAGTTGGTAGTTTTCTTATATAAAAGAACCACCCTTGCATCCCTGTGCTTGGCTGTAAATAAATCACCTAGACATGGTACCATGTAAAGGCAGATGCTGGAAGCTACAGAAAAAGGCTTCTGTCCCATCTATTTCACACTGACAGTTTGTTGGTAAATGACATACTTAGAATTTACTTTACTTCTCTCTCTGCACAAATGTAATAATCCAAACTACTCTATAAGCAGACACTTGTTCTGACATCTCATCTTTATGACATTTGAATGAATGCAAAGCTCCCCATGTTCATTACTTTCCCATTTCCAGCCTTCCAATGAAACTTTTGCGTAGCTGGCTCATTTTCTGGGGCCGGGCGGATCGTGGAGTGTTTTGCTTTTTCAGAATTGTCGCTTTTTTTTTTCCAGAGAGCGAAGTTAATTACAAAAGATCATGAACCCTATTATTTTTGCTTCCTGTAAACTGTCAGTTTTCTCATTTTGCTCTCTTGGTTTAATATAAATTCAACAACCTACTGGTGGCATTATGTTATGCTCTCAAATTTAATGTGCATGGACATTTATCAGCTGGGCTCCCAATCTTCCCAATATTGGACAAATGCGTGTATGCTATCAGAGGGCTAGAGACAATTCAGTACTGAAATAAGAATTCTTCTCTGACAGACAAATCGTTTTAAGAATCAAAATGAATCATAGGAGGCATTAAAATGCTTAAAACAAATTAACGTTGGTAGTGATAAAACATGGCCTAAAGAGATCTGGTCAGGCAAGTATCCGCTTTTTAGCTATTTCAGTGGTTGCAAATAAACAATTTGTTGCAGACCTTCCCCTTTTCAATAAACATCACATTAGCATGCATCTCTGCATGCTGATAAAACATCATCTTGCTTTCATTAAACAAAAATGTTTTATAATGGAATCTTTATTTATCCCAAAAAAATAAAAATAAGTACAAAAACAAGGCATCCAAAGACATATAAAGTGCCATTATATGGAAATATCAAGGCATCAAAAACATTGCGTCTTGAAACACAACAGAAAATACAAAGATTTAAATAACAGCCAAACACTGAGAGTGTGTCTTTCAGTGTAAACTGTAAAGCCTAGTACACCCCACCCGAGTTTCTCGTCGTAAAAAACCCGTAGATTTTCTCGACAAGATTCTTGTCAAGCTTGACGAGCTTCTTGTCAAGCTTTCCTTTCATACACACTGTCAATTCCAAATCTCGTCGTTGTTCTGCGCGGTCACGTACAACACGTACGACGGCAGTATAAAGGGGAAGTTCGATTCCAATGGCGCCACCCCTTGGGCTGCTTTTGCTGATCTTGTGTTATCGTGTGTTAGTAAAAAATTTGGTGAGAGACGATTCACGCTTTTCAGCCTCGTGCTTTTCAGTTCAGCATGACAAATGTGCTATCTCCATTACGAATGCTAGTTTTACCAGAAGGAGCGCTCCCGTCTCATACTTGATTCTGAGCATGCACGTTTTTTTAAGACTCGGATAAGCATACACACGACCGGTTTTCTCGTCGCAAAACAGGCCGATGAGAAACCCGACGAGAAAAACGAGAATCCTGATGAGAAAATAGAGAGCAGGTTCTCTATTTTTCTCGTCGAGATTCCCGGCAGTTTTCTCGACGAGAAACCATACACACCAACGTTTTTCTCGGCAAGAAAGCTCTCTCAGCAGTTTTCTTGTTGTTTTTTGACGAGAAACTCGATCGTGTGTACGAGGCTTAAAGCGGAGCTCCACCCTAAAGTAGAACTTCCGCTCATCAGAACCCTCCCCCCCTCCGATGTCACAATTGTCACCTTTCAGGGGGGAAGGGGGTGAAGATACCTGTCTAAGACAGGTATTTTTACCCACTTCCGGGAGTCCTCTCTGAGGGAAGCACGTCACTTCCCGCAGAATACCCGTAGTGTTCTGGGAGACACTCGGCTCCCAGAACACAGGAGGACCAGTCAGAACGCGAATGCGCCAGAGGGAACCAGGCAGTGAAGCCGCAAGGCTTCACTTCCTGGTTCCCTGACCGAGGATGTCATTGGGGGCAGCAGAGTGACGAGCGATTGCTTGTCCTCTGCTGTGGACGTCGCTGGACTCCAGGACAGGTAAGTGTCCTAATATTAAAGGCAGCAGCTGCAGTATTAGTAGCTGCTGGCTTTTAATATTTATTTTTTTCGGCGGAGCTCCGCTTTAAGATGGGAGTCATAATGTGGATTGACTAGAAAGTCTAGGCCAAGCTAAAAGGCTTGTCGTACATACAAAGCGGAAAAACAAGCCCCCTTGCCCGCGTTGCAGCACAGCCAACACCGAAAAAAACATATGATGGTAATTCTATCTGCAGATACATTTTTCTGAGTCATAAAGACCTTCAAATAGCTCTGATCTCCGAACCTAATGCCGCGTACACACAACCGTTTTTCATGACAAGAAAAATTGCATTTTTAAAAATGGTCGTGAAAAACGGTCGTGTGTATGCTCCAGAGCAGTTTTCTCGACGAGAAAAACGCCCGAAAAAAAATTAGAACCTGCTCTGTTTTTTCTCGTCGTTCTCTTTAACGTCGTGAAAAACAGTCGTGTGTATGCTTTTACGAGGGGAAAAAAAACACGCATGCTCAGAATCAAGTATGAGACGGGAGCGCTCGTTCTGGTAAAACTAGCGTTCCTGGAGAGAGCACATTCGTCACGCTGTAATGGACTGAAAAGCACGAAGACTGAAAAGTGCGAATCATCTCTCACCAAACTTTATTAACACGAGGATCAGCAAAAGCGTCCCAAAGGGTGGCGCCATTCGAATGGAACTTCCCCTTTATAGTGCCGTCGTACGTGTTGTACGTCACCGCGCTTTGGTCAAGCGTTTTTTTTTTTTCATGAACGTGTATATGCAAGGCAGGCTTGAGAGGAAACACGAAAAATCACGTCGAGAAAAAACTTCGTTTTTTTTCATGACATGAATAACGGTCGTGTGTACGAAAGAAAAGATGGCTAGCATAAAAAAAAAAACTGAGCAAGTATGCAAACCGTATAAAACAGACATTTCCATTTGTGGAAGCTTACCAGGACCACAGTAAAAATCACTTGCCCCAGTGTGTCCTGCTAAGAATGTGAAAAAATGCATAATAACCAATGTGTAAAATCACAGCAAAATCGCAGCAGGGGCCTAAAGGTGGCGTATAAAGCGCTTTACAAGGAAAACACAAGAAATACACAGGATAACATAACATCTCCTAGATTGTAAGCTCTAAGGAGCAGGGTCCTCTGATTCCTCTTGTACCAAATTGTAATGTAACTGTACTGTCTGCCTTCATTGTGTTAAACGCTGCACAAACTGGTGGTGCTATATAAATCCTGTATAATAATAATAATAATAATAAAGGAAAAAGGGACAATTAAGTGAAAACTTGTCTAAAGAAAAATGTTTTTAGATTTGATTTGAATGAGTTTAGAGAAGATGACTCTCTGACGTTCTTAGGAAGTGAATTCCAGAGTGTTGGAGCATAGCAGCAAAAGGCTCTGTCCCCCATTGAGTGTAGCTGAGTAGAGGGGACACACAGTAAACCAGAATTTGAGAAGCGAAGGTTAAGAGTAAGTTGAAAAAAGTTCAGAGATATATTAGGGTGCCAAGCCATGAAGAGCCCTGTAGGTGAGCAAGAGGATCTTAACCACTTGACGCAAATCTCCGTACCCGTATGTCAGTACTTTGACGCTAAATACCGTTGTTATGGCAGCAGCTAGCTGCCATAAGCCCGGTATTTTCAGGATTGGCATACGTTTCTCTTTATGATAAAAGTGGTCTCTGTGGCGGATTCGCTGTGAGATCCCCTTTATCGGTGACGGGAGAGGGCACTGATAAAGCACTCCGCCACTTACCAGAGCCGTCGGTAGCAACAGAGACGATCGCGTCCACTCTCCTGGATGCCGAGTGAGGGAAAGATGGCCCCCTCTCGGCTCCATAGCATTGGAGGGCAGAAGCGACGTTCAGGACGCACGGAGGAGGAAAGATTAACCACCGTTTGCTGGTCACTATCGTTTGATGCACTACTAGACCCGTTGGGGTCCGTCTGTCAGGTAAGAGGTTAGCACTACTGGGGGAGGATATAAGGAACATTCCTGGGATATCGACATATTTGTGCAGATCCGGACTCCCACACCCACCCCTCTCCCCCTCTTTATACCTTGTTTACATTTGAAAACATCTTATTGTGCCAAAGACTGTTTTTCTTGGATCATCAGACCCTTTTGTGGATGCACTTTATGGATTTGTTTACAGTTTACTTTATTAATTTTATTTATATGGACTTTATTGTTTATTGATCTTTATCATATTATCAATTTGATGTGTTGCACCATATATTAGATTGAGTTATTCACTATTATATCCACTTAGCACTTTATTTAATAGAGTAATTAGCGCTACTTCAATATTTTTATTCAATTCTATCGGTGTTGGCAACACTATAGAAGTTTAGCTGCTGTTTACACCCCAACTTTAGCACTTTATTAGTATTCGTTTAATTACTTGTTGAACACTTTGGTAGCGCATTAGTAATTTCTTGTTTATCAGAAGCAACATCAAACGTCACTTCCGCCCAATGCTCTTAAAGGAGAAATTTTTATTAATTTTTTTCAAATTATTTTTTTTTAAATGTTATTGCATTTTAGTGTAATTATGAGATCTGAGGACTTTTTGGCCCCAGATCTCACATTTAGGAGGTCCTGTCATGTTTACATTCCTTGTAATAGGAATAAAAGTGACCCAAATAATTTTTTCAAAAGGACAGTGTAAAAATAAAAAATAAAAGGTAAAATATATAAGAAAAAAACGTTTTTTTTAAAGCGCCCCGTCCCGCCAAGCTCGCGCGCAGAAGCGAACGCATACGTATGTATATGAAAACCACACATGTGAGGTATCGCCGTAATCATTAGAGTGAGAGCAATAATTCTATCATTAGACCTGCTCTGTAACGCAAAACTGGTAACCTGTAAAAATGTTTAAACTTCGCCAATGGAGAATTTTAATTGCCAAAGTTTGTCGCCATCCCACCAGCGGGCACAATTTTGAAGCATGACCTGTTGGGTATCAATTTACTCAGCGTAACATCATTTTTTATCATTTATTTTATACAAGGTTTATAGAACTTTACAACTACAAAGATCTGCTGTCAGAGACAGCAAGGATGACATAGGGGACATATTACTGAAAGCTAGCTTTGGCAGTGCTGTGGTGGAAAGGAAGTGGTTAGACCCATCAAATATTGTATACCAATATCAGAACAGACAGTGCATGAAGGGACTAGAAGAGGAATAACCCCCTGCTCTGATCAGTTATAATAAAAAAAAGAGTGACTATTTAAAAAAACAAACGTTTTTTTTTCATGAGTTTAGGCCGATATATATTCTTCTACATATTTTTGGTAAAAAAAAAATTGCAATAGGCGTATAATGATCAGTTTGCACAGGCGTATAATGATCAGTATCGCGTCTACAAACTACGGGACAGATTTAGGGACTTTTTTTAAATAGTTTTTACTAGTAATGGCGATGATCTGCGATTTTTAGTGGGACTGCGACAATGCGGTGGACAAATCTGACCCCAAATTACACTTTTTGGGGACCAGTGACATTATTACATTGATTAGTGCTATAAAAATGCACTGATCAATGTAAAAATGACACTGTAAAAATTACACTGGCAGGGAAGGGGTTAACACTAGGGGGCGATCAATGGGGTTAAGTGTGTTCTAACTGTAGGGGGGATGGGCTTACTGGAACATGACAGAGATCACTGTTCCCTATCACTGGGAACAGCAGATCTCTGTCATGTCACTAGGCAGAATAGGGAAATGCCTTGTTTACAGTTCCCTATTCTGCCTGTGTACAAGGCGATTGCAGGCAGCCGGGGGACATTGAGTCCATGGGACTCGCCGGCACGCTCCCACGGCGCAAGGTGGGCACCCACTATCCTCCTAGGTCATTTTGCGCAGGAGAGCCGACATGCTGCACTATATCTGTGTGTCCGAATTTTCTGGGAAAATTAAGAAATGTAATTCATTTTAATATTTTTTTTTTTTTTTCATACTGCCACCAGTGCCAGGGATACTGACTGGTGACACTCAACGCTCAGCTGATCTCCTCCTCTTCCCCTTCCTGGCAACGGGGGATCTCGCCCCCCCTCCCTCTGCAATGCTCGGATTGCGGTGGGCTATGGAAGCACCAAGGGGCACTCAGCTGATCTCCTCTTCTCCTTCTTGTCAGCGGGGGATCTCGGCCCCCCTCCCTCTGCAATGCTGGATCGCGGCTTGCTATGGAAGCACCGAGGGGTGCTCAGCTAATCTTCTCTTCACCTGTCTGTGAGCGGGGGATCTCGGCCCCCCTCCCTCTGCAATGCTCTGATCATAGAAGAGAGCTCCGGCAGGCTATGGAAGCACCGAGTGGCGCTGTAAGAAGGTATGCAACACAATTGATTACAGAAACACACACCTTTTTGGTTATATTCTACTGTAAGAGAGAGGATTCTTGCAGTTTACAACCACTTTTACTTCACTTCACACTAGAGATTCCTGCCAGGCAGGGAGGGAGAGGGGGCAAGAAGACAGCACATTAAATGGCAAGCCCTACCCCGAAAATAAGCCCTACTGTGTTTTTGGTTGCCAAAATTATTATAAGACCTTATTTTCGGGGAAACACGGTATGATGTAGGCCCGAACCCCACCCAACCCATTGCCCTGAGCTGCCTATCCTGCAATAAAAAGAATTATGAAATAACAGACAGTTAAAGTGATACTAAAGTCTTACCTGCTCTGTGAAATGGTTTTGTACAGATCAGCCCAGATCCTCCTCTTCTCGGGTCCCTCTTCGGTGCTCCAGGCCCCTCCTTCCTGTCGAGTGCCCCCACAGCTTGCTATGGGGGCACCCGAGCTGAGCCACAGTTCCATGTGTCCATTCAGACACTTAGCCACGGTTTTGGCCCCGCCCCCTCTTTCTCCTGATTAGTTAACTGAATCAGGAGGGAGAGTCCCGGACAGCCGAGGCCCGCGTGCATATCGCTGGATAGAGATTGGGCTTAAGTAAGTATTAGGAGAGCTGCTACACACAGAAGGTATTTATCTTAATGCATAGAATGCATTATGATAAAAAAACTTCTGCCTTTAGAACCACTTTAAGTGAAAGAAAGATGACTTATAGTGAACCTGAACTCAAAAAGTAAAGATTTGCTGCTATAGGAAAAATATAGAAATATTGTTATTGCCTAAGCAGTACTCTGACAACTTTTTATCTTTTTTTCTTGAATCCCTTATGAAAAACATGTGAGTTATGTGAGTGTACCTAGCCACTCCTGTGCCTATAGTCTCAAAGCTGTAAATCTGTAGTGTGAGATCACATAAGGTACTGCTGCCTCTGACTGCTAGTTTCAGGAGTCTTGGAGTAAAATTTGATGATGTCACTACTGTGCTTCTTACTGTTCTCCTTGCCGGAGGCTCTTATGTAAGAAAGCAAAGTCCTGTTTCTATCAAGATGGCCACTTCCACACAGAGACACAAAGCAGAATACCGCATGGTAAGTCAATAGGCAAAGAAAGTAAGTCAATAGGCAAAGGTGTAAACGATCTGTAGGAGACCACAATACTGGCGATTAATTATTTTCCCTCCGCCTGCCTTTTGTCAGCATAACTTCCAGAGTTCCAATTCTCTTTAAATGCTACCCTCTCCTAATATTTAAGCATAGTTGGCACTACCATGTTTGCATATTGCAGTGATATTCTGTGAGTAGATTATGCCTATGTTGTTAATCTTTGGAAGACACATTTTTCGCTGGGCCTTTCTGGAATTGCCAGTAATTTTAAAGCTATTAAAAGCTTTTGTTTTGCGGTTTTATCAATATTCAATATGTTCTCACAAGCACGTGTATTTACTTAGCCTTTTCATAAAAGACCACTCCTAGATAGTCTGCTGTTTCTTCACCAGAGACCGACCTTCAATTAAACAAGTAAGCAGCATGAATTTATTGGAAGCACAGTCCCATCCTGATTTCCGTTCACTGAAAGAATTACTTGATAATGTGCTCCTCTCACTCTGGTATTTCAGCAGTTTGCTGGCTATGCTTATAACTTTCCATTGGCCCTGCACAAGCAATAATACATGTGGGTAACAGACAGAGCAACTTCTAACACTCCTCCGAGTTTTTCCAATGCAAATAAGCCAAATCACACCAAATATGAAAAAGTAAAACTTGATATAAGGATTACACAAAGAAGTCTATTTGTAAATAATAAATACTTGACGTAATTGTAGCCGTATTAGTGCAATTTTGCTGTATATTGTTCATATTACACTATTTTGGTATCGTAAAGTCCCAAATCCTTGTCTTTCTCCTAATCTGTGGGTCTATTCACACATAAAACACACAGATTGTACTTTAATTTACAAAAGATTTTTCTGAGTTAAGGATTTCATGGTTTCATGGCAAACTAAACATAATGCGGATAAACTGTAAAAATAATGGGGTCAGCCAAACAGGGAATGATCATAATAATTTTTGTAAGAGCAAAAGGTTTGTCCTTTTTCTTATTATTTTGTGTAATTCCCCAGCAGTAGTTTTGCTCAGCAAGTTACTCTCTATGGTGATTATAGTGAGATCATCAGGTCACCATTGTGTACATCTTTAGCTTTCGTTTTGTGTTGAGCATCAAGCCTTCCCTATATACTCATTAAGCTGAACTTCAGGCACATTAACGGTCATTAAAATATAATCCACAAGGATATTATTTATTTTTTGTGTACCACATTCCTTTGCATATCCAGATATTACCTTGTAAATGTAGGTGTGACATCATCACTGTGCTGCACATTATGCAGACAGCAGAGCTGTAGGAGGGACCTAGAAGCTCCACCCTCTACAGCCTGTTCGCAGAAAACTACGGGTGGGGACAAAGACAAGACCAATCACCCTGCACAAGGAGCGAGAACAGCAGTGACTGGTCTTTATTACAGGAAGCTCCTGCACAGAGGCAAAGGTTCGCGCTGGATTACTGCACGGATGTGGAAGAAATACGCAATGCACACTGAGATTCAAGTAAAAATACACATGACTCTTGTATTTAGATAATACTTTCTAATCCTGGAGTTCAGCTTTAATTTTAGACATTCCCTGAGATTTAGAGACTGTAAACCTAACATTTCATATTCCTGATATGTACCTGCTGTAACATGTACTTGTATGGAAAAGTATCCTGCTCTTTTGCTTTGCCTCCTATGTGTGAAATTACTGGTGTTCCTGCCAGTCCCTCCGCTTTCTTATTAAAAACTTCCACAATAAGCATAAAAGCACAGTGTGGTCAGTTCTTTAGTTGTGCTGAGAACTCAACCTGCTCTCCTTCAATGCTCAGACTTGTCCTGAGACCAGTGTCATGCCGTTTCTCCTCGCCTAGCTCTCTGAGCTTCTCTGCAGCGGAAAACAGAGGGTATGTGATCACTTATAAAACAAAAAAAGGGGGGGGGAATGTGTATATATCATAATTTTTTTATAAATAGTTACATAGTTATTCAGGTTGAATAAAGACACAAGTCCATCTAGTTCAACCAAAAAAAAATACAATCCCATATACCCAATTCTATACCCAGAGTTGAAGGCGAAAAAGCAATATACTGAGCTGGCCAGAACCACCTCTGGAGGGAGTCTATTCCACATTTTCACAGCTCTTACAGTGAAAAAACATTTCTGTATTTGCAGATGAATTTTTTTTTCCTCTAGACGTAATGAGTGCCCCCTTGTCCTCTGTGATGACCTTAAAGTGAATAACTCAACACCAAGTTCACTATACGGACCTCTTTATATACTTGTACATGTTGAAGGTGAAGGTTTACATAGGTATACAGAATTAGGAAAACCCACAAATTCAATTGAAAGGCTGAGGTTTGTGCGTTTCGGCATTCTTTAATGAGTCTGCAATTTAGTAAGAGCCAGACTACAAATCAGGCACCAACCGACTAATTTTACCTAGGTTCAGCATTAGACATTAGGGTCTTTTGCTGCAGCATGGAGGGGTTTGTATGTTTTTCATGTCTTCCTCATTAAAATAAATTTCCATTTCCAATGGAGGAGGAGCAAAGATTTCTTCTTGAAAAGTATTGCTGGTACACACATGCCAGGGCTGTCCCGTGTCCCATTCTTTTTATTCTGGAATTGCTAACCATGGCAATCAGAGCTAACCCTAAAATTACCGGAGTCTCGTATGCAGAGCTGCATTTTAAACTCAACCTCTTTGCTCATTGCTCACCTGGTTCTTACCAACCCCCATATGACACTCCCAAACCTCCAACAGCTTTTCTCCCACTTTGCAGACATTTCCCGCTTAAAAGTAAATCCCAGTAAATCCAGGGCCCTGAATATTTTCCTTTCCCATTCAATCTAACGTTCTATACCATTGGTTGGCTTTTTCCATGGGGGGGGGACGGACCTATCTGGCGATCAATGTTACTCCTGACTATGCCACTTTGTTTTTGGCAAACAATTATCCTCTTTTGCACACTCTCTCTCTCCTCCCTCTTACGAAGTTGGAAATTCCCAACTCTTAGGCCTCATGCCCACGGACGTTTTTACAGCCGCGTTTTTGAGCGTTTTTTACAGCTTAAAAACGCCTGTCCATGTTAGTCTATAGCTTCATGCCCGCCTAGACGTTTTTGAGCTGCAAATAGCATAGACGTTTTTAAGCTGTAAAAAAAACCCAGGACCAGTGTGTTCCTCAGCGTCGTAGTTAGGCAGAAAAAAACGCGAGCGTCAAAAAACGCGCAAAAACGCGCACTAACGCGCGGTCGCGTTTTTTAGCTCTGACGTTTTTTGTTTTTTTTAAAATAAAAAAATTTACAATAACATGGACAGGCGTTTTTAAGCTGTAAAAAACGCAGCTGTAAAAACGTCAGTGGGCATGAGGCCTTATAGACAGGATGTGTTAACGCTATAACGCTATAAAAATTATCATTTCTTTTTCGTACATCACGGGACACAGAGCGACTTAGTCATTACTAATGGGTTATATAGTTTACCTTCAGGTGTTGGCACTGGCCAATTCCAAACCGGAAGTACCCTCCCCTATATAAGCCCCTCCCACCCGGGAGCACCTCAGTTTTTTGCCAGTGTCTAAGGTGTTGGCCAAAGAGTAACGTGTTTTCACTGGGCTTGCGTACAGGTTCTTTTGGGCCTTAGTAAGCTGTTCCGGATCCCACCAAAAAAAGCTTCATAGCTAAACGGTCGGTACCCGGGCCTTGCAGCAGAAGAGCAAGGTTTTGCCTGTAATGCTTCTCTTAGGAGGGCTGGACCCTGGGATCCAGAGCTCTGGTCATACCCACGACCAAGACGCTGTCTGTGCAGGGTGCTATACAGGTCCAGGGGAGTGGAATCCTTGGGAACCCGGTCCCTGAAGGTTTAATTACAATGCCTGCCGTGATAGGTGAAGTTTGGACTTTTGTGGACCAAACAAAGTCCTGCGGCGGGGATCAGGTAAGTGGGGGCCCTCAGGAACTTGGTTCTATTGGGGGACCCCCAAGCCTAATTTGTCTTTCTGTCTGTTACCTAACGGTATTCCCGCTAAATATCTGTGTTTGCCTATAACTACTGAAAATGTAAAATTTTAATAGTAGTCAAGAAAAAAAAAAAAAAAAAAACAGGGACCGCGGTACCTGTGTTAAACCACTAGAGGCCGCTGTAGTCCATTTTTCTTGTAAATGTGGATCTTTGGTTTTCTCAACTCAAAAGATCCAGGCAGCTGGTAAGTTTCTCTGAGGGAATCCACTTCCTCTGCCCTGTTGCTGCGTTCATCCACCGCACAGGCCCTCCGGCAAAAAGGGCCCTGGCTCCTAGTCCTCTGTTGGTTTTCGAAAAGGGCGCCATTGGCGCACGGGCGCGCGTGCGGGCGCGTGCACGCGCCTCCTATGAAAAAAAAGGGGCGGGGCGGGTGGATGACGCTCGATGCGCGCCGCGGCGCTTCTGCGCATGTGCGGGCGTCCCAGCATGGTTAAAAGACACAGTACAAGTGTCAGCTGCATGCAAACAGAGCTAGCAACAAACAGTGGCACACAGAGGCGGTTGATGCAGGCATCCCCATAGAAAGGCACTTTAGTGGACACCAGCTGGTATATAGCAGCACCTGTGTTAGACTATTACCAGCAAAAATTGGTGTATGACGACGGGAATACCTCAGCTTTGTGCTTAAAGGATATGTCGTCCAGACGCTCCGGAAATAGATCTTCCAGGAAGCCAAAGGGGTCTCCATCGGGCTCTGAGGATATTGGGCATGCTTGCACTGCACCAATCTCCCCTGAGAATGCAGAGGTCAGTAGCCGTAGAAACCCCGCAGGAATGCCTGGTGCTGCGGCTGTCCCCAGTCCACCTGCTCCTGTATATATAACAGAGGAGGTTTTATCCTCAACTCTGGGAGGATTGGAAGAGAGATTAACAGCATTGATCGCTGCTTCCCTGTCACAGGAAAAGCGCGTCCGATCTCCGTCTCCTCCTTCAGAGTGCCTGTTAGTGGAGGAACAGCCCCACACAGAGATCGACCTACCTGAAGGGGATCAGGATGAGGTTGATTCACTTATAGAGGAATCAACAGTGGAAGAACCTTTCTCAGCTTCTCAGGCTGAAAGATTATGGGTTCAGTCTCTGACTAACATGGTCCGATCAGCATTTAAAATGCCTCTGGCGGAACCACCATCCACTACGGTTTCCTCGCTGGGGTCGCTAAAAGCTCCCCAGGCGGTCTGTTCCTTCCCAATCCACCCTTTATTAGAAGGGCTTATTTACCAGGATTGGGAGCATCCTGATAAAATATTTGCTCCCCCCAAGAGATTTCCGGTGATCTATCCCATGGAGGATAAGTTCATAAGAAAATGGAGGGTCCCTATAGTGGACGCAGCCATCTCTTCTGTTAACAAATCACTGACATGTCCAGTAGATAATGTTCCAATGTTCAAAGACCCAATAGATAAAAAATTGGAGTCTTTACTAAAATCTGCTTTCTCTACAGCAAGTATGGTGACACAACCTGCGGTAGCAGCGATTGGAGTCTGCCAAGCAGTGAAAGATCAGTTGAAACAAGTCTTAAGGGACTTACCAGATCAGCAGGCTCATGCCCTAGCTGACCTGCCTAGAGCCTTGTGTTTTGCGGTGGACGCCATAAAGGATACAATCCAACAGGCCTCCCGCTTTACGCTGTCTATAGTACATATGCGTAGGCTTCTGTGGCTCAAAAACTGGTCTGCTGAAGCTCCCTGTAAAAAACTGCTGGTTAGCTTCCCATTTCATGGAGAACGCTTATTTGGAGAAGATCTGGACAAATATATCCAGAAAATTTCTGCCGGTAAAAGTTCACTCTTACCGGTTAAGAACAAGGGTAGAAGTCCTTCTTTTAAGAGGCCTACCTCTCCAGTCCCGGGCACATCGGCTGTGAAGCAGTTCCGACGGCCTCCGCGGTCAAATTCAGGGGGCAGAAATCAGGGACAATCACAGGGTAACAAGAAGCCCTGGTTCAAGAGAGGTACAAAACCTCCCCCTAAGGCATGAAGTATTGCCCCCGCTCAATCGGGTGGGGGGAAGACTTCAGTTGTTCACAGAGACCTGGCGGGACACCATCAGAGACAGATGGGTGCTCTCCGCAGTAAGTCTGGGATACAAGCTGGAGTTAAAAGGCACTCCTCCTGCCCAATTTATGAGGTCAAATGTGCCAAGAGATCCCCAAAAGAGAGGATCCCTCCTTCTGGCACTAGAACAACTATTGCTCCAAGGGGTAATCATGAAGGTTCCCCTGGAAGAAAGCGGATTCGGGTTTTACTCGAACCTTTTCACAGTCCCCAAACCAAATGGGGACGTGAGGCCCATATTAAATCTAAAAGGGCTAAACAAGTTCCTAAATATCAGGACTTTTCGGATGAAGTCGATCCGATCAGTGGCCACCGCCCTACAAGGGCAGGAATGGCTAGCCTCGATCGACATAAGGGATGCTTATCTGCATATTCCCATCTTTCCGGCCCATCAGAAATTTCTACGCTTTGCAGTAGAAGGGCGCCATTTTCAGTTCAGAGCCTTACCTTTCGGTCTGGCCACAGCACCACGAGTGTTCACAAAAATTCTGGCCCCATTATTGGCCAATCTAAGAACACAGGGTGTAACGATAATGGCATATCTAGACGACCTGCTACTAATAGACCACTCAGTGGAAAAGCTGGAAGTAGCTATTCACAAGACAATCGAGTATCTGGAATATCACGGTTGGATTATCAACCGGGACAAGTCAGCTCTAAGACCAGTCAAAAGTCTGGAATACTTAGGGCTAAGGCTGGATTCAAATCAGAGAAAGATTTTCTTACCTCCAGAGAAGGTGTCGTCTTTAAGAAATTTGACCCACTTAGTGGGTACAAAAAGAAAACCATCCATACGTCTCTGCATGAGGCTGCTGGGAAAGATGGTGGCTTCATTCGAAGCGGTACCCTACGGTCAATTCCATTCAAGGAATTTGCAAAGGGCCATACTGTCAGCCTGGAACAAAAAAGTTCAGGCTTTAGACTTACCAATGTCCCTGTCCCCTTCCGTTCGCAAGAGCCTCCATTGGTGGTTGGTGCCCCAGAATCTGGAAAGAGGGAAACCCTTCAGTCCGGTTTCTTGGAAGGTGGTCACTACAGATGCCAGCCTCATCGGCTGGGGGGCAGTGCTGGAGCAATGGTCTCTCCAGGGCAGGTGGTCAGAAGCAGAAAAGGCCCTGCCCATCAATCTCTTAGAGATACGAGCAGCCCGGTATGCCCTAGTAGCATGGACATCCAAACTCCAGGGGTCCCCTGTCAGAATTCAATCAGACAATGCCACGGCAGTGGCATATATCAATCATCAGGGTGGCACCAAAAGTCGTGCAGCCCAGAAGGAAGCAAATTGCATCCTGGAGTGGGCAGAAAGATATGTCCCAGCCATATCCGCGGTTTTCATCCCAGGAGTGGAAAATTGGAGAGCGGACTTTCTAAGTCGCCAACAATTATGCCCGGGGGAATGGTCTCTTCACCCCGAGGTTTTCCAGGCAATATGCCAGCGGTGGGGAACACCGGATGTAGATCTGCTAGCATCCAGATTCAACGCAAAGGTGGACAGGTTTGTGTCTCGCACAAGGGATCCCCTAGCTTGCGGCTCGGATGCCCTAGTGTTCCCTTGGGATCGGTTCAAGCTGATATATGCATTCCCACCGCCACAATTGTTACCGCGATTACTCCGCAGAATCAGGGTAGAAAAGAAACCAGTGATTCTGGTGGCTCCAGCGTGGCCCCGAAGGGCATGGTACGCGGAGATTGTAAAAATGTCAGTGAGGAGTCCTTGGACCCTCCCACTTCGTCCGGACCTGCTGTCGCAAGGACCGATATACCACCCTTCCTTACCAGCCCTAGGTTTGACGGCCTGGCTATTGAAGCCCACATTCTGAAAAAGAGAGGGCTCTCTAATTCTGTGGTATCTACCATGATCAATGCCAGGAAACCGGTATCCAGGCAGATCTATTATAGGATCTGGAAAGCGTACATTACGTGGTGTGAGACCAAGAAATGGCATCCACGTAAGTACATGATAGGGAGGATTCTGGACTTCCTACAGTGGGCTGTAGATAGGAAGCTGGCCTTGAGTACTATCAAGGGTCAGATTTCGGCCTTGTCAATATTTTTTCAAAGGCCCTTGGCTTCGCATTCACTAGTCAAAGCCTTTATACAAGGAGTGATGCGTATTAGCCCTCCGGTTAGTATTCCCATATGTCCTTGGGACTTAAACCTGGTTCTGTCGGTTCTACAGGAACAACCGTTTGAACCATTACAACACATTTCCTTGGTTCTTCTCACCAGGAAATTGGTTTTCTTAGTAGCCATTTGTTCGGCTAAAAGAGTGTCGGAATTAGCAGCTATGTCCTGTAAGGAGCCATATCTGGTTGTCCATAAGGACAGAGTAGTATTACGTCCTCATCCAGCCTTTCTTCCTAAGGTGGTATCGAGGTTTCATTTGAACCAAGATGTGGTTCTTCCTTCTTTTTTCCCCAAACCTAGCTCAGTAGAGGAAAAGTTATTACATTCTTTGGATGTGGTAAGAGCAGTTAAAGCTTATCTAAAAGCCACTGCTCAGATTCGCAGAACGGATTCTTTGTTTGTTCTGCCGGAAGGCCCCAGAAGGGGTCAGGCAGCATCAAAATCTACTTTAGCCAAGTGGATTCGACAGGTCATAATACAAGCCTATGGCTTGAGAAAGAGACCGCCTCCGTTCAAAGTTAGGGCGCACTCCACAAGAGCGGTTGGAACTTCATGGGCAGTGCATCACCAGGCCTCCCTGGCTCAAGTATGTAAGGCCGCAACATGGTCTTCGGTACACACGTTTACTAGATTCTATCAGGTAGACGTTAGAAGTCAGGAGGATGTCGCCTTTGGGCGCAGTGTGTTGCAGGCCGCAAAAGATCCTCATGCCTGATGGCGCCCAGCTTATGTACCCCCCCCTCATTTGGCATTGCTTTGGGACGTCCCATTAGTAATGACTAAGTCGCTCTGTGTCCCGTGATGTACGAAAAAGAAAAAGGGATTTTTATAACAGCTTACCTGTAAAATCCTTTTCTTGGAGTACATCACGGGACACAGAGCTCCCACCCCTCTTTTTGGGACACTTATTGCTTGGCTACAAAACTGAGGTGCTCCCGGGTGGGAGGGGCTTATATAGGGGAGGGTACTTCCGGTTTGGAATTGGCCAGTGCCAACACCTGAAGGTAAACTATATAACCCATTAGTAATGACTAAGTCGCTCTGTGTCCCGTGATGTACTCCAAGAAAAGGATTTTACAGGTAAGCTGTTATAAAAATCCCTTTTTTTCTGAAAGTCCAATACTATTTGAGGACCCTGCCAGTCAAAATTCCTGCAATTTGCCTTCGCTTGTTACAAAACCATTCAAGAGTAGAACATGGTACCCTATATGCTCATAGGAAACAGGGTGGGTTAGGGTTAGTCCCCTAATGGCTCTTAGTTTGAAGCTGTGAGACTCAGTTCGCTGCTCAAGCAAACCTATGTCCCTGTTCCTACCTTTGCTACCCATCCTCCATACCCTTCTCTTTCCCCCAGGAGAAGATCTTGCAGGATCCTTTAGATGGTGGTCATAACATGGCTTCACCCAAGTCCGTCACTTCTTCCCCACCTGGTCCTCCTTCCATGAACACCACCAAGTGCCCAACTTGGAATTTATCTGCTATCTGCATTTACGCCATTGGGTAATTGAGTCACTACGGAAACTTGGCTCCTTCCCATACACAACAACTCCCTTTCAGCACACTTGTCTCCACTACCCCAGCCCCAAAACCTTCATCTCTTAGGTTTGTGTTTCAACATCAGGGGCTCACCCTCCTAATTATCTTATGTTGTCCAATGGAACCGGGACTTAATCACACCTATGGATTCAGAAGACTGGAACAAGGCCTGGGTAAGAAAAGGCAAATGTTCCTTCTTATCATAAAGACTGCCTACAAGGTCCTTTTCTAAACATATCGGGTTTCTGCATGAATCGCCCTTGCTAATCCTAATTATAGTGATAGGTGCTTCAGAGGTTGTGGTCAATGTGGGGATATGGTTCATATCTGGTGGTCCTGCCTGAGGTTACTTTTGGTCCAGAGTATTTGACCTATTCCAATACCTATTCAACCTGGTACAGATTTCCGTACAGCTCTCCTCCATCAGCCGATCCCCAGTCTTCACAAGTACCATCAGACACTGGCCAATATCTCCTCCTGGCAGCTAAACAATCATTTGCCAGAGCCTGGAAGAAACCCTCAGTTCCCATTCAGGCAGTAAGGGACCGCATGAATATGATGTTGGCCAATGAAAAATTGTCAGTATTCTCAATGACATCCAATCCAAATTTCATAAAATTTGGTACCCTTGGATAAACTATGCATTGGCAACTTTACATCCCTCTAATTTGTGAGCCTTGTGACCCTTTATTCTCTTTTTCTGTGGAGTCTGTGTGGTATGCAACACATGTCCTTCCTTGCCCCTCGTTCCCTTCAACCTTAAATGCCCCCCCCCCCCCCATGTCTGGTTTAGTTATTCAGTCCTGTCAGAGCAGCCTTTCAGTGCAACCTAGCTTGAAATGGTTGATGTACAAATCTGTCCTACCTCATACATATTGTGAATTGTGCACTTTTGTATTTATGTTATGGCCCCTGCGTAGGTGTCTTATGTATGTTTTTTTCCCATTTACTAAAAACCCAATAAAAAATATTAAAATGGTAAGGTATTGCTGGTACAAATTCATTATGAAAACTACTAGAATATTTTTTTTAAAAGTTGATACATTATTATAACAAACCTTTTGGATGCCGTAAGGCTGAATCACTAATTTCTCCAGCTACACTACACAGTCGAGTTTAATCTCATGCTGGGCAATCTCTTCATATGCACTACACTGATTTCAAAGTGTTTTAAATTAGGTGATTGGCAACAAAACGTTAAATAGCTCAGCAGCAAAAGATTAAAATTATCTATGCCAATTTTAGCCCTAATATGGCTGTCCCAGCATACATATATTGTGTATACAATAGAGCAGACATTCAGGGGCAAGTACAGTGCCTTGAGAAAGTATTCATACCCCTTGACATTTTTCACATTTTGTCACATTACAACTACAAATGTAAATGTATTATATTGGGATTTTATGTGATAGACCAACACAAAGTGCACCTAAAGCCTCATATACACTATTAGATTTTCTGCAGATTTTTGTCTTAAGAGTTACCAAAACCATATACCGTATTTATCGGCGTATAACACGCACCGGCGTATAACACGCACCCCAAGTTTAGGAGGAAATTTTAGGGAAAAAAACTTTTAGCAGGGAAGTTTAAGGAAAAATAACTTACATTTAAATGCAGCCTTGTCAGTGTCCATTGCAGCCTTGTCACAGTGCAGCCTTGTCAGTGTCCATTGCAGCCTTGTCACAGTGCAGCCTTGTCAGTGTCCATTGCAGCCTTGCCCCAGAGTCCATTTCAGCCTTGCCCCAGAGTCGCCGTGCAGCCTTGCCCCAGAGTCGCCGTGCAGCCTTGCCCCAGTGTCGCCGTGCAGCCTTGCCCCAGTGTCGCCGTGCATCATTTTAAAATTGGCGCCGAGACTGTGCGGACGCCGCCGAGAACGCCGGGGACGCAGGGGACGCAGGGACTGGGCGGAGCCGCCGCCGAGATACACATAGCCGAGTGTACTCGGCTATACTCGGCTTTTCTCGGCTCCGCTCACAGTCACGCCGAGTCCCGCCCTATGATGGACATAACACAGGTCCAATGGCGGGACTGGGCATGACTGTGAGCGGAGCCGAGAAAAGCCGAGTATAGCCGAGTACATTCGGCTATGTGTATCTCGCTCCGCTCCGCTCACAGTCAGCGGAGACAGCTCAGGGATGTCAGTATCGGCGTATAACACGCACCCACGATTTTCCCCTGATTTTCAGGGGAAAAAAGTGCGTGTTATACGCCGATAAATACGGTAATATGAGGTCAACCCCTACAGCCCTGTACACACGATCGGATTTCCTATGGTTTTTAAACCGATGGATTTTTCCATCGGAAAACCGATGAAGCTGACTTCCATCAGTCTTGCCTACACACCATCAGTCAAAAAACCGACCGTTCCAAACGCGGTGACGTAAAACACTCTGATGAGCCGAGAAAAATTAAGTTCAATGCTTCTGAGCATGCGTCGACTTGATTCTGAGCATGCGTGGGTTTTTTAACCGATGGACTTGCCCATAGACGATCGGAATTTGCTATCGGTTTTTTATCCATCGGAAAAATTTAAAACATGTTTTATTTTTTGACACCGATGGAAAAAAGACCGATGGGGCCCATACACGATCGGTTTGTCCGATGAAAAAAATCCATCGGACTGTTTTCTTTGGTAAAACCGATCGTGTGTACGCGGCTTAAGAGTTTCAATTTGTATGCAATCAGGCAGGCCCTTGCACTACATGGTTTTGGTAAATCTGAAGACAAACATCTGCAGAAAATGTAATAGTGTGCATTGGGCTTGATTGTGAAGTGGAAAGAAAATGATAAGCCCCCTTTACTCTGATACCCCTAACTAAAATCTAGTGGAACCAATTGCCTTCAGAAGTCACCTAAATAGTTATTACCTGTGTGTAATTTAATCTCAGTATAAATACAGCTGTTCTGTGAAGTCTTCACATGTTTGTTAGAGAACCTTAGTGAACAAACAGCATCATGAAGGCCAAGGAACACACCAGACAGGTCAGGGATAAAGTTGTGAAGAAGTTTAAAGCAGGGTTAGGTTCTAAAAAATATCCCAAGCTTTGAACATCTCACAGAGCACTGTTCAATCCATCATTCGAAAATGGAAAGAGTATGGTACAACTGCAAACCTACCAAATCTGGCCTTCATGGAATAGTGGCAAGAAGAAAGCCATTGTTGAAAGAAAGCCATAAGAAGTCCAGTTTGCAGTTTGTGGGGGACACAGCAAACATGTGGAAGAAGGTGCTCTGGTCAGATGAGACCAATAGCAACTGGGGCTCTTTCTCAAAGTGGGGCTATTTCTATAAGTGGAAGCACTTCTGACTCTGCACTTCAGCGAATGCACAAAGCGAAGGAACACAAAACGCCTTACAATTTGGAACACAGGTATACTTTTCTACACTTTCAGCTCTTCCTCCCCCTTCTAAAATGCACTCTACCACTCCTTTTGACAGCTGTGTCTTCTATCCTTAAACTGTCTTTCCTACACCCCTCTTCTCCACCCCACACCTTGTATATATTACCCTCACTTCTGTCCTCTCCCTATTACTGCACTCACTAACTCTGGCTAATTCTAAATTCACACGCCCAATTCTCCAAACCACTGGGGCATGTCCCACCATATAAATCACATTCCCACATTACCTCCCTCACCCTTCTGCTTCTCCTATCCTCTGGTGATATATCCCCAAACCCTGGGCCTCCTTCATCTAACTGTGCTCAACACACCCATTACCCTACACCCTCTGGCTGCAGCCACAATGCACACAATCTAGTTCCCATTTCTCTTCTTCCCATGACCAGACTCCCTTTCTCTTGCGTCCTTTGGAATGCTCTCTCTGTCTGCAACAAACTCACCTCCCTCCACAATCTCTTTATCGCTAACTCAATTAATCTACTTGCCGTCAAGGAAACCTGGCTTCACGAATCCGACACTGCGTCTTCTGCTGCTCTATCCCACGGTGGTCTTCTCTGGACTCACTCCCCCAGATCCAGTGGACGCAAAGGAGGGGGTGTTGGAATCCTTTTAGCCCTACATAGCACCTTTCAGGTACTTCACCCACCTCCCTCTCTGTCACTCTCCTCATTTGAGGCACATTGCATTTGTCTCTTCTCCCCAGTTTCTCTAAGAATAGCTGTGATCTACCGGCCCCCCGGTCCAGTATCTTCCTTTCTTAATGACTTCTCCGCCTGGTTACCCTACTTTCTCTCTTCTGAAATCCCCACAATCATTCTTGGCAACTTCAACATCCCTACTAATAATAACTCTCCTTCAACTTCCAAACTTCTCAGTCTAACCTCCTCCTTTGACCTGATGCAATGGATACATGCTCCTACTCACTCTGAAGGCAATACCCTTGACCTTGTCTTTTCCCACCTATGCACCCCATGCAACCTCTCCAACTATCCTTACCCTCTCTCTGATCACCACCTTATTAATTTCACTCTCTCCCTCTCCTCCGCCACCTCTCCCTCCAAACGCCTAACGGTTACTCGTAGAAACCTTTGCCATATCAACCCTTCTCTTCTATGCTCTGCGACTGACAACCTCTATGACAAAATCAGACCCCTGTCCTGCACCCACCTAGCCACTTCTGTCTACAACACTTCACTTCTAGCATCACTGGACAGACTGGCCCCCCTCACTACATGCAGAATAAGGCCCCGTCCCCTTCAACCCTGGCAAACAGATGATACTAAAAGTCTGAAAAAACACAGCCGTGCTCTCGAGCGCCAATGGCGTAAGACGATGTCCCAGAAAGATTTCAGCCAGTATAAATCTGCCCTCCAAAAATACAATTCCAGCCTCCTCACTGCCAAGCAGACCTATTTCATCACCCTCATTAAAAACGTATCATCCCGTCCCCGTCAACACTTCTCTACCTTCAACTCGCTCCTTCGTCCTCCACTGCCTCCACCCACTAACTCACTCACTGCCCAGGAGATTGCGAATCACTTCAAACAGAAGATTGATACAATTCGCAAGGAGATCTCTACTGTTCAGATACCCTTCACGCTTTACACCTCATGCCCACAGGTACAATCATTACTTCCCTCTTTCAACCCCACCACTATAGACGAGGTTGCTAAATTACTTGCTAATGTCCATCTTACCACCTGCGTTCTGGATCCTGTTCCCTCGCAAATGCTACGTTCACCCTCTGGCTCTATTCTACACTCTCTAACCAACATCTTCAATCTCCCCCTCTCTTCTGGCATCTTCCCTAACTCTTTGAAACATGCACTAGTCAGCCCCATACTTAAAAAGCTCTCTCTGGACCCATCCAATCTTAACAACCTACGCCCCATCTCCTTGCTCCCCTTTTTATCCAAACTCCTTGAACGTCTAGTCTACAACCGACTGAGCGTCCACCTTGCTGATAATAACCTTCCCCAAGGTTCTGTTCTTGGACCTCTCCTATTTTCAATCTACACCTCCTCCCTGGGTCAGCTGATAGCCTCCCACGGCTTCCAATACCACCTCTACGCTGACGATACACAAATCTATTTCTCTGCCCCTCAACTCACTCCTTCATTCTCCTCACGTATCTCTAATTTACTATCAGATATATCAGTTTGGATGTCACACCACTTCCTCAAACTTAATCTATCCAAAACTGAACTGATCCTTTTTCCACCCCCATGTGCCTCCTCCCCCGAGCTCTCTGTCAAAATTGATGGCACAACTATCAGCCCATCCCCACATGCCAAGGTCCTAGGAGTAGTCCTGGACTCTGAACTCTCAACCTCCGCAACATCTCCAAAATACGCCCCTTTCTAACCAATGACACAACAAAGCTCCTAATTCACTCCCTGGTCATCTCTTGCCTCAATTAATGCAACTCCCTCCTCATTGGCTTACCTCGGCATACTCTAGCCCCCCTTCAGTCCATCATGAATGCAGCTGCCAGACTCATCCACCTTACCAACCGCTCTGTCTCTGCTACTCCTCTCTGTCAATCCCTCCACTGGCTTCCGCTCACCCAACAAATTAAATTCAAAATACTAACAACTACCTACAAAGCCATCCACAACACTGCCCCCAGCTACATCACTGACCTAGTCTCCAAATACCAACCTAATCGTTCTCTTTGTTCTTCTCAAGACCTCCTGCTCTCTAGCTCTCTCATCACCTGCTCCCATGCTTGTCTCCGGGACTTTTCCAGAGCCTCTCCAAGCCTATGGAACTCCTTACCCCAATCTGTCCGTCTATCTCCTTCTCTATTAGCTTTTAGAGGATCCCTAAAAACCCTTCTCTTCAGAGAAGCCTATCCTACCCACACCTAACAACTGTATTTTCATTTTGTCCAACTGATCATCCCCCACAGTTACTACCCTATGTTTCACTTGACCCTCCCTTCTAGACTGTAAGCTCTAACGAGCAGGGCCCTCAGATCCCTTTGTATTGAATTTTATTGTGACTGTACTGTCTTCCCTGATGTTGTAAAGCGCTTCACAAACTGTTGGCGCTATATAAATCCTGTATAATAATAATAATAATAAATTAAACTTTTTGGTCTAACAGCAAAATGCTATGTGTGGTGAAAAACTAACACTGCACATAACCATGAACACACCATCCCCACCGTGAAACATGGTAGTGGCAGCATCATGTTGTGAAGATGCTTTTCTTCAGCAGGGACAGGGGAGCTGATCAGAGTTGATGGGAAGATGGATGCAAAGAAAAATGGGTAAAAATTTCACACTCTAGATGTGCAAAGCTAGTAGAGACATACCCAAAAAGACTTGCAGCTGTAGTTGCAGCAAAGAACCCATGCAGAGCTGTTATCTGAATAGACAAGCTCCCTATCTACCTCTAAACTCCCTCCCAGACACAAATTTTCAGCTGCTGTTATCCCGTGTGTCAGAGAACTTGTCAGAAGTGACTGCTGATAGCAAAAGAACAGAGCAGAAGAAAGACACAGCACTTCTTAGAGCTTTGGAGAGAGAGAGAGAGATTAGTAAACACTTCAGATATATGTGCTTAGGTCAAATTTCATGAATGGGGTTTACAACCATTTTGATATATAAAACAGCCATACGGCAGCAGCTTTCTCTCAGGGCCCATTCACACATGCATTTTTGTGTGTTGATGGGCATTCCATTAAGGCTCTACACCTGCACCATTTTAAGCAAAGCAGAACATCACAATGGTACATGTATTGGTATTTGCGCTTTAGTGCAGGTGTGTTGGAAGCTACGGTATGTGTAATGCAGTGCAAATAGTACTGTACAATGCATGAACAAGTTTGAAAACTTGCATTTTACTGCTTGTTACCTCGATGCAGAAGTATAAAGCCGGTCTCAGTCTTAAATGGCAAACTGAAACGTGACTCTAAATGAATGAAGTTCATTCATCAAACATGGTAAAATACAGGGGTAGTGAACAGTATATGTACAGTATACTGTAAGTTATCTATTTTGTTTTCTGGCAGCCTAGAAAATAGTCTGCAGTCTTGGCTGTGGCTCTCTGAAATGAAAAGAGGCAAGATGGAGAGCCAGGAAAATGTGTCTAGGTGACATTTCATTTTCTCTATTCAACAGCATTCTAAGATGTTCCATATGTCATTTTCAAATGCAGAGAGAACTTTAGCTCAAATTAGAGAGCAGGAAGGAACTGCAGACCGTCTGCCAAGGATTCCTATTGCTCTAACTGCTATAAGCTGTCTAAAGCCTCGAAAAAAATCAATCGCACATAAACTGCTTTTTATGTTCTATCAATATTCACATAATTATATTGAGCTTTTTTTGATCTGCAATCCGTTCTAATGCAGAGAAAAACAAATTCAGTACTTACATGTCTCTTTGTAGAACAGAGACTAATAAAACTGAGCTTAAGCAAAGCAATTCTGCTAAATGAAGGATCCCACAGTCACTGATCCTCTCTAGTGTATGTATGAAACAATTCTGACTCATACGGAGTGAGGTGAAAATGAATAAAGAAAGTGTCTAGGAACATTAGGGGTGATTTATGAGAATACGTGGAGAGGGAAATGTCTGTGCTACCCATTGCAACCAATACAATTGTAGCTAATATTTTTATCCTGCAGCTGAAAGAATGAATGGTATGTTGTCAGGAATGGACAAACTCACATCTCGAGACACACACTGAACAGTGAAAGCAGCTGTTGGAGGAATAAGGATCTGAAAACGTATTTCCTAACCATTCAAGGCGATTGGAGCCATATTAGTGCACTTTAACAAAAGCAACTGGCCAAGATACCTTTTTATTTGGCAATAATACTTCAATATTCAGGGTTTAGGTTGCTTCCTTCTTGGATAAAGGCTAAGCAGTACTGATCTGATAGCCAAAGCCATGTGAAGAAGTGGGCTATGGAATTGGAAGGGGATTGGGGGGGGAGGGGTGTTGGATAGTGATTTTGTAAAACTTAGGCAAGCCATAGATTATGCAATTTTCTTTCCTTCAATCATGGGTTGAAGGAATGAAAATCACTTAATTCCCCCATCAACAGAATCAGTGTTGATGTGGAAATCCCTCCCGCTGTGCTATTTCCCCACCGCCAGAATACAATGATCACTGCCACTGGCAGTAATCGCACAAGAAAAACCCAGTAGGGTCAATAGATCGAATTCAGTAAAACCAGTCCAGTCAATCTGTCCATTGCCAGCCTAAGAGCCGGTTCACACAGAGGCAACACGACTTCCAGCGCGACTTTGGGAGGCAACTTGGACACAACTTGAGCAACTTACAAGGCAACTTCAAGTTGCCTCCAGGACAGGCGACTTTCCAGTGGCCAATCAAACAATAATCAGCTCTGTGGGAGGGAGGTGGGAGGGAGGGGTTTGCCTGGAAAAAATTTTTCCTTCCTGGAAAGTTGCTTCAGTTAAGACAGGGGATCCGACTTGGAGGCAACTTCCATTGAAATCAATGGGTACAAGTCGCCTAGAAGTCGGATTGAAGTCGTACAGGAACCTTTTCGGAAGTCGGAGCGACTGCAGTAGTGTACATTAAGATGGCTCCATTCACTTCCATTACGTTTCTAAACCGCGCGACTTGGGGCGACTTGAAGTCGGATCCCAGGACACCCCTGTGTGAACCGGCTCTAAGGTAAGCATTTAGTCCATTTTCTTTTGTGTCAAACAAAATTATCTTTTGTTGTTCAAAAGCTTTCCTTTCCAGACTGGTTTAAGGGCCCATTCATGCGTTCCATGCCAGTTTCCTGTACCACATTAAAATCACACTGCCTTTGCAGTGAGAGTAAGTTTAAAGTTAACAACACTCTAAATGCAGATCGCAAACACAGTGCGTTTGCCCTTACCGGTACATGCGATCTGGTTGCAGTGCATTTTCAAGAGTAGTGTGTGCAATACTTTGGGTGTGGCGCTGTGCGATTTCAGCCCATTCAAAATAAATGGGCTGAAATAGCACTGCACAGAACTGCATGTGAATCGCAGAGGAATGCACAGCTCGTTCCATTGCGATTAACCTGCAGTTCCTAGTGTGAATGGGCCCTCAAAGTTCCCATTCAAAATACCAAAACATTCATGTTTTCCATACAGTGGTCTGGTTATGATAAATGTTGTCCCACAGGTGTGCAGTAATAATTGCCTTTTATTCTTGCATTGCGTGCATATAAAAATAATATCGGAAGCACTACTTAGCTTCTTCGTGTTGCAAGTGCATTAAATACGGCCACAATCACCTCAAGCTTGATGCATATAGCTGCATGAAGTAGCAGTTAACCCACCTGATCACAAAAGAAACACAGATCAATAGTGACATTGTTTTTATCAAGATGCAAGAAAAAGGAATTCTATACCATATGGCCTCCAGATTAAAAACCCTTGTGCAACTACATTTAACTCGCAATACACTGAGTGAATTTTTAAATTTACCAGTGACAGACTGAGGGACAACACAAACTGCACTGTAAAAGGATTGCAATCAGGAAACAAAAACAATCAGTTTTTGAAACCTTAACAGCAATGTATCCAACCAACACAAACCAAATGAAAAAAGAAATAGAAGCTTTACAAAGACGACTACAAAAACTTGCTATGAATAATGGCTCGTACACACGATCCGAAAATCGTAAGAAAACTGTCGTCCAAGGAAGAATCGTACGATTTTCGGAACGTGTGTACACTACTTTCGAGAGCCGATCACTACAGTTCATCCGATATTATTCAATCGGACATGCGCAAAAACTTTCCTCGTACGATACCAGATCGTACGATTTTCGTTTAGTCAGTATAGTTGTTGTCCGAAAATACAATACAAATACATTACAACACATGACATCACTTCCGATTATTTTTTCAGTCGTACGGGAATTTTCGTGACTTTAGTAACCTATTCAATTTCTACTTGCGATTATTAAGCGAAAAAAGTCGTACGATCTGTCGTACGATATTAGACTTGTGTGTACGGGCCATAAGAAGCAGAAAAAACTGCAGAAACTATACTAGGAGAATACTTTTTGAACACAACCCAACACAAAACAAAAATATCTACACTTCCTTCTACCAGTGACCTGAAAGCCAAGCCAAATTCCCAAGGTATCCCGTGTAAACATGTGGACTTTACTGAAAATGTTGATATAACAGTGGAACTCAAAATCATCAACTTGTCAGATCACAAAGTTTCAGAACCAGAAATAACAGTCCTCTTCAAAGGTCTCACATTCTGCTCAACCACCTTATTGGTTCCTATACAATTATCCTCAGATGTGGAGGAAATCTTCAGGAGACAAGGAATATTTCCACAGAATGAAGCAAACCCATGACAATAAAATGTGACAAGAAAATTAAGAGCAGCAACTTCACACCTCCAGCAGGGTGTAACCCTAAACTAGACACTTAAAGCAGATCTTCTACCATTCCGCTGACTTGTCTTCTCTGCATCCTGCCCACCCTCTGCTGCACGTTTATCAGGTTCTTCTTTTTTGGCCCAACCCCCAATCTCCATAATTCGCCTATGACGATATGTGACGTGCATATCCCAGGAGGCACCAGAAGCCTCGCACGTCACCCCGTTCACTAGGAGGGGGGCAGGCCTAGAAGGGTGTCAATGGTAGGCTGTGCCAGAATCCAGAAGTGCCAACACAGCCTGCCAATGATGTCACAGATAAACATTACGATGCAGGACCCGACGGTGGCTGCAGAGAAGAGGATATCAGCAGGTTAACACTGGATCCTTTGTGTGGATGAATATCAAAAGTGTGGCCAGATCAGAATCAGGTAAAGCCTAGTACACAAGAGCCAAATGTTGGGTGGTATCGGCTAGTTCAATAGCCCAGTTCATTTAGCCCATGTGTATGCAGCCGGTCCGACAGAAGCCGGTCGTTTGGCCCGCTTCTGTCGAAGGGCAATGGCTGAAAAAGGTCTGCTGATCGGCTCCCAATGAGAATACTGAATGGAGTGTTCTGGCAGGGGGCAGTACCCCTGTCAGAACACAATAACTCAGCAAGGCAGATTGCTATACTAACATTGCACAGTTAGTACAGCGGTTCCTCCTGAGCTGTCAGTTTTGTTTTTGTTCAGCCCTGCTGGGTTGAACAAAAAAAAATAGTAATGTGTACCAGGCTTAAAGTGTAAGTAAACCCCCCTATCGTTTTCAGCCAAGGAAGCTGCCATCTTTGGCTCTGTTTAGTCTATAACTGCAATGATGCTGCACATGTGATCAGTTTAGACACCAGCCATTGGATGGTTTGACAGTTTGGTTGAGAGCACAACCAATGGGAGTGTTACATTTCCGGCACGTGCCATGTTTTATGGATGAGTTTACTTCCGCTTTAAGCAGGAGAGCAGTAAAAAAAACTAGGGGGGTGGGGGGAGTGATGGGTGAAATTCCTCTTTAAGTTCGCTATACACTGATCGAAATTTGTCCAGTTTAGCAGATTGCTATCAGTACATGGCTGCCCTTGCTTGACAGGGGTTGATTATTTGTTTCTGTAAAAAGGGACAAAAACAGCTTAAGGCTAGGTTCACACTATCACGGCTCTGCAAACCGCATTTTGCGCAGGCACGGCATTCATTTGAATGGGCTGCTGTGTCCTCTGAAACACAGGGAAAAGGTGCCTGCAGCATTTTAGAAAGCGCAGCCTGCACGTGAACTGCAAGTACAGTGTGGGTGCGATTTCCAGTGTATGCTGCGTGCCATTAGGATTAATGGCACCCACACGCATCCAGCGTGTCTTCTGTGCTGGTGGTTGCAGCTGCTGGAACAGTGGGTTCCACCCGCACAGATGTGAACAGATGTCAGACTGGAAATCCATGCATAGCAAAAGGCTGTACAGGAATTATGCAACAATCAGGCAATCACCATCAATGGGAGAGAAGGGGGTGTCAAGAGGCAGCTGCTTACTAAAAAACTAAATTATGATTTTTCTCATTATAACTGAAAGGTCTTATTAAAAAACTACCAACCCACCTACCTTCAGAATTTAGTGCTATTCCATATAATCCAGAAATTGGGAACTTCTATATGCTGCCCAAGAGACACAAACCAGGAAATCCAGCCACACCTATCATACAGTAACAGGCATGAATACACTCACTGAACAAATCTCATGTCTTGTAGAAACATTTCTAAAACCATTAGTCAGGGTTCGTTTCCTGCAAGATACAGGTGATATCAATATAAAGCAATAACCACCAAATACACTTCTAGTAACTATTGATGTAGAATCACTTTACAGCCACATCCCTCACAAGGATGGGATTGCTGCATGTCACAGATTCTTATCATCTGCACCAAACCAAAAATAAATTGCAGAGGATGTTACACAACTCATTGAACTCATTCTAACACACAACTATACAACTATTCCACTGTGGGTAATGACATTTATCTTCAGCGTATGGCAATCGCTCGTCACTCTGCTGCCCCCAATGACATCCTCGGTGAGGGAACCAGGCAGTGAAGCCTTGCGGCTTCACTGCCCGGTTCCCTATGGCGCATGCGCGAGTCACGCTGCGCCGTTCTGACTGGTCCTCCTGTGTTCTGGGAGCCGAGTGTCTCCCAGAACACTACGGGTATTCTGCGGGAAGTGACGTGCTTCCCTCAGAGAGGACTCCCGGAAGCGGGTGAAAATATCTGTCTTAGACAGGTATCTGCACCCCCCTCCCCCCTGAAAGGTGTCAATTGTAACACCGGAGGGGGGGAGGGTTCCGATGAGCGGAAGTTCCACTTTAGGGTGGAGCTCCACTTTAAGGACCTTGCCTGTTTTTCAGACTTGGTGTTTACAAGTTTAAAACAGGTTTTTTTGCTAGAAAATTACTTAGAACCCCCAAACATTATATATTGTTTTTTTTTCTAACACCCTAGAGAATAAAATGGCGGTCATTGCAATACTTTTTGTCACACCAAATTTGCGCAGTGGTCTTCCAAGCGCACTTTTTTTGGAAAAAATATACTTTTTTGAATTAAAAAATAAAACAACAGTAAAGTTAGCCCAATTGTTTTTTATATTGTGAAAGATAATGTTACGCCGAGTAAATTGATACCCAACATGTCACGCTTCAAAATTGCGCCCGCTCGTGGAATGGTGTCAAACTTTTACCCTTAAAAATCTCCATAAGCAACGTTTAAAAAATTCTATAGGTTGCATCTTGTGAGTTACAGAGGAGGTATAGGGCTAGAATTATTTCTCTCGCTCTAATGATTGCAGCGATACCTCACTTGTGTGGTTTGAACACCGTTTTCATATGCGGTGCTACTCACGTATGCGTTCGCTTCTGCGCGCAAGCTCATCGGGACGGGGCACTTTAAAAATTATTTTACTTGATTTTATTTATTTTTACACTGTTTTAAAAAAAAATAAAAAAATGGGTCAGTTTTATTCCTATTACAAGGAATGTAAACATCCCTTGTAATAGAAAAAAGCATGACAGGTCCTCTTAAATATGAGATCTGGGGTCAAAAAGACCTCAGATCTCCTATTTAGACTAAAATGCAATAAAAAAATAAAATAAAAAAAATTGTCGTTTGAAAAAATGACACAAAAAAAATGTCCCTTTAAGTCGTATGGGCGGACTTGACGTTTTGACGTCGCTTCCGCCCTGCTATGGTATGGAGACGGGTGGGGGCCATCTTCCCCTCACGCGTATCTATACCACAGAGGGACAAGGACCCGATCGCCTCCGCCGCTACCGACGGCTCCCGTAAGCGGCGGAGGGCATGGGAGAGCGGCGGGCCCCTCTCCTGCCGCAGATAACGGTGATCTTGCGGCTAATCCGCCGCAGAGACCACCATTATCGTAAACAGAACTGCTCACAGAAAATATGGCTATCTCGGTTGTGGCAGCAGCTGCTGCCGTTACCGAGATATCCATCTTTAAAGTGCCGACGTATATGTACATGAGCTGTTCGGCCAGTGGTTAAGGAGTGGTGTATACACTGCTCGTAAAGCGCCTCAATGATGCTGCTTGCAGTACTTTTTTTAGCATCCTGCCAGCGCACCGCTCCAGTGTTAAAGCACTGGGGTTTTCACACTGGAGTGACAGGAGAGGTGCTTTACAGGCGCTCTGCAGGTGCTATTTTTAGAACTATAGCGCCTGTAAAGCGCCTCAGTGTAAAAGTAGCCAAAGTGTTCACTGAATAGCACCCGTGTTGAGTAAGTGACATCCTCTGTTTTTAATAAAGCAGGACAGCCACTCAGCATAGGTCCCGGAAACTAGTGGAGATCCCTGTAGTAGCAACAATGTAAAAATTGCCACCCACAAAAAAGGCTTATATATACACTATCGCTATATTGAGGATATTTTCATCATATTGGGATAGAAAAAAAATATATAAAAACTCCACTCATTGCTTAAAGTGTAAGTAAACCCTCCTATAATTTTCAGGCAAGGAAGCTGCCATCTTGGCCTCTGTTTAATCTTCAACTGTCATGATGCTGCACATGTGATCAGTTATGACACCAGCCATTGGATGGTTTGACAGTTTGGTTGAGAGCACAACCAATGTGACAGTTGGCATTCCCGGCATGCCGGGAATGTAACTGCTTTTTGAAACTGTTAAATCGATGGTTTTCTTCCGCTTTAATACATTTCACCAGTCAATCAAAAAAAAATGGATGACTCAAGCACAGATGTGAACTTCCTAGACATTGCAGTATTTATCAGGGATGACAAACTGCACACCTCAATATACAGGAAACCCACTGACCAATGCATTGATCTCCACAGTTCCAGCTTCCACCCCTAACACACCAAATGAGCCACCATACACAGCCAAGCCACTAGATACCACCACATATGCTCTGACCCAGAGATCAGAAATGAACATCTCAGATAACTAGCAGAATCCTTTCATAAGCAAGATTGCAAAAACAAAACCATCAGTACTAGCATAAACATTACCTTGAAAACTCAAGGGTAAATCTCCTACAACATTAAAGAAAAAAAATATTGTGTACCACATAAAATTAAGCACTAGATGGGATAAGCATGTTAATCAAAGTGCTGAAAACCACCATACCAGCAGATGAAAGATTCCAACAATCATCAATGCACCTTCAGGCATCCACCCAACCTCACACATAAATGAATCAGCAGGAAACATCATTCTGTTTACGGGGACACAAACAAAGGAACCAAACCTTTGAATAGCAAGCGCTGCAATTTGCTAATCTATTAAAAAATGCAATATACACAAAAGGGATCTTCAATATTACAGGACCACACAGCTGTACCTCCAGTAATCAATTTACACAGACATACCATAAAAAATATAAGTTCTGACCTTTGCCTGCTCTACTTATATTCTGCATAACCCCCTCTTAACGAACATTAGTGTTTTCATTAGGTTGGTGCTAGGGTTGTCCCGATACCACTTTTTTAAGACCGAGTACAAGTACCGATACTTTTTTTCAAGTACTCGCCGATACCGATTACCGATACTTTTTTTTCAATGTCACGTGACAGTGGCACATGTCAGTATTTATTTATTTTTTTAAACGATTTTTTGTTATGTTTTTTTACAGTGCTTTCTTCTTCTTTTTTAGGGGGGAGGGGGGGGGGGGTGGTTGGATTGTGTCAGTGTGTTTCTTATTTACATTTTTATTATTTTTTACAATTTTTTTTTTAATTTATTGCAATTTTTTTTTTTTTACACCTGTTGGGGGGGGGGGGGGGCTTTGGTGAGATTTCATGGGTTTTAACAGACCCCTGACATCTCCCCTTTGAGACAGAGAAAGGGACTAAGGACACAGATTCCCCAGTCCCTTTCTCTGCAGCCTCAGCTAAAGTGAATGGACAGGAGGCTCCTCTCCATTCATAAACTAAAGCATCGTAAACACAGGTTATGTTTTAGTTATATGAATGGACAGAGTCAGTGATGACTCTGTTCATTCGGAAAAGGTAGGAGCCGGGTTTAGCGGCTCCTACCTCTGCTCTCCATCCTGACAGATCGAGGGGGTGGAGGAGGACATTGAGGGGGACATGTAACTCACGGAGGGGGAGATGTAACTCCCGGAGGGGGACACGCAGCACGGGGGGACACGCAGCACGGAGGGGGAGATGTAATTACCGGAGGGGGGACACGCAGCACGGGGGGGACACGGAGTGCGGAGGGGGACATGTAACTCCCGGAGGGGGACACGCAGCACTGGGGGGAACACGGAGCGCGGCGGGGGACACGTAACTTACGGAGGGGGAGAGCAGCACGGATACAGGGACAGTCAGCGGTGATCGGTGCGGCTTTGGGGGGGAGTTACAAGCACCGATCACCGCTGTATAAATTTCACTAAAGCAGCTGAAAAGGGGGGGGGGGGTCCGGGGAGAAGCTGTCAGGCTTTATAGAAATCTATACAGGGAGATCGGTGCATGTAACTCCCCCCGCCGCACCGATCATGCCTGACTGCCCAGGTGAAGCATCGGAGCACAAGTACTCGGGGAAATGCTCAGTATCGGTACCGATACCGATACTAGTATCGGTATCGGGACAACCCTAGTTGGTGCTCAATATGAGCTAAATAACGACTCGTTCAGCTTTTGATAGGCCTTGTTATATTCTCATTGGCTTTCAGATAGCACTGTAAGCTACGTAATCTGAAATGTTGATGTCCGCGCTGATCTTGTTATGAGCTCTATGTAAGTAAGGGCTATTGCTGTTAAGCATGCATATTACTTTTTCTTTTCTTTTTTTTGTTTTGTTCATTTTGTCGTGACCACTTCTGTTTCTCTATGTGATTGTTCTTATTATGTGGAAACTATCCCTATGAAACACTTTTTTTTCTCTTGAAATGCTCAAAATTTAATAAACAGTTTGAAACATAAAAATATATGGAAGATGATTACAGTACACCTATGGCACATCATTTCTCATAATCAGACCACTGTATGGAAGACATGAATGTTTTGGTTCTTGAAGGGAACTTTAAAACTACTAAAGTAAGGAAAACTTTTGAACTACGAATGCTACTTCTATTTGACACAACAGATGTTGTTATGATGAGATAAATGTTGATCTGGGTTTTCTAAATCACTATCCAACAGTTTTATGACCATTCTCATCTCTGTGAGTAAGGCCCCTTTCACACTAGCAGACCGATTGGGTCTGCCTATCAGTTTTCAGACGGACTCGATCAGACCTTCCAGTCTCCTCTATGGAGCAGTGGGTGTCAATAGACATGTGTCTGTTGACATCCAATCTGATCCTATCCTCTAAAAACAGATGGAAGGGGATCTATTCCCCATCTGTCTGGCAGATCAGATGGCCGTTGGGTGTAAACAGACAGGCGGTCTGTTTATATCCGACCGCCCATAGAGAAGAGCGGGCTGTGTGTGTCAGCTCTGCATAAGCGGAGTGGACACGGACCAGCCATCTGCCTGCTCAGCGGGCATCAGCCAACAGATTCCCTGAGATTTATCTGAGCAGGTGGACTCCAACGGAAGCCGCCCTGTGTGAAAGGGGTCTTACTCTCCCCCCTCCCCAGTCTATCTCTTTCCTTATCTTAACAATTATCCCAGTTTAATTACATATATATATATATATATATATATACATATATATATATATGTGTGTGTGTGTGTGTGTGTGTTTTTCTCAGGGATTGTCCTACATTTTGATAATACTTTGTGTATCAGTACTGCTTGGACTGAGAAGGGAACACCCTGGAAGCTTGTCCTGAAATTTCAATTTTTAGTGAAAATAAAGTATCGTGTTTTTTAAAATATATTTAACCAGTTAACGACCCCTTCACGCCGATATACGTCGGCAGAATGGCTCGTACAGGCACAATCACGTACCTGTACGTGGCCCTTTAACTGCCGACGTTGGGGTCGGGCGCGCGCCCCGCCGGCGGCGCGCTCGCGACCCCCCTGCCTTCCCCATGAGTGGGACCGCGGGTCCCGCGGACTCGATCGCCGCGGGGATCCCCGCGATCGTCTCACGGAGGCTCGGAGCGGGGAGATGTGTGTGTAAACACAACATCTCCCCGCTCCTCTACTGACAATGTCAGCGATCTCCGCTCTGTGTAATCAGAGCGGAGATCGGTGACGTGTCAGTCGTAGCCACGCCCCCCCTCAGTTAGTAACACGCCCCTAGGCACACTTAACCCCTCCAGCGCCCCTAGTGGTTAACCCCTTCACTGCCAGTGTCATTTTCACAGTAACCAGTGCATTTTTATTGCACTGTTCGCTGTGAAAATGACAATGGTCCCAAAAATGTGTCAAAAGTGTCCGATGTGTCCGCCATAATGTCGCAGTCGCGAAAAAAATCGCTGATCGCCGCCATTACTAGTAAAAAAAATAAAATTCATAAAAATGCCTTAAAACTATACCCTATTTGATAAACGCTATAATTTTTGCGCAAACCAATCAATAAACACCGATTGCGATTTTTTTTACCAAAAATATGTAGAAGAATACGTATCGGCCTAAACTGAGGAAAAAATTTTTTTTTTTATATATTTTTTGGGGATATTTATTATAGCAAAAAGTAAAAAATATGTAATTTTTTTAAAAATTTTCGCTCTATTTTTGTTTATAGCACAAAAAATAAAAACCACAGAGGTGATCAAATACCACCAAAAGAAAGCTCTATTTGTGGGAAAAAAAGGACGCCAATTTTGTTTGGGAGCCACGTCGCACGACCGCGCAATTGTCAGTTAAAGCGACGCAGTGCCGAATCGCAAAAAGGGGCCTGTTCATAATGGCCCGTATTGGTCCGGGGCTGAAGTGGTTAAATTATTGGTTCTTTGTGTTCACATGGTATCTTTCAAGTTCTGACACTGTGCCCACGTCAGGAATAAGGGATCAAAAAGTTGTTGTGGAAGCAGCAAAAACTCTAATGTAGAAAATTATTTGGCCTGGTAATAAGATACAGAAAAGCAACAGACTGGCACCGTTTAGAACTCTTGTACTATAAAAGATATATAGAAATAAAATAAATAATTGAATTGAAGTTATTTGATAACACAGGACTATCAAGTTTTATCCAACTGAGGATAAAATCCTTGATTAACACTTCTTAGTTTTTCACTTCCAGCAGCAGGAAATTAATCTGTTTTTCAGGTGTAACTCGAACTGAATAATTATTTTGCAAGCATTCCAAAATTTATTGTAACCTTTAAATTCATTTATTAGCATTCTTATCACAGACTTTGCATTGATTAGATATCTTAACAGACTCTGAAGATCTACCTTCTCTTTACATTCGCTAATAACGCAGTGGTGTTTTAGAGCCATAAACTTGACTTTGGGGTATGCATTTATTGCCTCTTCATGACTTAGAATTTCAGATCAATTTTACTTCATTGTCTACTGTTTGCAGGTAAATTTCTTGGAATTTTTGCCTCTGTCTCAATCCACCAAAACCATACCCCAGCTACAGTATCTCATAAAAGTGAGTACACCCCTCACATTTTTGAAAATATTTTATTATATCACTTGCTATAATGTAAAGTAGTATGTGTACAGCTTGTATAAGACCCGGTTCACACAGGGGCGACTCCGGACGCGACTTCAGGTCGCCCCGAGTTGCCCCAAGTCGCGCTATTTTTAAAACTAATTGAAGTGAATGGAGATGTTTTAATGTACACGACTGCCATCGCTCCAACTTCAAAAAAGGTTCCTGTACTACTTCAATCAGACTTCTAGGCGACCTGTAAGCAACTTGTACCCATTGATTTCAATGGAAGTCGCTTAGAGGTCTGATCACTGTTCATTTTGAAGGCAACTTTACAGGAAGCAGAAAGGAATTTACCCAGAAGCCACAAGGAATTTACTTCAAGTCGTGTTGTTAATGACCACAAGTCGCGCTGAAGTCTCCTCCAAGTCTCGCTGTGATTCATGCTCAAGTCGTGTCTGAGTTGCTTCTGGAAGTCGCGCTGGAAGTCGTGTTGCCCCAGTGTGAACCGGCTCTAACAGTGTAAATTTGCTTTCCCCTCAAAATAACTCAACAGCCATTAATATCTGAACCGCTGGCGACAAAAGTGAGAATACCCCTAAGTGAAAATGTCCAAATTGGGCCCAAAGTGTCAATATTTTGTATGGCCACCATTATTTTCCAGCACTGCTTTAACCCTCTTGGGCATGGAGTTCACCAGAGCTTCACAGGTTGCCATTGGAGTCCTCTTCCACTCCTCCATGACGACATCACGGAGCTGGTGGATATTAGAGACCTTGCACTCCTCCACCTTCCGTTTGAGGATGGCCCACAGATGCTCAATAGGGTTTAGGTCTGGATATATGACTAAAATAGTGTATAAAAAGAAATCAACTGCCCTCTTCTTCCCTTAAACACTCCACTGCGCTTCGGGAGCAGGTCTGCTGAATGCAGACCAGAAAAAACTTACTAGCTGCTACTTTACAAAAAACATATAATAAAAAAAGTATTTTGAATAAACAAAAATAGTAGCGCTTCTGTGTATCACAGCACAAATCTAGATACTATAGAAAATATATATATGGCCCGTAAAAAAATACATATATGTGAAAAACTATAAAACATATACTCTAAAAATATATGTGCAAATACAATAAATTAATAAGTGTCCGTAACGTTCAAATAATGTTTTCAAACCAGTTGTGAAAAAACATTTAAAAAAAGTCCATCAGTGAGATAAGTGTTCCAATAATAGTGACTTCAACTAAAATTTGCATAAAAATCTTCCTGTGTTCTCTTGAATAAACCTTCACCACACCAGCGTGATTGGTGACTCCACTCCCTAAGGACTTGCACTCACCACTAGGATTTGCCTTGCACTCTCATGCTCGGCTTCACAGCTTAAACACCCCTCAGGGTATAAAAGATAGATCCAAACGATGTTGCTAGGTCAGTCAAGTTTTCCCACATGAAAAAGCAAAAAGGTCTCCAATAGTGAAGTATGTAAAAACTTTTATTAAACACAGCACAGGTAACCTTCAATAGTTTCCCTCACATCTAGCAAATCAAAGTTAGGCACTTCAGCAAAACCACTTCAAAACGCCAGACAGGCATACGACAGGTAGCCGCGATGTATTGCGGTCTCGGCGGACCAATCAATCATTTTTGTCTCACCCTCCTTCATATATGCCCGTCTCTCCACTCCAATCGAAAACACTGTGATCTTCCGTCCAAACACCGGACTGTAGATTCGATGAGCGGTCGAAAAAAACCGAACGCCACACACTATAAAAGAGCGCTTCTCCCAGACTAGTTTCGTCGCATAGGACTTCTTCCAATGGCTATTTGGCATATATGAAGGAGGGTGAGACACAAATGATTGATTGGTCCGCCGAGACCGCAATACATCGCGGCTGCCTGTCGTATGCCTGTCTGGCGTTTTGAAGTGATTTTGCGGAAGTGCCTAATTTTGATTTGCTAGATGTGAGGGAAACTATTGAAGGTTACCTGTGCTGTGTTTAATAAAAGTTTTTACATACTTCACTATTGGAGACTTTTTTGCTTTTTCATGTGGGAAAACTTGACTGACCTAGCAACATCGTTTGGATCTATCTTTTATACCCTGAGGGGTGTTTAAGCTGTGAAGCCGAGCATGAGAGTGCAAGGCAAATCCTAGTGGTGAGTGCAAGTCCTTAGGGAGTGGAGTCACTAATCATGCTGGTGTGGTGAAGGTTTATTCAAGAGAACACAGGAAGATTTTTATGCAAATTTTAGTTGAAGTCACTATTATTGGAACACTTATCTCACTGATGGACTTTCTTTAAATGTTTTTTCACAACTGGTTTGAAAACATTATTTGAACGCTATGGACACTTATTAATTTATTGTATTTGCACATATATTTTTAGAGTATATGTTTTATAGTTTTTCACATATATGTATTTCTTTACGGGACATATATATATTTTCTATAGTATTTAGATTTGTGCTGTGATACACAGAAGCGCTACTATTTTTGTTTATTTAAAATACTTTTTTTATTATAGGTCTGGATATATGCTTGGCCAGTCCATCACCTTTACCCTCAGCTTCTTTAGCAAGGCAGTGGTCGTCTTGGAAGTGTGTTTGGGGTCCTTATCATGCTGGAATACTGCCTTGCAGCCCATTCTCTGAAGGGAGGGGATCATGCTCTGCTTCAGTATGTCACAGTACATGTTGGCATTCATGGTTCCCTCAATGAACTGTAGCTCCCCAGTGCCTGTCCCACTCATGCGGCCCCAAATCATGACACTCCCACCACCATGCTTGACTGTAGGCAAGACACACTTGTTTTTGTACTCCTCATCTGGTTGCCGCCACACACACTTGACACCATCTGAACCAAAAAAGTTTATTTTGGTCTCATCAGGCCACAGGACATGGTTCCAGTAATCCATGTCCTTAGTCTGCTTGTCTTCAGTAAACTGTCTGTGGGCTTTCTTGTGGTTTAATCTTTAGAAGATGCTTCCTTCTGGAGCGACAGCCATGCAGACCAATTTGATGCAGTGTGCGGCGTATGGTCTAAGCACTGACAGGCTGACCCCCCCCCCACCCCTTCAACCTCTGCAGCAATACTGGAAGCACTCATACATCTATTTCCCAAATACAACCTCTGGATATGACGCTGTGCATGTGCACTCAACTTCTTTGATTGACCATGGCGAGGTCTGTTCTGAGTTGAACCTGTCCTGTTAAACCGCTGTATGGCCTTGGTCACCGTGCTGCAGCTCAGTTTCAGGGTCTTGGCATCTTCATGCAGAGAGTTCTTTGCCATGAGGTGCCATGTTGAACTTCCAATGACCAGTATGAGAGAGTGAGAGTGATAACACCAAATTTAACACACCTGTTCCCCATTCACACCTGAGACTTTGTAACACTAATGAGTTACATGTCATCGGGGAGAGAAAATGTCTAATTGGGTCCAATTTGAACATTTTTACTTAGGGGTGTACTCACTTTTGTTGCCAGCGGTTTAGACATCAATGGCTGTGTGTTGAATTATTTGGAGGGGACAGCAAATTTGCACGGTTATACAAGCAGTACACTCACTACTTTACATTGCAGCAAAGTGTCATTTCTTCAGTGTTGTCACATGAAAAGATATAATAAAATATTTACAAAAATGTGAGGGGTGTACTCACTTTTGTGAGATACTGTATGTCAAGATGGACAAGATGAGCAGGTTCCACTTAGGATCCTTTAGCAGATGCTGTCTGTGCATGTTTGCCAGATGTACCCACAGAACTATAAAAAATATACAGAACACAGTAACATAGCAGCCCCTGGATTACTAGAAGACCTGGAGAAGGAAGCTGGTTCAGCAAGAAACCTTAGGCATTTTTTTTTTAGCATGGATTAGAACACATGTCAACTTTTTTGGGGTTCTTAGATTCCCCCTCTAGATTGAAGTAGGGCCTGAGGAAAGAGCATGCTCCGAATGTGCACCAGCCAAGCCTCCTGCCCAAGCTCCGGTGTTGATACTACTGCTGTCAGTGCCTGTGTACTGGGCATGAAACCCTGGGAACCACCATCACAGCTACGGCTTGAAATCACATCACCTGTAGCTATCCAGGACAACACCAGTGCAGCGAGGAAGTCTTGCTTGACATTTGGATATGAGTTATTTCACCTTTTGTTTGTGATTACTTATCATAAAAGGTTCTTTTATCACTAATACTGCACTCAGATGGCGCTACTGTTTTCCTCTTGATTCATTCAGAGAGTCACTTCTTAAGCCCTGTACACACGATCGGATTTCCTATGGATTTTAAACCAATGGATTTTTCCATCGGTAATCCGATGAAGCTGACTTCCATCAGTCTTGCCTACACACCATCAGTCAAAAAACCAATCGTCCCAAACGCCGTGACGTAAAACACTCTGACAAGCTGAGAAAAATGAAGTTCAATGCTTCTGAGCATGTGTCGACTTGATTCTGAGCATGCATGGGTTTTTTGCCCGATGGAGTTCCACACAGATGATCGGAATTTGCTATCGTTTTTTTCCCATCGGATAAATTTAAAACATGTTCTATTTTTTCTCACCGATGGAAAAAAGACCGATGGAGCCCATACACGATTGGTTTGTCCGATGAAAAAAGTCCATCGGACTGTTTTCATCGGTAAAACCGATCGTGTTTACAGGGCTTGACTCTCCACAGCTGGCAGCCTGATTGTAGTGCTTAGAACTTAATTAAATATGGACTCTTCAGATCATCCATATGGACTTATTCTTTGCTTTGTATTACATCATTTTCATCACATTATCACATTACAGGACAGTTACAATTTCACACCACTGTGTCTCCCCATGCGCCACCTCTTTTCCCTGTTCGTACCCTCTCTATTTGCCCTGTTTACCATTATCACCAAAAGAGAAAGTGAAAGAAAATCCCAAATATTGATTTGTTACCGGAATAGGAATAAAGGGGAAATGTTCTAATTGGGACACTTATTCTGGTGGTTCTTTGGAGGAATTTCCTCTCACTTCCTGTTTTGGCTATAGGAGAGAAAGTGAATTCCCCTCAATGGGACACACAAAAAAAAAAGACAGGAGTTATAACACTCCCTTAATCTACCCAATATGAAAAAAAGGGTTTATTTTAAAAATGGGATAGATGCATGATGTTTAGCATCAGCCCATTAACTTCCTCATTATTGCTTCGACTAGAGTCTTTCATATGATCAGCTTAGATGACCCAGATCTTATCTCATAAAACCTACCGTATTTGCCGGTGTATAAGGCGACCGGGCGTATAAGGCGACCCTCTAATTTTACAGTTTTTTAAGATTTTTTGCCTGTACTCACCGTATAAGACGACCCCCCTTCCGAGGCTTCCTACGCTTCATATTTCTTCCTTCTGGAGCCATATTCTTCTTCATTCTTGCTGGAGCTGGAGCCAATCACGGTGAACAATGTATTATATTAATGAATACAAAGCCTGCTTGGATTGGCAGAGGCTGTAACATCATCAGCCCACGCCTCTCTGACTCACAAAGCCAATCCGAGCAGGCTACTGTATGTAGCCTGCTCGGATTGGCTGAGGTTGTTACTCCAATCCGAGCAGGCTCTGTATTCATTTGAATACATCGCTCACCGAGATTGGCTAAGCGGTATATACTGTATGTAGCCGAAGCTACATACATTATTACTGCACATCCAGCAGGCACCAGAGCAGCTGACCCGGCGTATAAGACGTCCTCTGCTTTTTGGCCATTTTTTTAGGTGGTAGTCTTATATGCCAGCAAATACAGTATGTACAGTATTTCAGAGGTTCACAACTTTTTTTGAACTTAACAATTTGAAAATGTTGAAATTTTCAAACTTTACGGAAATATATACTCAAACTTTTACTAGCCTAAAGCATATAGTGGCTTATTTGGCTTTCTTATACTCAAGTATTCAGTGTGTTTCTCTTCAATGTGATCATAAAATTGTCACCTGAACACTAAAGACGATGTTTAAGAGCTGTGAGAATTTTATTTTGCACAGTATAAAGAGCAGTCAGCATGGGATCTCCAAAGGAAACGAAAAGCAGACATCAGAGTAAAACCGCTCTATTCATCTAGCTTATATGCTCATCTTTTAGTGCATACATTACTAGTTTTATGCTGTTTTGTTCTTCTTGATTTCTATTAATCTCATCTGTCTGTTCTGATTGTGTATATTTGTTGAGTGTCAGATAAAATGCCTATGGAGGATGAAGTTATTCTCAGAGCGATGTCTTTGTATCTTCTGCCTGACATTAATTATGCAATATTCTTATACGTAAGAAACTTCTAAAGAAGACATGGACTTTTGATATGTCCTAATGCCCCCGTGGAATAGAACTTTACCAGGAAAATCCTTACTCCAATTTTACTGCCTGCCAAAGAGTTCCACACAATTCTCCTGCTAATGAGAAGCAACTTCCTGAGAATGGAAAAGGGAAATTGTATTCTGTGCACCATTCCAGTTGGAATTGTTTTCTGTTTTTGTTAACTATAGTTTGGAGATACAACTCCCCCGAGAATGGTGAATCCTCTCCAACCTCCACCTTGCTATAATGAAACATTTATATCTGAAAATACCGTACTTCCAAACACTTCGGTAAACCTCTTGAATGGTGTAACACATCAGCTATATTAATAGTAAACAAACCCAACTGTTACTTGTTGACACGTGTTCGTAAATCTCTTGATATCTTCATGGGATTACTGTGGCTTTGCATTTACAAGTTCTAGATCCAGCCCTGATTGAGTACACTGGGTATTTCATCACTAGTGGACCTAGTAGCAGTTAATATGGTACACTCCTGTGTGTGACTCTACTGTATTGATGTTACCTGGAGAAAGGTGAAAGCGGAACTTGCCCCAAAAAGGGGAAGTTCCACTTGTTTGCATGCCTCTCCCCCTCCACTGTCACATTTGGGGGGGGGGGGGTTAAGCAGGTAGCTGTTTTTGAAATAGAAGTTATCCCCCTTCCCCCGCAGCTTTTTGGGGCACATCACAGGTCCCAAAAGATTGCGGGACCATTCACTTGCGCATGTGCAGTAGCAAACTGGTCGTGAAGCTGCAAGGCTTCACTGCCAGTTTCTCTTACTTAAGATGATGACGCCTGAACCTGAAGCTGATTGAAGATTGAAGAGGATGTCACTGAATCCCTGGACAGGTAAGTGTCCTTATATTAAAAGTCAGCAGCTACAGTATTTGCAGCTACTGATTTTTGGGGGGGAGCCTAAAGCTCCACTTGAATAAGTGCACTTGTACATGTAAATGGATGTTGTAGTGCATATCAATTTTGACATGACTGCAAGCAAGCCAAATGTTCAAATAGATTCCCTAAGTATATGTTCAATTTTGGAGATACTCACTAACTCAAACAGTCCTGTTTTTGTATAATTTGGAGCGTTTAGGCATGTCTTAAATAATTTAATCCTAAACTTAGTCTTAAAGAACAAGTACAGTATATATATATATATATATATATATATATATATATATATATATATATATAGCGGGTATGTGCTTTTCTATTTGAATCTGGTGGGGAAACTGTGGTGTGTGGTTCCCTGGGGCCCACCGGGTGGCCCTGTCACTTTGGGCCCGGGGTTGAGCCATCATTACAGTGTCGTACCTCTTTTGGCCTATCTCAGCGGTTGTATGGTGGGGCGAGGTGAACCCGCCATGCTTGCTGGGAGAGGGTATAAAGGGGGTGGCCATCTTTGTCACGGGGGGAGTCCCAGGCACCTTCAGCCTGAGGGCGGTGGTTCGTGTCGGTTCTCTAGGCGGGTCTAGGCCTAGAGGACGTTCGGAGGTCGTGTTCCATCCCAGGCACCTTTAGCCTGGGGTGAGGTACTCGGATGGAGGTCTGGAGCTCAGTGCCCACCACTGAGTTCCGCAAGGGAAAGAGATCCTAGGGGACCCCGGGAGTGGGTACCCCAATCCAGAGGTGTAATGGATCGGGAGGGGGTACTTGCTTGAAGACCTGGTGCAGCATATTGCCAGTGACGGGTGAGCCTCCACCGGAGACCGTCTGGAAGGATATTCCCCCTCGATTGGAGACCGCAACCCACTTTCAGGAAGGAAAGTGGAGAGTTCATTGTGTTTGGGCCTACTCGTATCCACACCCCTCTGTCTGTTCTACTCGTTGAGGGAGTCCAACTGTCTGTGCATTACTCTGTTATCGGAAGAATGAAGGAGTGTTGGACTTTATTGGTGTGGGGCTCATTTTCTGGCAGACACTGTTCAAGAAACCACCAGGAGGAGGCTCCAAATGCAGAACACCGACCTGAAGGTAAAAGAGGATTGTCTCTCACTGCACATACATCTGCAGGGGAACTTGGAGTGGTGACCTCACACTCTCTCCTCAGAGGTACCCCTAGACAAGAGCCAGAAGAACTGATACAGAAGAGGGAGAGAGTGGGGGCCGTTACATATATATATATATATACATATATATATATATATATATATAATCACTAGAGGGAGTTCATAGTGGCTCAATGAGATTTCTCTACTATTGCTTAACTGTAGAGACAACATATTAGCTAAACTAGGATGCATATCAGCCAGGAGTGCATTGTTTGAAGAATTAAGCAAACCCAAAGACTTGCAGTATGAGTAAGGGCAGTAAGGTAAAACCATGATGTAATATTGCAAAGTAATAAGAAGAGCCTTGTGTGTGCAATCAACAAATATGGTTGCTTCCCTGTACATACTGTCAATAATCTCACACTATACACATGCTATCGCTTTCTAACATGTTAACACACACTGATAACACACACACACCCCCCCATCAAATCCTTCCCTGCATCTTTTACCTTTTGTACCACCACCCCCTCCCTTCAGAATGTAAGCCCTCCTGTCCCTTCTGTATTGAACTGTACTGTAATTGTGCTGTCCCCCCTCTACATTGTTAAGCACTGGGTAAACTGTTGGCGCTATATAAATCGTGTATAATAATAATAATAATAATAATTGATAAATCATTGAAATCTCAATTGATATCTCTACATATACTTGCATTGTCATACTGTAGTTAGTAAGGTTGAATAAAGACTCTCCAGTTCAACCTGATAATGTGTGCCTGTGTGTGTGAGACTAATGTTTTCAACATCCCTGTACATTGTGTTCACTAAGAAACACATCCAAATGTTTTATATAAAAAGAAACTCTGTAAAACTTTACATGTTCCTTAAAGTGTTACTAAACCCAGTAATATGAAAATAGTTCATCTGCCCCCCCCCCCACAGTGCCCACAGCTAATACATCTTCTTTTTACATTGATATACTGCCACTATATACCTTTTTGGCTGATCTGTATACCACAATTACATGATAAACTGCAGAGTTTCTCCAGAACTGAGAATTCAGGTGGGTGGAGATTTTCCCTGCAGCCTGTATACACGCCCACATGTGTGATGCCAATATCATGTGACCTGGCTATCTCTGAGAACAAGTAAATGTTTGCTCCAGCATAAAAGACACAACTGAGCATGTGCGGGTTGGCTACCCTGCCTGTGTTAGCTGCCTTTCCCAAGATAGACATTGCAGGAGAGGGAGGATATATGCATACAGGATAAAACAGCCTTTTTACACAATGCAGAGGATTAACCCCTTAAGTTCCACAGTGAGTATAACAAGCATGCTATGCTGCATATACAGACTGATTTTATTGTTGTGGGTTTAGTAACACTTTAACTAATCTTTGGTTCAGTAACATTTAACAGACCAATAATAACAAAGATAGACGAAAAAAAAAATTCCCCTCTGGATACAGTATGGGAGGGTTATTTAACCCCTGTCAGCTTTAGTTTGCCACCTGTTTCATTGGTGAGATTTCCCTTCACTTCCTGTTCCATAGCTAAAACAGGAAGTGAGAGGAAACACCTCCAAAGAGAGGAAATCCCTGGTTGTCACCAGGGTCATCAGAACTATAGTCCCCATTGGAAGTTTTCCCCTTTATTCCTCACTAACAGCATTAACCACTTCAGCCCCGGACCATTTTGCTGGCCAAAGACCAGGCCACTTTTTGCGATTCCGCACTGTGTTGCTTTAACTGACAATTGCGCAATCGTACGACATGGCTCCCAAACAAAATTAACGTCCTTTTTTTCCCACAAATAGAGCTTTTTTTTGGTGGTATTTGATCACCTCTGCGTTTTTTACTTTTTGCGCTATAAACAAAAATAGAGCGACAATTTTGAAATATTTTTTACTTTTTGCTATAATAAATATCCCCAAAAAATATATAAAAAAACATATTTTTTTCCTCAGTTTAGGCCGATACGTATTCTTCTACATATTTTTGGTAAAAAAAATCGCAATAAGCGTTTATTGATTGGTTTGCGCAAAAGTTATAGCGTCTACAAAATAAGGGGTAGTTTTATGGCATTTTTATTAATAATATTTTTTTTACTAGTAATGGTGGCAATCAGCGATTTTTATCATGACTGCGACATTATGGCGGACATATCGGACACTTTTGACACCATTTTGGGACCATTGTCATTTTTACAGCGATCAGTGCTATAAAAATGCACTGAATACTGTAAAAATGAGACTGGCAGTGAATGGGGTTAACCTGTAGGGGGCGCTGAAGGGGTTAAAGTGGAAGTAAACCCTCCTATCGTTTTCAGGCAAGGAAGCTGCCATCTTGGCCTCTGTTTAATCTTCAACTGCCATGATGCTGCACATGTGATCAGTTTTGACACCAGCCATTGGATGGTTTGACAGTTTGGTTGAGAGCACAACCAATATGACAGTTGGCATTCCCGACATGCCGGGAATGTAACTGCTTTTTGAAACTGTTAAATCGATGGGTTTACTTCCGCTTTAAGTGTGACCTAGGGAGAGCTTCTAACTGTTAGGGGGCGTGGCTTGCCGTGACACGTCACTGATCGCTGTTCCCGATGACAGGGAACAGACTATCAGTGACATGTCACTAGGAAGAACGGGGAGATGTTGTGTTTACACTAACATCTCCCCGTTCTTCAGCTCTGTGACCCGATCGCGGGACACCGGCGGACATCGAGTCCGCAGGTCCCAAACGCGCTGGCAGCGGCGCGTGCGTGCGACCACACGGCTCGCAAATAAAAGGGGACGTATATATACGCCCATTTGTGTAGCCGTGCCATTCTGTCGACGTATATCCTCGTGCGGCGGTCGGGAAGCGGTTAATAAGGCACTATCCCTCCCATTAAAACCAATGATGGGGCATTTCTTGCTTCCACTGACCACAGACTTGCCCACTAAAAAACCTGAAGGACAGAAAAACTGTCCCGTTGCTTAGAGAGTTTGGAGACCCCTACAATATATATTGATGACACTTTTTATTCACTTCAGAGAAATAAACCTTTCCATATGTGCACCAACATACGCTAAACTTGGCTTTGACCAATACAAGCTAACGAGTGCGGACATTACAGCACATACCTGCTTCATCGTAGGACCCTGAAAGTTTCTCAAGCAACTCTCTGTCTATTGCCAGGATCTGCTGTTCCAGAATTGTTTGGTAGGAGAGCACGCTGTTCTCTTTATCTCTTTCAAAATCCTGAAGATGTTGTTTTAGAACCTCAGGCAGATGGGTCTTTACGTACTCGGCTGCAGCCTGCATAACAAAAAAAAAACAAGTAATCATTTCTTTAATCCTAAACATTTTTAGATTTTTATTTTCATGTATTTTTCTATTTCACACATTTCAGAAAAGCCTCTAGCATCGTGAAGAACAACATTTATGTCTTAGTGCTTTTGGGAAAATAATAATTTAAAGCAAACAAACAAAATAAAACAGCAAAAATACTCGACTTTATTTGGAAAACTATGCTGAGTGGAGATGTTTCAAATTTAAAGTGGTAGTCAACACCGCTGAGACACTTGTACCTACAGGTACGCTTATACTAAAGTGTACCTGTAGGTGCTTAGGACTATCTCCTAAGCCTGATTCACACCCTATGCAGGTTGCAGTTTGCAGATTCCAGGTGCATTTTGCATTTTTCAATACACGTTTTTGATCCATTGCAGTCTATAGAACCAAAAAAAAGTCCCTGACCCTTTTCATTAAATGCACAGATGTGAACTACATCCATAGGAAACCATGTTAAATGGACTGTAGTGTGTTTCTGCAAAACTGAAAACGCACAAAACAATTCATAAGTTTGAACCAGGCCTTAACATGCACCATTTCTTCACTGTTTCTGCAGCCCAGAGCATGCACTCTGAAGGGACGGCATACTCATGCTTTACCTTCATAGCTCTGTGCAGTGACTGTGACTCCCGTGTGGATGCGCGCGGGAGTGACGTCATCGCAGCTCGGTCATTTAAGCGGCCAGAGAAGGAAGACCAGGTGAAGATGGAAGCCCTGTGAGCAGTAACAGGGCGTCGCTGGAGGGCTTTGTTTCAAGGTATTTAAAAATGTGCTAGTATGAGATGCATACTAGCACATTGTGCCCTTATTTGGCAGTGGGATTTTTTTTTTTTAAATGCCCAAACTCACTACCGCTTTAAGTGCACATAAACATACCTTAAATAATGCAACTTTATTTTTGGATATATATATATATATATATATATTTCTATATTTTTTTTATTCCACTGAGGCACATATAAAATCCCACCCCGCTCAACCTTTTTCTTGACACATAGTCGCATATTCTTCAGGGATGGTGCCTCAGTAGGAGTTTCATGGTATCTCGCATACACCCCAACCCCTACACATTTATTTTTGGATATATGCATGTTTCAAGATAGGGATCTTTCACATAAGCGGTTCAATCAGATCCCACTGTCAGACAGACCTGGATGGAAGCTCAATGTTGGTCTATAGGTATGGGAAAATGGGGATTACCGCTCTCCAAGCCTCTGATTCTGTGAATGCTCCCACCCTACTGTGAACACACAGGTGCAGGCTCTGCACAATTAGCAAGAGAGAAAAATTTCCTGGACTGTCGCACTCCGTAAGGCTGGTTTCACACTGGGGCGGTGGGGGCAGTGGCGGTATAGCGCTGCTTTTCTTAGCGGCGCTATACCGTCGGGATTGTTGAGCTATTCGGCCGCTAGCGGTGCGGTTTTAACCCCCGCTAGCGGGCAATAAAGGGTTAATAACAGCCGCGGTTTGCAGGCGTATTACCGCGGTATCCCATGCATTTCAATGGGAAGGAGCGGTGTAGGAGCGGTAAACACACCGCTCCTCTCACCGCTCCAAAGATGCAGCTAGCAGGACTTTTTTTACCGTCCTGCTAGCGCACCGCTCCAGTGTGAAAGCCCTCGGGGCTTTCACATTGGAGAGAAAGGAGCCGCTGTTTAGGCTCGGTTTGCAGGCGCTATTTTTAGCAAAATAGCGCCTGCAAACCGCCCCAGTGTGAAAGGGGCCTTCAAGACGTTCTTTAATGAAGAAAAAAATCCACAGAGAAAACGTAAAATGAAAACAAGGACAAGGCTAACGCGTTTCACGAAACGCGTTAGCCTTGTCCCTGTTTTCATTTTAAGTTTTGTATGCTGTGCTGTGGATTTTATTCTTCATTGAAGAACGTCTTTTACGGAGTGTGGCAGTCCAGGAAATTTTTCTCTCTTGGTCTATAGGTAGGTATGTTAAAAAATAAATAAAAAATAAGAAAAGGTTTGTGTACTTTTGCAGACCCAAACGTGATGGACTGGAGGTAAAAGGATGTAAATGGATCATGTCCATTTACATCAGCCTGCCCATAGGCTTATCATAACTTAGGTGACATCCGTTCCGCTCTGCTCCAATTAGGCAGGAGATCTATTGCTGATGGGAACAGAACGCCACCCATGTGAAAGGTGCCTTTAATATTACAGTACTGCCATTTTTTTCCCCTGGTATTACATCATCTCCCCAAACCCTAGCTGTCTTACATGATATGGCGGCACAGTGGTGTAGTTGGTAGCACTCTCGTCTAGCAGTAAAAAGCGTCGCTGGTTCAAATCCCAACCACGACACTACCTGCCTGGAGTTTGCATGTTCTCCCTGTGCCTGCGTGGGTTTCCTCCGGGTACTCCGGTTTCCTCCCACACTCCAAAGACATGCTGGTAGGTTAATTGTCTTCTGTCTAAATTGGCCCTAATATGTGTATGTGAGTTTGGGACCTTAGATTGTAAGCTCCATGAGGGTAGGGGCCGATGTAAATTGACGGCGCTATATAAGTACCTAAATAATAATAATATTCGGTTTACCAAAATACTCAGCTTTTGTCCTTTTCATTTGATTTCAGTAATAATAAGGTTAACAGTTAACAGAGGCATTCATTTTTTGCACAGAATAAATAAGGATCAAAGTAATGTACATGCAAGGCTATTACTTTCAGATAAGTATCACTATTAGAAGAGTATTGTGATATAGTAAACCTCAGAAAATAGAACATACCAGGGCAGGGCTTTGATAAGAAAACATTATTCTCTGTTTATTTCTGGTTGTGATAAATGTTTGTAAGATTTAGCGAAAGGAAAATATATATTGCAGAACGGGAGATAGTAAATTACTATCTTGTAGAGGTCACAGAGGTCTAATTGAGCTGTAAACAAACACATCTCGTAGAATCCTATGATGAATAATGTGCAGGATGCTACATTTTTTACAACAGAATGCGATTATCTACATCTTAAAGAGGAAGGGAGCTAGCCAGGGGTCCCAGGAGCACCTACCATAAGGTGCAAGTATGCACAATGTACTGGTAGATTATGGCAAATTTACCCATAGTATTATATTTCTCCAGCTATGACTTTTCCATGCTCTCCATTGCTGCTCCTGCCTTTTAGCTATCATGTGATGATGCAAGCTCTGTGGTTGTGCATTGGATCGCAACTCTCAGTTGAAGTCTGCACTTAAAGCGGAGCTCCGCCGGAAAAAAAAATATTAAAAGCCAGCAGCTACAGCTACAGCAGCTGCTGGCTTTTAACATTTGGACACTTACCTGTCCTGGAGTCCAGCGACGTCCGCAGCAGAGGACGAGCGACCGCTCGTCGCTCTGCTTCTATCTCCGCCATCCTCGCTGAGGGAACCAGAAAGTGAAGCCTTGCGGCTTCACTGCCCAGTTCCCTACGGCGCATGCGCGAGTCGCGCTGCACCGTTCTGATTGGTGCTCCTGTGTTCTGGGAGCCGAGTGTCTCCCAGAACACCAAGGGAAGTCTGCGGGAAGTGACGTCACTCCCGTAGATTCCCGGAGAGAGGACTCCCGGATGTGGGTGAAAATACCTGTCTTAGACAGGTATCTTCACCCCCCTCCCCCCTGAAAGGTGTCAATTGTGACACCGGAGGGGGGGGGGGTTCCAAATAGCAAAAGTTGCTATTTAGGGTGGAGCTCCACTTTAAGAAGATGAGACTGAACGCATTATCCACCGGCATTAAAAAAAAATAAAAAAATGTTGTTGCTAGAATAGCCTTACAATAGAATTCCTAGTATGAATATTTTAACCTAGATCCTGCTTGGACCAATGTAACTATGCATATACCATACCTGTGCAATCCCTATTAGAAGCTGGAAATCACTGTAGTAGACTCTGCAACTGCAGTGTTCTGGATCCTGTGCCAAGTGGCTGTCCTGCTACCCTGTGAAAACAGTTCCCCCTCTCGGAACAAGCACCATTCAGAGAATGCTTGGCATTTTCTCAACAAATGCAAAGCATTCTCTGATTGGATGAGGTGGAGAATATGATGTCACTGCCCTGTCTCTCCACCTAATCCACACTTTGCATTTATTCAGAAAATGCAGAGCATCCTCTGAATGATGCCCTAGCTGAGCAGATGACTTCTTGTGTTCACAATGCAGCAGAGCAGCTACTGCTCAGCACAGCAGCTAGTAGCTAGTGGAGATCACTGTGGTAGCAATGTCTACTATAGTGATTTCCAGCTCCTAGAGTAATCCTATAATTATGATATATGCCTAGTTACATTGGCCCAGTCCACCCTGGAACTATAACTATTTAATGTAAATGTAATGTAAAAATATCTATACCTGGAGTTCATATTTAAAGTGGATGTAAACCCTCCATACACCCAGTGAAGTGAACAGCCTCAGATGATACACAGAGATGAACCAAATCTCTGTACATTGGTTTTACATGTATATCTGCTGTCTTCACATGTATATACTGTTTAGAAAGTTCACAGTGGGGTAGATTTACTAAAGCTGGTGTACACAGAATCTGATGCAGCTGTGCATGGTAGCCAATCAGCTTGTTCAATTAAGCTTTGGAAATAAAACCTGGAAGCTGATTGGTTTCTATGCAGAAGTGACGTTGATTTTGCATGCTCAAGCTTTAGTAAATAAACCCAATTGTGTTAGGAAATTTTCTCTTCCTGGTTAACATAGAGTGTGATGTGTGGGCATACAGCCAAGATAGCTAAAATTGCGGATTGGAGGAAAGGCACACACCCCCTCTCCACATAGGCAGAGACTCTCAGAGGTGTTTTGTAACAGGGCCTGCTCCCTGTTAATCTATTTTAGCAACCTCCCCTGACAGAAATGTCAGGCTGCTTTTGTCTAAATTGTCAGAGAATTTGGCAGGTGTTATCAGGCTGATAACAGAGGAACGGGTCAGGAGAGAGCTACGGGACTTAGCTCTTTGAAGAGAGATAAAAAAATACTGCAGATATATGTGCCCAGCTCAAATTTCATGAATCGGGTTTACATCCACTTTAAGTAAACAATAAAATAGGACAAGTGTCTTAAATTTGGGGGTCTATTTATCAATTGACACAACTTCACATGTTTTTTACATAAGATTCAACATGCCAATGAATTGTCTGAATCTTAGTTAAAATATTAATAAATAGACCCCTTAGAGCCCATTCACACAGGGGCGACTCGTCAGGCGACTCAGCCGCCTGACAAGTCGCGTCCCGCTCTGTTCAATAGAACCGTTCTTATAGGAGCGACGCAAGTCGCTCCGACTTAGAAAAAGGTTCTTGTACTACTTTGGGGGCGACTCGGGGCGACTTAAATTGACTTCTATACAGAAGTCATTTTGCAAGTCACCTCTGAAGTCGTCTTCAGATCGCCTTGCCGAGTCGCCCCCAAAGTCGTGCCGCCCCAGTGTGAATGGGCTCTAAATGTTTACTACTGAGTTGTATGATTCCATTCAAGGCTAAAACAGATCTTCAGAAATCAAGGGTCCATAAATGTTGCAACTAGTTTTCGTGTACTGGAACAATGGAGGCCAGTACAAAGTTTTGCTGAAGAGTGTGTGATGAACATCAGGGGTGCACACTGAACTTTTCCTTTTGGACCCTTCTACGTATTTCTGAGCTCTGTAGTTTATGCGTAGTTGGACCTATTGAAACTTCAAATGTCTAAGCTTGGATGATCCTTTCTTTATCCAAATTAGACCGCCTTTGAGCCACCAAAGGCCCAACGAAATTAAAATATGGTCTAAAAAAACACATATTGGATTGTGTTGCTGATCTGTACTGCCAAACCACATACAATATATACTGTAGGCTTTCAAGCTGAATTTTCTCTTTGTTCCCTTAATTCTCCCAGCTGAACTTCTCAAAACCTGATTGTAGCCTACAAAAATCTTTTTTTTTTTTTTTTTTTATGTAAAACAGTTTTGCAGATTAGGTTACACAAAATAAGCATCCAATTAGTTGCTGTGGGCATCTGTGCTGCTGTTATTTGAAGTAGTTTTGATCCATTTTGTATTTTGCATTATTTGAAATAGTTTGATATATTCTTTGAGCATTTTATGCTGTCTGGATGTTCTTCTCTGATCTCTCCTGGCATCTGCATGCTCTAGCCGTGCAGAGTCGGTGTCAGAAGATTTTTCATTAGGATATCTGTTGTTCGCACTTCAGAGTAGGTAGACAATGAAAGTGATCACTACAGGAGCTCCAGTGTGGTGTTTTAGAGCAGAACATACTTAATGTGCAACTAAAACAATATACATTTCCCCCCACTGCCCTGTCATTTCCCATCAGATGAACAAGTCAAAGAACATAGCAGACCTCAAACCAGGAGGCATTCTCCTTACTTCAACCCAGGGCCTTGCAGCATATTTCGAAAAAACTCTACAGGAGCTTTGCCATTTTAAAATGTATCACACACAAGGAAAAAAACACAATAACGGCACCAGTACACCACCTAGAATTGATTGGTATACAAAGTGAGGTAAATGCAGCTGTAAATCACTAGTGAAAGCTAGTATCTAAATGAAAAAAAGAAGAAAAAGGCAGCGCAAATACCCCCCCCCCCCAAAAAAAAAATCAAAGAAAAAAAAGAAATCAGTTGAAGTTTAATAGATACATATAATATGGCACAGTGTCCTTGTAGTACAAAGTACTTCCAACGTCTTTGGCCATTTTGTATTTATTTATCTGTTAAACTTTAATTTTTTTATTTGCTAATTCATTTTTTTTTTTTTTTTGGGGGGGGGGGGTTATTTGCACTGTTATTTCTTTTCCAATTTAAAGTGTATGTGAACTCTAACGATAAACTTCTCTTATTACCACCCTTATGGTCCATTAAATAAGTGCGCCAAGAACTGCTGGAATATACAGTAGCAAAGGTACAACCTAATATTATGGAGCCCTTTATTCCAAACTGCATAAAGTAGTTTGCAAACTTGGTAGCCATGGCTTTTATAAAGTAGGGCTTGGGAACCAATGAGAAAGTACAAACCAAGGTTACCAGAGAAGCCATTGTTCCCATGCATTTATCACGACCAATAAGCACGATACAGCTATTTTCAGTTTTTAACAATTGGCTCTATATTAGGCTATTTTTGTGCTATGCACCATCGGTTCTAGATGTAAAGTCAGTTAAGGGGATAATAGAACAATTTTCATGGCCCTATCCACTATGACAAAATTAAGAATTATTCTTGTTGTGGGGCTTGTGATGGAATAAAGCCTCCTATGCACAATGAGAACTTACTCAACTTCCGCCTACACATAAACGACCTAACCATAGTACAATTCACTGTATATCTGATGCAACCACTCAAAATACACATGCTGCAACAATTTAATACACAGTGTTTAATGATGAACTAATATGCAACTGAAATACGTACAGTTTATCGCAACTGTGTTACCTGCCAAGGCTGAGAGGTGACACAGGAAAATGTATTGCTGGACTAGGAAGATGAACTGCTTACTCAGGAACTACTTGTCATCTGCATGGTGGTGCATTGGAAAATGTATACAGAAATACAAATCCTTTGGCAAATCAAACAGTAACCATTTATGTATTTCAACTGTGTATTTAGCTTTTTGCCCGGAGAATAAGAACACAAATATCCAAGCAGTAGAGGCCCGTCCATTAGGGGCGCACGGGCGCCGCCCCCCCTATCCATGCGTCCAGCCCCCTAATCCACATGCAGGGCGCCGGATGCATGGAATCCAATCAGGTTTTGCTTTTTTGAAGCACGTGATTAGAGCCAGAGGCTCTAATAGGCTTCAAAAAAAGGTGGGCTCAGGGTGCCTGAAGCCCACCCAGTTGTGTGACAATAGTGATTCTCCTCCCATCCAACCAGGAAGCGGGTCATGAGACCCGTCACCCGATTGGCTGAAAGGAGATCCGATCGGATTGGCCATCAGGAGGAGGAGGCGCAGGGGAACCGTTAAAGCAGCCGCCTGCCGCCCTGAGAGAAGCCACCGCAGCCCGCCGCCCGGAGCACTGCCAGCGGAATGGGTATGGGGTAAGTGCAGAGCCCCGACTGACCAGAGGGGGGTGCTGCCGTGACCTGACCGAACTGGGGGGGGGGGGGCTGGTGGTCGGGTGGATTGTTTGCTGCCCCCCCAAAAAAACACCTGCCGCCACTGTATAAGAGAGGTCAGCAGAAGGGCAGAAGGATTATAGTTTCTAGAACCTTTTCTGGGAACATTCTCCTTTTATGCTGTATTTCCATTTGCATTCAGACTTTAAAGTGTTACTAAACCTAGGAGCCTGCATTCGCTGTCTCCCACAGAACATGGAAATGCAATTATTTTAGTATATATAATCTGCTAAATACCATTTCTCATCAGCAGTATATAGCAGTCTTTTGACTTCTATCAGTGTTTGGTTAAAGCTTGTAGGAGGAGTTTTCATTCTCCCCTGGTTTTCCTATGATTCTGCAGGACCCCTGACCCTCTGTCTGGACAGTGCTGATTGGCCCTGTGCTGATCAAATGCACCTTCCCTGGGAAAAAACAACAACTCTCTAGTAGTATAAGGAAATAAAGCTGCGCAACTACGTAAAAATTGTGAATAAAAATAACCGAAAATTATTAAGTGTGAAATCACAATGTGATATCACCTCAAAGGTGACGTGACTGAACAATATAACATGTAAATGTAACAATGAATGATATACTTTGAGCCTCTGGGTAATAAATGATGTTACACTCTATTCCTTGGTATTAACACAAGAGAATTCAATAGCAGTTCATAAATGGCATAAAGTCCCCAGAAAAAGAATAAAGTGTATAAGGGTTCAATCTCTTCAAAATTGAATTTGTGACTTCAAAACTGAAACACCATGGAAGAAGTGCTGATACGACAGAAAGGAATCCACCACCTTATCTTTCTCAGGCTGCTTACCAGAAATCCTGATCCCTGAGAGAGATCAGTCTGAGTAGATGGCTATTATCCCCGCCAGGGTCTCTAATTGGCTCTCTCTGTACTTATATTCCTCTAGGCTTCAGTCTGTAGTCCCCAGATATCTCCACGAATCGCATTTAGGGTGAAAAAGAAAGCCCCATAGCGTAATCCAATATTATAAAACGTTTATTAAAATAAAAAGATGCACTTACAGCATGTTGAATAAAAAACAGCAGTGGTTGTGTATAAGGCCGGCCGGCTCTCACTACCCGTTGCTTCCGGGATTCGTATTGTGGTGACGTCAGCACGCCGCTCCTCCCTACGTCGTTTCGACAAACCTGTCGTCATCCAGGGGCACGGGCGGCGTGCTGATCACCACCATTTTATGTGTTGTGAGCGATAGCTGGGTCCGCCCAGAACAGAGTTCCCAGCATCCCAGCTGCGGGTGTCGCCATCTTGAAAATGGGCAGACTGCCCTTACATTAATAACCTATTACCTTTGATCTCACTGTCGGATCCTACTCCGACATATAGATACAAAAGATCACGGCCGGGATATCCACTCACTATGAGTGTACCTATTCAGTATAAATCATTGTAACATATCAGTGACATTAACGGAGTCCGACTGGATCTGAACTCTCGGCATCTCCGCTACACATATCACCATATTGAAAATGGGCAAACCGCCCTTACATCCAAAACACTGACTAGCGTTGGCAATGTCAGACGTAAATCAGATATGTAAACTAAAAAGGGATCCAACTAAACAGTTAGCTCACTGTGAGTGAAACTTGCATTAAAATAGCAAGCACACTCCGCCCATATGCATCCTAAATATACAGGCACATAAGATATAAGGCTACAGAAATACTATACGTTGGTTGAAATCAAACCTAATATGATATAAAGGGGTTCACATCCCTACCCCACATTTCCTGGATATATCATAACGTATAAATGTATTCCAAGCCATTAAAATATTTAAAAATGTTAAGTGTTTCTCCATATGCTAGATAGGTGTAATGTGACCGCCACCCTGTGGACAGATTCACGATTACACTCATTGTTTCTTAATATAAAAAAACCATGGCCATCTGCATATGGAATGTCACTATGGGAGAAGGAACTAAAAAATAGAAAGAAGGGAATTATTGGAGAAAGGTAATTGTAAACCAAATATCTAAGCGAATTGGATCTGTCTGTTGGATTCTATGAGCATATATATACACCATAAATGTATGGGTGCCGCCAAAGCACACACCCCGACACCATAATGAAAAAACACATGTTCAACAAACCTGATGTGTACTCAAATGAACCCATAGACATCCCCAAGGGCGACCCCCTTAAGATGTCCATGGATCAATGCACTACACCAATCTGAATGTGTATAACTGGAGTATTTGTCTCGGTGCCATAGGTCCCCTAAGGGTATCGATAGTGATGGAATGGGGATGTACCGAGAGCTCAGATCCAGTTTACATTGCTATACAGAAATTATATCCACCTAGCTGTTATCGATGAATGCATTGACATCAATGTCGACGTTAAGCCCATAAGGGGTATAGCAGCGGACCTTATGGATCCAGCTCATTTCCATGCGGGATATTTCCCTGACTAGAGACCCACCCCTCCAATGAGGACTATACCTGTCAATTCCTAAAAAGGAAGTACCCTCTGGATTGCGCTGGTGGTGTAAGTCATAATGCTTGGATACCGAATGATATTGGAAGCCACTCTTAATGTTAGCTATGTGTTCTCCAAGTCTTATTTGCATGGTCCGTTTTGTCCTACCTATATATTGCATCCCGCAAGGACGCCTGTGGAACTGCATGTGACAAAAGTATCGATCTTATGAGTTTTTGAAGTACTGCTGGATACAAATACTTCAGTCTTTTTAGATCTGATTTTGTTTATGGAGCACACCTGGCACCGACGGCATTGATGGTACCCAGATAATTTTTGGAAAAAAGAGACTTTCTTAGGTGGAGGGTCAACCACATTGGGTGCCACTCTATCTCTCAGGGAAGGGGCACCCCTGAAAATAACTTGTGGGATTGTTGGGAGGAAAGTGTTGATGATACGGTCACTCCCCAAAAGATGCCAGTGTTTCCGAATGATTCTTTTTATCATATAATGCTGTGTAGAGTATGTTGTGATGAATGGTATACACAATTGTTCTTGTTTCTTTTTTGGGCCATTTGTTAACAAAGATGATCTTTCCATGCCCCCCACTTCCTTCAAAATGTCTTCCAAGGCTTTCTCATCATAGCCCTTTTCCAATAGCCTATCTTTCAGGATATTGGCCTGGAGAAAGTAATCGGACTTTTCAGAACAATTTCTCCGCATGCGAACAAATTGGCTTTTCGGCACTGACTTCAGCCAAGAGTCCTTGTGGCAACTATCGCTCGATATATAAGCGTTGCGGTCAGTTTGTTTGAAGTACGATATCGTTTTGAAACCCACTTCACTCTTGGTGATTGTAAGGTCCAAAAAATTAATCCGTACTTGACTAGCCTCATAAATGAAACGTATACCTCTATCATTCTGATTAATCTCTAGGAAGAAAGCTTCCAGCTGTGCAACTGTGCCATCCCAGAGGAGGAGGACGTCATCAATATACCTAGCCCAAAGTTTAAGATGTGGGCTTCGGTCTTTAAAGATGACGTCCTCCTCCCATTTGGCCATGAACAGATTGGCCAAGCTGGGGGCATATTTCGCCCCCATGGCTACTCCCCGTTCCTGCTTGTAGAAGTTGTGACTAAACCAGAAATAGTTGTGTTTTGCCGCATAATCTAGAAGCTCCATAATGAAATTTTGTTGTTCTTCCGATGTTGTTGAATGGAGATTTAAATAATACTTAACAGCTGATAACCCCAAAGAATGGGGAATTATAGTATAAAGTGATGTCACATCAGCTGTGACCATCCACCTGTATTCACTGGGATGTTGATCTGCCAGCAAATTAATTACATGTCTGGTGTCTTTCAGATAGGACGGCATTTTCAGCACTAATGGTTGAAGAAAAAAGTCTATATATTTGCCCACCCGGGACGTGATGGAATCAATTCCGCTAACTATCGGACGTCCCGGGGGGCAAGTCAGACTTTTATGTATTTTAGGCAAACAGTACAGGATAGGAACCCTCGGTGCCTTAGGGACCAAAAAAAGCTGTTCCTTTTCATTCAGAATTCCTAATTGTACGCCCTTTAGTACCAAGTCATCCAGGGTCTTTTTATATTTAATGATTGGATTTCCGACCAAGAGGGTATAGGTCTCCTGATCCCCAACAATCCTGGATAATTCTTGAAGATAGTCATCCCTATCAAGGATCACTATCCCCCCCCCCCTTTATCGGCGGGGCGTATAACCAATTGTTTATTGTTACACAAGGTGTCTAAGCCCTGCTCTAAATTCTTCTCCATTTTTTTATTTGTTGTTTTTACAGATTCCAAATCTCGCAGAACCACATCACGAAATACTCTCAGTGATGGTGCTAGGGTACCTGGGGGGTTAAAAGTGGAAGCATTGGACAATCCCGTATATTGATAATTATTCAACACTAATCCCCCCTGGCGTGTAGGAATACTAGCGAAATGCCTTTTGATGTTAATTCTCCTAACGTACTTGTGTACGTCCATGTACGTTTCGAATTTGTTGAGTTTTCGAGGAGGGGCAAATTTTAAACCCTTATTCAAAAGGGCTGTTTCAGATTCTGTCAAGGTTTGGGAACTGAGGTTGAAAATGCCTTCACCTGTTATGCTCTTGGTTTTTTTAGATTGTGCTCTCCTCCTCCCTCTTGTTCCTCTTTGTTTTCTATGGGCCTCTTTATGCCCTGATTGGCTTTGGGAAAACCCCAATGGTGTTGATCTTGCGTTTTCCCACTGGGTCTCCTTGATCGGTCTCTAGTAGACCATGTGAGTTCCTGGTCTTCCAGATCATACTCACTCTGTTTCTGGTGTACAGGACCGTCCCTATCTCTAAGAGGGAAAAAACGGTTATGGGATTCTCCCCCGTTGTTAAACTCCCAATCCTCTCTGTACCTATCATAGTAAGTCCGCTCGTCCTGTCGAGGACTTTGATAGGGTGGTCTATCATAACCATAGTTGTTATACGAGCCTCTATCGGTCTCTCTCCTAGACCCAGGAGGGTCCCTATAGGATTGGTGTTGATTATTACTATATTGTTGTTGGCCATAATCACGATCATCTCTCCTCCCTGAACCATATTGTTGGTTCCATCCAGTATTTCTTGGAGG